>CM063590.1:5758293-6370016 GCA_032356905.1 Salix exigua | reverse complement strand
CTGAATCGTTGCAAATATGTGGTGAAACTATGGTTCCTGCTGATGGAAAGGACACCATAGAGCTTCCTTCTAACAATGCTAGCCCTGAAAAGGACTTGATAGCTTCAAGATTACAGTCAGATGCTGCTTCTGACAGCAAATCAGGTATATAGTGAAATATTATTCCATTGAATATTACATTCAGCCTACAGAATATATTTATTGCTAAAATCTTTGCTTCTCTGTTGTATTATCAGATGGCTGCAGACGTGCTAATATGGTAACCTGTGATGCAACGGATGGTGTTTCAACACCTTCTGGAGATGTCACATGCATGGATGCAGTTATTGGTCACAAAGATGTCAAAATGTCACATTTAAGTGGGATAAGTTCAAGTCCCTTAGATAAAGAAAAAGAAATTGCAGACAAAATTTCTGTGGAGGCAAGTTTATCTGATCTGAAGATCTCTTCTCAAGTGATAGCTGGATTAGATTCTGTTACTGAATCTGAAGAAGATGCTTCTTCTGGTGCTGCTAGAAAGATGTTATGTGAGCCAGCTGAACAATGTCCTTTAATGGAGGATGCTAGTAAAATAGAAGGAACTCAATCAGAAATAATTAACAAAGTCAGCATGCAGTGCACAAAGGATATGGAAGTGTGTCCTGTTCTTTGTGACTCAACTGCAAACAAAGGAAATGATGCTGAAGTACTCGAAAAAGAAAATGATGAAAAGGGATCATCCAAAGTTTTAGGTGAGCAATTGTAACTTAGATAACATGCATGTGAGAATTGAAGTATTTGGTTCTGTTTTATTCTTAGCTCACTGCACTCCCCAAATTGTTTGTGAGGATGTGCTAATTCTTGCTGTGTAGTTTGCTATATCATTTGAATATTTATGAATCCAGATGCCATCCACCAATTTTCTGTATTTCTACCTAAATGACCCCGTGCCTTTTTTTTTTTTTTTTTTTTTAAATTGTATGGTGCTGTGTCTAATTATTTCTGATGACACTGTTTCCATGCATGGCTATCAATAACTGGTACCTAGAATTGTTGTTTATATTTTGGTTCCTTCCCCCTTTTCTCATGGTCCTGATATGGATATCCTTATTTGAT
Organism: Salix exigua; assembly: GCA_032356905.1. Taxonomy (NCBI): domain Eukaryota; kingdom Viridiplantae; phylum Streptophyta; class Magnoliopsida; order Malpighiales; family Salicaceae; genus Salix; species Salix exigua. The sequence continues at coordinate 6,368,921 of CM063590.1, read as the reverse complement.
TAATCCAACTTATTCTGATAAGAACTCCTGTGATTATGGCCATCCTTGCTGTAATATTTTTTTTTATTATGCAGAACCAACTGTATACAACAATGAGATACTGGGACCCATCTCCTCAGAAGGCGAAGAGTGTCAGGTGGATAATAGTCTGAAAGGGCAGAAAGATAATGAATCTGCCATAATGTGTGGAGATATAAGTGATGGGAAGATAGCTGTACTGAGCACAAACGGTTGGTCATTTATTTATTTCTTGTTATTTCAGTAATTTGTCTTTCCTGCGCCAGCCTTGTCTGTGGTTCTTATTTTATTTAATGAAAAAAAAATTCATGGATGTCTTGGTAGTTTTATACCTTTCAAACTTCATTTTACCTGTTTTGCTAGATTGTGGAAGTTGTGTTGATGTTGGCAAGCCAACCAGTGTTTCCCCTATTGCCATTGGAGCTGCTGGGGAATTTCAGAGTGAAAGTGATAAGGATGGAGCCAAATGTTCTGTGGTGCCGACTTCTGTTGCTGATAGCAATGCCAGCAAAGCTTTATCTTGTTCCCGGGATCCAAAAAAAAATGATGCATCCAAAGATGAGAGGAGCTTCACTTTTGAAGTCAGTCCACTAGCAAATGTGCCTCAGAAAGAAGCTGGCAATGAATGGCAGCCATTTTTCAACATACCAGCCACTAAAGTGTCACCGGTAAAATTTGGATGTGCACATTCTTAACTACCTTCTCATTATAATCTGACATTATTTCATCATTACCTTTTATTATCCTTATCAACTTGTTCTTTCTTTTGTCTCCGTTTTTTTTTTCTTTTTGAAGATTGTGGATGCTTCTCCGTTGGCATCTAGCTTAGTCCAGATAGATCCCAAGATTGCTCAAGACCTTTCTCATGGAAGTCCAAAGAGGTGTGATGTTGCTGTACGCACTGGTTCTAAAGGTACTTCTGAGCGTAAAACAAGACGATCATCCAGTAAGGCCTTGGGAAAGGAAAGTGCCAGAAAAGGAAATCCCACTAAAGAAACTGCTTCTGTGAGACTAGAGAAAGGGGAAAAAATGAGCAATGTCTCCCCAGGCCCATCTGGGATATCACAACATGTGCAATGGAATGAGATGCAGTGCTATGGTCATGTGGATTCCAGTACTATGAAACCATTTGTTCTTGCATCATCCACATCAAACCTTCCAGATTTGAATTCTTCTGTTTCTCCATCTTTGATGTTTCATCAACCTTTCACAGACATGCAACAAGTGCAATTGCGTGCCCAGATCTTTGTTTATGGTGCTTTGATGTATGTCTTGCTATTTTATTTTTCCTGTAATATTGTTAGTGCCAATTTATTGTATCTGTATAGGCAGAGGTGGAAAAATTAATTTCATGGATGTGATTCAGGTACTTCTGGATGTCTTGGGTGGCATTCATTAACTCCCAGCTCCTCCCATACCATAAGAGAGGAAAGAAATAGGAATAAAAAATGAAAGGAAAATACAACTACGGAACTGATTTTCATTTGGTTATTGGATATAAATGGTTGCCTTTTCATTTACAGGATCCTTCTGCATGTTACAAAAACATCCTGTTTGATGATTATGATTTACCTAAATCTAAATTTAATTTTGTTTGAAATAATTGTTACAGTCAAGGAACAGCTCCAGATGAAGCATATATGATATCAGCGTTTGGAGGATCTGGTAGTGGCACTTTCCCTTCCTTTGCAGTACTTCTTGACTCTAAAGAGAAAACGCATTCACTTGGCAATGTTCTTGTAGATGGTGGTAAAAGCATCTGGGAGAATGCTCTACGCTTGTCTATAGAACGGCTTCATGGTCAAAAACCTCATCTCACAGCTCTGGAGACCCTTTTGCTGTCACATCCTGGTATCCCTCTGATTTCAAGCTGTTTAATCTTGCTTTAGATTTTGTTGAGTTCTAAGCATGGCAGAAATATTTAGGTGCCAGAGCTCCTGATCAAGCAATTAAACAGAGTAATGTTCAAAGTAAAGTAATCTCTTCACCAATTGGTCGAATCAGCAAGGGCACTCCAACGATTGTGAACCCCATGGTGCCCCTTTCTTCACCACTCTGGAGCATACCTAATCCTTCCAGTGACACATTTCAATCAAGCAGCATGCCAAGGGGTCCGGTTATGGATCATCAGCGGACTCTTTCTCCTCTGCATCTTCATCAAACTCCACAGATACGAAACTTTGCTGGTAACCCTTGGATATCTCAATCACCCTTTTGTGGTCCCTGGGTTACGTCTCCGCAGACACTTGCTCTTGATACAATTGGTCGCATTTCTGCACAATTGCCTATTACAGAACCAGTTCAATTGACACCTGTAAAAGACTTATCCAAGCCAATTGCTTCAGGTCCAAAGCATGTTTCACCGGGTCCTGTGGTTCAGAGTGGGGCTTCCAACAGTGTTATCACTGGGAATTTTCCTGTTGCAGATGCAAAAAAGGTTACATCATCATCCAGTCAGCCTCTTACTGATCCAAAGCCCAGAAAAAGAAAAAAGGCTTCAGTCTCCGAGAGTCCTGGCCAGAATATTTTTCACACTCACCTGCAAACAGAATCAGTTCCTGGTCCTGTTGTTACCAGTTATCCATTGACTTCCATGACAGCCCCTATTGTCTTCGCTTCTAAACCTCCTACAGAGAGATTTGTTACTTCTGTATCTCCAATGCCTACTGATATGAGAAAAGGGGACCAAAATGCAGAACAAAGTAACATTTTGTCAGAGGAGACCCTTGATAAAGTAAAGGCTGCAAGGGTGCAGGCAGAGGATGCCGCGAATCTTGCAGCTGCTGCTGTTAGTCAAAGACAAGAAATATGGAATCAGTTAGATAAGCAGAGAAATTCTGGGTTATCACCAGATGTTGAAGCCAAATTAGCTTCTGCAGCTGTTGCAATAGCAGCAGCAGCTGCTGTTGCAAAAGCAGCAGCTGCAGCTGCCAATGTTGCATCTAATGCTGCATTGCAAGCAAAGCTAATGGCTGATGAAGCATTAGTTTCTGGTGGTTACAACAATCCCAGTCAAGACAGTGCTATCTCTGTTTCTGAAGGCATGGAGAGTTTGGGGAAGGCTACTCCTGATTCCATCCTGAAGGGTGATGATGGGACAAACAGGTCCAGTTCAATCCTTGTTGCTGCAAGGGAGACTGCTAGATGGAGAGTTGAAGCAGCTTCTTCTGCTGCAATACGAGCTGAGAATGTGGATGCTATTGTTAAGGCTGCCGAGCTGGCTGCAGAAGCTGTGTCTCAAGCTGGGAAGATAGTAGCTATGGGTGATCCTCTGTCATTGAATGAGCTAGTAGCTGCAGGACCAGAGGGCTATTGGGAAGTGGCCCAAATAAATAATGAGCTGGGCTCTAAATCAAATGATATACGTAGAAAAACTAACATAAATATTGTTGAAGGATCAAACACATCTCCTGTGCCGGGTAAGAAAGAGACACGGTTCAATAACTATGGGAAATCACCTGCTCCAACAGAGGGGTCCACTGTGGACCATGCAAGATTGTTGGATGGTTCCTCAAATTCTGGTGCAGCCACTTTGAAGGTTGCTAAAGGACGAAAGGGCTACAAGGTGTCTGAATCTGATGGTTTGAGATCTTTGGGAACTATAGTAGACTATAATTGCATCAAAGAAGGGTCCCATGTAGAGGTTTGAATTTTCCATCTTTCCCTGTGTTCTAGAAGTAAAAGTTTAAAGCCTTAATTTACAAAGCTTTTTTATGTTTTCACCTTTCCATTGCAGTCCATTGTTGAGTCTGTTCTGATGTTGATGTTTGCTTGTGTTTGATGATTTTGTGTTCCTTGCTATGTTTCATTGAGGTTTTTTTCATCAAGGGAGGCTTGTTTTCATCTTTGTTAACTTGTCGTGCTGCTTGCTTTCCCAGGTTTTTAAAGATGGGAATGGATATAAAGCAGCCTGGTTCTCAGCCAAAGTGCTGGATTTAAAGGATGGGAAGGCATATGTGAGTTATACTGACCTTTCATCAGCTGAAGGTGAGTCATTGTTTTTATTATCAATCTATGGATTAGGAATTGGTAGATTGTTGATGCTTCTGAATCCAGAAAACTTGGTGAAATATTGTGCTTATTTTCAACTTGCTGAATGTGCCTTGTGGCGTATGTATGGTTGCTTGAAGAGTGAAAGATGTGGCCTGTATGTATGTATGTGTTGACGCAACTTCTGATGGGTGCACAGCTGCCTTAATATTTTTAGCTATGGAGCTGATTTTGTAAATGTTCTTACCTCCATTTATTTTAATGTGTAAAGATCTGTATGAACGTACCAGGAGTTATAGGACAACTGAAATGGGGGGTATTTTGATGCGCAAGATAGGATCTATAGTAATGTCGTGCTCAACAGTGACAAGCAGGCATTGTCAATCCCCTGTACATACATAACCATGTGACCAGAGAGAATTTTCTTGTTGAATTCTATTGTTGGCATCCTGCTCATCACAGCCTCTGACAAGTAACTTGTTGGAAGAAGAGAGAATAATTGAAGCATTGATATTCTTGCACCCATGTGTTGATGTCAATTTATCACATTCTATTTATTTTAATATGCCCTGCAGGCTCAGAGAAGCTAAAGGAGTGGGTGTCTCTAAGAGGTGAAGGAGATAAAGCACCAAAAATACGAATTGCTCGCCCTGTAAATGCTATGCCATTTGAAGGAACTAGGAAGAGGAGGCGAGCTGCCATGGTGGACTATATTTGGTCTGTTGGTGATAAAGTGGATGCATGGATACAAGATAGGTATGTTTCTATGCTTCTCTGTAGCTGTAGTACCAATATTTGACAGGAAATTTCAACACGTATAAAGCCATGTTTAATGTAGAATAGAAATCAAAATCACCAACAACAGAGACTCAATCTTGAAGGGATTAAATCAGTACTCAACCTTGGAGAAAATTCAAGTTTTTTTTTAATCAATAATAATTCGTAAAAACTGAATGTCTGCCATGGGTGCGTATTTATGGGCGCCCGATAAAAATAGGAAACATGTAGAAACTGGAATGTTGGAATTAAACTTAACTTTTTTGAAAATTAGTCCCGATACATTGGCTTGCATGTATGTTTCTGATACAAAATTGCAGGAGAAAAACGGAGAATATCTCACAACTGGATGCAATTCTGATTTCTGAATAACTAAGTTTTGAACCCTATGCATATCTAGGTGTTATTGTATCGTGCAATTAAAAAGTGTATGTATATCATCTATATGCTACTTTTTTTAATCCATTATAAATAGCAAAAACTGAAAGACATTCTAGCTGGAAAATCTCCCTCAGTGGGGAAAAGAAAAAAAAGACACTTTTCAGCAAGATTATATTGAGTTAGCAAGTTCTCCTGTGAATTTTTAAGCCTTGTCTTTTGTAAGGGTTGTGAATGGCAATCATCATTCCCTGTTGACTTTTACTGAAAGCTTCACTTCTATTCTCATGATCTTCCTCTATTGTCCTCTAATGAATATATTCCCCATCTTCTGTGCTGTGATGGCATACCAACGACATGTTTTGCATTGGTTCTGACTATTGTGCCATTTTTCAGTCCTCCCATTTAGTTCTTACTGTTGCAACTGTGGTTTGGCACTTTTTAGATCATGCTACTTGTATTTGCCACTTAGATATGTGTGAGATATTCTTCAGCTTTCACCATTTTTATTTTTCAGCTGGTGGGAAGGAGTGATCACTGAAAGGAGCAAGAAAGATGACACCATGCTAACAGTCCATTTTCCAGGTTTGGATGATTGGTGTAGTTGAATGAATAAACCACATGGTTGTATGCTTTTCTGCTATTGGATTTAGAGCTAGCATCTCACATATGAATCTGTCACCCTATTTCCAGTTCAAGGCGAAACATCAGTGGTTAAAGCGTGGCATCTACGCCCTTCTCTCCTATGGGAAGATGAGGAATGGGTTGAATGGTCTGGTTCAAGAGCAAGCACTCACTCTACCAATGGGGTACATTCATTTGATATCTCACTGGGTATTGACTTGAAAATTTTCATTTCTTGCTTGCACTGACACAAACTTGATGTTTTAGGGTGATACGCCACAAGAAAAACGACCAAGGGTGCGGGGCCCTGCTATGGACGCCAAAGGGAAGGATAAGTTGCTGAAAGGTTTGGATTCTGGGGGCACTGATAAACCTGATGAACCTACTTTACTGGATTTAACTGCTCATGAAAAATTATTCAATGTTGGTAAGAGCACGAAAGATGGGAATAGACCTGATGCACTCAGAATGGCACGGACTGGGTTGCAAAAGGAAGGATCAAGGGTGATCTTTGGTGTACCAAAGCCTGGAAAAAAAAGAAAGTTTATGGAAGTGAGCAAGCACTATGTTGCAGATAGGAGCAGCAAAAACAATGAAGTAAATGATCCTGTAAAGTTTGCTAAATATTTGATGCCTCAGGGATCTGGATCCCGTGGATGGAAGAATACTTTAAAAACTGAATCACTTGAAAAACGAACAGCTGCATCAAAGCCCAAGGTTCTCAAGTCAGGAAAGCCACAGAATGTTTCTGGTAGAACAATTTCTCAGAAGAACTCATTAACTGCTGTAGTTTCTGCTTCTGATGTTGCTGCTACAGATCATGTTGCAAAGAACAAGGCTTCTATAAGCCATGTTGAAAATACTTCTGAAAAACATAACTTGGCCGGCTTTAAGCCCTTATCTAGCTCTGTGGGAGGAGCAGAGGGTCCAATATTTTCATCCTTTTCTCTTTCATCAGATAAACTGTCCTCTAAGAAAATGTCCACATCAAATGCCAAACCTCAACAGGGAAGTAAAGGAAAACATGCTCCTGCTGATGGAAAGTTGGGTAGAATTGAGGAAAAAGTTCTCATTGACAGTTCTTCAAAATCAACCTCTGATGTTTCTGAGCCCCGGAGGTCTAATCGTAGAATTCAGCCCACATCAAGAGTAAGTCTTAGAGCTCTTACTTCATATCCTATGTCTTTATTCTCCTCCCTGGACCTGCTTCTGCGAGGGTGGTACTGGGTAATGGCCTTCATTGTTTTTGAACCATTTGATGTAGTGGTATGCACCTTAATCTGTTGCATCAAATCATTTCCTTCATGTGGTAGTTCACATTCTCCAATCCATACAAAGCAGCCTGGTTTCTTCCTCGCCCCCCCTTTCCCTGGGTCCAATAGCCATGTGAAAATGTACCATCCTTTTGACAATCCTATTTTGATAAGAGGATTTCTACTCAACCTTGCATGTTATAGCTCATCAGAAATGTCCAGAGGCTCTTGGAGCATCTCTTTCTGGAAGATGTGTTTCTCTCTTTGTATTTGTTCAGTGAACACCTTCCAGTCCTAAAAAGAGGTGTAAAGAATAAAATTTGAGGAATTGTGGATAAAATTCAAAGATAGTCTTTATCTCATTACAAATAACCCTTCAGTTGTGTTTATTGCTGGTGGAAGTGGAACCATATGCTTATTCCAGTTAATATTGTAAATGGTCCTTGAATGATGAATTTCAAGATGAGAAATTTGAGGTTCTTTAAGATCATTTGTTAGGTTTCTATTGTCATTTTCCTGGGATCTTCTCTGTAACAGTTCCACGAGGTATCGGTCATGGCTTTTCAATATGGAGAACCTTTCTGCTCTTATTATCCTTTTCGTGGCACTTGTTTCTCAAGTAGTATAACGTCTTCATGCCTTTGAATTCTTGTGCTGACAAGCTTATATATCAATCTTCTTGTTCACAGCTATTAGAAGGGCTTCAAAGCTCCTTGATGGTCACGAAAATTCCATCTGCATCACATGATAAAAATCAGAAAAATAGGACTGCTGCTAGAGGTAACCTCTCCTTGAAGAATTCACCGGGTATTTTAGGCTTCTATGCGTGTTTATATGTGATTGAAATTCATAAATTGTTGCAGGGAATAACCATGGTTGAGAGAACTCTTGCAATGATGAGATCCAGTGCAAAGAAGCTCGAAGCTCAATGGTCGCTGGACAACACACCACGAGTAGTTGTGTATATTTATAATAGAGCAGTTAGCTAGGACTGGAAATTCTGCTTCCTTGGGTATAATGACGTGTAGTGGGTAGGTGTTCATATCAATTTTAGTCTATTTGCAATGATGATCTGATCTCCTAGCATTTGATATGGAAAATCTCCATGTAGTTTGTCTTCAAATTGCAGGAAGCCTTACTGATCAATTTCATGTATACCTTTTGAATTCCCTTTTTAGGTGGGCAGTGTTTGGTGGGGATGGACATTTTCACGATCATTAAGCTTTAGTTTCATTTGTGGAATTTACTACTAAACTAACTTCACCAGGGGAGACTGATTGAACTGCTAGGGGGCCCTAAGCTACTATACCTGCTTGTGTGCGTGGGCGCGCGCGAGAGAGAGAGAGAGATAAGCTTTGGTTTCTTGTATGGAATTTACTACTAAAGTAGTATAAAAACTGTTCCCTCGAATCGCAGGCCTGCTCGTTCAACGGGTGGTTCGTTGCGATGTTACATTTATTTTTAAATGTTTTGTTATTTTTATTTATTCAAGGAAATCTCGCTCCCATGAAAGCATAATTATGGGTCTAGGTGGCTATTCTAAGCTCTTACAAGAAAGCATGTTCTAATTTGAACCTGAAAATCTCGTATAGATCTCAATCTGTGATCTGTGTCATGGGTGGACAATGTTTCGTTATTGTTTTTTCCAGCATTTTCGCGATCAAATTTACCCGAATGTAGTTTTTCCTCTTTTTTTTGTACTGTTTTTTTTGTTTCTTTTGTATCATACCATTAAATATAATAAATGAAGCGGCAGTTAAAATAAAATAAAATTACTGCTAACGTCTCTCGTTAAAGAAAGAACGCAGCAGCCCATACGGCAGTCACTATCCTTTTCTATTTTTTTTTCTTCTGTGTAACGTGCACTTGAAGCGGAAGAGGCCTGTGTTGACCAAAATCAACGATCGGACGGCAAGTTTTTGAGCTTTTTTCCTTTCGCATTACAAAAATACTGCAGTGGCAAACGCATACTGCCAGTTTTATGGGCGTACACAATAAAGTCAGACTCGGTCGATGCAACCAAAAAAAGTTCCATTGACTTCGGCATACCTGCAAACAGGTTTCCCTAGCAAACTATCTATGAACATTGCAGCTCATTGAAGTTCCCTGTCCCCTGTACATAAACCCAGTTCATTCTCTGATCCAGTCACTGTTAATGAACAGAAAAGAAAAGCAGATGCTAAATTCAAGAAGGCTTAAATTATGATGCCACAATGATTTTTTTTGTGCCAGAATGAAATGGTGACATGCTCGGAACATGAAATGTAGGAGGCATAAATTTGGGCCTGCTATTAGCCAGGAGCTGCCTCCATTTGTACCTTTAGTCAGGAAAATTTTCACCATCCTCCTCTCTTAAAGATATTATTTCTTCCATGCTTCTCTTCTTCAATCTCTGGAGGCTTTTGTCACCTTGATTCTCCCCAACATACTTGGAATCAACATTTTCCTTGAAGTTCATATGAATTCTATCTGACAATAGAGCTTCGCCCTTTCTGTTTTTATCATCTGTAAATGGCTTCTCACAGATGCAAGATGGATATTCATGAAAGTCACCTCGTCCAGGCCTCACCTCATCGGGTTCTCCCATAAATCCTCTCTGGCTTGCTTTCACCTTTTTGGAAAATGTATCCCAGTCCATATGATCCCTTGCCTTGAACAATGCACTGAGTTTCTTTGCATTCGGTCTGATGGTCCTCTTATGCCCAGCATATCTCCTAGGATCCATTATATAAGAAACAAAAATTAGTGCAAATAAAAGGTATGTAAAAAAGAGAACAGTGAATTGTATAAGAGCAACTTTTACAAAAATTTATGTGATAAATGAAATGGGGCATGTTTTGTAACAAGCAAGATTTTCATATGTTGGAAGTGGATTCTATCATGTGGGGGGATAATAATTATGGAAGGAATAATTAATAATGCACCAATCATAAAAGGCGTATCATATAGTAAACACGTATTAGTAAATGTTTGAGGAATCCCTTAAATTAATCAGTATATAAGAATTTTTAATTTTGCAAAATATCCCTAAAACTACTCATCATATAAGGCCTGGAATACCTTATATCACCCACCATGCATTTGATTATAATGACAAAAACAAATCTTCATGAGAGAATATTATACAAAGATCCAAATTATTCAAGTTCATTCAACACATCACTCTCATTATGGACAACGTATAAAAAATAGGCACTATTATTTTCTCAGAATTATCGTTCTTGACAATTCAAGTTTAAACCACCGATTCCTTCCTCATCATCATATCAAATTGAGGGCCAAAAACTAATTTTTAGCTTAAGCATATTCAAGAGAGAGAAAATACAAGGACGAGTATTCTCACCTTCTACCAGCAAGAATCTTGGCCATGTTTCCATTGTTATTTGTGACAAAGACATCACTCTCATCACAGACAATGTAGTCAATGGCTGCCATGCGGGAAGAAAATGGAAAAAAAGATTTCAGCTCTTTGATTGCAAGCATCTCCTTCGTATAGAAGTTTGGGAAGAGTTCTCTAAGGGGTCTCAAAGTCTCTTCCCCGCCATATATTTCTCCAGATGCAACATAGAGATATGTATCATTAGCAAAACCAACGGCGCGCAGCATTAATCCCACTTCATGAGGAGTGAGTGGACATTTTCCTCTCTCACGCTCTCCATCAGGGCTTAAATCCTAAAACATTACAAAAATATAATTGGGGTAAATAAAACAAATATAAAATCATCGGAATCCATCTTAAGAAAAAAACAGTTCCCATTTCTCCAGGTAATTACAAGAGAAAAGTGGTGAGTGGCATGACTCAATGGGTTGAGAATCTTTATATAAATACAAAATTGAAGGTTACAAAGGAATAACATTCTTTTCTTACAGGCAATGTTGCCCATCTCTTTCTTATTTCACCAAGCTCAAATTTCTCCTTTTCACCGCCACCAAAGTAACACCCGGAAAATGCAAGCATATCAGGTTCAAACCTGTAATTTTAAACAGATGGGCCATGAACATAGAAATCCAAATATACACGGTTCACCACCCGTCAATATGCATCTCTATTAAGCATCAACATGTAAAGACATATCTTGCGCAGAAAACTCAAACATCTGAATATGATAGTAATGCAACTGAAATCCTTGCTAGAAAAAGGAGAGTGAGATACAGAGAGCAGTTCTTCTATACAAATGGTCTGTTCAAATTTATTTAGCATTCACTAGTTGCAAAGAAAATCTGATAAGCATCTCTACCACAGCCCACAATGAAATACACAATTAAATCCAAGTGTTTCCTTTCCTATTACCTTCTCACATGCTCGCCCGTGCATGTGTGTGACAGGGGTGAACAGTTGTGTATTACAAGAAAATTAGTAAACAGTCTAGAATCTAGAGTAGACTCTAGCCTAGATAGGATCTCACCTGTCCCTCATAGATGTCTTGGCCATTAATTGGGGAAGAGACAGATATAATATGCAACAATGTTATTGACATTAAAGCAGAAGAATAGTCTATTTTTCCTCGGATTAGACATGTCAACTAAATTTTGAAGTAAAGGATACAAACCTCAAGTGGATTGCAATGTAACGTTTTGCCATCGTTCGCATTTTTGTCACTAGTCTCTCACCAATTTCTTGTATGGGTTTTGTAAATCTTAAAGCATGATAATTAGCCCGGCAGCGCAACTTTTGCAGCTCTTCATCAAGGTTACTTGCAAGCCTGTAGTCGAACTTCGTCAACTGCACAGCCTGCAAAAAATAATATACGAATGCCTTGCTTACAACAAACCAGAACACATCAATAAAATACCTCACACCAGGAAGAAAGAGACCTGGATTTCCAAAACTTTAAAGAGAAACACAAGGGCATGTAAGGGCAGGGATAAGTAGCTGGAAACTATCAGATTAAAAGGAATAATTACAAGCTGAGGAAAGTGCCTTACACGTCTCCTCAATAATATTGGCAGAACTTGATCCAGATAATACTCAGGAGGGGATTTTCTTGGGACACGCATGGTATATGGGGGTTTTTCCATTGACCTCATGACTTTGTCAGGAACTCTTTTCACAATGGTGACATCTTTTGCAAGGTAAGAAATGAACCAATCAACGTCAAAAATGTTGACAAAGTCACTGCATACAAAGGGACATATTTAATTAGGCAATGGGTGTCAGTTGATTATAAAGAATGCAACTATGAGAAAGAAAAAGATGGTCTTCCAGATTAAGTACTAAGCAAATAGAACAACAAATCCCAACTTACCTATTATCCTTCCAATAGGAGTGGTGATCTAGCTCAGGCACAACTAATGTAGCATTAAGAATCCGTGCAACAACCACGGCATCTGTTATCTAAGCAATTGTCATTTTCAAAAATACAAAGCATTAAATATTCGGGCAGGGGGGAAAAAAGAAGCAAAGTGACAAATATATAACCCTATTTGATAAAACACTCTGAATCAATACATAAACTTCACTTACTCCAGTTCTTTGTTGGTTCAACCCTCCACTTGCAGCAATAAGCAGATACCCATTTGATGCCCGCTCACGTACGGCAGCTACGCATAGACTTGGCTTTGTTAGAAAGTTTGAACTCAAGAAAAATGTCTCGGTATCTTGTTCAACTTGAAAGGAAATAACAGAGCTAATAAAATCTACTCTAACAGCCACGGATTCAATCCGATAGAGAGAAATTGAACTTGTATTGTTACCGGAAGCAAATTCCAGTAAAAGCAACTTAAATAGAAATTTTGAACATACGGGGAAAATTACGCCCTCTTTCGCTACATCCATAGAAGAGATTCGAGTATTTTGATTTCCAAATATCAATTGCTTCACGTCGCCTTCCTTCCTGCAACACCATCCAATGCCACTTTACATCAACCCAATCTCCAAAAACATTCAAATTTTCTATTTTCACTCAGAAATTCTACTTTTTTTTAACAACATTGCAGAATAAAGCAAAAAGAAAAAAGAAAATTGAAAAACTTGTGATTAATTAATACAGTACCAGCCTAGAGTAGAAGATGCTGCGCTTGACTAATCGTTGAGAGTACCACTCAAGATCAGAAGCAACGTGTCCAGTGAAGAGAGAAACCAATCCCAAACCAAACAGCATCAAACCGCAAACAAGCGACCACGGCACCTTCCTCCGCTGCTGCTGGGTCGCCGAGGATCTCCACCACCGCCAGTCATTGTAAATATTTTGATGATCTTGATAATGCTTTCCGTTTAATTGGTTAGAAAGCGCCAGGTTCGGTTTTTCCGATAGCAAACTAAGCCTCCAAGCCATGTTGGCCACTCCCATTTACTTCTATTTCCGATTCTGCCCCTTTTTTCATCCTTTAATTTACTAAATTTGCCGCCTCCGCCGCCGCCACCATGCTGCTGATCATGAAAAATGAGAGCAGGAGAGACAGGGTATTACCGTCAAACAATAAAGCGAATCATGCAGAGATAATGGAAACCCTGAGAAATTAGGTCTGCTAAAAGATCAGACTAATAGGCTACTACTAATATTTATGGATTTCTTTGTCAATTTTTTGAAAGGTGGAAGAGATTTTCTTCCTTGGCTCTAGAGAGAGAGGGCCTGTCTGTGTTGTTAAAGTGAAGCTTCTTGATTCTGGGTTTATAAAGTAAATAAAATGGAGAAATTAGTTAATCATTTAATTGTGGTATTTGTTTCCTTCAATTAAAAAACAAAAACAGGGGAGAGAGAGAGAGAGAGAGAGCGGCACTTAAAGAAGTGGAGAATGAAAAACTCAAAGAACACTCCGTTAACGAGAGAGAAGGCCGTTAGTTAGATTAAATGGTTATATTTGTCGGGGATGAGGGGTATAAATGGACTGTGCCATAAATAAGTGGTTTCTATTGTTATAAACCGTTACATTATTATTTTATTACATTGTTATGCTCTTCTGGATACGATACGATACGATGCGATACGTGTAATTAATAATACACAAGTGCAGTTCTCGTCATGCTACATAGATTTACTTTAATTATTATTATTATTATTATTATTATTATTATTACTATTATTATTATTATTACATTACATTACATTATTACATTGTTGTGTTGTTAGGAGTACTTTGTTGTCTTTTAAGGCTAATATTAGATTGTGAATACGGTAAACAATGTTAGGAGTACTTGGTTGTAGCAAGATCACTCTAATGTTGCCCTAACAAAAGTCTTCACTAAAAATCTGGTAAAGAATTTGTTCAAATACTTTTCACCCATGGGATTATCATCCAGTACTAGTATTTCTAAAAGGTATTGTTTGTTTTGTTCCGTTGAGATAAAACATTGAAGAATGTTATGTGTTGGAAAAAAAAAATCAAAAATATTTATAGCTAAAGATTATTTTTGCTAGTTCTTAAATGGGTTCCCATCCCGAGTCAAACACGAAGAGCTCCGACACTACATAAGGTATTGATCAAAATTAATGTGATCTTAATGGGACGTGATGATACAAGTATTAGAAAGAGAAAGTATAAGAAACAAATCCTTATAATAACTCATCTTTAGAACTAATGGCACAAACCCATCATCTTCATCTTAGAAGATAGAGAGGGAACATCTTTCCCCTATAAGGATTTTATGGTCATCTTTATAGTTCCTTACAACTATTAAGTCTATCAAGTGTTGGTGGATGATGACGATGTGATCAATATTTTTTTTAATAAGATGATGGTATAAATGGGGAAACCCCTCCCCCAAAGACTAGATTCAATAAAAAAATCTTCTTGTCAAGATAAAAAGATTAAGTATATCAGTGAAGGGCACCTTGAAAATCCCAATTAGTATGAATAGTCTTTTAACCATGTCTTTCTCAACACAAACCTCAAGGTCATTGATATGACTTTAGATCACACAATATCATTTTTGGTTGTCATATCAAACCAATGTCGTTATCGACACCATGTATTTGAAATTGAAGTTTCTAAATTAGATATCAGTAACCACAGTTCGAGGGAATTAAATGACTTCAAATCAATATATATCTCTACTTAATTGGAAAGTAACAAAAAATCTTAAGTATTGAACCGAAAAAGTCCCTCGAAAGAGATAAGGGTTACAACCAAAGTTATTGAGAATTGAGTGATGTCTTTTTATGGGAAAAAAATAAACATTACTACAAAAGCTAAAACAGAACAGGTTTTTTAACAGTGTTTTACACTGTTCATCTAGACTTAGAAGCACAGTGGATTAGAATAGTGAAATTACTTATTAATATAACTATTTTGTGTCTACTAGGACTGCACAACGAAGTCGCTTGACCGAGTGAAAAATCCTACAAGGATGCAATTTGGTTGGTGCGATGTCATACCTATAACGGACCGAACCCCCACCAATAACTCTGTCACCTCTTACTTGGGCTACCATGGCAATTCGATCGTTAGGTGATTCTATTTATTTTACAATATAAAAAAGACGCATTCCCTTGATTTCTTAGTTAAATTTTTTTAACATGTCGAAAAATGTTAATGGTTCTTGATTTTTTTAATAATGCTATACATCTAGGTAAAATAATCAGTCTACAAGACTTTCAACTATTTAGTTTATTAATATATTCATTATATTATAAATAATGCATTTAAAATAATGAAAATATTATCTTAAAGGTTTTTCAATTAAAAATAATTATATGTTTTGATATTTATTTAATATTAACGTCTTAATGCGCGCGCGTGTATATATATATATATATAAATTGACTAATTTTTTTTAATCTCAAATTAATTTAATCATTGTGTTCTAAAATATTTTTACTATATATAAAAAAAATCATTTATTTTTTTTAAAAAAATAATTGGAAATATATCAACCCACACATAGACAAAACAAATATAGAGAAACATAAAGATAACTAATAACAAAAGATTCACTATACATGTGTAAGAGATGAGTTTCACTTTCATTTCACACCATCAAAACTGAATTTACTATGTTTTTTAACCCAAGTTGCATTTGATATAGCTTAAAAAAGGTAAAAGAAAACAATCATGACATTTTAATTATTTACAATAATGGTTACAATGACAGTTATAATAATTATGACAATTTAATAATCATGATAATAACAATGAAAATAATAATTGAAATAATTCATTAGTCGATGTTATTTTTTAAAATAAAGATTATTTTAAACTAAAAATAAAAAAAAGCTACACATAAACAATACAGATAAAAAAATACAAAGATAACAAATCACTAACAACAGAATATTCATTGTGCATGCATAAAAGAGAATTTCAATCTCATTTCACGTCACCAAAGCAAAATTTATTCTTTTTTTTTAACTCAATCTGCATTTAATACAAAGATAAATAGCAATAAAAATAAAGTCAAAACTAACAATATATATACATAAATACAAGCAAAAAATTAAAAATTACCCCGGAACAACCAAAAAAGTCAAAGGATCAAAATTAAATAAAAAAAGAATAAATAAAAAAAATACAAACAAGAAATTATATATGTTGAAATGAGACAAAAAAAAAATCCCCGCGGCTTACAATTTTATTAATTTAATTAGATTACTGCATAAGAAAATACAGCACAACGCGTGGTCGAGTATTCTCATATATTATAAATTAAAATTAAAATTGAACTTTAATAAATTTTACCAAAATTCACACATTCAATTGGAGTCAAACATGTGATTCCAATAGGCACCCTCTCGTGACCCATGTATTATAAATACAGCGTGCTCTCCCTGGTTTAAACCTGTAACATCGGATCTACTTTATAAACAAATCATTTGATCAAACCATAAATTTTATTTAAAAAAAAATAGTAAAAATAATAATATGTTTCTTATACAAATAATAAAACCGGTTACTATTATTTTAGCTCTGGTTATAATTATAATTATAATTATAATCTTACAGTGAGATTGACTGTAGTCATGAAACCATTAACTTGAAAAGGTTGTCCTTTTCATTATAAAAAAGAAAAAGGAAACATGACATCGCGGGGAACGCTACTTGGAACATTAACGCCGTTAAGGTAGCGGCACTCGTCAGGACAGCGTGTCAACAAGCAAGTTCATTGCCATCAATCAATTAGCACAATCTTGTTGAGGTTGATCCCTCTTATTAACGTTTTCAGAAAATAAATCCTTTTATTTAAAGATAAAACAACAAGTCTTGGTTTATTTATTTTTTTGTTGTTGAAGGGTTCGTCACTGGGCATGGACCCCACGTGGACGTGCGAAGATCACCTGCAGATGCTAATTAAGAGCGATTGACAAGCATGCAATAGAAATTGATTGTTTGCAGAAATAATTGGCAAGCATTTAACTAAATTATAGAAAACGATGTGTTCTTTATTGAGCTCTATTATCACTTAAACTGACCATGACATTGGAAATAAGGTCATGCTGTTGAAGAAAAAAAAACTAATTTCAATTTGACTTGCTATTTTTTTTATATTTTAATAAATTAGTGATCACATAAATAATGCAATAGATTATCATTGTAAAATCACCATTTTAATAAATTAGTGATCACATAAATAATGCAATAGATTATCATTGTAAAATCACTATTTTGCCATTAAAAACAAAATATATACACACACACATTAAGATTTCAGCCATGAACTCCCTTATGAACATGCATAAAGAGGCTTTTTTTGTCTTTTTAAATTTTTTAATAGTTAAATTACAGAATTACCCTTGATTTCAAGAAAAAAAAACTAGGGTTGCTTTACCTTATTATTTTTTCATGATTACCCGGGCAATCTCTGGTTAAAACAATTTATCTTCTGCCACAAGGAGGTACTATTACTTCGATGTTCTAATTTTGTTTTATTTGAGAAACTAATTATATAAGAACATGCAGGCAACACCAGAGTAACCAAGCAGTACATGCATGATCAGGACAATTTTTGTCGATCAATGTTTTCGGCGACCGTCACCGGTAAATGGAATCTCCGATCAAAGTCAAAGCTGAGAATTCACTCATTAACGATTTTATTAAATGTTGACTTACATATAGTATTTTTTTCCTTCTTAAAATAAATAAATTCACCCACCTTAATTATTAAGAATTTAGAAGATTTTAAGGAGGGATTAGAAAGAATGGATACGATGCGTGCATCGAAACGAGGGGGACGGTCGAAAAATCTTATTTAATGGAGTGATGAAAGGGCTCAATGTAGATGAAGGCGCAGCTTTGCAAAATGAGTGGTGCCCTACTAAATAAAACCAGAAAACAGTACTTGGTCAAAACCTTGAAAAGTCATGATAACGATGCTTTGTGTTATTGATTATTTTTAAATAAGGTGGCGAGTAGGCTAAAGTAGGATTGTATCATGATGTGCCCCCGACCCAAACTAGTTGATCCAACTTTATTTTTATTATTATTATTATTAATACGTTGTCCGGTTCGGTTCAATTTACATGTAACATGATTAATTTCACGGATCTTAAATTTAATATTCAAATAAATTTCTAGTGGTCATCGTACCATATGTTTTTTTTTTGTCTAATTCATGGTGTTTTTATTATTATTATTAACATAATATATGGATCAGCTTGTATATACCTATACTAATCTCATAATTTTTAATATAATCTTTTAATAATCATTATATTAACAACTACAAAAATAAAACTGCTAGCTGATCTAACTTTCTGTTTTAATTAGTGGTGTCTTCGCTTGTTGGAGGTTAGCACGTTGAGTGGGGTTTAAGAGATGGGCCTCAGCCTCAGACTGGTAATAACAGAGACAGGAGAAAAATATGAAGTTTTTTGTTTTTGGGTAGACAGATTGACAGGGTGTCTTTATCCAAGTTTGCTGCCACCCTCTGGAATCCAACAGCCCATTTTAATCAGTCATTAGTTTAGCTTACAGTGTTTTTTTTTTTTGGTCTAGTTGACAGTGATAATTAAAATAATTGAACTCGCACTGTTCGATTGATAGATTGAAGTCGTCTAGCTATGGCTGTAGCATTCTGCCAGCCAGTCCACTGGGTTCGGTGTAGCTCTAACCAGGCCTAACATTCTGCCAGGACTGGGTTCGAACGCTAACTCACGGTTGTTTTCCTACCGAATAAATTGATGACGAGCAGCTGCAAACTGGGTTAGGTGTCAGGATTTTTCTCAAAATGACACCGCATTGATTGGAACCAATAACCTGGTGCAGTCCTTTTAAACATTCCTCTCCTGGCTCTCCCCTTTCTCCTCCATGAAAGAAAGGGAAGATGGAGTTCAAAGCCCATGGGCCTGCTGACCGCTTGGGCCGCGTTGCATGTTTTGGGGGCTGAAAATAGTGCTGAGATTTTGAAGATATTGTGAAGGATATGTGATATAGCCCGATGATACCATGAATTTTGATCCTCACAGAGTTCTAGTGGACTCATAGTCTAATCCAAATTCTGGCGTAGTACCAATTCTTTTCTACGCAAGATAAATGTCAAAAAAATACACAAAATAATTCTCAATGCCCTTACAAATCATTTCTCCAGACCTCTGTGACTTAAAAATATACAAAAAAAAATTATTTCAAAAACAATTGCACTCTCTCTCTCTCTCTCTGGTAAAAGTTATTAGCTAGTAGCTGGAAAGAATACCGCCAATTCTATCTCCCCCGGTACAACATCGGCAGAATAAATAGTTTTTGTTGTTATTTCAAGACAAAAAAAGTGGATACAATGATAACAATCACAGCATTTGGAACAAGTTCGATTTAATTATAGTATCTGGTCTGAATTCAATTGATAATTAAACTGAATTTATGTGTAAAAAATAAAAGTTATATTATTATTATTAGTAGTAGTAGTAGTAGTAGTAGTATCTTCGTGAGCTTTGAGTAGTATTTTGAAAAAAAAAATAGTTTTAATATTAAATATTTTTATTTTGAACTCTAAATTATAAGGGTTGATCTCTAATTTATTTTTGCAGTATTTTAAAAAATTGATTTCATTTGGAATTCAATATTTAAAACTTTAAAAGAATCCAAGCATGAAATCCCATTAAAATCTCTCAATTGAATTCAAATAGAGAATTCTAAACATGTTGACAAGAGATGTTTTCAATATTTTTTATTTTAAAAGTATAGAAATTCACTTCAAAACTATATAACAACAAATTTATTTTATATCTCTATATTTATTTATCATGAACACTAACTAAACACAATTTGTTGGTAATGCGGCACACGTAATCGAAGTTCAATTATTTATTTTACTTGAACTTAAATGTATAAGAACCAATAATTGGGCATCCATTACCAATAAATTGTGGGCCGCATCAAAACGATGTCCAATTAAAATAAATAAGAGAGGTGTGATAATTATAGTGACGAAGAAATAAATTACTCACGATGGGGATGCACTTCTAGTTGTGCCCATGATCCATTGCGCCATGAAAGCGAAACCTACCAAGACTTCATTAACCATCCGTTTTAATCTGGTATGTATTTGCATTTTAAAAATATAAATTTGTTTTTATTTTAAATTAATTTTTTATATTATTTGATACATATATATATATATATGACCTGCGTAATATCGAATTGTTGTTTTTTTACTATAAAAAAATATTTTTACTTTTCTAACATATCCTATAATAATAAAAAAAAACAGTTTAAATAATGATATGATGATATGTTGAGTGTTTTAAAAAAATATATTAGGATGACAATATATTAATAATTCAAGTTAACTTGTTAAATTTATTATCCATTATGAATGCCAATTTCTAATGTATCTAATATTAAAAGATAAAATTTAAATTAAAAAAAAAACTCGAGATAACCTACTAAACTTGTAATCCAATTCATAAAATAAAGATAACTTTTAAGAAATAAATCTAACAAAATTATCAAGGAATCATCTCATCTAAAAGCTTAAACTTATAAATGAGGCTCTATAATATGATTTATATTATTTATCAACCAATTAAACATCGTGGGCTGAAGTACAGATTCACATCACTCGGTTAATTTATCAAATAATGGATGGTAGATTCAACTAGATCGCAGTCATCGATATCATGTCAAGGAACAATCTCACCTAAAAGTTTAAGCTTATAAGTGAAGCTCTATAATATGATTTATATTATTCTCTAACAAAAACTACTAAACCCTAGCCTCTAACCGATACAATGTCGAAGGGCTAAATTGAAGAAAAAAAACAACTAAAAAATAAAAATAACAACCCCGATAAAACTTTAATAATGAGATTGAAATAATTTTATAAAAAATAATTACAAAGGTTATTTTTTAATAAATCTATTGTTGAATTGTCGTGAGAGAGAGTGCTAAGCTGGTCAAACATGATCTCGGGTAATAAAAACAAGCGATCACCATGCAATACACTCCACAAGACTCTCAGAAGGGAACAGCTTCAGTCTTAATTTGTTCAACAAACAGAAAACCATAAACTAAACTCAAAACCATTAAAAATTCACTTATCCTAAATAAATAAAAAACACATTGAAGTACCAAATCTCAGTCTTTGATAATTAATTAATTAATATAAGATCATAAATTAACATAAATAGATAATCAGCAACTTATAGACAGTGGTTTGCCCACCATATAACCAACCAACCACTCCAAAGTCAGAATCTCTTATGAAAAAGGAACACGAGGTCACGGCAGAATCTTCCTAGCTTTCCCCTCCTCCTTTAATTACTTGCTCTTCCATCTAATTTCCAAATATATATATATATATATATATATATATATATATATAAATGTATTGCTGATTTTATACAAAATTGATTTAATTACTTCTCTCAAATCCAAACTCCCCCGGCTAATAATTACAAATCCTCTGGTCCCCTGAGATAACAGAGGTACGAATCCCAAAACAACACCCAGTGCCCCACAAACTAAAACAGCCAACTGCTATGATTCAGTTTTTCAGTTATTACAGTTTGCTAATCTCCTTCTCCTTCCTCTGCCTTTCCCGCCCTTCCTTTCCAGCCAGAATCTCACCAGACTCCTCGTCGACTGTCATAGCCGTCGATTCCTACAACACCACCACATGGCATGATTTCACTCGCTTCCTTGATGCCGAGAAGGGCAGTCAAGTCAGTGGCATGTCGGAGCTGAAGAAATACTTCAACCGTTTCGGTTACCTCCCGCTTCCCGACACGAACAATCTCACCGATGTCTTCGATACGCAACTCGAATCGGTCGTTCTTGCATATCAGACTAATCTGGGACTGCCCGAGACCGGTAAACTGGACTTTGATACCATATCGATGATCGTGTTGCCTAGATGTGGTGTTAGCGACACAAAGACGCACGACACAAGGTTTCCGGCGGCAAAACGCTTCGCGTATTTTTACGGCAAGCCACGGTGGATACGCCAGGCACCGGTGAAACTAACCTATGCGTTCTCGCAGAAAAATATGATTGACTACATAAGTTTGAAAGACACGAGGACAGTTTTCAAGCGTGCCTTTTCAAGGTGGGCACAGGTGATTCCAGTGAGTTTCAGGGAAATCGAAGATTATCCATCAGCGGATATTCGAATCGGGTTTTATCACAGGGATCATGGCGATGGAAAACCGTTTGACGGGGTTCTAGGTGTCCTGGCTCATGCATTTTCACCCGAGAATGGGAGGTTTCATCTCGATGCAAGTGAAACGTGGGCCGTTGATTTAAAAGCAATCAAGTCAAGGGTGGCCGTTGATCTGGAATCAGTAGCTACCCATGAGATCGGGCATGTACTTGGATTGGCTCACTCTGCGGTTAAGGAAGCTGTGATGTATCCAAGTCTGCGTCCCAGGACTAAGAAAGTGGACCTTCATGTGGATGATGTATACGGTGTTCAAGCCCTTTATGGGTCAAATCCTAAATTCAGGTTTAGCTCCCTGTTGGCGTCGGAGAATTCGTTGAACAAGGGAACCGGTCCAAGAAACACAAGATCATCAAAGTGGACCGTTTCTTTAGTGGTGGGCGTTTCCTTTTTTTGGTGCCATTTCCAGGGCTATTATTTTTAGGTGTAGCCAAATCACACACTATTCAAATGAAGAAATATAATTCTTTGTTTTTTTTTTTTACCTTTTAATTACAGATTCTTTTATGAGATTAATATTCGTGTGAATCCGATTCTATTTCTCCCCCAAAAAAACTGGCCTGAAATGCGTGTATACCACCGGACCGAACACGTTAACGATATTGTCATTCCAAGGAATCTTATACCTCAACTCCAAACAGGTAAATAACCAACCGATTGCTTTGTGTACCCGTTATTATTATTTTTTAAAGTTATTTTTGTTCATTAATATATTAAAATGATTATTTATTTATTTTTGTAAAAAATATTATTAACATCACCATATAAAAATAATTTAAATATAATTATATTATAATTCTGAAAATTTATACTACCCCATGTAGAAATTTAATATTGGACCATTATACTATATAAATGATTGCATAATATATGGATAGGAAAGTCAAGAAATTAAGCTAAGCAAGAAGCTAAATTTAGCAGTCAACAACGACAATTTGGTATCTTCCTCCCTTCATAAGTTGTCGGTTTATATGTCGTGTTTTTGTTTTTTTTTCTTACAACTTTAATATCTTGGCTAATTTGAATGAACATCAACTCTTCGGTTTCTTCAACTCGAAAATAATATTTCAGTTAAATAAAAAAACAAAATTAATTCAAAATAAATAGTATTTTTTAAAAAATATTTTTTTATATTAGGAAATCAAAATAATCTAAAAGTATAAAAAAATAATTTAAAATAAAAAATAAATTTTATTTTTTTCAAAAAAACTTTTAAAATAAAATGTGAACAGGGTATTAGAGATCAACTTGCCGTGAATGTCCACCGCCGTTTGTTTACTTTCTAGGACACTTTATTCAAGGATATTTAACGGATAATCAAATCTAAAATTTAAACTAGAACCAAGGATTCTTATTTTTTGGTTAATGTTAGCTAGATGTGTAACAACTACCGCCAAGTACATTTCCAATTAATTTTTCTAATCAAGGGCTGACAAAAATAAATAAATAAATAAATCTTGGCAACTCCTTTTGCAGATATTCCATATCAAAGTTCATCCCAGAGCTCCGCGTCTTTTAAAACATGTCGACAGGGAGAATCAAAATCAAAAATAAAATGGGAAATAAATAAATATATATATTAGCATTGCTGACATGTGAAATCATTTTATGGAAATTGCATCAGTGAATTGGAACCCAATAATCTTTCTTCTATCCCCATTTCTTCTTCTTCAATTTCATTTGATGCGTGAGCTGATTATTCTTATTATTTTTCTTATTTAGGATTTTTCCTTTCTTTAATTGGATTCAACACTTTAATTATTTATCTACGTAATTGATGTTTGACACTGCTTTTTGAAAATTAAATCATGGATAGTGATTATTCCATCTCCCCTTTCTATTTAGGTAACTTGGTGTGGTCTTTTATGATTAATTTACAATAATAACATTACAAACAACTTTTTTCTACAATCAAAGCCACTCTTGTATATAAAACAATATAAGCTGATCAATTAAAGTAAGAATAATTTGATCAATATTTATCAGACAGCATAGGATTAATGAAGAATATTGTCAGGACATGATTTTGTTTTAAAAGGAAAAGCAATGCCTAAAAATAATGTAAGAGAATGCCTTCCGTTTTCTGGTGAATTCCGAACCTGATAGAAAGATCACATTAGAGTTTCTGTTATTCTTAACAATAAGACTCCAAAAATAGGGAGATATGTTTTGTCGAGAAAATTTAGAAAAAGCCACGACAATGGAGAGGAGAGGACAATGGGTACTCACTCTGTGATGCGCGAAGGACAGGGAGAGAAGACTGGTAGAGAAGCATTCATGAAGGTTGGCTAAACACACACACCCAAAAAAAAAAAGATAAACACAAACAACAGAAAGCCATTTGGAACAACAAAAACACGAAAACTCCCAGACAACCAGCCCATGAAAGAATGCTAATTCCGAACTAGCTAGTTTTGTGTTGCACATGAGGAAAAATTGTGAAAGGTCTAGAAGGAAAAAAGGCGAGATGCTCTTTCTCTTTCCATGTGAATTCTAGCTAATCTTGTTAGAGAAATTAGTGCAAATTAAAAAGGGAGAGACAAAAAGAAACATGTTGGCATCCTCCACGATATAGGTTGGCCGCTTGAGTTTTTTGTTTGGAGATCATCGGTGAAGAACCAATACGGGAGAATAATTAAAGAAAGTCGTCCCATTTGGGTGTTTTTCTCTGCTTGGAAGGGGCATTGATTTTGCTGTGAGGATAGATATTTCAAAATGGCTTGGAACAGGAAGAACCAGACTGTCGAGGATTTGGTGATTATAGTAGGGCTGGTAATGGTGCAATTTGTCTACGCAGGGAACTCGGTTTTGTTGAGCTATCTCATGTCTATCGGCCTTAACCCTCTAACCATTGTTATCTTCTCAACGTCTGCCACCTTCCTTATACTCTCTCCCATTGCTGTTCATTTTGAAAGGTCTCTCTCTCTCTCTCTCTCCCTCTCATCGCTCTCTCTATATATCTATGTATCTATATGGGAGGTAAATTATGTTCGTGTTGCAGGAGCCAATGGCCAAAGGAATTCAGATTGAAGTTGATGATTCAGATGGTTTTAATTTCTTTTGGAGGGTAAGGCAATAATTAAAAATCACTAAGATAATTTTTGAGATTTCAATGTCATTAATCGCAATACTCAACGAGTAATGAAGGTTGAAGTTAGAGAGCTAGCTCTATGCATATTCATACTGCCTGCAGAATTCATTTTTGTAATTATTAGGTATAGGAAAGTCCTTATTTTCATTTTAATCGACAAATAGTCGATAGGCTGACTACATGTTGCAGGCCTGTGGTGCTGAAGAATTTACACATGACATGCTGATTCATTGAGCATTGCACTCAAATGGGTTTCTTTCTTTCTTATTTCATTTTCAGGGTTACTCTGTTTCAGTCCTTATTCCTTAAGGGGATTAAGTTAACTTCACCAGCAATGGCCACGGCCATGCCGAACCTTGCTCCAGGGCTTATTTTCATTATTGCTTGGACATTCAGGTATCGTTTTCAATCTCTAATATTTCAAAATGTAAATTTCCTTTTGAAAAAACATAATTGCCCACAAAAAACTTAGATTCACTCCAATCTAACTGAGCAATGACAGTTACTTTGTGTTACTTTGTTTGTGGATTGAAAAACTTCAAATGGGCTTTTCCCATTCCATCGATGAGCTCTGTGTGTGTGTGTGGGCGGGTGGGCGGGTGGGTATCAGTGCACAGAGAATTACTCGAAGAGATCAAATAATGTTATCAGTAGCTATTCCTCTCAATTCGTTTCTGCTATTGTCTAGTGATTGTTTATCTGATCACTAGCTATGTGCAGGTTAGAGAAAGTTAAGCTAAGTTGCGTATACAGCAAAGTCAAGATTGTAGGCACAATTTTATGTGTTGTAGGTGCCCTCGTAATGAGTCTAATGAGCAGCACTGAATCAGCGAAAGAGTCCAAGTCCTCAAAAAGCATCCCCCCAGGAGACATCGGCTTCGACATGAACAGGATCATCGGTTGCTTATATCTCATAGCAGGGGTTTTTGTTCTATCAATCAATGTTGTCTTGCAGGTAATGTTTTAGATCAATATATAGTGAAGGAATTAATCATGCACAAATTAAGGATTTTTCTCTGCATTATCTTAATTTCCCGGATTGAGTTTTGCAATTTGTTGCGTACAGGCTATTACTTTGAGTGATTTTCCTGCTCCTATATCCCTCTGTGCCATCACATCATTGATCGGAGTAATTATAACTGCGATTGTAGAATTGGTTCAAAGCCATAAAGTGGACGTCGGCTGGCCCCTGATGAGACTCGGGACCCTCATTTGCTATTCTGTACTGGTAATTTCACATCTTTTAACATTCATCACATGCCAAGATTATTCGTTAAATTTTCTCATATGGAATGAAATTTCAGTGTCTCAGTTTAGACATTTTCAGTACTGATAAATTGATATTTTCAACAACTCCCTTTAATTCTATCTTGCGGCAAAGCGAGATAAAAGAAAAGAAAAGGTTCAGATTTGAGAACGGCAAACTGCACTCGTACATTTAATTATGTCGTGTCTCGAACCATCTCTGCAGTTTATCGATCTTTTTTACAAGCTTTTAATCATTCGGATGCACAGGGAGGTGCTGTAGGTGGAGCATGTGTGAGCTTCAATGGCTGGGCAATGAAGAAGAGGGGTCCAGTTCTCGTGGCCGTGTTTAACCCCATCGGAACAGTTATTTCAGTTGCCTTTTCTGTTATCACCTTAGGCGACAGATTCAACCTTGCAAGGTGATCAGCTACCCAGAATCACTCCATAATTATACGTGACAAGTGCACCCATAACTTCGTCACCATGTTATTTTTCAGTATCCTTATTTTTTTCTGTTCTTCTCATTTGCAGCTTTGCTGGGATGTTCCTCATGTTCACTGGTCTGTACTTGGTGCTGTGGGCCAAAGGGAAAGAAGGTTTCCGCGATGGAGATCACCTGGAAAGTGAGTTTGATCCACAGAAGCGTCTCTTGGCCTGATAATTTGCGTCAATATTCAGATAGATTGCCCACATTTGTCCAGTCTGCAAACCCTATATTGGAAAAGGCTAGTTAGATCTCATTCTTCTTGTAAGAAACTGGGGCCTTCTCCCTTAAGAACAACGCAGGGTTTAAAGTGGTGAGGTAAAAAACGTTGTAGTAACACAGTGTAATCACAGATATATATACACAGACACACGCGTAACAGTGACAGTAATTTGCAGAGTGAAGAATTTGCACGAGAATTAATGATAACATTGACAGAAGCAGCGCCAAAATAATAATGCACCTTGGCTACTGTGGAAGAGCTTCAAAACTGGCACTGCCATAATTGTGGATGCAAACTGGAGTCTATATTATAATTATGAAAAAGGTTTCTCCCAGGTCATGTGAAACTTGATGACGTGTTTAGTCCAGACCACATCAGTACAAGCCGAATTAATAAGCAACGTCCACTGTTTAGGGTTTTTATTTTCAGCCACAAACCCTCACAATTTCATTCCTGTTTTTTTTTATTCTGTTTCAAAAATAATTTTAAAAAAGAAGATAGATAAGCAGTGTCCTGATAGATTAGCAGTGTTTTGAATGGTCAAAATAATGTTAGAGTTGTCTTTTTATAGGTAATTTTGTAATTGTTAAATTAACATTATTTTCATTTTAAATCAACAAATATATATTCGGATATTGTTAAATTAACATTACTCGGTTTTAGAAGGAAAAAACTACTATTCACTAACGGAATGTAATCTGTCATTCACATTAAAGAGGGTGTTAGACACTATATTTTTAAGGTATTTTGATTTTTTTTTAATTTTTTATTATTTTAAATTAAAAAAGAAATTTTCAGATCATTTTCACTTGTTAATATCAAAAATAATTTTTTAAAAATAAAAAATATATTATTTTAATATATTTTTTAATATGATAAATATTGATTTAATAAATTAAAATTATTTTCATTTTAAATCAACAAATATATTCTTACAAGGATATTGTTAAATTAACATTACTCAGTTTTAGAAGAAGAAAACTACTATTCATTGACGGTATGTAATCTGTCATTCACATCAAAGAGGGTGTTAGATATTATATTTTTAAAGTATTTTGAATTTTTATTTTATTTTAAATTAAAAAAGAAATTTTCAGATCATTTTCACTTGTTAATATCAAAAATAATTTTTTAAAAATAAAAATATATATTATTTTAATATATTTTTTAATATGATTGTAAAATTATTGATATAGCTGGATCCCGATAGCAAGTACTATCAGCTTCATCATGTCAAGCACCAGTACGCAAGCAACTACAAGTTGCCATGTGGAGACCACCAAGACCCGACAACCAAGAATGCGGATCCGAAGAAAGCAGACCGGTTGGGTGATCTACTAGGGAAAACAAACACAGGTTGTGGTTGTGGGTGTCTAAACAAGTATATGCTTGTCCAGGACGTGTGCTTTTAGATGATCAAGGAAGATAATTAAATTTGATAATAAATTAGCTCATAAATTTCATATTTAATATTTCCATACAAAAATTCTAAAACAATTATATTCTTATGTATCTCTAGATTTAATAACCAATTTCCTAATTCCAATAGAATTTGGAAAATATTTCAACAATTCACATTTTTTAATTCATGAGAATTAATGACAAAACTTCTAATACAAATATATATAAAATTATCATTAATGATTTTTATTTATTTAATGACAAATAATTATTTATTTTTTTGAATCAATTGTGTCCATGAGCTTTTTATTTATACTTAGTTTTAAAAATAATATTGGAAAAGACAACATGTTCAATATATATCTATTTTCAAATAATATATTCAGCATGTGTAGCCTTGAATCCTATTTTTTTTATTTAATTAATTTCATGTCTGTCTGTCTCTATTATCATTTAATTAAATAAAAAAATCATATTTTTGGAACAAAATCATTAAACATAGTCGTGTCAAGGATCCAAGTTGCGAAACCAAATATCCTAGTCTATGTTTGACTCTTAGTTTTTATTTTTATTTATCATTAATAATTTTTAATTTATTTATCAACCCAAATGGTTATCAGTTTATTTTATTACATAGTTTTCAGTGGGGGGCGGCTCGCGGCAGAGTGGAGATAAAATACAAGTATAACATGTAAAAACCAAACAGCTTAGCCTCTAAATCATTTTCCTATACCAGATGGAATATATATTACGATGGTTAGTTGTAAACTAGCTACTCTTAATGTTTTGCTTAGGTAATTAGTATGATTTCTCAAATAATAATAATAATAATAATAATAGCCTGCAGTTGGCTCGAATGAGAAATATAATACGGTCCCTTGTATTGCTTCAGGTGTCGGATTTTATCCTTAATCTACTCAATAGAAAAGTAGAGTTTCTTTTTAGGTGGGCATCGCTAAGATTCATCCATTGTTTTTTCTGCGCGTTTATTTGACAATTAATAGAAGGTTTCATTGCCTTCCGTTATAAACCTTGTGCTCCGGTCATTATGTCTAACACGTTACGTTTATTTTCAACCTTTTTTATATTGTTGGCGACGGGCTATAACAAGCTCAGGTCTTCGAAATCCTTCTCCAGCAGCTTCTGTAATTTTGCGAATTAAAAATATTATATGCATGCGACTCGAGATAATCCCCCTTTATAACCCACCTTTTTTGAATTTTCAAAAACAAATATATATATATATATATATATATATATATAAAGATGTATTTAAAATATTTTGTTTATATTATTTACTAACCGTTTTTTTAAATATAGAAAGCAATGTTTAGGACTTATTCTATAAAAATGAGGTAGCTATCTCAAACTTAAATTGATAATCAATTATATTCTTATTGTTTATATCTGGAATGGAATATGCATCAATATTAAATTATAAAGTCAATTTAAATAATAAATCATAAAATTTAATACAAAAATCAGTCATAAAACATATATCAATCATAAACTATAAGGTTATATATATTAAATTTTAATCAGTCATGTTCCAGTTAGTCAATAAAATTTTTAAGTCTACCCTGATCTAGAGAAACAGTTATTAATAAATCGTGAGGATTTATTGTATGAAATGAATTAAGTTCACTTTGAGCATACTTGTATCAAATATTGTATTGAAAGTGATAGATAAATAAATCAAAAGTATTGAAAGGAAATAAATAAAGTAGTAATGATAAATGAAGCATACTTGTATAAAATATTGTATTGAAAATAATAAATAAATAAATAAATCAAAGGTATGCACAGGAAAAAAAAGAGTAAATTAAGTAGTGATGATAAAAAAATAAAAAGTGGTAAATAACAATAAACCTTACAAAGTAAATTGTATAGGAGATAAAATATAAAGTCTTAAGTAGTTTTTATTGTAAGAAGTGTGGGTGTGCACCATGGTTGTCAAAATCATGAGTTGACTCAGTAAAATCGTACGATTTTACGAGTCAACTTAATCAAACCTTGTCAACTCAAATATAAAAATCGATTTCGGTCAAACTCTTAAAATCAGACTAGATCGGTCTGATTTTATGATTCTGATAATTCTGCGGCCGCCCAAAATTTTAAAGCCAATTCAATTTTTTTGATTTTGTTCGCAGCCCCTCTCTCTCTCTCTCTCTATCTCTCTCTCTCTCTCTCTCTCTCTCTCTCTCTCTCTCTCTCTCTATATATATATATATATATATATATATATATATTATGTAATCACTTTTTAAAATCAATATTATTAACTTTAAAATTTATACTTAAAATTTTGAAAAATACTTTGAATTAAAAAACTTTGATGTTTTTAAATCATTTTCAAGTCCTGATGTTGAAATAATTTATTGGAGTTAGAGCTAGTACTAGCAATATCGGTGTTGCTACGGTGCTAGTATTAATAATCCTTTCAATAATAATGCTTTTGATGAATGTATTAAAAATAACAAAAAAAATGAAGGTCATGCAACTGATTTTAATTTATATAACACATCAGTAAAATATTTATTTTAAAATTGTTAGTTTTACATGATGAAATTCTATAGATATTATTTTTAAAGCCAATTCAATTTTTTTGATTTTGTTCGCAGCCCCCTCCTCTCTCTTTCTATCTATCTATCTATCTATTATGTAATCACTTTTAAAAATCAGTAATATTAAATTTAAAATTTATACTTCAAATTTTGGAAAAAATGTTTTTTTATTTTTTACTTTGAATTAAAAAACTTTGATGTTTTTAAATCATTTTCAAGTCCTGATGTTGAAATAATTTGTTGGAGTTGGACCTAGTACTAGCAATCTCGGTGTTGGTACCAGTATTAGTACTAATAATCCTTTCAATAATAACGCTTTTGATGAATGTATTAAAAATAACAAAAAAAATGAAGGTCATGCAACTGATTTTAATTTATATAACACATCAGTAAAATATTTATTTTAAAATTATCAGCTTTTACCTGATGAAATTCTATAGATATTATTGTTTTGTAATATATTTTTAAGTTATTTTGAATCATGTACTAACCTTGACCAATGAAGTATTGTATTCAGAAATATTTTACTTACGATTTTACGATTTTTCTATCTACACGATTTTAGCTGTGATTTTAAGATTTTTGTATAAAAAAAATCAAGTATGATTTTACGGTCTCACGATCCAAGTAATCAAAACCCCTTCGGTGTCGTGTCAAAATTATGATTTTAACAACCATTTTGTGCACGCACAACACATACACTGAATTATAATTTTATAATTGAGATAGCAAGTTTGACGAGATATTTCATATCGACTCGACCCTGATTATTTAGGTTACATGCTTGTCAAGCTAAATCGGGTCAACCAGGACTGTTTTTATAATTTTCTTATCTCATTTTGATTGTTCCTAGGCAATGAGTTGTGAATTGAGATACATAGTTTATTCTCATTTGAAAAAATAATATTTTTTAAGGTTATCCTAATCATTATTCTTTTTAATTAAAATTGCTTCATCTATAGTTGTTGTTTTGTCTAATTAAATTAAAAACAGCATATTTGACGCAGTAAAGTTTATAACCAAGTCTTTTTTTTTTAAGAAAAAACACATTTATGACAACTAAATATAATCTTTCTTAGTAAAATTGAAAGTTGACACACATACACACAGAAGAGAGAGGAAGGGTCCACCTGCACTAATCTCGCTCAAGAAAGTGAGTGTTTGCGTGACAGTTGATCTAACTTCATAACCACATTTCCAAGTATCATCTCAATCAAACCGCTCGCCTTTGGTTAACTCCAACGAACCACCGAAAATGAAAACATTTTCCATCTAAAGATCGAGAAAATAGAAACCAGATAAACGGCCGGATCTTCATTTCAATGTTTTTCATGTCATCGTGGCCAGTGAAAACAAAAATTCAGGGACGTAACAGTGAATGTTTGTATGGTACTGGCCACAGGGTACGGCTCACACCTAGTCTTCTTGATTTGGCATTGCCCACATATCGAGGCATGTGGGTAAGGATGTTTTCTTCTTCTTTTTTCGTTTTTTTGCCAGAAAAATGAAAACGTGAAAGATACCGACTTCTGGTGGTGCTGCTGCGTTCGTACTAAATAACACTGTTTATGCGTTTTATTACCAATTGTACCGTTCACAGGCTGCTCCGCTCATCTGCGGGCCTTTTTTTATTGCTTTGGCTGCCGCTAGGAAACCATTTTAGCACCAAGCGCCACCGTGGGAAGTTTTGTTTCTTTTTTCACGTCGAGCTATCATGCATGCTGCTTGCGCGCGCGCGCGTGAATGTAAAAAATTAATATCAAAATTGTTTGAAAATTTATTTATTTTAAATTATTATTTTTTTGTGTTTCTAGATTATTTTCATTGTTGATATAAAAAATATTTTAAAAAAATATTATTTTAATATATTTATGAACGAAAAACACTTTCAAAATCAATATCAACCACGCTCTCAAACAACCACTGTATAATAGAAAAATAAAAAACTAATCTACTCAAAATTAAAAAATAAAATAAAATATTATGTCAAAGGATAGGAAAAAAACAGTGACTTATAAAAATGAGCGTTAAAAACTCATATGTATTAACTATAAGCCTGTATGGCGAAGCATTGAAAATTTTATTTTTTAAAATAAATATTTTAGTTTGTTGATCATTTGATGCTGATTTAAAATGATTTTAAAATAAAAAATATTATCTTATATTTTACGAAAATTTTAAAGTCTCACATCAACAAGATAAGTCTCACACACATATTTGCTAATCAATCGAATTAAAATAATGTATTAACTTGTTTATTAAATTAAATTTATTTGTTTTTGCATATGAATTTGAACTCGTAACTTCATTTTAAGTCACACGTGTTAACCATTAAACTATAGCATATATTCGATAATCACGGTAATTAATTGATTTAAATAATACATTAACATGTTTTCATTGATATGGACAACAAAATCTGCTGTATTTGATTTTGTACGGGGAAATGGTATTTCCTAGGCAAAGAGAAAATAGTCTTATGAGTCACAGAAGGATGGTCAATCTTCCCCATTACAGATCGGAGATGATGACTCCTTTCCTCGGGGCACACTAACGGCGGGCCATGGTGGGTTTTTCTTACACGTCATCTAGTCATTAGTCTTGAAAAAAAAATGTTTTATTTTCATTTTATTCGTGTTATTACTTGACGTGGCATTGTAAAAATGTTTGTAAGATCGCATTAGGATATATATATTAAAAAAAAGAGCGAATTTTTTTCTTTCTAGAATTAAAAAATTATTTGGTATCTTATCATTGAAGAGATTTTATAAAACCCATTTATGCGTTCTTTATCTATTTTCAACAGAAAGAAAAATAATATACTTTAGGGTCGATTGTTTTAGAACAAAAATTAAAGTTTTCAAAACACATTAATAAAAATACGAGAAAGGCAAAAATTCTTAAAGTTAAAGGACTCTTGATTGAGAGCACGTAACAAATTATTATTTTTTATTTAAAAATATATTAAAATATTTTTTATTTTTTTTAATATCACCGTATCAAAACAATTCAATAAAAATATTTTTAAAATATAATGTGAAAATTATTGACGTCTAGGTTAGAAGGAATAAAAGCGGAAATTACGGGAAGAAAATAGGGCCTTAGGTGTCACTTGTAGCGTGCAGAGTCGAGCAGCATTTAATTTTTAAAAATAGGAAGAAAAAAAAAACACCGGTGGCAAATATCAAGTATACCCCAAACTAGTTTCGGCGTACGCGTGTCACGCGGAGAAGACGAGAGTGGATAAAGCATACAGCAAAAAGAGCACCTGCCGGCATGCGAGACATCTTACTGTTACAGTTGGCACAAATATCACCCTCACAAAGTGGCGGAATCTTATGGATTTTCTCAACGAAATTACTACGTAGTTATTAATGCATTTAAATACTTTAAAATAAGGTTTTTTTCCTTATAAAAAATAATAATAAATACTTTAAAAAAGGTGTAGCTTAAGCTTATAAAATAAAAGGCATTTACTCAAAAATGAAAAAAGAAGACGGCACGTGGTTTGATCACCAATGGCCCACCTCAGAGGCTCGTAGCTGACAATAAACGAACCAGCTTTTGTTGCCTTGTACAAATGAGCCACGTATTTTTTCGTTTCAGCTGCTTCAACTGTACTTTGTATTGCCGACTTGTTTTTTAAAACATTTTTTTAATTAGAATTATATTAATGTATATTTTTAAAAATATTTTTTATATTAAAATAATCTAAAGATACTGAGAAGATTTAATTAAAAATAAATTTATATTTTTTTAAAATAATATATGAAAATAAACTACTTCTACTAGATAATAGTTGAGTCTGAAATGATGTCAATCTAAATAAAAACAAATCAATTGAAAGGAAATAGAAGCATGTCATGTCATCTTCTGCTAGCTATCTTGAAAGTTGGATGATATTTCAAATATGAGAAATTATTTTAAATTTATCTCTAACAAAATATTTGAACATTTATTTTGGGTCATAATAGATCTATAAAAAAACAAATAAGAAAATCAAGTGAACTAATTCGAAATTAATTATATTTTAAAAGATAAAATTAAATTAAAAATCACTATAAACGTCACATCTAATAACAAATCTAGAAAAAAAATCTAAAGACAAAAAAAAGAGAGCTGTTGGGCTTTTCTATTTCTATTTTTTTTAGTATTATTAACTCTTTTATAGCTAAATTGTACGGTAGCTTAGTATTTTCAAAAAATAATGAAGTTTAAAAATAAAAAATATTATTTTGATATATTTTTTAATGAAAAACACTTCAAAAACAACATCAACCATACTTTCAAATAGACACTTAAAATTATATAAAAAACATTTGGAATTTTAAACCTGAAAAAATCAGGAGATGATAATAAAAATTAAACCAGTAAATTTCCAAATAAAAAATAATTAACAGAATCTCAAACATTACTGAAATTGTTGAGCCCCCTCCATTCCTCCACGATGGAAGTAAAGAGATGACGGGTGGTGAAACGCGGATTCCACTATCGTTTTGAAGGGGAAAACGCACAACTTGGGGGGAATTTCAAACGAGGCCATGTATATGAATGATATCCGAAAAGAGGAGGGGGGCAGCGTTTCATATCATAAAAACAAGATGCATACTTCATAAATCAAGTCACGGAATTCAGCATGATAAAGCTCGGCAATGGGACCGAACAAGATCCGCTTCATGTTTTCAAATTGCAATCAGCCCATGTTACAGAATCAATTTGAACTTGGAGAAGTAAAAAGGATGGATGGAGGTGTGGAGGCAATCGAGTGTCACTGCATCCCTTGAAAATATGAAGAGAAAAATAAAGTTAACAAAGACTAAAAAGAAAGTTAGTACACCATAATTGTCTATCTGGCATTATATATATATCGACTTCTACAAAGCGGTAAAATGAAAAGAGTATTGCCTGAAGGGGCAAGGTTTGCATGTTACTGGTCCCTCTTTCTGCATTCATGATCACAAAAGTTTTGATTTTTTTTAGCCATTCTAAAATACCAACTAGATAATAAATGGATAATTATTATTATAATACAAGTTTGCAACTGTTTTTAATTTTAAAAAACCACAAAATTATAATTTTTGGGTTGTGTGTGTCTTTTGGTGGAGGAATGCTTGTCACCTACTCCTTTTAAGTTCCCCAAATTCTATATGGTTCTCTTATTGCCTTCAACGAAACTTTATAGAAAGAGGTTGGGGAGAGAGAGGGCGGGGGGAGTAAAAAAAGCTTTGATCTTTGCTTGCTAACTGCTTCAATGGAGAGGCATAAATGCAAGCTCTGTATCAGAACTTTTCCGAATGGTAGAGCTTTAGGTGGTCACATGAAGGCCCACCTGGCAG
The DNA here is from genome assembly GCA_032356905.1 of Salix exigua. Lineage (NCBI taxonomy): Eukaryota > Viridiplantae > Streptophyta > Magnoliopsida > Malpighiales > Salicaceae > Salix > Salix exigua. Next base: position 6,332,008 of record CM063590.1, on the reverse strand, counting down.
CAACCCGGCAGCAACTCGGCGGCCTTGATCGCACTGAGTCATTTTCATCCTCGTATTCCTCTTCTTCCGGTGAAGAAGAAGTAAAAGAAGAGGAAGAAATCGTCAAGAACAGAGAAATGGTTGAAGAGAAGTCCCTGGCTTATGGATTGAGAGAGAATCCCAAGAAAAGTTTCAGGCTTGCAGATCCTGAGTTTTCTTTTGCTGCTGATACTGCTGGGTCTGTTGTCGTGCAAGATAGGGAGAGTGAGACCGAGTCAAGAAACCCAACTCGAAGACGATCCAAGAGGATCCGTAAATCATGTGGTTTTGGAGATAATCAGAAACAGGATATTGATGCCACCAAAGCAGCAGACTTGAAGAATCCGAGTTGGGTCGAGTCGTCGTCACCAGCTGAGCCAGAACCGGTAAGTTCTGTTTCTGATACCTCCCCTGAAGAAGATGTTGCTAGGTGCCTTATGATGCTGTCAAGAGACGTTTGGATGAGAAATATTGAAGACGATTATGAAGAGCAAGTCGGTAAAGATGGAGAAAAGTCAGTCGAGATGCTGCAGGAAGCAGAGGAGATCAAAGTCAGCAAGATTCGCGGGAAGTTCAGGTGTGAGAAATGCATGAAACTGTTTCGATCTTCGAAGGCATTGTCTGGTCACAAGAGGATTTGCTCGTTAAATGCAACAGAAGTAAGAAAATTTGCTGGTAGTGCCGACGCCAATGACAGAATTTTCGAGTGCCCTTACTGTTCCAAAGTTTTTGGGTCTGGACAAGCACTCGGCGGACACAAAAGATCCCATCTTATAGGCTCTGCAACTAGTACCACTGGTGTTGCTGAAGCATCTGCTAAACTTGAGGCCAATTTGATAGATCTTAACTTGCCTGCTCCGGTCGAGGACGATGAATTTAGCGTGGTCTCAGATGCCTGATCCATTGCCACTCAATTAGCACACCGGGGAAGTTCATCGTGGGATCTGAGGTTATAATGCCTTGTCTTTTGCATTCCAATCAAGTGGGTTGGTTATTTGTAGTTATCACAGACATATCACCTTTATCTTTCATTGATAGATCAATGCTTATTTGATTTTTGGGAATTTTTGATTCACTGGCCGGCTCCTGTTTATTTCTTTGCATTCTCCGCAAGTGCCTTGTCATTGATTTGATAGTTTAATTAGATAAACAGGGATTCTTTATCACCATTATAATTCTGCTGAAAATTCTTTTCTTTTTGGGTTCAATTCCCATCTCAATTAATGCTAAAAAAAACTCATTGCTTCAACTTTCCACAACCTCCTCTTTTTCTCGATGGTTGGGTGAGTGATTTGTTCGAAAGTTAACGTGTTCGCGGCAGCAAAACTTAAAGTGCTTGTTGAGTGTGTATGGAGTGTTGAAGTGAAGCAAGCAGCTCTACACCAGTAGTCGTGTGCTCTGTTTCTTGTTGATTTCATTGATAAAAGCATATTTCTTGGTGCTTGCTTGCGGACCTGGACACGGTGATCTCTGCAAAAGGGCTACAATTTTGTTAATATGCCCTTCTAGCATCCAGAGTTGTTGTTTCCAGCTGTTCCTGCAAACATCTGGAGTGATAATTTTTATTACAGTCTCATCATCTCTTAATTAATAACTCAAATTTTCTATCTTATCTCGGGCTCTGTAGCCGGGAAATGGCTGGCACCTCCCCCTTCTCCTCCGCAGGAGTTTGTATAAAATCAATTGTTTGGAACAGTTGATCTGTGTAAGGTCGAAAACAACCTCGTCGCAGCGTGGGGTGATTTTCGTGGGCTGTGATTTGAAGGATGCGATGGATAATCTCTTCGAATGCGACTTGAGAGAAGATCCAAATCGCTTCATTTTCTGAATAAAAAACACTGCTACTATCTGCCTTGATATTAACAATATGGGCAAGAGAAGGTGGCGTTGCGATCCTATTCCTACCGAAGAATCGGTCAGGTTTATTATATTATATGTTAAATAGCTTTTTTTTTTAGATACCAAAGATTGGAACTGGCTGCAGGGAAATTTTATTTAAAGGAAAAAAGCTGTCTTCACAGTTTTATTTTTAATGTAAACCCATTATAATAATCTAAAATACACAAAAAAAATCAAATTTTTTTATAACATAAAACAAATATGCCCAAAAATTTGTCGGGCGGAAAGTTTTACATGTATATGACCTTACAGGGTGTTTGGGAAGAATTTTGGAAAATAAATAAAAATAAAATCACTCTTATTTTTTATTTTAAATAAAAAAAAATAGTGTTTTTAAATCATTTTTATGTACTAATTTCAAAAATAATTTAATTTTTTTAATATATTTTGTTTAATCAAACTGGGATTTATCAACCCTCCCCCTCCCTTAAATTAACCAGAACAAAAGGAAAGAAAAGGAAAATTGAAGATTCGTTTACTTCTCTTACAATCTACTGTGTTGATCGGCCTTGCTGTCGTGTCAAAAGAAATCCTTTCTTTCTTAGGAGTGGATAAATCGTTGATTACTTTTGTATAGTGTGTAATCACACTTTTTTTTGTTAATATTAATCTAAATATATTTATAAACATATATTTGATTTGATTAGATTTGATCTTTCCCTATAGTATGGTCGGCCTTGGAACGAATAACTATATTTTTCCTATACTACATAGTATCAAGGACGACCTCAAGCTGGGAAAACTTTGTCTCTTTCAGTTATAAATATCTTATCCTTATATAATTCATACAGGTTCGAGATTTACGATGATTATTAAAGATTTATATAATTATTAATTTTAAAATTCATGAAAATTGGTTATATAAAAACATGGTAATAAAAAAAATAGGAAGACAATTTGACGCTGAAATACGTAATTAATTAGTTTAGATATCATTACATATTCCCAGATATGTCTATGTATTTTTATGCCGAATATTATTGCAGCATTCTTGAAATAATATCTTCCTCGCTCGCACTTTCAATGCTTATAGGCTGTAGCACTAGCAGCAGTGACTCTTCCCCATCTCTGAGATAGGTCGACCCCACCTTTATTCCTCTTTTTTTTTGCAATTTTTGATTTTTGTATGAGCTTTTATAACAGCTACATCTTTATATCATGCTCATGGTAAAAGCAGGAGATCGAATATATATATATATATATATATATATATATATATATATATATATCAAAATATTCAGGAGTCCTGAAAAGAAGGCATGATTAAAATAATATTTTATTATTATTTTTTAAAAAATATTTTTAACACCAACACATGAAAATAATATAAAATATTTAATTTAAAATGAAAAATTAAAAATATATTTGGTAATGCAGTATGAACTAGATCCTTAAGGGTAGATGAAGATAAAAGAAGGGAAGGCGAATAAAAGTAAAGGAAATGGGTTGCTCTGCCATTACAATTTACAGTGTCGGATGAGGGTATGAAAGTAATTTGGTAATGCAGATTTGGTCAGCATGAGATGTGCCACTCTTTGTGAAAACGGGGACCAAAAGGTGAAATACCTGAACTGGATACGAAGAAGATGAAGTGGCAGTCCTTGGTCAACCCTTCCGTACACACTTTTCTCGGATAAATTCCAGCGGGCCCCTCCGTCCCACCGATTAAATTGCAATTTTTCTTAAACGATAAATGCATGGTTTTTTCGTAAAATAAAATAAAAAATACATTATATATCCACTAGCTATATTGCCCGCGCGTTGTCGCGGATATTTTTTTTTATATAATTTCACATAATTAAATAAAAAATGATAAATTTATATGATATAATTAAAAAAATTATAGCTTATGAGATAAAATATATAAATTTTTAAGTACAGTTTGTTGCGCAAGCATAAATAATATTTTTTAGAATAAAGGTACAACGTTATAAAAGATCATAAAAGAGCGCGAACTATATAACATGCGGATCATTGAAAAAAAGACATATGTTGACATGAAGAACGAAGACAAAACCTTTATTTAAAATGTGACATTTAATTTCCCTGATAATTAAATCAAAGACTAACAAAAGTAGATAAAATTTAATAAAAGAGAAAATGAAAAATTATAATAGATGCTAAAACAAAAATTAAAATTATTAAATGATTTTTAAGGAAAATACAATAAGGATAAAATAAAAATAAAAAGCAAAAAAAGAAGAAGAAGAAGAAACGAAAAAAAAGGAGCTCTAGTCATAAAATAAAAACAAAATAAAAGTAAAAAAAGAAAAAAAGAAAATGGAGGAAAAAAAAGAAAAAGAAAAATTAGGAAAAAGAAAAAAGAAATAATCATAAAAAAAATAAAAAAATAAAAAAAAAATCAAGAAAAGCAAAAAAAAAATGAACTATTGAAATCCACAGTGTAATGTGAGAAGCACAGTGAAAATGGCACGCCGATTATATGTTTTGTAATATTCGTGATTTTACAACAGACTTTGTTGTGAAAAATCATTTCTTAAAAGAACATGTTGTCTTAAACTTAATATTCTCAAATTGATACAAGTATCATACATTCCTTAGAAGTCATGTATTTATACAAGAATAACATATATTAGAAAAATATTTGGAAAATAAAATAGTTTGAACATAACTATGTGTTTTTAATATGATTTTCTACACAACTGATGTTCAATAATGGTTTGGTCATATATTTTCAAAACATGTTTTTTAAATTAAATATTTTTTCTATTTGTGTTATTTAAATTAAATATTCCCATCTGAGAGATTAAATATTCATGTCAGAAGAAATGATCTCAACTGGTTGACCGATTAATAATGGTTAATGAAATTAGTCAGCTAATAACAAGGAAAATCTCAAAAATATCATAATGAGAGGCTCCAACATCACTTTTGATTTCTAGAGATCTAATAATGTGCATAGCGATACACTGACCATATTAAGAAAAATAAACCTTGAACATTCTTGTTGAAAATCGAATGCGATCCAATGCTGAAAACAGAGGTTTGGGGCTTATACCTATACCATTTATGTAATTTGTTTATGACACATCCTCATTTAGTTACCCAAATCACATCTGACTACTTAACATCACATGCTATCAGAGGTCTGACTAGGGGTGAACATTTTCGATTCGGTTCGGTTTTTATCAAAAAAAGAAACCAAACTGAAAATTATATTTTTTAAAAAGAAAAAACCAAAACCGAACCGAACCAATTAAAAACCGACTATTTTAGGTTCGGTTTTTATGATAAAAAAATTGAAAAAACCAAATTTGGTTTTTGGGTCAGGGCTTACTGATGGGCTTTCACTCAATATTAATAAAAAATGATGTTCTTATTTTTTTGTTGTTGATACAAATATTAATGTATTAAATTAATATAGTGTTTATTAAGTTTTGTTAATAAACATTCCCGAATTAAGACGGCAAGATCTAACATTCCAGAACGCAAAAGACATGAACATTAACAATTGATTTTAGTTAACAATTGGTGATTGTTATTGCCTGAAATAATGATTAAATAAGAACCTAGAAAACCCAATATAACAAAGGAACAAAACACATAAAGATGCAAACTTTACAACAACTAAGCAAAAAACAAGGAACAAAAACACTCGAAGTACACAACAAAATAATAAACTTTACACACTATTGTGTCGGGATGATGATGTATATTACATAGGAATTATCTAATGGCTTCAGATGCAGATGAAGTTATAGAGGGAGGAGAGGGTGGTTGTTGCCTTGCGTATATGGTTGCTACCTTGCAAAGGGGCTGCTTGTTTTGAAGAGAGAGGGTGAAGGCTACCAGGGTTTTTTTTAAGAGAGAGGGAGAGAAGCCCGAGAGTGGGGTGGGGTGGGGCTGCTAGGGTTTTGAAATTAAGAAAGAAGTGTGAAAGTTTATATTTATAGGGCGGTGGGGGCGGCGACTAAGGTTTTGAAAGTAGAAAAGAAGATGTGAAAAGTTATATTTATAAGGGGTGGAGGGGCGGCGACTTATAAGATTTTTTAATCGAACCGGTTCGGTTCGGTTTGGTATATTCGGTTTTTGCTTTACAAAACCGATACCGAACTAAATCGGACATTTTTTTAAAGTTTTATAATCGGTTTAATCGGGTTTTTTTATCGGTTCGGTTTTTTCAGTTATTTTTTTTCGGTTTTCTCGGTTTAATCGGTTAACCGGTTTTTTTGCTCACCCCTAGGTCTGACTACATACTTGATGTTGAAAACATAAGACAACCACTATATGAACAATATCATTTTGAGATTTTAATTGTACCATATTTTGTAGTGTGCAAGTTGGATAAAGATGTATCTTTTGACTCATTTAAGAAATTTAAAAGAAAAGGTTCTTCAATAGATAATTCTAATTGCTCCTTGAAATACATTAAATAAGGTATTGATTTATCATAAATTAAACCTAAAACAAACTATTACCTTGTTTAGTATTATTCCAATATATAGTTATTATAATCATTTTGTCGGGATCTTTCTAATTGTATGATTGCGTAAAAAATAAAGCCTCTGTGTTCAATAATAAAAAAAAATATGATCTAAGTTTGAGCTTTATGTGTTCAGCAATGAAAAAAATATGATCTAAATCTAAGCTCGTGTTTTTATCATCAAAGTTTTAATTTGAGAAGGATGGCAATAGAGAAGAGAGGTGATAGCTAAATCTTATAATTTATTGGATCCTTGCTCCTAATCAATATAGAATATCAGCAGCAACAACAACATTGACGCGTAGTAACATGGTAAGTGTCCCTTTTTAATATCATAACAATTGCATTGTGGCATTTATAATTTAATATCATTGGCTCATAAAACAATGGCAACATGCTTTTAAAAAATACTAGCCAATGACCCGCGCCTCGTTGAGGGTGACACCATATTTTTTTAATACAAAAAATATTAATTGTGTTTTTTTTTGTTATAATATAAATTTGTGCAGAATTACTGTGAAGTGCAAGTTTTTTACAAAATATATGAACACAAAAAAATATTAATCTTGTTTCACATATTTCTTTTCTTCTTCAAAACATGCTAGCAAAGCTTGAATATCTTTTCTATATTACATTAAAAAAAGTTCAATTTGGATCGCGGTTTAACGCAAACCACCTATCTAGTTAAAAACTAAAATATATTAGTCTCTTACTATAGATCATATTATTATTCATCAAGACTCAATAAACTACTCATGGTACGATTTATTGGTTGAATTACTTTCTAGATCCCTCAAGGTTTTTTATTCTTTACACTTTGATCATTCAACTTTATATTTGTGCAATTTGGTTTAAGGAGCTATGTTGACAATATTTTATGTTTTATGATTTATTTCAGTTTGCATGTTATGATCTATGCAATATGTCTAGAATGACATGATATTAAATGAAAGATTGATTTTATGAAATAGACTTTTAGTTTATTATTGAAAAAAATTGAAAGTAAAGGGGTCAAAATTAACATAATAAGCGTTTTGTCATTTATACTAAGCTAAAGACAAGTAAAACTTCCATTTAGTTGCTCAAGTTTTAGTTTTTATTTTATCATTTATTCCTTTTTTTTAGATTTTTACATTTCAATCCTCAACTTTATTATTTCCCTCATGATCTTGAACAAGAATATACTTTCTTATTCTGATTACAGTTAAACAATTTATAAATCCTATAAATGTTATCTTGTGAGATACAAAGAGACCAAAACTTTCAATTATATTTTCCACTTTATTGAGAAAATATCTTGTTGTAAACAAAAATCTTCAATTGAAAAATATTTGAGAGTTTTAAGTACAAAAAAAATCTCAGTTATTAGTGAGGAATATCACCAAGAAAAATCTAGAATATAACATATCTTCAAGCGAGAAAAATCTTAATGAAAGTATATTTACAAGTGGATAAAAATCTTGAAGAAGAGTTTTTCTTCAAATGGTGAAAAATGGTTTGGTGCGGAATTAATAAGGACATTATATTTTTAAGTTTGAATTAGTAAAAGAATACAATACTCGTATAACTTGGTATTTAAGGTGTGTATGCAGGCTTGTTGACCATATGAAAAATAAATTTACAATTTCTATCCTTTAACTTTTTTACTTTATATAATTTGATTAAATTGTTGGTATTTAATTGAGATAAATTGTATTATTTGTTACTATTGGTAGAATACCTAAACCACCCATTCTTAGGTGTTATTTTTATTTTAATCCTATAAGTACATGGTTAGCCTATAAAACTCGTAATATAGGATTTGAAATCATGATAAAATCACAGACTCATGTAAAATAATAGTTAAAATGTTCATATATAATGATCTAAATACTAAAGGTTAAAAGTGAAAAAAATAACCCGAGTAAATTTGTAATGGTGGTTGATGCACACCACAATCCATGCTATATTGTTTTGGTTGTAAGAAGAACAAAGTTAAAATTTCTAGGTAAAAAAAATAAGAATCATATTATTAATTCTAATGAGTTTAAAAATTCAATCAGTCCAAAGTCATTTATATCCTCACATATTTTTCTGCCATCCGCATAAGCCATAGTAGGGTCTACGTGAGAGTATGATTGAAGTTGTTTTTGAAAATATTTTTCATTCAAAAATGTATCAAAATGATATTTTTTTTTAAAAATATATTTTTATTATCAATACATGAAAAAAAATCTAAAAACATATATTTTTTTTAATTTAAAGTAAAATTTTTTTTTCAAAAATACATTTAAAACACAATTTCAAAAGATCATTAAAATCCTACCATAAAAGTATTCCACTCCCCCCTTCGACACCCTGCAAATAAAAGACAAATTAGTAAGTAAATAAATAAATAAGGAACCATAAAGCAGACGCATCTCAAGCAAAAATGTATGTTAAAAGACAGACCCAAAGATTCGGTATGAGAAAACATCTATAAAGCACTCACCTTATCATGTACAATGTCTGTTGTTGTCTCCAAATAGACAAAATTCGTCACGCTTCCAGGTTTCTTTCATTTCCAGCTCAGCAAGCTCTGAAAATTGTCTCAAATCCAGTGCTTCCAACACTCCTCTTAGCCTCCTATAATATACTTATTGTTTTTAACTTTATAACAATCATTTTAAGATATTAAACTATTAAAAATTATGGTTTTGGTATTTTATAAAAATATAATTGAATTTTTATTATTTTTATGTAAAAAATCATTTTTTTAATGTGAAGAAACTATACTTTCTGAAAAGCGCAATTTGTGACTCCAAATAAACAAATAAAACTTTGACTGTCACGGACTCTTATAAAATATGCACGTCCTGACTCGAACTTAAGACCTGTTATTCAGATCATAAATTTTTTGTCATCACGTCACGCCTGTGAGTAACATGTTTGTCAATTTTTAATAAAGAAATCAAAACTGAAAAATAAAATAAAACTATAATTTAAAGTTTTGTTAAATCTATTTTTTTAAGATTTTTAAGATGCACTCAAAAAAACTGACACAATACTAAATACATATTTAATGCCTAGAGCCACCTTAAAAGTTGATCAAAGATATATTTGGAATCCATATGAACTTTTAAAATTTATTTTTTATATCAGCACATTAAAATTATTTTAAAAAATAAAACAATTAATTTAAAATAAAAATACATTTTAACAAACAACAAATCCAATCTCAATTCTAAATATCCCATGCAAATACAACTAACTACCACCCAGTTTCAATATCCTTTAAAAATAAGATTTTTGTCTAATGTTTAAAATACTTGTATCCATCATGCTTAATATCCTGAATTTTTATTTTTATACTCGTGTTATATTTTGTCCTTTTTTATTATTATTATTGAATTAATTATAAATAAGTTATTCTAACGATTAAAAACGTATTAAATTTGAGGATCAGGATCCAAGAATAGCTTACTATATTTTTTAAAATATATTAAATACTGTATCTTTAAATCATTTAAAAAATGTAGCTATAATTAATACATAAACTAATCTGAAAATATATTTTAAAAAAACTGAGATCTACATCGGAATGCTCATAAAAAATAAACAACTGGGAGACGTTCACAATTACAAAACGAAAGGTCCACTACAGCAGGTCCAAGTAAAAACATGGCCTCACAAGACAAAGTAAAGCCCTCAGACTAAATCTTCATAGATAACGCGCCTCTTCTATTAATTTGATGCATTGGAAGGATTATTAAAATCAAATTATCTGACAAATTACAAACAAAATAGGGTGCTTTTAGTGTACATAACCTTGCGATATTATTTATTATGATGGGTTTTTTATATTTTTTTCTAATTTTATCATTTAATAGTTAGTTTATTTGAGATAATTTGCTTGACATGAGTTTTTTTAATCAACATCTTTTCTAGTTTTATCATTAAGCATTATACTTATTATTCTAATCTTATAACTTGAATTATCAATTTTACAGATGAACTTCAGTGGACTCAAGTTGTTTTATTATTTATTTTTAAATTATTTTTATTTCGTCTTTCAAAAATAAAGTTTAATGGAGATTGAACTTCATAATTTATTTTGATTTTTTATAGGATTATTTCAATCTCATGATCTGACTACGAGTTTGATAATTTAACTTGGTTTACTTGAATTTTTTTTCACTTTAATTTCTATGATATTATTTCGTTTTTATGACCGAGTTACATGCTAGTCCTAATTAACTTGGGTGACTTTTTCATGTTTTTTTTTTTATCAATTTCATTCTTCGATGTAAGATTGTTTAAGAATAAGTTTTTTAATTTATTTTGATTTTGATTTGTTTTATATGAGATTATTACAATCTCACGATCTGAATCGTGGATTTGACATGTGAACCCAAGCTAAGCCAAGTCAATCCGATATTGTATCATCTCAATATAAAAAAAAATGTTGTCTTAAATTTATTTAGTCAAACTATATTTTTTATCGATTATTCAAGTTGTCTTTAAACTTGTTGAATGATGCGATCATGTAGGTCAAACCCGTACTATTTAGATTTGTTTTCTACTATAAACACATTAGAAACATCTACATATATTATTCTACATTAATAAATTATAATATGACCTTCAACATAGCGTAGATAATAATCTAGTCCTATTTACTACATATCATAGCTCCTTAAAGTTACAAATTCTGTAACACCATTAAACCTAGCTTATGCATTACCTAACTTCGTGCCCGTTTGACATTGTGATCCCACCGGTTTTTGGGCGAAATTTGAAAAATTTTATTTTTTTTAATTTTAAATGAATATGTTTTTGTGTGTTTTAGATCATTTTGATGTGCTGATTTCAAAAATTATTTTTTTTAAAAAAAAATATCATTTTGATGTATTCCTCCATCAATCGAGTAGTTGTTATTCTAGCTATAACCATCACCAACTTAAGCTATAGCTTGTTTTCTGCTTTATCACATTCCAAAAAACACTAAATCTAGAGGTGAAAAAAAAAAGAATAACCAAAAAAACTTAACTGCAAGAAAATTGAAAAGTCCTAAGTGACTGTTTAGGAATGTGGTTCAATTGTTTTATTAAAGTGTATTTTATTAAAAAAATACATCAAAAATATTTTTATTTTATTTTTTAAAAAATATTTTTGATATCAACATATTAAAATGATCCAAGAACATCAATTTGGTTTTATTTAATGTGAAAATATTTTTTTTATTTTTTAAAAAATATTTTTGAAATGGTGTGACATACGGTTCGAGTTTAATTTTAAAATTAAAAATAGAGCTAGACCGGTTCATTTTAAAACTCAAACCAAATATAAAAAATTATATGAAACCTAGTCCTTAAATTAATAGACCAATTACCCCCACCCCTCGTCTCTATCTCTCCACTCTTTGTGATTTTTAAAAGTACAATTACTTCATCTGACTCCGTTATTTATCTTTCTCTCTTTTCTCACTGTGGTTTTGACAAGGCACCTTTCCTCCAAAAGCTTACAAAATTCTAAAGGCTATCAGACCTCTTTTTGACTATTTTGTGTTTTATTTTGACTTTGTTATATATCTAATTCAAACTTGAAAATTATATTGTACTAGATAATGCCCCGCGTTTCGCCACGGGCGGCACAATATTTTTTTTCAATGTAAAAAATATTAATTGTGTGTATTTTTTATTATAATATAAATTTAGCTAAAATAATAAATCTGTGTAGAATTCATATCAAGTGCAAGTTTTCTATAAAATATATGAATTTAAAATCGATATAAATTTTTTTGTTTAGTAGTTTTAAGCGAAATGACCAACATAAATTTATCATCATCATTAAAAAAACAAGAAAACTCGGATATCTGAATTATTAAGTTAATTGTATTAAGATTAGTTCATTTTATAATTCAATTTAAATCAAACAAAAAAAAATATAAATTGTGAAAATACCTATAATAATCAAATAAAAAAAATAAGTTGTTAATTTTCTATCAACAAAAAGATGAAAACATAGATTGAAAATTCATCCTGACGTTATTGTCATTATCATTGTTATTAAAGCTAAAATTATTACTAACATCACTGCCAAAACAATTAAAATAATTAAATTGTCATGAAAAAAAAGCAAAAGATTTTTATTAAAAAATAATAAATAAACAATGATTAAAATTATCATTATTATTGCATAAATAATAAAATCATAAAAATCATATAATCTAAAGAATAAATAAAGAAACAAAAAACAAACAAAAAAGAATAAAGGAAAAAATAGATTAATATTACTTTTAAAATGATCACCAATATAAATTAAAATTTCAGGAAAATCTTTAAAAAAATCAAAAGATTTTTATAAAAAAATAATCACTAAAATTATCATTATTATTGCGCAAATAATAAAATTATAAAAATCATCTAATCCAAAAGACAAATAAAAATAAAAGTGAACAAAAAAACATATAAGGAAAAAAAATAATAAACTAGTTCAGAGATTAGTTATGGTGTGTCCACGCTAGCCTGGACACCCCGATTATCAAAAAACAGATTTGGTCCGAGGAGTGGTGGTGGTGGTGCACTTGAGCTGGCTCGGAGATCGTGGTTATAAAAAAATATATAAGTAAAAAAATGTATAAGTGAAAAAAAGAGCTTAAGCTGGTTGAGAGACCATGGTTACTAAAAAATATATAAGCCAAAAAAGAAAAAAAAAAGTATAAGCGTGAAAGCAATTAGTAATCTATATTGTTTTTTAAAAAAATCGGTCAAAGAATTAGTCGTGGTGTACTTAAACTGGTCAGAGATACCAGTTAAGAAAAAAAAATATATAAGTGAATAAAAAAAAGTATAAAAAAAGAAAAACAATGTACCAGCAGGAAAGCATTTTAGAAAAAAAATGTGGGTCCGAAGATTGTCGTGGTATGCATAAGTTGCCCCTGGATACCCTGATTATAAAAAAATTTGGATATGGAGATTAATCGTGGTGCATTTAAGAGAGCTCGAACACCCCGATTATTAAAAACTAAAAAACTAAAAAAATATATAAGTAGAAAAAGATAAAAATATATATAATAAGAAAAAAATAGAAAAAATATAATAAGGAAAAAACTATAAAAAAAGCAAAAAAAAACGGAGGAAAAAAAACAAAGAAAAAGAAAAAAAAGAAAAAAAAACAAATGGAAAAAAGGGCCTTAATCATAAAATAAAAAACAAAAAAAGGAAAAAAGTGAAAAAAAACATAAGCAGTAAAAAAAGAGTAGAAAAAAAACTAAAAAAAAAGTAACAAAAGCAAAAAAAAAAATGTTGAAATCCACAGTGCATTGTGCACAGTAAAACAACCACAACATTTAGATATTAGGTAATTATTGGATCTCGAATTAATGATACGATGTTTTTATTGTAATAAAAAAAAAATCTCATATGGCTTAAGTAAATTCCAATACCTTCCTTGTTCATCATAATCTAGAAAATTAGGGCACAAACCAATATTGGTAATTTTTGTTTTAATAATTTGGAATAAAAATAAATCAAATCAGACTGAACCAAAACTGGAAATAATCTTATATGATGGCCATGGGAATTTACACGAATTAGTCAATATGCATATAAACTAACTAAACACCAACGTTAATCTAAAAATAAGAAAAATAATCTTTATCCTTGATGCTTGGATGGTCTTGCAATTAGTTCAATGCAAGTGCTCTCACCTAACATACTTTTGGATCCTTTCTGATTGGAGGGTCTTGATATGAAACTCGAAGGAAAACCCAACAATATTTCATGTGTAAATAGTTTTCACTTCTTATTTAGTTTTAAAATCGTGATAAAAACTACTTATACCATAGTTATCACTCCGATTTTTTGTATTAAAACAAAATATCTATATACCTAAACATATCTGTGTTCCATTTCAAATTTAATATATGTTTTGTATATATGTATACAATATACATAAAATTAAAAAAAATATTGTACTCGTTAAATAAATACAATCAAATTTAAATAATCATCATATATTTAACAAAAATAGGTTGAAAAGACACCAACTATATATATAGATATACTCATATTTTAATAAATTAATAAAAAATAAAAAAAATGTTTTCCAAACTTTTAATTACCTTGAATGAAGGCTTGAACCAAGAGGATGTTTGACATTTCATTTCAAAAACGTTTTTAGAAGAAAAAAAATATTTTTGTATTTTTATATATTTTTTATGTGTTGATGTCAAAACTAATTTTTTAAAAATAAAAAAAATATTATTTTGATATATTTATAAAAAAACAATTACTTTAAAAAACAACTTTAACAATTACAACAAAGTTCATTACTTATTTGGTTGTAGGAAGGAACACATGAATCCATGTGTGATGGGATTAGTAAAAACAAAGATCACTTCGAACCTCTGGTGCAACGAAACAAAGATTTAAAAATATTAAGATATTTTCAGACAAGGTGCTTATCTCCCATCCACGAATGTGCATGCTTGTAAGACCTTTACCTGACTTTATTTTTATTTTTTATTTTTTATTTTTTTATTAAATTATAAAATGATAACGTGAAAAAAATAAAAATAAATTCTCAACATAGTATAGACCCTAGGAAATATTAAACGCAATCCTTCTACACTTGTCCTTGAAGCTTTGAATGTTGAAATGAAAGACCAGCGAAAGGAATAATTAAGGAGAGTGACTAGACCCGGGAGAAAAAGAAAGTATAATAAAATGTTTTAATTTTATGGGTATGTAGACGTTGATGACGTGGCATGTTAATTAATATTAATTAATTGCACCCAGCTATAATAAATTATAGGATGTAACAGAGCACCATAAAATTTATGGTGATTATTTTGAGTAAATTAAGGATCATGACCTTTCACTAATATTTATTTTAGTCTTTGAAAGTTTTAAAAAATTTAATTTAGTCATCTAAGAAGACATTGCATATTGTCCCAGCTCAAAGAGCACAAATAAAAAGTTTAATTTGCAGGATTTTTTTCTTCTTGTTTGTTTTTATTTTTTTTATTATGATAATTAAGTTTCAATAGAAAGCAAAAAATGATAATTTATTCGACAATGAGAACTATTTTGTATTCATTTTTCAAGTTTTATTTAAGATATTCGACAATATTTTGTTTGACATTGTATTTTAAAAATATTTTTGAAAAAAAATATATTTATATTTTTTACATTAAATTAATTATTTTTGGTATTTTTAGATTATTTTCATGTGCTAATGTCAAAAACAATTTTTTAAAAAATAAAAAAATAATCATTTTAATGTATATATGAATAAAGAATAAAAAATATTTTTAAATAAACTTAAACCACACTTCCAAACGGGTACTAAAACTAACACACAAGACACTCTCTAAGTGATTTTTTGGGAGTGTGAATTATATTATTTTTAAAAGTATTTTTTTGTTCAGAAATACATCAAAATGATATTTTTATATTTTTTAAAAAATTATTTTTTATATTAGCAAAAATATCTAAAACACTTATTTTTTATTTAAAGTAAATAATAATAATAATAATTTTTAATTTACTTTTTAAAATACAATGCCAAACAAAAATTATAATTGAATTTACTATATACTTGTTTCCAATCCTCGTGTTGCTTCGAAATCATTGTCACTTCGGGTGTGTTTGGTATTACTTTTGATTTTATGGTTGAAGTTTAAAAAAAACAGTTTCATGAAAAGCACTTTAGATGCGGTTTCAAAATAATTTTTAAAGTTTCTGGTCAAAACTGTGGCAGAGTTTGAGGTTAATAAAAAACAGTTTCAAGTGTTTGGTTACCAAGTTTTTCATACCGCTTTTAATTTATGAAATTACTTTAATATATATATATATATATATATATATATATATATATTGTTTGTTTGTTTGTTAAATATTTAATAATTATAACAATAAAATATAATTAATAATTCAAGTATATAATAAATTAGACACTTGTTTTTATAGATGGGATAAATCATATAATTAGACACTTGTTTTTATTCTCCCGTAAACTACTTATAATTTCATCATTAACTACAAATCCATATGTGAATGCCTCTGCAATCACGAAACAATATATAGTAAAATATTATTTGAAACAAAATTAGGATTACGAAGCAAAAATGATATTATGATCTTCTTCTAATATATTTATTTATATTCTAATAAATTTTTAGATTATGTTAATATTAAAAATATATTTTTTATATGAAAATATAATAAATAAAACAACAAACTCTAATATGATTTATCCCATCTCCTTTTATTTTTTATTCATTCTCTCTCCGTAGAACCCCCGAGCCCTCCAACCCCTCTCTCCTCACCTTTTCGTGAATCAGAGCATCTCCCATGGGGATTGCCATTTTGGAGAGACAAATCTACAAAATGGCACTTTGAATAGTGTAAAAATGGTATTTTTGTTGATGTGTGCTCTAGTGGTAAAAACTATTTTGGAGAGCCATTTATTTTTATATTATTTTAAATATAGTGCAATTATTTTATATATAGTTTAATCATGCAATTAGTTATATAATTAATAAGAGTAAATTATATAATTATACATTTTAAAAAAACCCTCTAACAATATAATTATTAATTTTATATATTTCTTGTTAAGGTATTTGTAAATAAAAATAAATATTTTTGATATAATTATATTATTTTCTAATATATATATATATATATTACATTGATTATACGATTAATAGGAGTAAGTTATATAATTAAATAATTGTTTTTAAAAAACCATCCAGCACTATAACTATTAATTTTATATATAAATTTTTACTCTTTTGCAAATAAAAATAAATATTTTTGATATAATTATATTATGAATCAGAGCATCTCCGGCGGGGAGTGCCATTTTGGAGAGACAAATCTCCAAAATGACACTTTGAATAATGTAAAAATAGTATTTTTGTTGATGTGTGCTCCGGTGGTAAAAACTATTTTGGAGAATCATTTATTTTTATATTATTTTAAATATAGTGCAATTATTTTATATGTAGTTTAATCATGCAATTAGTTATACAATTAATAAGAGTAAATTATATAATTATATAATTGCTTTTAAAAAAACCCTCCAAAAATATAATTATTAATTTTATATATTTCTTGTTAAGGTATTTGTAAATAAAAATAAATATTTTTGATATAATTATATTATTTTCTAATATATATATATATATATATCCCAAGGCGGGGCTACTTTTTTTAGCTCCATATCCCGAGCTCCTATTTGTAGCAGCTCGGGAAGGGGGATGTATTTTTACCTCCCCTTTTGGCGAGTGCCTAAAAGTACTCAAAATTATCAAAATATTTTTTTTTTATTTTTGCCTCCTCAATTTGCCATGCCCGCTGGAGATGCCCTCACATGTTTAACAAATTTTAAAGGTAGGATCAACAAGCTTTTTTAAATTTTTTATATTAACCAAAAACCTAAATCCTCAATTAGTTTTTGTAACCAGAGGTTGCATCATAATCCCAATCACCCTATTCAACTCCTAAATACTTAAATACTACCATTACTAACCAATTTACCTCTTTAAATTATAAGATAATAATAGATTGTGCCAAATTAATTTGATTTCCCCCACTAGTTTGAACACAGCCACTGTGTTCACTTTAATTATTTGTTTTTGAATCTTGCTTATCCTGATCTTTTATTTATAATAAAGTGATATTTTTTTTTATATGCCATTAGACCCCTATGCGTACACACCCACCCACCCATACACGCGCCCACCGTATATACACACCCGCCCATACACACACACACGCGCGCGGTAAAACGAAAGCACCACCACCCCCTCCCCCACCTCCGCTAATTTTTCTCTATTCTTGCAAATAAAAAAAACGAATTAAAAAAGGAAAACGAAAAAAAAGAGAGACGAAACTCCTCTTGTTGGGTAATTGGTGCCAAATCGAACGCTTTCTCGCACTGGCTCTCGATTCTCTCTTCAGATCCCTAATTCGATCTGTAAGTTAACTTCTATCCTTTTCATTTCTCTTAATCCGATGCGGTCAATTCAGCCCCCAAATTCCTGAATATATATTTTTATTATCATTTGAGCTTAAGTTACGGCTCTCTAATTACAGAGAGATCTCCTAACTTCTGGATCTCTCTGATTTTTTCCTCTTGGATCGTTTTAGTTTTTGGATCTCGAGGTCTCATTGCATCACAGCTCATTTAGAGAAAACTGGAAGGTTGAACTGGTCTTGAATTTTTTTGTAGATCGTTAGGGTTAGATCATCGGTTTCTTAGATGGCTACTAGTCCTCCATTTAATGTGATGGAGGATCAGACGGATGAGGATTTCTTTGATAAGTTAGTTGATGATGATGATGATTTTAGACCCACTAATTCGGATTCAGGCCCTAAGTTCACTGAGGGGAGCGATTCTGATGAGATGAAAGCCTTTTCCAATCTCAGTATTGAGGATGCAAAAGGTGGATTCGAAGGGGAGGGTGAAATCAATTCGGTTGATGCTGCTGCTGCTGCTGCAGCAGCATTGGATGACGTGAAGGTGGAAGAGAGTAATGTGTTGAAGTCAGTGAAATCACTAGGCTTGTCAGATGAGTTGGTTGAGTCTAATAATGATGGGATTGGATCTGCGGCTGTGCCTGAGACTGTAGTTGGTCAAAGTAGCGAATCCATGAAATCAGGGGTTAAGGAAGTGGGCTGGGGTTCATTTTATGCAGATTCTGCAGAGAATGGGATTGATGGGTTTGGTTCATCCTCTGATTTCTTTAATGATTTTGGAGGCAATTCAGAGGATTTATCAGTGAAAGCAGTTGAAAATGTTGGTAATTTAGAGAATGTGGATGGTGGAGGATTGGACAATTCAGTCAGTTACCAGCAATATCAAGATGGCGCACAAGTTTATGCAGGATTGGTGGAGAGTGTGAATGAGCAGGACTTGAATAGCAGTCAGTATTGGGAAAACATGTACCCTGGATGGAAGTGCGACCCAAACACTGGGCAGTGGTATCAAGTGGATTCTTTTGATGCTACGACAAGCATGCAAGGCATTGTTGATGGTGCTTTGGGGGGTGAATGGGCTTCAGCTTCTGCCTCTGATGGGAAAACAGAGGTTAATTATCTGCAGCAGACTTCACAGTCTGTTGTGGGAACAGTGGCTGAGACTAGTACAACCGAGAGTGTGTCTAGCTGGAATCAGATTTCCGATGGGAATAATAATGGTTACCCAGAACACATGGTTTTTGACCCACAATATCCTGGTTGGTATTACGACACAACGGTAGGGGAATGGTGCTCTCTGGAAAGTTACTCATCATCAGTGGAATCATCAACTGTTCAAACCAATGGTCAACAGAATCAAAATGGATTTGCATTTAGTGATCCGTATTTGCAAAATAGTAGTAGCACATATGCTGAGTATGTCCAAGCTGACAAGTATGGTTCACAAGGGTATAATAGCCAAGGCCAACATGGAAGGTGGGATGAGTCTTATGGTAGCTACAATCAGCAGAACTTTAATATGTGGCAACCTCAGACTACTGCTAAGATAGATACTGTTTCGAATTTTGGTGGAAACCAGCAATTAGAGAAATTATATGGTTCGGACTTTTCCATGAACAACCACGTGGATCAGCACAAAGCTATCGATTCTTTAGGGACGGTTCCGTCATATGACCAAGCAAGTCAAAGTAATGGTGAGGTTAATGGGCTTGTTGGGTTGCAAAGTTTTGTACCTGGTGGGAACTTCAGTCAGCAGTATGATCAGGGAACCGGAAAGCAGAATGAACAAGCAAATTTTTCAAATGATTACTATAGCAGTCAGAAACAAGCAAGTGTCACCCATCAATCATTTCAGAGTAACCAGCAGTTTTCTTATGCTCCCAGCACAGGGAGATCCTCTGCTGGCCGCCCTCCACATGCATTGGTTACTTTTGGATTTGGTGGGAAACTCATAGTAATGAAGGATGGCAATTCCCTCAGGAACTCATCCTTTGACAACCAGGTGAGGCTCTGAAATAATCTCTTTTGTAGCTCTTTTCCTCTTTTTTTTTTGTGCATCGTATTATGGGTGTTAACTCATCAACCTGGTAGTCAAAAGTCTTAGTATTTTGTCACTTTTCTCACAAATTAAAAGAAACTCATATTTTTTATAATTTTGTTGAATTCTCATATTGCTTGTGAGCTGATAATGTGTGTTTATTTCATGTAAAGGGTCATGTAGGAGGCTCAATCTCTGTAATGAATTTGATGGAGGTTTTGTCAGGAAGTAGTGATAATGCTTTGAGTGTTGGAGGGAGCACTTGCAGTTATTTTCGTGCTCTCTGCCAACAGTCATTTCCTGGTCCTTTGGTGGGTGGCAGTTTTGGAAACAAAGAGTTGAATAAGTGGATTGATGAGAGGATTGCACACTGTGAATTGCGTGATGTAGATCATACAAAAGGCAAAGCATTGAGGTTGCTTCTTTCTTTGCTTAAAATAGCTTGTCAACATTATGGAAAACTTCGATCTCCTTTTGGATCTGACATTTTATTAAAGGTAAATTACAAATATTTATTTCAATATTTTTTCATATTTAAATCGCACTTTAATTTCCACTCTTCTTGTCCCAGTTTTCTTGCACTTTGGGAAGTCATTCTGAAATAGGAAATAGACATTGCATTATTTTGCATCACATTTTATTTTATTTCATGTGACCGTTGCCAATTCATGCTCTGTCACCCATTCAGGTTTATAATAGCTGATTTTAAAATCTCTAACAAAGAAAGTTGCATGCCTTAGTAATTTCATATAAGTTCTCCTATACTTTTGTTGTTTGCTTTGCAATGAGTTAGCAATATATCTTTAGTTTGATGTGTCAGGCCAGTCTTTATATGTACAAGGCTATGAAATGCCTCTCCTTTCCCCCCATCAAAGAGCCGGAAATAAAAACTCCATAAACTTAGAACCCCGCTATGAAATGCCTCTCCTTGTTCTTTCCTGAATGGGGTGTCCAATCTCTAAACTAGAAAAGAGCTGGTGATCCAGCCCACTTATGAAGGCACATGGGCTACCTGAAGCATTGAGGCAGCCTGCATGGAGTATCACTATAATCTACTTCATTTAATTAAAATATTGCAACAAGAGTGTTGTGGGTTTGTTTTTCATTTCATGATGTAGCTCCTAATATTTACTTTCTTTCTATTTGATTTGACATCATTGAGTTTCACATAATCACCTTACACTTTATGAAGGCACATGGGCTACCTGAGGCATTTAGGTAACCTGCATGGAATATCACCATAATCCACTTCAGAGTATCACTATTATCTACTTCATTTAATTAATATTGCAGCAAGAATGTTGTCGGTTTATTTTTCATTTCATGATGTAGCTCCTAATATTTGCTTGCTTTCTATTTGATTTTACATCATAGTTTCACATCATCACCTTACACTGCATATTATGCTAAATTTAGTTCATAATTTTATCACGCAATCATTTCTGAAGAGCCACATTTAGAGATGACTAACCTGGCCTGACATTTTTAATGTCATTTGTATTTCTGTAGGAGAGCGATGCTCCAGAATCAGCTGTTGCAGAACTTTTTGGATCCGCCAAGAGGAATGGCACCCAATTCAGTGAGTTTGGTGCCCTTGACCACTGCTTGCAGAATATGCCATCTGAAGGACAAATTAGGGTATCTCGGATACTACCTTGTTAATTCTTGCTACTGTACGGACATTTTGTCAATCTTCTTAAAAGATTCTGATGCATGTTCCAGGCAACTGCTTCTGAGGTACAACATCTTCTGGTTTCTGGTAGAAAAAAAGAGGCCCTAAAATGTGCACAAGAAGGCCAGTTGTGGGGACCTGCACTTGTTCTTGCGTCACAGCTGGGTGATCAGGTTTTTTTGTCTGTCACTGTCATCTTTGATTTTATTCAGATAATTTGACTTACAAGGAAGATTGTCAGATATTTACTCGTCTATCTTTCTTTTGCACTTTTTTGGGGCTGGGGTGATACAGTACTATGTTGACACTGTCAAGCTAATGGCACTTCGCCAGCTGGTTGCTGGATCTCCTTTGCGAACATTATGCTTGCTAATAGCAGGGCAACCAGCTGAGGTATTTTCCACAAATGCTACTGGACATGGTGGCCTTTGTGGTGATTTTAGCACACCTCAGCAGCCTATACAGGTGAGATATTGATGCATGAAAATTGTCATCTTACCATATCAAGGGCTTAATGCCTGTGCTATGCTGATTCTTTTTGCTAAGCACATTTATGGGGTCATAAACTTGATCGAGGTTTTTTTGTAGTGATGGAGAATTTTTTGAGTGAATTCAAAGAAAAAAGAATCATATTATGGATTATGCTGACTTGACTACTAACCTGCTATACCATCTGTGTTGTTTCCATGTAATTGCCATATTGCTAGCTCTCAAGCTATAGAATACCTAAGCTTTCTTCCCAATTCTGTTTATTAGGATACTGAATGCTGTTGGCTTTGATATGTCCATCATTTCATTGCCATCTTTTCAAATTTCATTTTTTTGTTATGGTAATATATCTATACCTTTCATTGATATACACCTTTTTTGTTCTTTCAAAAATTAAAATTTCTAACCAGTTTTTATCGGTGTATAATTTTGTTTCTCTATGTTTTGCTGTCAACTACAGGTAGGAGCAAATGGAATGCTTGATGATTGGGAAGAGAATTTGGCCGTCATAACTGCTAACAGAACAAAAGATGATGAACTTGTGCTCATACATCTTGGAGATTGCCTATGGAAGGATAGAAGTGAGGTATCTTTTTTTCTCTGGCCCTTTGTTTGGTGGTTTCTTACAAAAACCCTGTATCTGAAACTTACATGAGAGTTGTTACTCAGATTACTGCTGCACACATCTGCTATTTAGTAGCTGAAGCAAACTTTGAGTCATATTCAGACACTGCGAGGCTATGCCTAATTGGAGCAGATCACTGGAAGCATCCCCGAACATATGTTAGTCCAGAGGCTATTCAGGTGCTCAGTAATTTTGTTCGACTCTTACACGTTTTACTTGTGATTTATTTATGGTAGGTCACGTGATGGTTGCTTGTAATGCAAATGGACAGTTTGGTCTAGACCTCTAGGTTGGGTAGATAGTTTGTTTGGTTAATTATACAAATTAGTGATTGGAATACAATCTTACGAACAAAGTTGAGAATGGTGAAATTTTAAGTGTTTATTGTGATTCCAAACTCAACCTTTCTGTTTAATATGATTCCACACTCGAACTGTCTTTCAATGGAATCTTATATGATTTATTTAATGGGGTGTATTGTCAGAGAACTGAGTTGTATGAATACTCAAAGGTGCTCGGTAACTCCCAGTTTAGTCTGCTGCCATTTCAGCCATATAAGCTCATATATGCATACATGCTGGCTGAAGTGGGCAAAGTCTCTGAATCACTCAAGTAAGTGGATGGGAATTTTCAAGTAGCTCTTTATGTAATTGTTCTTCAGTTGCCTGAATCTGGTGAGTTCATTCAGATATTGCCAGGCTGTTTTAAAATCCCTAAAAACTGGTCGAGCTCCTGAAGTAGAAACATGGAAACAATTAGTACTGTCCCTTGAGGAAAGGAGTAGAGCCCATCAGCAGGTAATGATTAATCGTTAACTCTCACTTCTTTCATTTGTTCTTTGTTTTCTCTCTCCTTGTTTTGATTCCTTATATTTTCAGACTATAATGAAATACTCTATTTTCAGGGTGGATACACCACAAATTTGGCTCCTGCAAAGTTAGTTGGCAAGTTGCTCAACTTTTTTGATAGCACTGCACACCGTGTTGTCGGGGGCCTACCACCACCGATACCATCAGCATCACAAGGAAGTGTGCAGGATAGCCATCACCAACAGGTGGCTCCCAGAGTCTCAGGTAGTCAGTCAACAATGGCCATGTCATCACTTATGCCTTCTGCTTCGATGGAGCCCATAAGTGAATGGGCAGCTGATGGAAATAGAATGACAATGCATAACAGAAGTGTTTCAGAGCCAGACTTTGGTAGAAGTCCAAGACAGGTTTGTTATCATCAGCATATTGAAACACTATTTATAACTGCTTTATGTTCATGTTAATTATCACATCTTCTTACTACCTTGTGGGAGGATCAGGTTGAGTCATCAACAGTAGGAACTTCATCCAGCGCACAAAGCAAGACATCAGGCCCAGTGGGATCATCTCGGTTTGGTCGTTTTGGTTTTGGTTCACAGCTTTTGCAGAAGACTGTCGGGCTAGTCTTAAGGCCTCGGTCAGATAAACAGGTTGATTGATGTTATGTGATTTCTGTTTACTTTTTCAGGGATAAAATATGTAGTCTCTTGGCAGTCGTGCTAACTATCATTTGTGCTGTGACTGAAGGCTAAATTGGGTGAAAAGAACAGATTTTATTATGATGAAAAGCTCAAGAGATGGGTGGAGGAAGGTGCTGAACCCCTGGCTGAAGAACCAGCCTTTGCTCCCCCTCCAACAACTCTAGGCTTCCAGAATGGAGGGTCTGACTACAACTTGAAATCTGCATTGAAGAGTGATGTAACATCGACAGATAGAAGCCCAGTGTTTAAGAGTCCCACTCCAATGGAACGTACCTCAGGGATCCCACCTATCCCAACTGGCTCAAATCAATTCTCAGCTCGTGGGCGGATGGGTGTACGAGCAAGGTAACTTAGAAGTCTTTTGTTTTCTTCTCTGAAAAATGAATATCATGAAAGTAACAATACTTGTCAAAAAAGAATTGATGATAAAAAAATAAAGTGAAGGATGGACATAAATGTTTGTTTTATTTTACTAAGAATCTATTGGTGTACGGGGGAGAGGGAATAAGGGAAAAATACATGAAGGTTCTATCACGTTGAACTGGAATGGCCAGAAATATGACTAACTCTGCAAATTGCTGAACTGTCTCATGGGGTTTAAGTCATTACATCATCTGTCATGATCAACCTTTTCTGTTTCATGTCATAATGGAGTAAAGTTTGGTACATGGAATTGGATTGGGCTGGACACGACACAACAACATAACTTGTATTGGTGTTGAGTGTGGACATGGGCAGGTTTTGTACCGTCCCTTAACCAAATATCTGTCTGCACCTACGGAACAGTCTCGTCCAGTCCAATCCGCTCACCAAACACACCTGATAAGTCCATCTTTTGGATCTACTGGCAACTGGTTTGGACATCAGTGATCAAATTGCAATTCTGTGCTCAGTCATTGGTAAATTTTGTTGATATGAAAAATTAACAGATCTACTGGCTTTTATCTTTTTGGAAATTCAACTGAATGAGGTTATATTTTTAACTTTTACAGGCAAAACATCATTTGAAATTCCATCACTAGCTCACTTTTAAAAAGCTTTGAGCCCAGCCTACACATGTTGGAACTTGAATTACATTGAGTTCCTAAATCCTAATTTATCTTGTTATCCAGTTGAAACGTGTGGCTAATTTGATGAGTTTTGAAGAAGATTTACTTTTCTGGGTTAAGGACTTTTGCTCGGTTTCTCTATTCCTAGTGATTCAATGAATTCAAACTAATCTCAATATATTTTTCATGGGTGTTTGACAGGTATGTTGACACCTTCAACCAAGGTGGTGGAAGCCCAGCAAATCTGTTCCAGTCCCCGTCTGTTCCATCTGTCAAACCTGCTGTTTCTGCAAATGCAAAGTTTTTCGTTCCCACACCCGCACCAACACATGAATATTCTATGGAAGCTATAGCAGAAAACATACAAGAAGATGGTGCAATTACTGAGAACCCTTCTACATCTAATATGGATGAGAATGGCCATTCACACCCTTCAACATCTTCGGCATTGACTATGCAAAGATTTTCAAGCATGGATAACATTACAAGGACGGGGGCCGTGATAAATGGTAATGGCCCTGTTTCATCCCACTCGCGACGAACAGCATCTTGGAGTGGGAGCTTCAGTGATTCATTTAGTCCTCCCAAGGTGGTAGAATCCAAATTGCAAGGGGAGAAGTTGAGCATGTCCACATCGTCATTTATGCCCAGCAACCATTCCATGACTCCCATGTCAAGTAGTGGCAGTTTTGGTGATGACCTTCATGAGGTGGAGCTTTGATTTGAGTAATGGAGATGTGCATACCAAGTTTTGTTCCTTGTGGTCATGCAATACTCGGATGGGAACCATCTTGGACGTCTCGGAAGATGCGTGGTGCTGCCGCATCAGAATGGGGGTCATGGAGAAGCAGATCATGTTTTGTATCAAATTTCACACAAATCCATCCCCCTCTTAAATTTATGTTCAAATGCAGATGGCTAATGTATTACTATAATCTTAAGCCTAGATTTTGTTTGAATATCACAGGAGTTGCTACCATCTGAAGTTTGAGTAGCTGGTTTCTTGACCATAAATCAAAGAAAGCCTACTTTGGCACAATTGTACAGCAAGTTCATTTGTTCATTTGTTGGGAGGAGGAAATGTCCACTAAGTAGATAGTAGAAAGCCCCTGGAGCTCTTTTCAAGGGGAACATAGTGTACTCAATTTTCTCAGAAAAAGAAAAATAAAACGTTTTGTTTGTTCATTTGCATTCCCATATGTGCTTTTTGAAGTTCAATTTAGCGTTACTTTTCAATCATTTGTCATGTGATGATAATAATATTAATAAAAGAAAGGGTTGCATAATTTATAGACATTTAATTGGATCGGGTTGGAGGTTAAATTGGACCATTTCATGTTTGGATTGATTTCAACTTAATTATAACCTGATTTGGGTGGGTATGTGTTGGAGGTTGGATTGAGTTGACCCATATTAAGGGTTAAAATATATTAATTTTAAACTTTTTGGATGGTTGAGAGTTGACTTTAATTGTTGTTAATAATACTGAATTAATGATAACAACAACAACACAACTAATTAATTAAAAGAAACTAAAATTGTTATAATATTAAAATTGTATTTTCATCCTTGTCAACAAACACACAATTGACCTTGTCAGCAAGGGAGTATAGTTGTATTTTGAACACTATAATGACTGCTATACCGTTTAAAGCAAAAAATAATGCACTGGAAGGCAAATATTTATTTTTAGTTTTTCATTTTAAGAGCATACTAAAATAACCCACAATTAAACTCTTCTTTCAATTTAATGATCCTTTGATTTTTTTTTTATTAAAATGAATTGTTTTTGCTGTTTTTGGATTATTTTGATTTTCTAATATAAAAAATAATTTATAATTTATAAAAAATATTTTATTTTAATATATTTTTAATTAAAAAATATTTTGAAAAACAAATTCAATTATAATTCCAAACCATCCGTAACTAGATGCAAAATTAAACGGAAAGAGGGCTGAGCTGATAATAATAAAATATTATTAATTATATCATCATCTCAGTTATTAATCTTGACAGAAGAAAAAAGAAATCAGTAAAAAGTATCCCACCCACACAGAAAATGGATTCATCTCTCTTGTCTCCACCCACAAGAAGGGGAAAAAGGAGTCAAAAAACCATTGAAGAAGTAGAAGGGGCGGGCCATCCGAGTCTCATATTTTGGCCGACTGAAGCCTTGGATCTGGTGGGTGAATCTGTCGCCCCCACCGCCCTTCCCTTCAAACAGGGGGAAAACGTCACCCCTATTATCTCTTCTTCAATATACAGAGAAGAAATCCCTTTACCGCCTCCTTCGATTATTAGAGAGAGAGAGAGAGATTTCCTCTCTTTCAAGTCGCAAGTACGATTTACTCAACAGACCAATAAAAGTTTAGTGTCTCAGCTAACAGACACTGAGAGATACAGATTACCAGTTCACTCATGGCGGACCAACACGATGACTTGGAACAATTGCTTGACAGTAATCTCTCTCTGTAAAACCCATGTTTTGATTTTGTATATAGAGAATTTTATAATAATATTTATATTTCAATCTCTTTTACAGGTGCTCTTGATGATTTCCAGAATCTCAATCTTGCTCCTGCTTCTCGAAGGTTTTGGCAATTCTTTTTTTATTTCTTTACGTCATTTTTTGGTTATAGATAATAGTGAATTTTGAGCTATGGCTTAATTTACAGGAGTGGAGATGGTAATGGAGAGAACAGCAATCAGAAAGAGAAAGAGATTTGTCTTCCTTCATTGCCAACTGGGGTTCAAGGGTTGGGAATGGGATTGCCTGACTTAAAACGCAAGCAAAAAGGCAAGCAAAAGGTTTCTAAATCATCCCATGTTGAGGAGGCTCTTGTTAAGCTTAGAGAACAGACTAGGGAGGCTGTTAAAGGATTGGAGTCTGTCACTTCTGCCCCTAAACCTGATGATTCTAGCCAAGATGCATTTATGGATGATTGGGTTAAGCAGTTTGAGGAGCTAGCTGGTTCTCAGGTACGTCCTTTTGCTTTCTTATTCCTTTTCTCTTTGTTTAGTGAACGGATTTGTTTGCTTTCAATTGTGTTTCTTCGGTGGTTTACGAGTAATTGTTGACATTTAGGGTAGTTAAAAATGAGGCAGGATTTTTGATGATTTGTATTCCACAAGCTTATTTTCCCGTTAGGAGGATAGCTTTTGGATCACTCCTGAGTTTTGGGTTGGAAATTTGTGGTTTTGTATATCAGGTGAGATTGTGTTTGGTAATTGGGTATTGATTCTGTCTTAAGTTCTGGGTCACAGGGTTTACAATCTGATCATCTGCTTAACAGTTGTTATACTGTAAGGCTCATTTACGGTCAAGAGTTCTTAAGAAATTTAGATGCCAATGCTATCCTTTCCCCCCCTAAGAGAGGTAGGTTGATTAGTTTGTGGTTTGATATAATTGAAGATGGCTGATCATCACTGAGATGCACTGCCTTGCTTGATTCTGTATTTGTTAATGGAAAACCATGTTCTACTACTGAAGGAGTTAGACTATGTTTCTGCCAAAAGCTTGTTGTGATTTGCTTGCAGGGAGTTTGATGTAGCTATGCTTTGTAATTGCACATATCGGTGACACCCTTTTGGCTTAGCCTATAAATGTGACCTTAGCGAAAAGTGATAAACATATAGTATGTACAAGTTCTGTAGATTCATAATTTGACAAGGAACACTAGGCATTCATGGGACACAAAGTAATTACACTGACTTGCACCATTACCCTTAAGCGCTTTCTCTAGAAGCTTTCCAAAATATGCATCGCATGTTCTCCTTTCAGTGAAAGTGTCAGAACATGTACCTCTTTCTTAAATAGATTGATTTTGTCATGAAAAAACCTTAATAGTCTTAGGAAATGCATGCATAGATCTGATTTGCTACATGTAGTGTGACAGTCAAGTTTGGACTAGGTTATTTGTATTTTGTAAATATCTTAATGCAGTATTATTTTGCTATGCTCATCGATATCTTCTCCTGGAATATTGACTTGTATTTTATACATATGAATAAACTAGTGAATAAAACTCTCTTATAAACCTTTGATCACACATGATTTTGAATTGGTCATGAGCCCCTTCTTTGTTGCATATTGAATGTGGTGTAGTTGAGCACAGGGCTGACTGAGCTTTGTGTAATAAAGGGCTAATTGCGTCAATCAATGATTTGAAATTGATTAAGTAATAAAAAGATAAGTTACTGAAGTGTCTAAAGGTAAAGCTGAGCTGTTATCACTATTAGACACGAGCCAATATTATTCAAGTATGGAGCTTGATTATCAAATTCAGAATTCATTCCTACCCCTGGATTTATCATATTGCAGACCAAAATCTCGAGGGCATTATCATTTCATGTGACTAGGTTCATCACAAAACTGGAATTCAATGTCATGTTTGCAGCATGCCTACAATGAGTATTATGCATCAGTAGCATGGGCATACATTAACGGCCTGCTTGAGTTGCCAAGACTATTTTGAGATGCCATTTGTTAGGAAACGATGGCAGGTTTACTTTTTGGAGTGACTGTCACTTTGACATGTTGCTCTGAGGAGGAGATTAGGAAAACACTATTGGTTTACATGGTTTAAAATACAAGTGGAATTAATTTGGCACTGCAAGCTTCAGTTGGCTCTTCTTCTTAGTTTTTTTTTTCTTTTTCTCTGGACCTCCACTGACCCCCAGTTTGCTTATTCTTAGTGTTCCTTGTCTCCCCCTTGACAAAAATTGAGGATTTTAACTAAGGAGCATTTGAAACTGCAATGCTTTTCATGTATTTTATGCTAACTTGCTTCCTCTTCTGTAGATAGTGTGTGCACTTATTTTTGGAGGTTTTCAAGTTCTATAATATCTTGTATTTTTTTTTTCTTGCTTTAATTTTCTTCTCCAGGACATGGAATCTATTGTGGAGACCATGATGCAACAACTTCTATCTAAGGAGATTCTTTATGAACCCATGAAGGAAATTGGAGAGAGATATCCAAAGTGGTTGGAGGAACACAAAGCCAGTCTGTCCAAAGAAGACCATGGGCGTTACTCTCATCAATACGAACTCATAAAAGATCTTAATGATGTTTATGAAAATGAACCTAACAACTATACCAAGATATTTGATCTCATGCAGAAAATGCAAGAATGTGGCCAACCACCAAATGATATTGTCCAAGAGCTTGCTCCGGATATTGATTTTGCTAATCTAGGCCAACTGTAAGTTCTGTATCTCAACTTTTGTCTCCAATCTTTGACTCAGGTTTTTTTCTTAAAAAGAAGAAAAAGAACAACCGGTCAGATGGCCAACAGTGAAATCATCCCTCTTTTATGGCCTGTCTGAAAGTTTTGTTGCTCGAGAATTCGACTACAATTGCTATTAGAAGAAGTAAAGGATGATCATA
Organism: Salix exigua; assembly: GCA_032356905.1. Classification (NCBI taxonomy): domain Eukaryota; kingdom Viridiplantae; phylum Streptophyta; class Magnoliopsida; order Malpighiales; family Salicaceae; genus Salix; species Salix exigua. Next base: position 6,300,929 of record CM063590.1, on the reverse strand, counting down.
TTCTTTACGAAAGGAAATAATGGCCATTGACAATTGCTGTCTTGATCTTTATATCAGATAGATGACTGATGTCTCTCTGTTGCAGATCTCCAGAAATGCTCGAGAACCAGGGGAATTGCTGCATAATGTGAAGCCATTTCTCTCCTCTTGTTTCTCGTCCACTTGTAGTTTTCCTCTTATCAGATAGGCATTCCTCTTGATATATTTCTGCAAAATAAAACTAGCTTGCTTATATTGTAAGTATTTTAACTATTGAAAGTGTCCAATTACTTGGGCTTTGGATTCATGTTAAACTTGCAAGTTGCATCTAATTTGAGGGTTTCCTCGAACCTAAATTTGTGGACAGGGGGGGCCTTAGACAAGCAATTTCAACAGTAAATTGCTTGGTCATTCTTTGAAGCAACCTTGTGTATAAACAACAATCATGTGATCGGTGAACCATTTGAAAATGATCTGCAGTATTGCTTGCCCTTTTCAAACTCCATTTCCAAGACTACGCATGCTCTTCATTTCATACTCCTCTAGTCTAAGCCCCTTGTTAGAAAACTTAGAATGCTTTGTTTACTGTTGGGGATTGGAGAGATAAAAATGAGGGCTAATTGACTAACAGTTTGGTCAATTTGGATGATTTGAATATGTGAGAGCTAAGCTGATTCACATGAGATGTCAATTTGAACGTAAGCAAATTTGTACCAGTACACGGCGCAAGAGATGAACACAAAAATAAACATTACCTCAAAGTTGCTTGCCATAGTTGAAGAACCTTTGAGTGTTGTTGTGAAACATCTCTTTCTGTGTTTACGATGTCATTGCGAGTGAATCGGAGCATTTAAGGTTTTTGATTTGGATTCTTTTATAAGGGATGTATAAGAGTGTGATAACTTTTCAAAGTTTTTTTTTATATTTATTTTACATCAACACATCAAAATTATCCAAAAACATTAAAAAAACAATTTATTTCATTTGAAACCCTAGTGTTTGAATCATAAAAGAAGGCTGCTACCGAAGATCTTTTTGTTATTTTCAAGTGGGCTATAAAAGCGTAAAAATATACGTGTTATCTTCTCTGCGCGTTAGAAGTTGTGAGGGACTCTGTTTGTCGCCATCCAAATGAGTTTGACAAGGAAAACGCCTTCCTCCACACCCCCACTAACCTTGGTTCAGACACAAACAAGAAATGTCTGTTTCAATTTCAAAAGATTTTTTTTTTAAAAAAATTATTGTTACTTTAAATTAGATTATTTTTAGAAATATATTAATATTAAAATATCTCTAAATAATAATAATTATTTTTTTAAAAAAAACAACACCACCACGAAACAATTTCTAAAGCATAAACTGAAAATCCAGCCCACGAACACAGCTTGCAAGATTTGAATTGACGAATGAAAGAATAAGAGTCGGGATTTTACAAGAAAGCAAGGGAATAAATGAATGGATGTTTTTATTCTTCTATCACGAAAACGAATGGATTATTTTTGCAGGGCAAGAAATCAAAGAGAAGATTACAAAAAGAATGAGAATCGCCGAAGCCATGCCATTGGCTAAGCATCAGAAGGGGCTATCCAATGCCTTCCGTTGACAAAACTCTTCGCAAGGAACTTGTGGGCAGATGCGTAGTCCAGCTCTCTTGCCCATGAAACGCCCCGTACTGCTTCAGCTCCTGGCCCCCAGCATTTATACACTCCGAAGAACACTGTCCTGTTCCGATGAAATCCAATTAAGAGAGACGTCGATAAACAAAAATAACTATGATGCATGATACTTTTAAAAGTGTATTTTCTCTAAAGATTTAACATCTGAGTACCAGCCAGCCATGGTTTTAAGGAAAAGGAATGGGATATATACTTATTCTTGTTGCTGGCATGGTCCCAATCATCCCAGCCACCGTGTGCTACAACGTTGTCAAAATATGTGTGGGAGTAGACTATCCTCGAGTACTGGCCCATGGCTCGACCCACGTAGAGCGGTCCGGTCCCGGTTACCCTGCAGTTAAGGAAAGCAAAGCCTGTTTTCTCGTCGGGAGAGTTTCTATCCTGGGCTGCAATCGATCCAAATCTGGTGGCTATCGAGTGTAGCTCACAGTCCTGCACCACCCCACAAGTTTTTAGATAAAAAAAGATAGATTTTTCTTTACTTTAGAGGAGAAATCTGACTCTATTAGCTTCAATGATATAGTTGATAGGCACTGTATAGAAGAACCTAAAGAATATTAATAATTCCCCTACAATTGGGTCACGTTGATCTACCTTCTAAGAAAAAAAAAAAGAGTTTCTCACATCAAATTTAACCTAAAAAATAGCATCTTGAAGTGTTTTCTGAGATATAGATATATAAAAAACCCTAAAGTGCTGGTAAGGGAGAACGTTGCTCGGGATTTATTATTACTCTTCTTTTAGGAGGGAAAGCTATTTGAAATATTAAAATTATTATTATTATTATAGCATTTTGAATAGTATAATTTATTTATTTATTCTCGTGGTCCTTCAATAGAAAAAAAATACTTTGATAAGTTATTTTACATTTTACATGGGACACGAGAAGAAAGAATAATTAATTATTTCTTTTTTATGATTTTATAAAAAAACATATAAAAATAGCCTTTTCATTTTAACGAGAGATTTTAACATTTCATTTAAGTATTTGTTAAAAGATACAATATCAATAAAAAAAATCCATTTTGATTATATATTGTTTTTTTATCATCTAATGCTGCGCTTAAGGTCACATTGCGTTTTAAAAATATTTTTAAAAAATAATTAGAAATCTTTTTTATTTTAAATTTTTTAAAAAAATATATTTTTATATTATTTTCATGAGTTACATCAAAAATAATTTTTAAATTATAAATAAACATCAATTTAATATGTTTTTAAATAAAAAATAATTTAAAAAATATTATCAATCACAATCTTACTCTTAAACTAGCGGTAAGTGAATGTTAGCAGTGCCTTTCATGTTCTTTCCTTAGGCCTGCTTTAGGCTGCTGGACGACACCTCACGGGCACTGACACCTAAAATTGGTGTCGAGGGAAAAAAAAGCACTCTCTTTTCTTACTCTATACAAGAAAATGCAACATCCTTTCTCTCTCTCTTTAAAGAATCTAATCATCATATCTTTCTTTCTTCTTCGTTTTCTGTAAAATGTGTGTGTACTGTGACCACTCCACTGTTCATATCCATGTCAAGATGGTGAATCATAGCCACTCATGCATACATTACTGGTTGTTTAATCTTGCAGAAAGCTTGAAATAAATAAATAAAAACTAATATTTTGCAAAAATAGTCACAGAGACAGATTAATGGAGTAAGTAAGAAGAGGTGGAAGTATCTTACTCTGTACATGGAGCGGCCATTCCCAAAAATGAAATCGATAGAGCCCTCGATGTAGCACTCCTTGAAGTAATGCCTCCCTGCATCGTCACAGAGAGTATCTTGCGCCCCGTAGAACCCACAGCCTGCGAAGTAAGCCTTATCTCCAGATATGCGAAATGCCGCAGCTTGCCTTCCCTTCATTCCTGGCATCGGTGCTGGTGCTGTGTTCTATACACACACACACACAAGTTGACCATGTATTCAATTATGAGTTTAAGCAAATATTGCATTATAATTTGTATATAATTAAGCTAAGTACTAGAAGGGTTGTTTTACAAACCCATGATCAGAAACCAAAGCCCCAGAAGAACATACAAAATGATAATATGTAAAGATTCTCAAGAGAAAATTCATTTTGTAGATAAATTTGTTTCCATTAAGAGTTAAGATTCTCAAGAAAGAGCAAATTAAGGTCGCATGCAGCTCGGACCACATAGATATCTAGGCTGAGAAGAGGTTTAAGAGACTGTTTCGAGGAGAAATTATATATCGATTAACTTAATTTTGCTGGATGTATATATATACCTTGAAGCTTATGTTTCTAGCTGAGAAATAATTAGCAAAAACAGAAACAGAAGCAGTCCTGTATGTACGCAATTGTTGGCCATTGGCACCACGATCACTGGCTCTATCATGCCATTCTATGATTGTCACGTCTCTCCCTTCTCCCTGAAACGTTATGTACGGTTTGCTCGCCGGCACTGTCACCTTTTCACTGCACCACCACGACCGGAATTTTGAGTTACAGTAATAATACGGGAGCGGTGCAAATAACTTGAAGAAAAAAAGTCTGTCGCTAACAGCCCTAAATAGTTCTTAATTTGTGAATAAAACCAGAATGTATACATGTAATATCCGGCGCTGATCAGTATCATCACATTTTCCCTGTTGTTCTCCGGGACAGCATCAACAGCAGCTTGGACCGATAAGAACTCGCCGGCCCCGTTAACATCCACGGTGATCTCACGGTAACCCACTGGTCCAACCCACTTGTGATGGTGCTTGGTAGAGTTGGTAGAGGCAGTTCGATTGAGTGACGATGGCTCGACCTTGTACCTGTAAGTAGAGCTTGTAACTAACAATGGTGCATGCAATAAAAATAAAGTAAGAATGAAGTAAGAATAGAAGAACAGGAAACTGTAACTAAGAGAAGCCATTAAAAGCATTTAAAAGTCAGGGAATAAATTAATAGCGATGCAGATCGAGAAGAGGGATATGGATATGAAGAATTATTGAGAGAATTTCTTGGACTTGACAGAGATCCTTGATTTGAAGATGACCAGCTTCATGAGAGAATATGTTTATATATACACACGCATAATATGTAGTTAATGCAATGAATGATCGATAGAGAGATGAACATTAATTTATAGCACGGTTAATATAATTAATTTGTAGGGATTTTATATTTTCTTAAACATCTTGCTAATTACTTTGCAACGGTCATTTTTCATATTCCCTCGCTTTTAGTGGACAACATACCTATGTACGGCTGTATATGTTTGGCTGTGTTTGACTTAGTCGATCGGATGGATACTCTAGCTACTGGACCTGGGATACTACGTGCCTAAGCTAGCTAGTGTCTTCCTGAGCTCCATTTTTTGTCTTTCAATTATTTGGGGCAGCTCTAGATCTTGAATTTTTTATGTTTATCCTTGTGTTAATTGTTCTTACAGATGCATCGATCAAAGCAATGGCAGTTGCCAATAATGATTTCGATCCCTTCCTCTTAAGATAAATCATGCCTCGCATGATCATCACTGTGATTTATCTTTCTTCAAGGGCTTGTTTGAAAGATGAAAAAAAAAACATTGCAATAAACGTGTAGAGTTCATCTATGATGAGACCATGAAAATGTTTTTAAGAAAATTTAATTTGATGTATTTCTAAGGTATAAATAAATAATTATTACTAAAATACCAAACATGCTCAATAAGAGAACTGTTAACGTAAAAAAAAAGAAGCAAAACATAAGCATAATATAAAATAAAGATATTTTATTGGATTAAATATCCAGGAAGGAAAATGCTGAAACAGGAAATGTTTAATAGTTGTAGCTAAAGAAAGCTAGCTTTATATTTTATTTTAGAAAGTGGTTTTTGTAGGACGAGCTTTCCACACTAATCACGACACATTAGGGCTTAATTAACGGCAGAAAAGTTAAAATGTATTCAATGTTATCTTAATCAGTAGATGTAGAGGGCACCCACTAGTCATCACAATCTGAAACGGTCACCTTACCCCAGTTATGGTCGAGGAATGGCTACATAGTATTTTGTATTGTTGTCTGTATATCTCTGCCCAAACGAATATTGTGATGGACCCCACGTTTTTTGAAAACCCTTTTATTTTTCCGAACGTTGGGACTCGCCACAGAGCATGGGACAAAAACCCATCCAAACTCATACACGGATTGCCTTTTTGTGAGGGGAAAGAAACACTAATCGGCCAAAAGTCGCTGGTGATGATTGGATTTGATCGGAGGTTTGGACCCCAGAAGATGCTTTCTTCCTGTTTTGGTTTGGGTTTTTGTTCTGTGGGGCAGTTTTTGTTTTGGCAGACAACTCGGGTCTGACTCACTTTGTCTGTTCTAATTATCCTTCTTCAGGATACTTGTGGTCGAGACTCGGAGAAGGCGGTGCTATCCAATCCGATAAACATTTGCGGGATACAATTTGAATGTGTAGGTTTTTAAATTAAAAAATTGGTTCTTTTTGTTGTTGTTTAATAGCATATTTTTAATAATTTTTTAGTGAAATAATCCAGTTAAAAATAAAATGGATGAAATAGAATAGTTTATAATTTCTCGTTATTTATAATATCAATATTCATATAAAAGTAAGATCTTATCATCACAGAAATCTCGACAATGTAAATCAACCAACATGAAAAGATATCACCAATGGCGAGACTTAAAGTGGCAGGTGACTCAATTTGTTTTTGACAACAAATATACCTAACTTGTAGTCGTGTTGCTGGTTTCATTTCATTTGAATGTCTTTTTTGAGTTTTTTTTTCCTATTATTTCACATGTCCATTTAATAATTTTGTAGGGGTGTCACTATTTTAAACAGTCACAAGTTATAAATATTAAATTTCTCAATTGCAACATGTATAAATTATGTTAATTAGTTTGTCTTAAACAAAATAAGTGTGTAATTCTAAGAATATTTTTAATATATTGTGTTAATTTAGAAAAAAATCAAAATATTTGTGGGATGCAATTCGAATGGGTAGGTTTTCAAATAAAAAATAGTTTTTGTTTGAATTTAAATTAAGTCTTAAAAAATGTAAATTTAAATAGTTTATATGCCCGCATTGCTGTGTGATACCAAATTTTAAAATAAAAAAAAAACGAAAAAGAAAAGTAATGGTGTAAGAGAATTCTTTGTCGAAAAACTAAATTATATTGAAAGGAATGATGATGTTTTTGTAGCGTGGGCTCTATTCGATGGTAAGAAAAAATGTCGGGAAAGGGATGGATCGGATTTATGTGTGGGGATTAGAGAAATCTCACGGAGTACAGTCGAGATTAGAGAAGCGTTAAATGCAATTATCAGCCAATATATCTTCCAGATCATCTAAACCGTTAGAATTGGTTATTCTTGTTAGGGATCCGTCCTTATTCTGACAGTTAAATATCTGTCGGACCTTTATGAATTAAAAAAGAAAATTCATACACCAATATATTCATACACCAATATATTAGCTAATTCAAACACTGCATTAATAGAGCTTATTAGATTATTCATTCGTGTCATGATTTAGATAAGATTTCAAGTTGATTTTTAAAACAAGAGAAGAAAACATGGGTCTTATGAATATATTTTTCAAGACTATATAAATTCTTAATTATGAAAGGATTATATTTGCACATAGAAATAGATTGAAAATATATAAATTAATAAATTATAAAAACATATCCTTTTTTTTATCTTGAAGGTTAATTTTAATCGCTAAGAGCATATTATTCTTGTTCTAATAGATACATTACGGAGAGCGAGAAACTAATAGATAAATTGCAATAATATCTAAAAATATCATGAAATCATAGAAATAATCTAAAATAAATATAGTATTAAATAATAATAATATAAATCATCAAGAATTTGATATTAAGGATTAAAAAAAAAACAGTTCATGCTAGGCGTGCGATGAGCCAGTAAGTGTGGCACGTGGCTGATTGAGCAAAATAATCTAGCACATGGCGAGTCAATTTTCAACAACTTTTTTGAAGAAAAATGTGAAAGGTGTTTGTGAAGAACATCGATTCTTGAGAAACCTGTAAGATGACCAACTAAAATCTAGTTCATGTAGTCATCCGAGAAAATAAATATAGTTTATCTGTAACTTTATATAAATGTATTAACGTTTTAATTTCTTAGATAATTATATTATTTATATTATATAAGATATTAAATATGTATATTAATGAAAACTTAGTCTTAGATCATCAAGTTTTATTTTAATTAAATTAAAAAATATATGTTTATTTACAATTATTTTATGTAATTTGAAAATAAAAAACATATCATGAAAAAAGAGAGTCCATCATGGCTATTGGCATGCCTGAGGGAGTAAAGAAAAAGAGAAATTCTAAAGAGATGGTTTCATAAATTAGACCACATAATGGGCCGCGAATCCCATTGGAAGGATCTGGGCCTGAAGCATTTTATAGGACCTGGGCCGTCTCATCGATGACCTGTTTGTCTTGTTAAAGTGAGAAGGCTTGATTTATATGGTCATAACCAGTGCCTGCCGCCTCTGCTCGCTATGTTCTTTATTTGTTTCAAATAATCTTTCATAGCATTGTGTATTATTATTTTTTGTAATTTAAAAATATTAATATTTATTCCTTGTTATCGTTTTATTTTGTATTTTAAAATACTTTAAAGTATTTCTAAACAGCTTTTAATTGCTCATTTAATCCAAATTCGACTGGAAAATCCTGATCCCACTACCTCGGCCCACATTATCAAATGTAAATATTTATTTTTTCCTTTTTCTTTTTTATTACTGGAATGCCTTAATGCATATGAGATTGTGGGTACCTGAGTAGTGTTTGATTGCATAATTTTTTTTTTCATTTCATTAAATCACTATAGAAAATTAATTGCATAAGGTAAATAATAAATCATCGTGTAGCTTAACAATTCTTAATATTTTAAAAAATGAATGAATCAGGGTAAGTTAATTTTTTATGAATGGAATAAAATTAAACCACAAAATGATTGATTGGTATTAAAAAAAATTAGAATAAAAATTTTTACTAAAAAAATTAATAAAACCCATTTTAAGTTAGTTTATAGTTAAAATAAATATCTCTATTTGCTGTTTAAAGGTTTGATAGTAAATCATGAAAAAGATAATTACCTAAAGAGCTCGGAATTACACTATTCACACAGACTAAAAATACGGTGGATTCGCAATTTGTCTCCTGTTTCGTGCGAGTTTGTACTCCTTTATATATAGGCATTATTTTTCTATTTTCTATGGTGGAGATAGACAGATAAATTGTTGTGGTCGAGATGTTCAACGCGAGGGGTTCGAATCGTCGGCCAAACAAAAGTTGCTTTCTTCTTCTTTTTTTATCAAGGATGCACCGTTGACCCACACTCGGTTCACTCGTGGACTGAAGCTGTGCAACTTTGATCTCATTTCATTTCATTTTTGAAAGTCGCCCACTCACTCGTCTGTTACCATCATTTCAATTCATTCCACCTTATTTCAATTCATTTCATTCCACCTCATTAAATCTCATTAGTTGCTCATGGTAATTAATTAGCATGAGTAGTGGCGACTCACGCCTTCATTTTCTCTTTTGCACACGCAAATGCCAACGTGTCACCTAATTACCATTGATGAGTTGTTAAAGCCTGCTCACACAAATCTTCTTTTGAGGCTAGCGAGGTGTCCGACGCATGCTAATTAATTTGTATGGACAAAACTTGAAGGTGGCAACGCACGGGTTTTCTTGAGGGAAACTAGAATTGGTTTTCAACCAAACTTGGTTGAGAGATGCAGAGTGAAATGCGTGACAACGCAAACACCATCTCCCTGCTGATCAAGACTCAACTGGAAACAATCTTCTGCTGTTTCGTTGTGTCCGGTCCATGCATTCCTTGGGTTCTATTAGAATTAGAAGAAGAGCTAAAACAACTCGGTTTCCTTATTCACCGTGACTTATTGCCATTGGTCCGACTCGGTTCGACCGACCAATATGTTTATTTTTTTAATATTACATTGAACAGTGCTTTAACGATTTTTGTCCATAGAAAAAGACAAAAAACAGGTCTGAGGGTGAGAGGCGTTTCGGTAATTAGCCATTTTTTATTTTATTTTTCATTGTCACCGTCGGCGCCTCGCGAAATGCGTCATTTGTTTAAACGCTCATGCGTTTTTAGAGCGGCGCGTGCGGCTTACTCCAGCGTCAGAAAATGCCCTAACGGCGTCTATAATGATTTCCAGGGATGTGCTCTTCCACATTGGGCGCGCGCGATTATGATGTCCGTATACGTGTCAATAGTCGTTTGAATCCCCCCCTCCAAATTTCTCTCTCCTTCCTGCGCAACATGACGTCAGCAAAGCTGTTTTTGTCAAAGTTCATTTCAGTCCCTAAACGTTATAATTTGTTCTTCTTGCCCTTAATGCTATTATATAGGTTTTTATTTGTTTCAATTTCGTCCTTCAATTGAAATTGATTATATATTGAAGTTTCAAATCGGTCCTCATGCTTTTAATTTTTCGGAATGGACTAGAATTCGAAATAATTTTGGTTTCAAGGTTTTCATTGATTTCAATTTCATCCTTCCATGCATATTTATTATAAATCCTTAATATTTTCAGTATCATAGTTTGATTTCTTTCAATTTTATCCTTCTATGCAATTTTTTATTTCAGGTTTGATTTCGGTCTTAATTTTTTTTATTTCAGGTTCTGTTTTAAATTATAGAATTTCAATATTTGGATTTTTTCCTTTAAATTAAATATATTATTTAAAGTATGTCAAATTAATTATATATTTGTATATTTGTGTCAAATTAAAGTATATAAAACTAATTATATGTTTTAATATTTATTGGATGTTGTCGCCTAAAAATATTTAGATAGAAAAAAAAAAAAGACCTAGCATACAATTATATATTTTGCTACTGTTATACAAGGGGGTGTTGAGCTATTTTATTACATTAAATTTCGTATAAGTGTCAAATATTTTGCATGTTTCGACTACACTGTTCTTTTTAGACGGCAAATAAATAATCATGCACGAAAAAACTTTTCTATTTGTTTTTTCAAAATTTTTGCAATATTTGTATTTATAATATATCATGTTTAATCTAACTGGGAAAGCAGGCAAATCATATTTGATTTTACAAATTCATCTAGGTTGTCTACAATTAAAAAAACTATAAAAATCACTTCCCATTTCGATCACACTATAGATTATGTAAGACTAAGTATATGTGTTGAACATTTATTTAATATTATCGTCTAAAAATATATAAAGAGAGATAAAAAATGACCTACGATTTCTTGCAAAAAAATTTAATATCGGTATTATTAAATATATTTAATATAAAAATATGATGAATAAATCTTATAAGAAAAAAATTTGGCTTTGAATTTAAATTTATTTTTTAGACTCTTTTTGTTTTTCCGTTTTAAGAAACAGTGACCTTTTTTTCATATGTATTTTTTTATTTTTAATGTCCAAGTCAGTTTTCTTTTTAACCGGTTTTTTTAACCAGAGTATCCGTGACAATAAATTCCTAATGAATCATTTCACCTTCTTAGCAAATTTTTAAAAACTTTTTATTAAAACTTTTTTAGCAAAAGCAATATTCAGTCACATTGTAGTTGGAAAAAAAACATTTTGAAGGAATTTTATCAATTACAATTAACTAATTAAATATTAAAAGTACAAAATATAACATTTATAAAATCAATCAATTTTTTATATAGATTAAAAACCCAGCGAAGCGGGCAAATCAGCTCGTGGAAACTATTATGTGATCATATCTTATTTTTCATATCCAAACAGAATATAAAATCGATTTTTATTATATAATCACCAGGTTTATTTTTTTTTATTTCTTGGCACATCATTGTATTAATCTATAAAATAGTGGGATCGTAAATGGTAAACATTTGTACAACAATGGAGTATTAGAAATGAAATGAAATGGACTAAGCTAAGCAAAGAATCCAAATCAAGCAATCATTGTACGTCTACAATGGCTGCCTTATCCTCCAACAGTAACAGCCGATCAATCTCAAGTGTGAAAAGGTTACTACAATGAGACAGTGCACGAGCAGAGGAAGCTCAATGCAAAACCAATCTTCCCCATTTATCTTTCTTCCCACATAAACAACCACCTTCAAATCTGTCGAGAATCATGTGAATCTTTCAAGTCCTCACGACGAAATCTCGATGATTCGAGCCATGAAGCCATCAATACAGCTTGTTGAATCCAGAAGGCGGCGAAGATTCACCCAGTCTAGGGAAGAGATTTTCCCTCTCAAGAGATACTTGAAGGCTTGTCATGATCTTAACCACTGATACCCAGAGAAAAGGTGCGGCACAGAATGCGTAACCAAAAATAGATAGTGCTCTGACAATCCCGTTCGAGTATAATGGAAATGCCATGACCAAAAGGACCCCAAATATCCCTAGACAGGGAGTCAAAACTGGCAACGTCGGCAGCATAAACGCGTTGATCGCTACTGTGCAGAGTGCAAACGAGCCGAGCAAGTACAATCCCCAGCCTAATAAAGGATGGATTGTGCAAGGAATGATGATGAAGGGGAGTATATAGGCTGCGAGAATTGACCATATTGCTAGCATCTTCAGACCGGCTTGTATTACGGAGATGTTCTTTTCTGTTCGCCGGTAGCACAGCTTGTGGATATTTGGCCGCGCCAGTCGTGTTACTGATACTATTCCGACGTAAACTATGCACTGAATGAGTGCCATGGTCGTCTCTGCTCCGTATCTGCATAAGAAATACTTGTCAACGAAATTAAGAAACAAGCCTACAGAATTTCATGAAATGGCTGGCAGCTGAACTGATAGCCTATAAGTTTTGACTTGCCCGATATTTTGACGACGTTGTTCATGCCATTTAATGCCCAGTGGCAAAACAGGCCACGACCACCAATACCATGGTTTCAACCACACAGCACCAGGGAAAGTGATCACGCTGTTGAGCCCGCAGGGTACGTTCCATCGGAGTCTAAGATCTGAAACCAACAAAAAAGTGGTTGAAAACTGATATCGTCTCGTCACTTGGATCATAAATCTGCAAATTTATCACATGATTATCTGAGCATTCTTGATTCACTCACAGTAGTAAGTGGCCTCCATTTGGTAGCCTAAAGGGAGTCTATAAGACCCGTTGACTGTGGAGCCATTTAGAGGTGGATGGAACATCGGCATATCAAGCAAGTCAGGAAAGTAGCTACCAATGAAACCTTGGTCTGCACCATCTGGGTTGTCTTTCCCGATTTCCAACTGATGAAGCATGTCCTTGAACACTTCTTCGGATGGCTGCGATACCAAATTCATAATGCCAGGCACAAGTAAAAAATAAAATTACTTTCATAGATTAAACTTAAAAAAAACAAAAAAGAAACGAGGGAGAGGAGGATTGTAACATTACCTGTAACACAAAGAGGCCGGTATGGAAGATACAGGGGTTGATGAAGACTGCACAGAACTGTCCACACTGGAACAGCTCATCAGGTTTTCTGAGGAAAAGATTGTCAGCGTCAAGCATGACCACCCTCTCGTACTCCACCAATTTCCATACATAGAGTTTGTTCAGCGTTAACATAAATCTCCTGTCAAAATTGGGCTGCTTCTTATATGGATTATCCACATTTTCCACTCTCATTACCCTCGCACCATCTTCCTGTTCCCTGAATCACAAAACATCATCTTGTTACCTGTTTTTTTCAATACAGGCGACGAGATCAAAGCTGCAGGGCATTTACCTGTTTCAATTATACTTGTGTTCTGAGATAGGCTCATGAAATTTGATGAACTTTAAAGATTCCATGGAAGGAAGGTCTTTTATTGAAATCAATATCTAATATCTCTTGCTCGGCACATGCAGGTTAGGGCTTTCGAGCAAGTACTATGTGGGTGCTTGGCTCCGCGGTGCGGCCAGCAGTTAAGGCTCACCGCAGAGCCAAACGTAATGTTAACCAAATGGACTAATAAAATTTAGCTTGGATCCCATCTAAAAATGCGTTCCAGCCATAGGTCATATCAGATAGAAAATTAACAATTTTGCCTAAACAGATATGGCATTCCAGGGAGAGACCATGCCAGTTTCACATGCAAGGAACGTGCTAATAATGTACAGTCACGGGGCCGGCAGCAACAAAGCACAAGCAAATGGGTTAAATATTTTATAAATTACTACAGTTCATATAGAATAGGAGTAAAATTAAAATAAATTAGTTAATGTTTTAAATGAACAATGGATGGTGTTTTAGACACACCCAGATAAACCCTTTCCGCCCTTCATGTTGCTACGCATGAGACACCATGACATAGCTGGTGATGGTGCACAGATTTTTCACTGAAAAAGCTGCCCAAACAGAGTGGCGGCCATCGGTGTTGAATGATGAACAGCAATATTTTTACCAAAAAAATTTCATGTCAAAGAGAGCAGGTAAAACATCAATTATTCTAGACTCTTATACTCTTATAAGGATCACTTTCTGAACTCAAAATTTGTTGGAAAGATCTCAATCATTTTATCATCATGTTATGCCTTACGGACCGCAATTTCTAAGATGAAATAACGTGACCAAGATTTAAAGGTACATTGGATTGTAAGAGCATGTCACAATTTTCTCATTAACCCCTCTCCTGCACTTACAGTTTCTTTCAATTTCCTTGCACAATTTCTCTCTGATACCTATTTGACTTGAATACTTGAAAGTTCTTTATTCCGGGATACACTTGTGGCGCTTCACCGGTGACTGAGATTTTGTCTAAAATAACAGGCAATAAACCCAATCACAAGTCCCATGTTTTTTTGGTATAAACCATCGGTCTCGCTGCCGACTAATCGGTTCAGCGGAAGGCCGTAGGGCGCAAGCTCTCAACAAACAGTGCATCCAACTCGACTCGAGCCTGGTTAGTGGGACAACCCACAAGTCCCATGTTAAACCCACACGATCACACCCATTAAAAAAACCCGATTTCTATGAAGCTTCTCTTCTTCTTTTTTATGAATTCTTCAAATATAAATAGCCAATTATTCACCAAGGTTATCCTTGATTATTCGTCCCCGCAACATCCATTCTCCTCTTCCTCGCCGTCTCTCTCTCTCACACACACAAACCATGCACATACACTCGCAATCAAAAAGAAAAACCTCAAATCAGGTCCTAGATGCCTAAAACCAAAAACCTTTAATTGTTCGTGCGTGGATTTTAGGGTTTCTTTTTCCACTAATCTCCCCCTGTTTTTTCGAAGTAAATAATTAAATGTTTGATTTCCTGGTTTTTTAATGACAGTTACAGTTCTGCTTCATATTTTCTTACGAGTATATAAAAACTTGAGGATTCTTAATTTTTATTGCAGATATTCATTACCAGCTAAAGATATACAGTAGATAATATTTCTATGTACTCAATATGTACGTAAAAAAAGAGAAAAGGAAAGGAGTGTCGGAGCTTGGTGTTATTAACCACCGGAGACTCCACTAGGCCCTTTCCTCTTTCTTGGAATAAATTAAATTGTCAGCTGATGATATAAGCCATGCCGCAGCTTTTGCTTTTTTTTTATTTTTTTATTTTAAATAAATATTTCTTTATTGTGTTTAGATCATTTTAATATGTTGATGTAAAAAATAATTTTTAAAAAATAAAAAAAATATCATTTGAATATATTTTGACACAAAAATTATTTTAAAAACTATTACAACAGCTATATCAAACAACCCTGTATATTCCCTTCCTAAAGCTATTGATTACCGGGATTATATTCAACATCGTGGAGTCAAGTGCGGCTGTCTACTTCCCTGACGTTTCTATAATTATCAAATGTAAAACTAGCTAGTGGGACCGCTTCTTATCTCCTTTTACTGCATGTAAATGTATATTTCAAGAATTAAGTATTTATTTTATTTTATTTTTGGTGATTTATAGATTTTAATCAGAAATATTTATGGTTTTAGATAAAGGGATTTGAAGCAGACTATATTTAGGATTAAAAAAAACAAAAAAAGTCAACCAGTAATCTTTCCTTCCCCGGATGGCATCTAAGGAAAATCTCCCCTGGAAGAAGCACTTTTGAAGCAAGCAATCACTTCCCGCGACGCGAGCTACGGAAATTTATTTTTGAAATTAATATATCAAAATAATTTAAAGATATTAAAATAATTAATATTAAAAACAATAAAAAAATTCAAAAACATTTTGTTCCAAAAAACCTACTGTTGATGTAACGTCTAATGGAAACTCCCTAGTAAATGGCAAATGCTAGAACAAGCCATGTCACGTGCTCTTTCTTAGAAGGTTAGTTGCCACCACCATAAAAATGGATAGTGCCAGCTCTATCAACCAATAAGGTTAAGTCCCCGATTGGATTCTTATCAGAGCTCCATAGCTCTCCTTGGTTTTATTAGGAAGAACTGTGGACTAAGAACAGGGATGAGTGATGTTACTCCCGGAAATTATACACTCCAGTGAGCTTTTTATTCTGCCGAGAAAAAGAGGTATTGAATTATTGATCCCGGCCCCAACCCATATGCTCCTCATCCGCAAATTGATTTCAACAAAGATTACCAAATACCAAATTTTCTTCTCACAAAAACATTATTAATTGTAATAAACATGAGAGAGAGTTTAGCGGCAGCCCAAAATACAGCAATCTAAGTTGGACTGAACGGAGATAACGGAGGGAGACAAAAACCGGCGACCTTAAATATAGAAACGAGAGGGAGGGAGGGACGCTTACATGGTACGAACCCAACGGCGAGGAACATCGTGGGAGGCAATGACGACGAGATCAGCGTCCACGTGTAACTGAGCAAGGGATCTGAGCATGACCCGTATAGCGACGTAGAACTCGAAGTCTCTTGGTGTCCCCATGTACATCATCGTCGCATAGGCGTTTTTGTGCCGTTGCGGTGGACCTTCCTGCTCCATCTGGCCAGTCTTCACGACCTCTCCAAACGCTGTCGTTTTATACACAGCGAACACTAAAAGCAACAGAAACCGCAGCATTAACCAAGGCTCTCGACAAGAAGCCATGGTGGGATTTTCTGTATTAGTGGTGGGTTTTAAAATTTTATGAAATGAACTAAAGTTAAGCAGCCCTTTCAATTTAAAGGAGAAAAAAAAGAAGGAAAGGTAGCTAGCGTTATCTTGTAGTTTATGAGATGACTAAAATAACATTAACTATAACTAAAATACAAACGTTTTGTTGTTTTTACTGTTTTGATTTTTACTATTTATCTAGATTGCTACAATAAAATATTATTTTGTCCCAAGACCTGAAAATTTTTAACCTCTGGACTAGGAGTATTTTTGATTTTTTTAAGAAAAATAGATGATATTTCTGGATTTATTGTATAATAGAACTATAAAAATAACTCCCAAAAACAACAACCAAAAAAAATCCACACACCGGAGGTAGTTTAGAATTTTTCAAGGATATGGATGGTATTTTGGATTTGATTTATAAAATGAAGCTCGTACGCGTATATTGGCTTGCTTACCTTCTCAACTATATCGTAAACTACATAAGAGGGAGAAGGGCTAGTTTGGATGGGGGCAATTGAAGCATTCATGGACAGTTCTTATAAAGTTAAAAAGCTTTGGATTCGACAGGCAATTTTTTATTTATTAAATTGTCTTTTAATCCTCTGAAAAACGATCTCCGCCGTTGGTTATGGGCAAAGTGGGTTTTGGACTATTGTACTACCCATTATTGACTACTTGGTATAATGCAATTATCATTTTACTATTTTAACAAGTTATCTAATGAACATACTATAAGAATTATTACGGTTTTTTCACATAATTTATTAGTTATAATAATATTATCGGAGATAATTTGATATTTCTATATATTTTTAAAATAATATAGTGACTAAATTAGCATTAAAAACAAAGTTTATCAAGTTGGTAATTAAGGAAATTTTTTGGGGGTCTTTTTAAACCCTTTTTTTATAGTAATTATCAAATTGGTTTTTTTAAAATAAAATTGATTAGCACATACATTATACACGTCACTAAGTGAACTAAAAAAACAAACTCAAAATGTCTACAATTTTTTTTGAAAATACACTCTAGAATGACTAAATAAAAATAAAGGAGAAAATATTAGAAAGAAAAGAGAAGAGGTATTGCTTAGTGTATAGAAATACTCCTTTTCAATACCCTTTTATATTGATTTTTTTTTTAATTTTGGTATTTAATTTATGCCTATTTACCTTAATTTGCTATCATTATAAGGGAAAACTATCAATTTAATAAAATAATTTTATATTTGATTGAACAGTGAGATTGAAAAGAGAAATCAATTTAATAAAATAAATTTTATATTTGATTGAATAGGGAGATTGAAAAGAAAATTCAAATTAATAAAATAAAAAAATCAAAAAAATATGAATTAAATTTGAGCTACAAAATAAAAACAATGTTTTGATTGAAAGATAAAATTAAAAAAAAATGATGATCAAATTAGAAAAGATAAACCATCAATTTGAATTGAAAAATGCAATTGAAAACCAAAATAATTTTATCAAAAGGACAAGGCAAAAAATTCAAAGTCCAAATAATGATGACCAAATTAGAGAATATAATTATTTTTTAAAAAAAGAAATAAGACTAAAAATTAGTTAAAAGAATAAGAACTAAAGTTGAAATATCAACAATCAAGATGATCAAATTTTGTTTTTTTTTAAAAAAAGGAGAGACAAAGTGACGAAAAGAAAATGTCCATTGAATACAAACTAGACCATACCGAAGACACGCGTCACAATAATAGAAAAAGAACAAAAGAATCATTGTAAGAAGATGAATTTGTCCCTTTGACATTACATTTATTTTTTCTTCTTCTATTTTAATGTGCAATTGATATAGAAAAAAATAATCATTTATCCTGAATAAATTTTGTAATGACCGATGAATCATGTAAAAAGACTTCAATATTATTGAAAGCTAGTGGTAAGTTTTTTGGGCTCAGGGGCAATACAATTATTACACTGTCCAATTAGTCCGGAGCTACAATACTTTTTAAAGACCAGATAAATTTTGTTAATATTTCTCTCAATAACCTAAAAATATTTTTGGCATAAACATGGAATCTTCTTCGAATTGCACAATAAATTTGTGAAAACAAACAATATAGGCATACACAAATTTAATCATTAACAATATATCTAAGAATTGAAATGAATACTTAATATTAAACATATTATTTATCGTGCTAACTTGTTGATTAACTTAGGATGAATAATAAAGAATCAAAACTCAATTTGTAAGAAATATTAAACAGGACAATAAAAATAAAAATAAAAATAAGAGGAGATATCAAATCGAGGAAAGAAAGAATAAGAGGAAATATCAAATCGAGTCCTTTCTAAGTTGTCTTCATGACCATTTGGAACTTGACATCCTTAATTGCTTCTCTCCTGCCTTAGTAAATGGTTGCAATCGAATGCGTCTCCGTCCGGATGACGCCTCCACGAATGACTTGTGTGAAAATAGTTGTTCATTAAATGAAAACATGAATGGAGGTTTTTATAATTGGATAGACGGATGGTGATATGAATGGATTTGATTGCAAATCCTTGATTTTTTTCTATAAAATGATTGTATTTAACATATCATTCAAAGAGGAATCGACGAGTGAATCTTCGTGATGAAGTTGATCATCCATATTAAAAAAAAAAAGATTACTTGTTTTCAAGATGGAAAAGTGATTTTGAAAAAATAGAGTTTTTTTTTAACTCAAAACATAAATAAATAATATATATTATTTTAATATATTTTTTACATAAAATACATTTTAAAAAACAACTACCACCACACTGTGAAAGTCAAAAGACAAAATACTTCTTCTTTTAAATTGTGTATTACCATAGTAATCAATCTTGCTTTCACTTTCAAATGTGCGTGCTGAGATGCTCCTCCTACTTGTCAGCCCACATATTATTTCGATGGAGACAATTTTCATTTGGTCAGCACTGCCACGACCTTAATTATTATTATTATTATTTATTTATTTTAGCTCGAGTCATCATGCTGAATAAAGTAATGATATCCTTTTGAGGGTATACCTGATACCCTATTTAGTCCATCACGAACCTCTCGATTAATCTTGAAAATAAAATAAATTATGGGAGGCTGAGGATGAGGCTGCTATGAACCGGGGCCATGTCCCTCGAGAATTAAGAATTATCCACGTGGTTTTCACAAGCGGGGATCAACGTTGCATGCTCGAGACCCCCTCGAGAATTCGAGCAGTCGGCCATTTTTTTAAATTAGTTTTCTCCTCCCCCGGTTCAGCCACACCAGTTGAAGAAACGCCGTTACTCTGGGGCGGGTGGATTGATTAAACAAACCAAGAACGCGGAAAGAAAACATGTGGCATTTTTTCGCTCGGTGGTTTTCTCGGGCACGATATTTTTATTTCTCGGTGTCAACCGCGTTTCTATGAATTCTTAACACACGAAACATGTGAAGGTTACTTTCAACTTCAATTCCTAGGCTAGATTCTTCTTCATGTGACATTGATACATACCTATCTTGTCCCCCCCCCCCCCCCGCAAATCATTAATCAGAGGAAGTTTAGCCTTCTTTTATGGCCGGAAAATTATAGTCCCGGGGCCTCCAGGTTACTGTATTATATTAGTGTGTTTTATATTGGTATAACGAATTATTTCTCAAAGTATTTTAACTTTATATATTAAAAAGATTAATTTGAAAAAAATAAAAATTATTTAAGAAAAACTTTTAAAATGCCAAAATAAATAAACGCTAAATTACTTATTCAATAGACTTTTCAAACCACTCAAGGTGAACTTAAAAATATCCTGGACATGAAGTTCACTTTTCAACATGTAATTAAGTTGGCCCATACCATCAACAAGATGACTCTAATATAGGATGTATCACTTCGAGTCATCAACGGGATATGTCCTAAATGCTTAATCATAACCTAGTATTGGACTCGTTTTAGTTAAAATACTCATACTAAATAACATCACTGACTTAAAATAAAGATCATTCAAACTCACCATTGAACCTGTCTCCAAGTTGTTGTACTTGTATCACCACTTAACATCCTTTCTAGGTGAATTCTTTTTCATGCTAGCTATCATCTTTACACCTACATGGCTCTAAAAAACTTGAAGTTTCTTGTGTAGGATAACATGATATATGTAGAAAAATTGTTTTGTGCTAGAGTATTATGATGGTCTCTATGTTTTTTGGAATCACTTGATCATCTTTAAGGCTGACAATCCTTTTCAAATCGATCTTTCTCATGCTCCTCTAGGTGATGTAAACATACACAAAAACTAGATATAGTCTATAGTTAAAGAGGTGATTGGTGATATATAAAGACTTGTTAAATTGGATTTAAAATATTTTAGGTTGGATTTTCCTTCATTTATTGATCACTCAATGCTACTTGAATAGGGAGCCGCATCTGATTCATGAGTTCTTGGATGGTTAGTTGTGCAAGAGTATCTATTATGATATGGAGATCAATAAATCATCTTATTCTATGAGTGTCCTAATTTTCTACCATTGATGATTATGAGCATGTAGAATCAAGTAATCAATAGGGTTATTTATGATGCTATAAATTTTTATCTTTGTTTGTTAAAAAATGTAATCAAAAATTGAAATTCCCTTCAAAACTATAAGCTTAAATTATCTAAAAAACCAAATTTGTTACTATAAATTATGTAAGGTCACAATTATATTTCAATAAAATAAAATAAAATAGTTCTGCATTTGAAATTGGTCAACAAATCATATTGAAACTTCTCATTTGTTTAAAGTCTCTCTCTCTCTCATTATGCATTATAGTTTAGGTAATCATATTTGTTATTTTTTTTAGTTTAAACACTGTAGTTATTGCTAGTTTAGATAGGAGTAAAATAGTAAAATTCATTATACATCAATTATGTATCATATTGCATATTAGATTTTCTAATACAATCAATTGAGTCATGTATCATCTTGCTTTATATGAATAATATAATTAATGAAGTTAAGACTTCATTGGACTTGAGAAAATTTAATGTTGTTTCACCAAACCTTTCATGCACAATCTTTACTTTGCTAGTTTTGGACCTTTTTTTTGCTAGTCCTCACTTTTATTGGCTAGTTCATGCATAAGAATTGGATCTTTGATTTGTTTTTAAGTAAACTTGATTTTTCTCAAGATTTTTACATCCAACCAAGTCATGTGTGCATGATCCTTCCAAGATTTGTTTTAATATGCATAAAAAGCATTATGGTTATGTTAAAATATGTTGAGCTATTTTTCAATTATAATATAAAAAATTAAATCTTGATCACTTAAAGATCCAATTCTTTTAACTTTAAAAAATAATCTTTATGATAAATTTTCCTAACTTAAGAATTACATAACCACCTGGAATGCTTGCAAGATGTTACAAGTCATACTTGAAATCTTTATAAATAGTTCAATATTGCTTGTCATCTAACTTAAAATGTGTTAGATACATATTAATTAGTTTATTAATACATGGAAAGATTAGATTTAATAACCTTCAAAGAATTATGAATATGGATAAAGACTTCTACGACAACCATTAGGCATACAGTTTATAGTAACCCCTTCTCTTTCCATTCCCTTCATTTTATTAAAGCCTTGTTTGATGGAGAGTTGTTTTCTTAAAATAAAATATTTTTATTTTATTTTGAGTGAAATATACTTTCCAAAAGATATGAAAAATTAAAAAAAAAATTGTTATTTGATTATTATATCAAATTTATCCCTTCATCTCTTGATTACTATTTTTTTCTTAATTTTACCACATATAATTTGATTTTTATATCAAATTTGGTACTTATTTATTTATTTATTTATTATTATTATTTTCTTAATTGATTTTTTATCTATCATATTTGGTACTCATTTTTTTATTGCTATTTATTTTATTTGAAGTAATTAATGAAATTGATTTTTTTTTCTTTCGCTTTCATCATCTTTGAACTTCTTTTTTTATCAAATCCGGTCAATATTGTTTTGATTGTTATTTATTTTATTTGAAATAATTTATAACATAAGTTTTTTTTCAATTTGACCTTTCAACTTTTTCTTACTTGCCTGTTAGATTTGATCGAAATCCTTTTCATAAACTTAAGAATTTAAATTAAAACATCATGAAGTTATTTTCTAGATTATTTTCCATTGCAGAAAAAAAAACATTAGAAAAAAAAATATTTTTCATGATATCACCAAAATATTGAAAATCAATTCAAGTTTTAGCAATACATTTTCTAAAAAAAAGTATTTTCCCGGGGCTAACTTTTCATTCCTTTTCTCAACATTTAGAACCAAACAAACCTCATAAAAAATAACAGTATTTCCAAAAAAAACTCAGAAGAAGAGAATGAAGAATGGGGCTGTCGGATGGGAAAGGGAAAATTATCAAGGTGAGTGAATTTTGGGTTAGTAGGAGGACGCATGGCCTTTTCCGCAGTATGAAGGCTAATTTATAATCTAGATGGGCCGGCCCATCTAGAAAATTGGCAGGCTAGGATTGGGCCTGATCGAGTCTACGAGTCGAATACATATCCTCACAACTTATGTGGTGAATGATTATTGCACGCAATTTATGGGGGCCCAATGGGCATAAAATTGGACTGGCAAAAGATTTCTCCTTTCCATCATAACACCAGAGTTTAAATTTACTAACCTCCCTTCCTCCCTCCCTCTCTCCATAGCAAAGTCTCCGAGGGATGGCTCAATTAATTTTTTTAATACCTGGACCCGCCAATTTTTGAATTTCAATGCTTTGAAAATAAGTCAGGAACACCACTCACCTGGGAGAGGAAGCGGCCGACGAAGGTGTAGAGGTGTTAGAGGAAGAGAGCGACAAGGGTTGAGAGCTACAAGGGTCATGAGCTGGGGCATTTTCAATACCAATGCCCTCAAGAGAACACTAAGGCAAATTTCACCGAGGCTAGACAAGAAATGTTGAGCTTTGTGGATGTAAAAGAGGAACAGCTTGTGGTATTTTTTTTTAATGATCAAGATGTCCGGGCTAGTTTACACGCTGTATCTTGATTCTGGTTGTAATGACATATGGGCGAAGACAAGCAGTTATTTTCAAATTTCGATTCAACATTAAGAGAAAGTGTAAGAGTGGAGAACAGTTCCTGTTTGTGTCAGAGGAAAAGGAGACATCAAAATTAAAGTGACCGGAGCTGTGCAATGCATCTCTGGATTGTTCTACGTACAGAATTATTGGTCAACCTCAAGAAAAATAACAGCCAGTAAAAATTATAGTTTTAGACGAGTGCATGCATTTCCTCCCCCTTTTTTTTAATGTTTTATAGGCATCGCATACCTTGCAGGAACATTTCGACTTTTACACCCACACACATCTTGAGCTCCACCACACTTAATTCGAAACTGAAGTTTACGGAACCTGTATGAGTGGAGTAAATAAAATGCTGTTGTGGTCCCACACCATTTTATTTAAATTAAAAGGGGGGGTGCACATCATTTAAAAATAGTATTAGGGTTTTATATTCAACCAGAAACAAAAATAGAAAAGTGAGAGAAAGAAAAGGTGTTGATTGTTGAACAATTCATCTTGTTTCTTTGATCTAACTGTTGTTTTGATTTCTAGCTCGTTAGCCGTTGAATCGAGCTGAGATTTGGACAAAAACTTCTAGACATATTAATCTTAATTCTAAATGATCGGATTAAAGATTGAAGTTGTGAAAGTTATTGTTTTGACAGAAAACGGGGCTGTCGTTATTGCGAGCTTTTTCTCAAACTTTGTTCTTTTCAATCTTATTGTATTCCAAGAATAGATTGTTCTTGATGATATATGTTGTAGCACTTAGTTGAATCTAAGGAAGAATATTGCGAACCCATTATTTGTGATAGTGAAAGTTTTAAGTGGACTATCCTGTGGGTTTTTTCCCGCATTGGTTTTCCATGTAAAAATCTTGGTGTTGATTTGTTTGATTATTTGCATTATATTGTTGATTGTTTGATCCCATAATTTGATTGCATAAAGAGGAAAAAAGGTTTGAGACTTGATTGGTAATCTGCTAAATTAGTGGCCTATTACTGAGTTCTTTTCCCAACAAATGCAAATACACTACGTCATCAAAAGGTGAGTCGCGAGACTTAGAACCTGAAACCTCTTCTTTTCTTTTTTAATTTCAAGGAAAAATAATAGCAAGACTTCTCATCAACTAAATTGTTCATCACATATTGGATTCCTTGAAGCAAACAATTTTTACTACAAAACATGTTTTACAACGAGTTCACCACTTGATGGATCGAAGGTTGCTTCTATTAGTGTAGAAGAACAGTTACCTGTGTTAGATCCACGAACTCCAACTGCCACAGGCTGTGACAGAAGCTTCACTCCTTGCTTCCAGTATCTTTCATCTAATGCATGTATAACACAGATGAGTTAGTGCTAGACAAAAAAGGCTTCCAATTGCTCTGACAACTAACAAAGATTACTTTTAAATCTTCAGAAAGGTAGCAATGCAAAAATAAAAAATTACAGAACACAGAAGATTGTCAGACAAATACAACTTAAAGCAGGCATGATAGGTAGCAAAGCTTTGACTGAACCAACTACTGTGAAGAATAAAATTGTACCTGGCCCTGTAGTTAGCACAACAGAGTTCTTTGCATCCATCACCCAATCAATCCACAGCACAAATCCATGGCACATCCCTTGCTCGGTAAATTCAACCTGCAGCGAGCACTCTTTTTCAGGATAAAATAGTAGAAGACTAAATTCCACAGATAAATTATAGCCAAAGGAATTGCCCCACAATGTTCAGCTCAAAAAATCTTACTAATAAATAATTACTACTGTTACATCAAAGACATCAATGGAAGTATTTACTAGTAATTCGTCTGTATTGCTCAGTAAATATTTCCGGTGAATGAAAATTCTAAGATGACAATCACTTCCAGCTCACAAATTATATAGACATTTGTGATCTACTCACATATCATGAGCTCAAATTAACTAATAAAATTCAAAGACCGTGTTCTAGTAAAATGTAACGGGGAAAAAAAGCAAAGATAAACCTTGGCAAGCTATGTTAGTTTACAGCATAGTAGCTCACATCATTTCATGCCAATGATCTATCAATACCTAAACATTCAATTAACCTATTCTCATCCATTGAAAAACCAGATTGGATTAAAAACCTTACCTTACAAATTTCAGGTGTATGTGGAAAAAATTAACCAAAGGAGAAGATGCAGACTCACATAGAACCACAATGATATTAGAGAACATAAACCAGCTCCTACAATAGGGAATAATGTTTGGGTACTTGGATCCAAGGAAATGGACAACCATATCCCAACAATAATGTCCCTGGTGATCACTGTTACAGAACAATGACATTGTGAGGTGAAGATTTATTACCTGGGCTTTTCCATAGCATGGACCAATAGATTTTGAGAAATCAAATTCCATGATAGTAAATGTCTCACTAAGTTCCTAAGAAATTCCAATAGAATCGTATCAATAACAATGATGTTAACATATTCTGGAAAAGAATACAATGTTCTTGTAGGCATATATTTATGTACATCAGTTACCTTAGTCTCCCCACACTGCCATATAAAGAAAGGCAGAAGTGGACCCTCTTGTGGTTCAGGTAAGTCACCACAGGCTCCCAAGGTGTTATTTACAATTGAATGGTCAAAGTCTTCTATCTTGCTTAAGCAGCGACGACTTTTCCAAAGATCCTGTATAGAAGGTATCCAATACCAGTTCCATCACTAGCCAAATACCAGGTTCAAACAACTAAAAATAACAGGACTGTTTTACTCTTACTGGAAGGGACATCGCACAAGCCTTCAGCATTGCTTTACAAGGCATTACTAACACATCTTCAGCAAGGACAGAGTCGAGCATAGTCCGTTCCTTCCTAAATTCCAAATCCATGACAAGAAAAAGGGCATCATATAAATTAGTTGAACAGATGGTGTGCATTGATACTATAACATATATGTCCCATTAATGCAATGCTGCATAATAGAGTATACCAAAACCGAAAGTTTTGCCATGGAAGCATCCCATCATTTCCATAATAGTATGGTTCACCAATCAACAAATCAACCTGCAAAAGAACACACAAAACTCAAATGGATAAAGTCTGTTTTGCAGAAGATCAAAAGCAAAACTAAGTCAAATAATCTAGCTTAGTTGTTGAGTAAGCTTGCACAACTACAGGAATTAGCATTTTTCATTCTAATCCCATCCCCAACCAAGGGCCACAGCCAACAAAGAAAAGACAAGAACAACAACAATATTCAGACTGAACCTCAAAAATTACAAACTGGGAAAGTAAAAGCAATATCTGAAATGTCAATTAGTAACAAAGCTAAGATACCTTCTTCTGCTTAGTATCATGCAGAGTCAAGTGTTTCTTCTTTTGAAAAACTTCTACCCGATCTGCTGTGAAGCCATTAGCATCACCAACTGCCTTCAAATACTGCACACCCCTCTCTCGCAATCCGGGAAACAGTGCTATCACTTTTGAAGTTTTTGAGAGATGTGCTGTAAGAAGTGATAAGAAAACACTATCATCCGCAACAACGCATAGTGGGTGAACTCTTTCCCGCAGCTGAAAAATGCAACTCGCATTACAAAAAGGTCAAGGCACTGAAAATGACTCCAGAGAGAGAGAGCCAGGGAGCTCGTACCAAATTTTTCAAAGCTGTTAACATGCAAGACCTCCATTTCCTATCTCCATAGATTGCAATTCTTTCAGGAGACAATGTGAGGTGAGAATCTCCAGAAATGGAATCACCTTCCCTAATCTCATTAGCCCGGGTTGCAAGATTATACGAGACCCTTGTATCAGAATGAACAGCATGTAAATGAACCTCTTCACCCTTGGATATGGGTATACCTTCTCCTGGAATGAACCACACACACTGTTTCCAGTGGTCACGCCAATTTCCATTATCTAGTGAAGCATCAAACGAACTTCATTAGAGGAATCAGTACAAACCGTGATGTTGCAGCACAAATCTAAAAAAAATGGTTTAAATTTCAAAATGTATCTTGTCAGTTCCTTGAAATTCTTAGGTAAATGATTTAAATGGATACCTAATCTTCTCAGGAGTGTATCTGAATAGGAACTAAAATGAACAGCTCACTTAAATTACCTTCTCATTACATACTTTTTTCATGAGTTAGGTTTCAAAACAATTCGCAAAGGAGCTAATATTTATTCAGAATATTGCTCCTATCTGCTGCGATTTAGAATTCTTGACATTGATCTAGTCTGTTTTGTTACAATTTAGAACTCTCGGGCACTGATTGATGTCAAAAGATCCACTTTTCCATACCTCAGGAACAGTCCACACGATCTTTCTTTTTTCCCCATTATAGACAACTTCTATAGCTCATTCTCAACTATTTCACTTAATTGAAGATGCCACAAGATTGAAAACTTTCACTATTGATACTACCTCGTCAGCAAATCATGATCGACTGCTGTTCTATTTGCATAAACATCCATAAAACATTATCAGTCATTTAAACTCTTTCTTCATTGAATCGCGCAACTTCCAAGGATGCAGTAGTATATGCATGGGTATAGCACTTATGGATGTTCTATTTGCATAAACATCCATAAAACATTATCAGTCATTTAAACTCTTCTTCATTGAATCGCGAACTTCCAAGGATGCAGTATATGCATGGTTAGGCACTTATGGATGTTCTATTTGCATAAACATCCATAAAACATTATCAGTCATTTAAACTCTTTCTTCATTGAATCGCGCAACTTCCAAGGATGCAGTAGTATATGCATGGGTATAGCACTTTAGATTGGAATAAAAAAGTGTCCAAGAAGAGAAAGGCATTTGTGGCTTACATGTGGCTATTGGTGAAGTTATCCATCCAGGAGCAGTAGAATAAAAGATTGTCCCTTCTGAATCAAGTTGAAGAACCCACCTGAACAAACATAAATACAAATTTCATAGCTTTCCAAAATATGTGACATAAACAACAGAGATGGGCTTACCATGATACTACAGCATGAACTCTACCATCATTAGTTGCCTTGATGAGCACTTTAGAGTCCCCTTGGCTGTCTGGCCGTTTCCAAAAGTCAAATTCAAAAATTTTGAAGGGTTCTGACAGCTGAATGAATCCTAAATTGAGCAACAATTAAAGTAATTTTCCTCTCAAAGAAGTCAGAAGGATAGTGACCAATGTCATTACCAGATTTATCTCTTTTGATATTGCCTCACATTGCATGGGATGTTGTTGTGTTTTGACACCTAAAATTGTGTCCAAGCCAGGTGGAACAAGACGAATACTGTCTGAGGCTTCTTCCTCATTCTTAGATAGATCATGCAGCTTCCAAAGGATCGTGCTTTCAACCAACTTGGGAAGGAGAAAATGTTGAAAAGGAAAAACAATTCACTAGCATGAGCTTTGAAATCATAATGAGAATCAATTTTCAACCATAAGATGAATAAATTGAAAAATAAACTGGTCAAGTTTATGAAATAAAAAGCCAATTGAAATATGGGGGGGGGGGCGCACTTTAGGGCCTAATTTTAAACAAACCTAGGCCATTCAGCTAAACTTAATTGGGTAAAAGGAAAAATATCAAAAAAAAATCCAAGGTTCGGTGGAGGGAACATTATATTAATTTTACTAGAAATCCTTACTCTATGTTACATTTATCCTTCTCTAATGGATATGTATCTGGCAAGATTTCAAGTTTCCTGTAGAGTCACTTCATGATGAATTAGTCAGCCACACAAGAATTTACTCCCATCCATGTACAGAAAAATTGAAACAAATTATTCCAGACTGTAGTGAAGCCTCACAAAACATATTCACATTCTGATGATGTAACTAGTTTCTGTTGAATTTTCAAAGGTCCCAATGAATACTGATTTCTGAAGAGTAGCTCGTGTTGGCTCTAAAAGTTGGAGAAGAGAGATTTGAAAGGTTTTTGGTCACTTAACACCACATATAACAAATTTAGTGTCAATAATTATTACTCAGAGCCCTTAGCAGGAACATTGAGTTTTATGCTGTCCTATATTGTATGTGGAAAAGGTCATAGCCAGAAAGGCAAAAGACGAGAATATTTACATTAGATGCTAAAAAGCAACAATTGACATGTAAAGTAACATTCTCAGAGAACATAGAGTGCCAAGAATACTTCCAGAATAAAAGAAAAGGAAACGAACAGCTGATGGTCTATGCAAACACCTGGCCATAAGTCGTGGCTCGATACGGCACAGTCAGTGGATTGTCCACCAGCAGCTCGTCATGTGCATGTTGTAGAGTCGGTATTAACCCTTCACCCAATAACTCTGAGTCTAGTATCTCACTAACCTGCAATGCAATTAAATCAGAATCGAACTTCATAAATATGCAATTCCATAAGCTTTAGCTACCAACAACTCACCAAACCCAATCTATGACTTCAGAACCCCATTTTTTATATGACATATAACTTAGCACTGGTGTTACTGTAGACAGCTTCACAAAGTAAACAAGCGTTGCAACACCCGCGAAGAAACGAATGTGTACGAAGAACACGAATTACTATACTTACAAGAACGTCAGCTCGAGAAGGAATATCGACACCAACTTGGAGTTCATCGGAGCGTTTGTTAAAAAATTTAACATTCCTTCCCATGCCATTTACATGCAATACTTTTCTCATTAATTTCACCATAGGAAGGTATGACTCGCACGCTGTTACCATCCCCTTCTTGCTATCATCGCATGTCCCCATTGCTCTAGCTGCCATCATTGACAGCAGCCCTGTTCCAGCTCTGCCACCATATAATAATAATAATCATAATTGTAATTGTAATAATTGTAATTTAAGAATTTAAAATTTAGAATATTTGATGTACCCGATGTCTAAGACATGGCAAGGTCTGGTTATGGTCTTGTCAATGGCTTCACGGAATGCTCTGTTTCTAGCATCGTCATTAAGCATGTCCAAATACGAGGTCGTGGCTAGAAGTGCATTGCTGGAACTCATGAGAGTTTCTTCTTCTTCTTCTTTGTTTCCGTCCTCGATGATGACCCATTCAGAATAACCAGTGAGCGGGTCGAGTTTGAGCTGGAAGACGCGCTGGGTCGAGTCAGAGCTCATGGGTCGGGTTTGTGTTGCAGTTGGAGTTGGAGTGGAAGTGAAGCGGGTGAATAGTGAGTGAGGAGTAAGAGTCAAGTGAGTTAAGCGAAGTAGAGGGAGAGAGGGGATTGTTAGGGTTTTAGAAAGCAGAGAAATCATGAGGAAAAGGCTGCTGGATAGAGTGGCATGGTGTTATTAGTTACGGTGCGGCAGAGTGAAGGTTTGCCTTTTGCCTATTGGCATGGTGTGGGTTAGAGATCTCGAAAACAAATATTTAAAAAAGTCAAATTAATAATATAATTTTATAAATAATATAAATATAACATTTTTTATATTTATAATCCAATATAAAAAAGTGAATTTTATTTATATATATAATATTAATATAATTATTTATTAATAATAAATAATAAAAGTACAGTCAAAACTATTTTTTAATATAAAACTATATTAAATAATTTTGTTAATTTTATTGATTAAATATATAAAAATAGCTCTCTCATATAACTTTGGGGCTTTGAAAATAAAAAATAAAAGCTAATTTTTTTTTATCTTTTTCTCTTTTTTTTAATTCTCCTACTGTCTTAAAAGTCAAAACGCTGTTTCATGGAGTATCATATCTATTAATTAGACCAGTTGCCCTTAAATTTATTGTAATTGTAGCAACTCACCAGCTTTGAGATTACGACTTTTTTTTGCTGTCCATCGCCCTTTTCAAAAAAATTATTTTTTTAAGTTTTAATTTAATTTTTCATATATATTTTTAAGTCATTTTGTTTAATATGTTGATTTAAAAAAATTAATTTTACATTTATTATTCACAATAACTCTTTAAATCACATCGTTTGGATTTTGAAAATACCTTTTTTTTCTTCAATTCAAATTTAGGAGAGAATGAATATGTATTTTATAAAAATAAATAGTTGCTCGCTTATGCTAAATTAATTTAAAATTAAAACCACAATAAGTTTTATATATACATATATAGATAATTCTCATGTCCAGTTTCAAATAACAATAAGGATGAAATGTAACAATTCCCGCACAAAATAAAGATACAGTGTAATAAATAAAACAATAGAGGCGACTGTGTAATAAAAAGCAATTAAGGTGACTGTACGAAAATTTGTTTTCTTTTTTCTCTTATCAAGTCTGAAATCTTAATTTTCGGAAATCCTGAAATCTTAGAAAAGTCGTGCGTGCGATAGCGGAGGTCGGCAAATGGCGGGAGCGACCCCGGCATGTATCTTCTGCCGGATCGCCACCAAATCCACTCCCACGACTTTCCTTTACTCTGTTCGTTTCTTTCTCTGAAGCTTCTGTTTGGTTCTGTCGCGGCCTTTTTTTTTCTCAGCAACCAACGTATCATTTCCGAAATATTTTATTACAATTTTTTTTGCCCTCCTGCAGGATGACATGGTGGTCGCGTTTCAAGATATCAGCCCTTCTGCTTTCAGGTTTGCCAAAATCATTTTCTCTGTTTTCTCCCTTAAACTATATGATAACGTCATAGATTGGTATTAGCTTTCTCTAATTTAAATCAGGGTTGGATTGGAATCCAATAATATCTTAATGGGGAAAATTATCCAATCTTTAACTGTAGTTCACCTTTAATTTTATAATTCTGGTTTCTTAAGATTTAATCATCATAATATGTTTATTTTTGTGCTCGTGGTCTCTTGATTGATGGACACAAAACATGGACATTCATATGAAATGATGATACAGCAAACAAGTAGTAGTCCTGATCTCGGACAGACAGCGCAAGGGGATTCTAAACCATTTAAATTCCAGATTGACTTTAATGGCGCTGACTTTGTGAATCAAAATACTGGTCGTCTTTTGGTTTTAAAGACATGTTCTTTTGTCCAATCGTGTTTTTTTAATCAAACATAAAGTTAATGCCAAACACAGGAGACATGTGTTTGTTCTATAGCAAGTATCTGTCTTGTTTCTTTCAGTAGTTCTTCTAGCATGGTTTGGGGTGATCTTGTATGAGTGTTTGATTCCAGTTTTGTCTCCTCACTTGCTCTTCTTGTAAACTCTTTTAATATTTTCGTAAAATGTTACTTTGGCTTGGCCTCGTGGTAGGCATTACTTGGTGATTCCTGTGGAGCACATTCCAACTGTCAATGAACTCCAGAAGAGAGATGAAGATTATTCTTTGGGTAAATAACATTCAATAAAGCAGCTCATTAGTCTGAACTTCGAGGTTTGAACTGGTACATGATATATTCTTTTGTCAGTTGTCCCATGGCTAACCAATGGTTACCTATCTGTTTTTTCAAGTAAATCACATGTTGGATGTGGGGAAAACACTACTACAACAAGATGCACCTCATTCAACGCAGTACAGGTAACTGGTTCGTGCATGAAAGCACCTGTGCCATGATTTTTATTCCTTTGGTCGGATTCGTGTGTGTTGACCAATGCATAACATAGATGATTTGTAGATTTACATGTGAGTGTTGCTTTAAGCAACAAATGAGGTGTGTGATTCAGAGTAGAAATAGTTTTTGAAGAATATGCTTTAAGGGGCTCATAAGCATGTATCATGCTATAAATAAAACATGCCAGATTACTCTAAAGCTCATTTACTTTGCACTGAAACTTCACTCCAAGAACAGTTTAATTAAGAAATTATTTTTCTGCCTGACAGATTTGGCTTTCATCAGCCTCCATTTAACAGTATTGACCATCTACACCTCCATTGTTTGGCATTACCTTTCATACCCAAGTAAGCAATCTGATGATGTTTGACAAGTACTGAAAGCTTTTATTCTCTTGATTATCTTTTCAGACATTAATTGCCCATTAAAATGAAGAAATTTTAATTCATGAAGATATTGAACAGATGGAAATATGTAAAATACACGTCTTTAGGATTCCTTGGGTTTATTGAAGCTGAGGAGCTGCTGGAGAAAATAAAGCCTTCATAAGTACTCACTCCTTAGGTAGGTTCATGACTTGATTTCCATGCTTTGATGCTTTGTTCTCTCTAATGTCATTAACATTGTATTTATAATACTGGTTGTTGATATCAAAGACCAAATAAATTCTTTCTTTCCCAGAAACCTTAAATACATTCTTTAATGTTCAGATTTAATCCAGA
Source organism: Salix exigua (assembly GCA_032356905.1). Classification (NCBI taxonomy): domain Eukaryota; kingdom Viridiplantae; phylum Streptophyta; class Magnoliopsida; order Malpighiales; family Salicaceae; genus Salix; species Salix exigua. The sequence continues at coordinate 6,267,085 of CM063590.1, read as the reverse complement.
CATGTTATATGATTTTCAGTGTTGCATGTAAGGTCTTGTCACAGGTTCTAACAACATAATATACAACACCTTCATGGATAACCCTGTTTCAGGTATGAATGAATAACAGTATATGCAAACTCTGTAACTCGTGTAATGAAATCAAAATCAGCTTGAAATGGCCTTTTAAGTGTTTATATTCATGGCTTACTACTGTAGAGACTGTAACTTTCAGTATTTGAGTGAGTACTGATGAGGACATAGTGATCCATTTTTGGGTACTGTAATGATCTAGAGTAGGGGTTCCCAGTGGAAAGTAAGTGAAGCAGGAGCAATTAAACACGCACGCACGCATGTTGGTAGCTTACCCTCTCTCTGAAACTGTCTTCTTTATAGATTAAGAGCTGTTTGATTGCTACTTATGAACCGAGTTTTCAGCTATCATAGTGGCTCCTTGGATATTCCTGTAGATATAAGTGTTAAATGTGTTTGGGAAAAAAGTTCTCAAGGGGTGTGTAGCGTGATGCTAAAGGGCTTGCGATCTACTCAGCAGGTCGAGTTCGAGTTAGGGCATGCACCCCTTGTGAGAGTCCGGGATAGTTGAGATTGTACTCGCTCACCTGGGTCTACAAAGTAAATATAAAAAAGTTTTTGGGGAAAAAAGAAAAAGGATTACAGCCCAGTTGCCATCCCATGGGTCCTTTTGTTTATTTTACTTTGTTAAGCTATGCTGAAGGAATTCATTCCCCCTCTTGATGGAGATTAGTGAATGGCTGGAAATTAGTTGGTGTGGTTCTTATGGAGCAGTAGATGGCAGTAAATTCAAACTGTATTTTTGGGTGTCATCTTCTAGGCCGTCAAGCAATAACTTGGCATCAAGAATCAGCTCATCTATATTTGTTGATTAAGATATCCGCCATGACATTCCAAAAACTCCAAAAAGCGTGGCAAAATCACCCTGCACGGGATGAAAAAAACCATTCGCTGCAGTAGTGAAGCTTTTATTTTTTCCTTTCAAGAAAAAAATGATCTTTCTTGGGTTGGAGTTAATCTCGTCTTGTTTTCTTTTTTCAACAATTCATTGGTCATCAAAGAGGTGTACAAGGATGTTTTTTATATATAAAAATAACAGTAAAATGAATAAAATGCTTGTAAAAATTTCAATATAAAGCTGCTAATTGATGGTATTTGTCTTTTTATTTTTTAAATACAGGAAAAAGATATCTTTATCATTGGAATCAAGAAAAAATAACGTGTGGGGGTATTTTTTGTCATTTCATAGATAGTTGGAAGGGTATTTTAGGCTTTTTAATGTTGAATATTTCTTTTAAAATTCAAAGAGTTGTGTGCTAGGGCGGACGTGATTGTGCACTTTGTACAACAGTCGTTGTATTTTAAAAAATATATTTTTTTTTATTTTAAATTAATTTGTTTTTGTTAATTTTAGATATTTTTATGTATTAATATTAAAAATATTTTTAAAAAAATTAAAAAATATTATTTTGATATGTTTTAAATAAAAAACAATTTTAACTCAAATCTCCCCCTGTTTTTCATTGATTTGTTAGCAGACTTCATGTGTAGACCTGTTATTGCTCGCCCCATTCTTAACACCAAACAAGCCGAATGCTCTAAAAGTTTAGATTGGTTGGTAAGTGGAATATTGTGATAGTGGTTGCAAAATGTTGCTAGTTTAATATTATTTAAACGATTTGAAAATATTAAAAATATTATTTTTTAAAAAAAATTATTTTAAAAAAACACTTTTAAAATATTATCGAGGGGGTGATCATTGAAAGAAAACTTTGTCCCCGTAAGCCCTTCATCTTTTGATGTCTGTTAGGTACTGAATTTTCAGCACATACCTCTTTTTATTATCATTATTATCTTGTAGATCATGATTAGTGAACAAAAATAATGTAGACGAAGCTGTTTTTATCTTTTATGTTGTAGCGAATGTGACAACACCTCGCATTTTAAGATGGGTGTATCTTCCAACCATCTAAGTTGGTGGCAGTTGTATCGTTAAGAATTTAAGATTAAAAGATTTATTTTTTTATAATTCCAAGTTTGAGATTTGTGGATATTATAATTATTAAAAACTTATATAGTTGTTAAATTTAGAGTCTATAGTATTAGTTGAGATAGGTATAGGTCGGTCCGAACACCATCTTTATATATATATATATAAAAAGGTGTACGTTCCATTATGTTAACATATGTTAGGCAAGTATGTGCACTAAGGCCACCATAAATTCTGGGGGACCTATGTTTTCTATCCATCCATCTAGCCAGAAAAATAAATAGTTATTTAGCCAATTTAAAACAAAACTATGCTTTTAAATAGAATCGTGGACATCATTGCTATACAGCTAAGTAGGAACAAGTGGATATTTGTTTAGGATGGGAATTTTATTTTTTTAATAATTGTGTGGGGTTGCGGTAGGTGATTTTTTATATAGATTTTTATTTGAAAATTAATCAAAAAAATATTTTTAATGTCAACCCATCATAACAATTAAAAAATATAAAACAAAAACATTTCAATTTTTTTAGAGATTTCTATTTGCATGGGAATACCAAACAAAATCAACTTTTGATGAGGAATACGGGCAGCTGGCCCTCACCAAATCATAATGGACTCTTGTTCATCGAAGCATGGAGTGGATGGAATGGCAAAAAAATGACGAAGCTTGGCCGATAGAGGAGTCGTCTCTTTCAATTATGCATGGTCGTGGTGGGTTCATGATGCTATAAAACAATGATATCGTAGAGAGTGGTAGGCATTTTCGAAGTTTGAGTGGTAAAATTATAAAGACTCCAGCTTGAGATGCTCAACTCTCACTTTTTTCTTCTTCTTTTTTCGACATCTAGAGTGACAATAGAGATTAAATTTCATTTTAAAATTACTATGATAATGCACATTCTATGTTGGTTTTGTGCATTACATGGAATAAATTATTTCAATTTCAACGCTCAAATTTAGAAAGTTAAAGATAAGAAATCCAAAGAGGTCAAATTGATAGCTCTACAAGATATTTCTGTGCTTTGTTTTGTGATTTCTTTAAGGAAATTGTTTGACATTGTGTTTTTGTAGAATTTTTTTTATTTTATTTTAAATTAATTTTTTTTTGATACTTTTAGATTATTTTCATGTACTGATGTTAAAAATAATTTCTAAATAAAAAATAATTTAAAACACAACACAACCATAATCTTAAACAGACATTAAATAATCGGGTTGGCCTCGATTTCTGCTGTTAGGGATGGATTAACACCCCTATTTTCAATTTATTAAGGCTTCGTCAAATGATGTTTTGTAAGAATTTCTAAGTTTTTTAGAAATTTCTACACGTTACTAAAATTTCACTTTCACTTTCCTAATCCAAAGAGAATTTTGAAGTGAAATAGGTAGTCCACTGCGGGTGTCGGGCCCGGAGAGAAGGAGCTCTTTGGCATGCACTGCAGGTTGGCATTTACTGGAGGTCCTTGCCAGCTGATCGCCATTCATCACCAGCATTTCTACCCTCCAAGTCCGAGGTGAAATTCAGTGGCTGCCCTCAGTTTTTACGTAATGTACAAAACAGGCAAAGGAGCAGGGCGAGTGGTAAATTACTATATTTCATATTACCCCCCCTGATAGTCTATGAAATTATCTCCCTAGTCCTTGAAGACGTCTTAATATTGAAATGTGTCTTCGACAGTCTTTCATTTAGTTCGCTCGTGTGTGTGCGTGTGTACTGTAGGTCTCATGTATCTCACTATTAGATTCGACAGTAAAATCGACGAAAATATTGGGTGGATGGTGATTCAATGCACCGTTCAATCTACTAGGCACGTGCACGGTACATGCACGAGTGCTAAGCAAATTAGAGGACAAAAATTCGGCAGATCTATCTATACGCAAGTACCCATATTTAACATCGAACAGGACCAGACAAAAAAACCCACGCTATCATGCATGTTTTTGAGAGTAATTGATTTTGTTTATTAAGGTCTTTTTTCTTTAAAAATAGATTAAAATAATATTTTTTTAATATTTAAAAAAAAATCATTTTTTATATTAATTTTTGAAAATATTTAAAAACACTAAAAAATTAATTTATATACAAATAAAAATATATACTTTTTTTCCAAATAATAAATAAGTCTATCTAACTTAGAAGATTGAGTGCTTGTTAATGATCCTGAGGTGTTCGAGAGACTGTATTTCAAAATTACTTTAAAAAGATTATTTTATTATTTTTTAAATCGTTTTAATGTATTGATACAAAAAAATTAATTTTAAAACATAAAAATTATAATAATATTCAAATAATAAAAAATTAAAAAACAATTTTGAACACAATTACAAACCAGATATATATGTATAGAATTTATTCTGACTCGTAGTTATTGAAAGAAAATAAAAGGGTCAAAAAGTCTTCATAGAATCAGTACAACACTTTAATGTTACTCTAGGGCCCGGTTCAACTGGAATATTCAACTGGAATTCAGTATTTTTATTTTATTTTATATTCTTCGAGGGGATTTGATTGGTTTCTTTACCATGCCCTGTCCTCTGTATCAAGTTAGTTCATTGCATTAATTAAAGATTAAGAAACTAATGATGCTTATCCCTAACTAAACTCCAGCCAAGACAGGACATGGTATCGGTAATACTCTGCTTCTCGTAGGTAAAGTGAAATCAAATCTTATAGCAGACTCGAACTCCAAATATTATATACGTAAGAAACTATTTTGATTTAAAAAAAAAACTCTTAAAACACAAAATGTTTAATATCTTTTTAATCTCATGTTTATTACTCATTAAAACATATTAGAAAATAATATAAATAATATATTAGTATTTATTTAATAATTTAATTCTGCATATGAGATGATTTATTCATATAATATTAGATTTTTATTAATTAAATTTTCATGAATTTAAATCTCACAATTTTATTCTATTTAATAAAAAAAATATAAAATGATGTGAATATGCATAAGTTTCAAACCTAAATAAATTTCATTTAATATATATATTAGAAAATAGTATAGATTATATATTAAAATCTTACATAAACTTAATAATTTAATGTATTTTTTAGATTAGATGATTAAATGAGATAACATACCTACATACATACGCACAAGCCTCCCCTGCTAGCAACCTAAACTCCCCCGGAATCTTCCTCCTCTCCTCTCTACCCTCAATCCTCTTAAAGACTCTCAGCCTTCTCTCTCCTGAATCAAATTCAAATTTCGACTCCCTTTTCTATCTCCATGCTCCTCCTCTCTTCTTAACCGGAGAAAAAGGTCAACTCATGGCAGCTTCTCACTCTTTGTTGCTCTGCTTCATACTCTGTTTCATTTCAACTTCTGAAACTCTTTTTCTGCCTTTAATTCACTCCCTCTCCAAAACTCAATTCACCTCCACCCACCACCTCCTCAAATCCACTTCCACCCGCTCAACCGCCCGCTTCCACCACCACCACCACAACAAGAACAGCCACAACCACCGTCAAGTCTCCCTCCCTCTGTCTCCGGGTAGTGATTATACTCTCTCCTTCACTCTCAACTCCCAAACCATCTCTCTCTATCTTGACACCGGAAGTGACCTTGTTTGGTTCCCGTGCCAGCCTTTCGAATGCATTCTCTGTGAAGGCAAAGCTGAAAACGCGTCTCTCGCTTCCACTCCACCGCCAAAACTATCTAAAACTGCCACGCCAGTCTCTTGTAAATCGTCTGCATGTTCGGCTGTACACTCCAATCTCCCAAGCTCCGATCTTTGTGCTATTTCCAACTGCCCGTTAGAATCCATCGAGATATCTGATTGTCGAAAACATTCTTGCCCCCAATTCTATTATGCTTACGGTGATGGCAGCCTGGTAGCTCGCCTTTACCGCGACTCCATTAGGCTACCGTTAAGTGGCCCACCTAACTTGATATTCAATAATTTCACATTTGGCTGTGCCCACACCGCGCTCGCCGAACCTATTGGGGTTGCCGGGTTTGGGCGGGGAGTCCTTTCGTTGCCTGCTCAGCTCGCTACACTATCTCCCCAACTTGGGAATCAATTCTCTTATTGTTTGGTGTCTCATTCGTTTGATTCAGACAGAGTCCGTCGACCGAGTCCACTCATTCTAGGAAGGTATGATCATGATGAGAAAGAGAGAAGGGTGAGCGGTGTTAATAAGCCTAGTTTTGTGTATACTTCTATGCTTGATAATCCAAAACACCCTTATTTTTACTGTGTTGGACTTGAGGGTATTTCTATTGGCAGAAAAAAAATCCCAGCACCGGAGTTTTTGAGGAAGGTTGATAGAGAGGGGAGTGGTGGGCTGGTGGTGGATTCGGGGACTACTTTTACTATGCTGCCGGCGAGGCTGTATGACCTCGTCGTGGCAGAGTTTGAGAACCGAGTTGGGCGAGCTAACGAGCGAGCCAGTGTTATTGAGGAGAATACCGGGCTGAGTCCGTGTTATTATTTTGCTAATAACGTGGTGAATGTACCAAGCATGGTGCTGCATTTCGCGGGGAATGGATCCGGTGTGGCACTGCCTAGGAGGAATTATTTTTACGAGTTCTTGGATGGTGGTGATGGGAAGGGGATGAAGAGGAAGGTTGGTTGTTTGATGCTGATGAACGGCGGTGATGAGGCTGAGTTGACTGGTGGGCCTGGGGCTACTTTGGGGAATTACCAGCAACAGGGGTTTGAGGTTGTTTATGACTTGGAGAAAGGAAGAGTTGGGTTTGCAAGAAGGCAGTGTGCATCTTTATGGGAAGCCTTGAACCAGAATTAACAAGACCTTGAGAATAGGGTTTGCTTGTTCCATATATACGCACTTCACTGTTTCGCTTCTGGCATTTCACTGGATAATGTATAGTGAAATGTTTATAGCTTTGCACATAAAAAGGTGGGTGCGAGAAGCAAAAAAAATGGAGTGCTGTAAAATAAAATGCTTTTATGTAAATTTGGAAGTGAAATACAGATAACCGAGTTTTTTTTCTAATATTTTATTTGAAATTTATCAAAATAATTTTTATTTTATTTTTTGACATTCAAACATCAAAACAAAATACAAAATTATTTAAAACAAAAATACTTTTTAGCAAAAGCACACTCATTCTATAAGATGGATGGATGGTGTATTTAGGGGTGTTTGCATTTGAAAAAAAATATGTTTTAAATTATTTTTATACTAATGTCATAAATAATTTATAAAAAATATTATTTTAATATATTTATAAATAAAAAACATTTTAGAAAATAACTTTAATTATAACTTTCAAACAAATAATTAGACTAAGCAATGCTTAATTAATTTGTACATTATTCAATGAGGTGGCAATGATGATGCATAAGTTTTTCCCACAACCCCCCTTCCCCAATCACCGTGCTCGTTGAAGCTATTTAAATTTTAATTTCCCATAATAACTAAAAATACTTTTGAGAAATTAAAGAAAATTGTTTTTTTAAAATAATCTTACTAGTATTTTTAGATATTTTAATATATTAAAATCGAGATTAATTTTTAAAACATAATAATAAAAATATTATTTTAATATATTTTCAAATAAAATACATCATTCCATACACATGAACATCAGCGACGGTAGTTAATGTTACCGGGAGGAGTTAACTTTTCAGCCGGTGGTAAGATTTTTTCATAAATGCCAGCTTGACGCTGTTACATTTGATGTTCAAGATTCTAGTCCCGGATTGGCTTCGCATCGTGTGATTCTTATCTGAATGGCGGCCTTCTGTTGGGCTGCTGTGTCAGGTACGTTGTGATCGCATCAGTAGACTATTATAGGTTATTTAAAAGTACAGTTTTGCTCCTTTTTTTTAATGTAATATTTTTATATTAGTGCATCAAAACAAAATCTAATTTTAAACAAAAAAAAACAAAATTTTAAAAAAAACATGTTTCGAAACATGTTATAAATTATTATTGTCCGTGAGTTGATGGGTTGAATTGATTTTTTTAGATTTATAAGAAAATCATATGTTCAATTTATTTTTTTAAGTAGAGAATGAGCTTTAAAGTATACAAGAATTAATGATGTGACTTGGTTGATTTAAAATGTCTAAAAATAACACATAAAAATACAATTTGATTAAAATACTTAAGTCAAAAAATTCTAATTTTTTTAAATAACAGCATATTAAATAGATTCAAATAATCTTGGATTATCTTATTGAATCCATTATTCAAATCACAAGACCTTAATGAGCCTATAAAAAGCAAATAAAAAATAATAAACACAATTATCAATCAGTTCGAGAGAGGGCAATGATTTTATTTAACAGCAAAAACAATAATAAAATGACAAAACTTGTTTTCTTGACATCAAAACTAAAGGTTTCTGGATGTTTCTAGAGACACTCAAAAAGTATGAACCCATCAACCGTGCGATTGATGACAAATCTAATGTTGTGTGCCCTTTGAAAGTTAAGATATTGTGCTCGAAGGGACGCCATCGGGGCCTCGTCGACGTTAAGTATTCAACGTGCTACGCGTCGAGTCTCTTTAAAAGCTTGGTAGCGTGAACCGTCAGCCAAGATATGCATAAAGTGATGGAGCAGCTGTCGTCTGGTAGATATTTTGAATCTTTATGTGATTAGAGCACTCAAAATCCACCGGAAAACGGCTTATGATTCTCCTGCTTTTTCGACGCTTGGTCGGGTGCCACACGGCACCTCCTTTATTTTGCTGTACGAGCAAACCAGACTCCTCCTTAGATATTTTGAATTGTTGATTGTTTATATATATATATATATCACGATAAAAAAGAATTAATTCTGGGACCTTGTCACTTTCAATTAACTTAAATGCTAAATTGATTTCTTTCTTGATACATGATAGCACAATATAAAGAATAATGAGTAAGATGAAGGTTAACTCTTGAATGACTTTAACCATAAGTTTCTAAGGAGCGTGGCGTGGTGGTAAAGAGGTTGAGAGCTGCATAACAGGTCTTGAGATCGAGTTAGGGCATGCAACTCTTATAAAATCCCGAAACAGTCAGAATTGTACTTGCTCTCCTGGACTTACAAAATGCATTTTCCGGTGATGAAATTTCCTTGAATTCAAAAAAAAAAAAACTTTAACTATAATCTTCGTAAAGAAACATAATGATACTCTTTGCGCATGAGAATGTGATTAAGGTTGCTTTTGAAAGTGATTTTTATTCGGAAATATATCAAAATATTATTTTTAATATCAACATATAAAAATGATCTAAACACACTAAAAATTAAATTAAAAATAAAAAATAAAAACTTCATTTTCTCATAAATATTTTAAAGTAAAATAATAACTTTGTTACTAATCGACTTTCATTAAGGTTCAATAATGAAAATTTATACACTGAATATCTGTTCAAAGTTTTTTTTTTCTTTCAATCAAAAGTGACATATGATGTGATATTCAAGCCACCAATTAGGTCACTCATAATTTTTCAAATCTGGTCCTATTGAAACTGAACGCGGTTGTGATTAGCATATTGATTTCATGTTTGTTTGATACTATCTTGAAAACAAAAATTAATTATTTCATATTTTTAAATTATTTTGATGTTTTAATATCTAAAGTAATTATTAAAAATAATATATTATTTTAAAAATTAATCTCCACAACAATATCAAATAGACACAAAAAATTATTTAATAATAATTGGATGTTTGACTCAGAATTCAAGATAAAGTTGTTAATCTTAATTATTACAATCTATTATTTTTAATAATTGTTTTTTAATATGTTTTCAGTTGAAAATATATTCAAACAATATTTTTAAAATTTATTTTTTATACAGTATATTAAATCTTTCAATATTATAAAAAAATCATCTAAAGTAAAAAATACTTTTTATAGAGAGAAAAAACACATTGCTCTCCTTGCAGGTTTACAGCAGCTTTAATTGCTCGCGTGAGTCGAAGTTCAGTTTCAACCGCACAATGCAGCTCATATATTAGTAGGAGGAGCAAAAGTTACATGCAAATCAAAGCTTGTTTCTGACCGTTGATTTTGTGTTTTATTCCTTTTTAATTAATTATCACATGTTTTTAAAACGCGTTATTATAAAAAAAAATATTATTTTAATATAATTTAAAATAAAATAAATGAGAAAAATATTAAAAAGCTCGCGAACACCCACGTGTACTACTCCATCACAATTTGTTTCTTATTGTTAACGGGAGGGGCCTCGAGAGAATATATATGTACACCTCTGAAAGACGAGCTGGCATGGCAGCAGAGGAGGGTCAACTCAGTCATGAAAAATGCTAACCAGCTGTCAACAAGTTCAACGCAGGAAGACACAACTCACCATACATTCGACCCATCCTTTTACGATGAAGACATTACCTTACCTAATATATAATACGTTCGGAGTATTCACTCATTCTAAATATTATGCATTATAATAGTGTATTTTTAGGTCGGTTTGATTCTTGGTTTATTCGGTTTGGTTCGGTTGATTTTTTGATTTTCCTATTTTTTATCATTATTTACACAGTAAAATAGCGATTTTAGCCATCGAAAAAACAAAAAATCGGTTACGGATGGAGGGGCTCCGTGGTAATTGCACAATTTCGAACCGGACCGATCTGATCCGGTCCGCCTACCTTTTGATTATTTTATATTTTTCTGAAAATAGCTTATTATGGATATAGCCCCTAATAAGACAAAATTGTTGACTTAGACACATGGATACACCGGTAATTGACCAAACTTTTTTTATTTTTTTTTCTTTATACTGTTGGCGTGTGTGTCACACACGGCCCACAATATTCCGCCTCACGCTCTCTTTAAGTGGCGCGTGCGTGGTGATGGAGTCGTTGAAGATGGTCTATTGGCGTCTCAATCGATGCGCCTTCGCTTGGTCTTCCTCCCAGTACAACGCATTTTGTCCTCCGACGTCCGTGGACACGGCGGTGGCTGATTAAAGCCACTGCAACATTGTCTCTCTCTCCTGCACGTCAATAAATTTGGTATACAGTTTCAATTTTTGCAATTTTGTCTTTTGATTGAAATTGATAATAAATTTGATTTTCTTTTAGATCCTTATATTTTTAATTTTAGATTTTAATTTCTTTATATTTGATTTTCCTTTGGGATCTTATACTTCTAATGTTTTCTTTAATCCCTCAATTTCTTTTTATGATTTAAATTTTCTAAAAGTTTTTATGGTTTTTTTAGTCTTTTATTTATTTTATTTTTTTCATTATTAACACAACAACAACAACAACAACAACAATTTAATTGTTTTTTTGCTAACTCTTTTGTTAATGTTTTTTAGTTTTTTCTTCCTCATAATAATTTGATAATTTTTATTGTTTTGGCAGTGATAACAACGATAGTTTTTGTTTTTATTTTATTCTTTTGTTTGATCTTTTGTTGAAGTTTTTAGGATTTTTTCTTTCTTTCATTTTTTTCCTTTCATTATTAACACAAAAATAAAATTATTAATAATAATAATAATAATTTAATTGTTTTTCTTGTTTACGCTTTTGTTAATGTTTTTGAGAGTTTATTTCTCTCAAAACAATTTGATAATTTTTATTGTGTTGACAGTAATAATAATGATAATTTTTAGATTTTATTGTATTTTTTTTGTTTGATCTTTTTTTGTAGTTTTAACAATTTTTTTAATCTTTCATTCATTCATTTATTCTTTCATGATAATAATGACGACGACAACGATGATAATAATAATAATAGTAATAATAGTAATAATAATAATATTTTAATTGTTTTTCTTGCTTGCTATTTTGTTCATGCTTTTTATTTTTTTCCCTCGGTATAATTTGATATTTTTTATTATTTTGATAGTAATAGCAATAATAATTTTAGATGATAAGACTCTGATGTTGCTATTATTATAATATTTTAAATTAATATTGCTTCCTTTTCCCCTTTAATTTTTATTTTATTTTTACTTGCTCTTTGTATTAAATAATTTTTATAATTTTACTATATGGACAATAATAACGATGATTTTAGTGATTACTTATTTTTTTTATATAAAAATATTTTGCTCTTTTTTGTAATATTAGATCGCGCTCTTTTGTGATCTTTTATGATGCAATACCTACATTCTAAAAGATGTAATCTATGCTTGCGCAACAAACTCTACTTAAAAATTTATACATTTTATCTCCCAATCTATAACTTTTATTTAGTTATATCATATAAATTTATCATTATGGATTTAATTATGTTAAATTATATACACAAGAATACCCACGACGCAGGCAATATAGTTAGTTTATATATACACAGCAAGGCTAGGATTCTAAATTTCTAATTACAGAATGAGCTGACTTGTAAGAGACGCTTGCTTAAACGAAAGCAGTTAAAGTTATTTTTGTAATAAAAGGTTTTTTCGAATTTTTATTTTATTTTATGGAAATTTTTAGATATGTTAATGTGAAAATTAATTTTTAGAAAATAATAAAAATATTATTTTAATATATTTTTAAACAAAAAATACTTCAAGAAATTATTTTAATCAAACGTTTATTTGAGAATGTTTTAAAATATTTTTTATTAAAAAAATACATAAAAATAATTTTCTTCTGTCATCTTGATTGATAATCACATTTGACTTGAATTGAAAGGGTTTCGATTGACAATTATAAATGTTTTAAATTAATTTAATTTGTTAGCAAAGATTGAATTTTTTTAGCAAACCCATCTCCAAGGTCCCCCCTGTAAACTATAGGTGCGTGTCAGTTGGAAGGGAGTAGCGTAGCTTTGCAGGGTGGCAAATAGAACAGAAACGCTGCCAGGGTCTTCCCTGAGATGAGGTAAAACGTGTTCTCAATTCCCGAAGAGTCAGTCAGCAATTAGCTTGTTATGTCTTTGTTTCTGTCACTCTTGACACAGCTGGCAATCTTTGTTTTTTTCGATGAAATTATAATTTATAAATTTTTGAATTTTTATTTTTTAATAGTTTTGTATAAATAGTTTTTTTAAATAAAATTTATAATATTTTTAAAACTAAAAAAATACTTTAACATGTTGCCGCTGCTACTACCATATTAAACACCTATCAAAATAAGATTTATAGAATAAAAAATACTATTTAAAAAATTAAATAAAGAGATTTTTATTATGTAAAATTTAAATGAACAAACCTATGATTATGAATTTAATGTCTGCGTATCAAAATAATTTTAAAAAATTAGACCGTTAATCAAATATTTTTTTACCTAATCGAGATTATACACTTAAAATCAAAGATATCGTTCAAACTAAGACTTAAATTATATAATAATATTCATGATCTATAGAGTATGCTTAGAGCCCACCATTCTTGCTCAAATTTCCTCTAAAACTTGAGTAATTAGAAAGGTGTTAATTATTAAAATAATTATATTATTTTGTTTTATTTTTGTCAAGAGTAGAATAGTTTTTTTTAGTCTATATAATATTTTTTCTTATATTTAGATTAACTATTTTAACATTGAAATATTCATTAATAAAATTCAAGTCTTCATTTTAATTTTTGTATTTTCTTTAGTTTATTTCGAGCTTCACTAATGGAGAACTCTACCCCACAGAGCTGAAAGCCGGTTCTACAATATTGGACAAGGGTTCATTTTCCATGGCTCTCAATCCTTCATACGTATTCCTTCATGTCCATCCATCTTTCTATCGAAATTTAGCCATCCCCATCAGTCTCTTTCCATACAAATCAAATCATAGCCACTTATAATTAAAAATTAATATAAATTATATGCTAAAGTTTTAGTTAATAATCCATTTTTATTTTATTTCATAAAAATCAGATATAAAATATTGTGTAATTACACAAGTCTTTCACTTAAGAAATACATTAAAAAAATAATATAAATTAATTTTAGTTAATAATCTAAATTGGAGATAGATTTTTATCTTCTTTTTTTTGTCTATAGGATAATGATAGCATTTGTCTTTACGTGCATGGAAGACTAGTTTTGAGAGCTAGTGGTTGACCACTGATCACTACAAACAAGGAAAAGGGCGAACCACTTCAAAGTTTAGACTTTTTGCCACCTACCAGCAAACAAGCAAATTAAAAGGAGTCCTTTTTAGATTTGCATATTTTTAAAATTATAAGGACTCATAATATTAAAATCATCAGTTAAATTGTTATTTTTATAAAATACAAGAGCAAAACATTTTCAAATAATAGCCAATTTGTAAAGTATAATAAAATATAAGAACTGAAGTAATTTTTTTTTAAAAGAAATTACACGGACTGAAATAAAACCTTATCAGACCCTGCATTACTTTGCTAAGAGTTTTGCAACCATATTAATGTAATGACCATCTGGTTATATATTTTGTTTGAATGTGAAATCTTGTTTTTTGGAAAGAATATGCTGTGATATCAATGATATCAAGTAAATGCGTAAAATTCTAACTATCTCAGATTATTATAAATGATGTATATCTTGACTTGAATTTGAAACATGCTGTGCAAATCATAAATTTTTTGTCATGAAGCCACGTCTCTTCCGGATATCTCGTTATATTTATGTAATATCATACCAAACATTTCATTAGTTTTTATTTGGCAATGTAATATAGGTGTTTTTTAAATTATTCATTTCTGCTTGAAAAAGGTATAAATTAAATAAACATTATTATAGCTTTCCATGATCTTTTCCAGCAAATCAAAAACCCATTTCCTCCAAATTTGTAGATTTTTAATGGACCATGTGTCTTGCTATTTGCAATAGGATGATTGGTGTTTGGATTTGTCGTTTTGCCAATCCTCCAGCATGGGTCATCTGGAGATTTTCCAGTTCTATAATAAATTGGAAGTCATCATGATGAAAAATAAGAATAAATTACCCAAGTTAGGAGAAATTAATATATATATATATATATATATATATATATATATATATATCACCCCTGACTGGTCTTTAGAGCTGATAAAAAGATTAGCCAAATTCTCCTTTTTCTTCTTCTTGTTTTTTTTTGATGACCAGAGTATCCGGTCAACTTCACGCGACCACAACTAATCCCCGGGTTCACTGAACATCCTGCAAGCCCAGTGAGCATGTAAGTGCATGCAGGGGTGACAGTGTGAATGGCGAGACTTGAACCCTGATCATCGAGAAAGGAAACAAGTCCCTTCAACCGCTGAGCCAAGACCTATGGGATGTATTTTGTAAAAAAAAAACTATAAGGATTTGATTTCCTTATAATTTGCTGAAATTTTAGATTTTTTCTCCCCTGCGTCATTGTCATCGGCAATTGGGGGGTGGAAGATGCTGATCAATCAAGTGTTTAACATGAGGTCACGGACCTGTTTATGGGCCATAGAGGGCCTTTTCTGGGCTTTGAAGACCTGAGAAAGCAAAACATTGCAGAGCAAAGGAACAAAAACCGTTAATTTCAGTTAAAAGTGCGTGGCTCCGTAGCCCCTCTCATGCCATGCTTTTCTTGAAAAATCATTACTGTTTCGAGAGGCACTCCCATATTTGCTTGCTGAATCAAAAAAGAAAAAAAGAGGTTACTTGGTAGAGATGTATTCCAACCTAATGGCAAGCATTGGATCGCATCCGATGCTTTCTTTATTATTTGCTGCTCTGCAAAGGTATGTCTGCCTTTATTTCTCGTTTCCTTGTTGCTTTTTCTTAATAACTTGTATAAAATACAGCCGTCTGCTGTCAGGCTTACTTAATTAGGACAAACTCCGATCCAGCAATCTGTTTCTGTTTCAGCAATTTTCACTCTCTCATGGGTTCGTCTTGGTTTTGGGCCGCTGATAGGTTTTCTCACTGTGAGTTGTAACCAGTTTGGCAATTTCCTTTATCGTGAGCCCCAGTGTTTTTTGTGGTACCTCCACCTTTCTCTCTCTCTGTAATACAATTGGGTTGAATGACTTGAGAGTTTACGATGATTTCTTGAAATCTCATCAATTCTCGACTACATTTTGAGTCTCTTAACTCTGCGCACCTGAATTGTGTCTAGTTTGATAGTAAGTGATGTTGCAAATGCCAGACTAATTGAAGGACACCTTCAAATTTTCGTTACTTTTAGCCATATGATAGTTGCTGGATAAGTGAATACAATTTGATTCTGCAGGAACAGATTCTTGTAATCTCGTGTTGATAATTCTTTTCGACGAATGCGCTCATTGGGTTGATTGGATATCAGTACATATGCTTAAACAAAAGGAGACTACTGATCGGGAGATAATCATATTGAGAGGTAATGGAGAATGCGAGGAAACTTCAGACTCGAAGAGTTCTCAGCTAGGAAAAGGAAGGGCAAAATCTTTCCATCCACCCATTGAATCCCATTGGCTTCTCCATCCTTCAGAAGAAACCATACCTCCTTCATTGCCTAAACCAGGCATCAAGTCAATGTTAAATTACCCTCTCAAGATTCGGAACTCATTGAAGAAACTTGGAAGGAGAAAAGGCTTGCGAATAGTCCTTGAAGGAGTTCCCGATACAAAATATGAAAAACTTGTCGATTCTTTCCGTGAACTACTTGTTGCTGAAGCTCATTTAATGGAGAGGCAAACTGACTATCACACTCTTTTAAGGCAAGTTTGATCGTATCGGTTTTAGTTTTAATGCCTGGAATCATATATTGTTAGCCAATATTCGTGGTTATTGACCGTTAATTTACCCATAAAATAGCGTTTTATGCAATGCTTGTCAGGTTTCTCCGGATGAGAGACTTTGATCTTTCAAGAGCAAAGGACACGTTTGTGAAATATCTCAAGTGGCGTGAGGAATACGGGGTTGATGCAATTCTGAAGGTGAAGAACGAATTTATCTGTTACCATATATATATATATATATATGGTTTGACAATTGGCATTCAAATCCAACCATTCCTTTAATATTAACTTCTGCCATATCGAGGCCGACCCTTGCCTTTGTCTGTAAATTCTTCAAGGGGTTCATTTGTTTGGAATTCAGTGCAGGAATTTAAGTTCGAAGAATATGGAGAAGTGAAGAAATGTTATCCTCATGGATATCACGGGGTTGACAGAAATGGAAGACCGATATATATTGAACGGGTCGGAATGGTAGACCTTAATTCACTGGTGCAGGCAACTACAGTTGACAGATTTGTCAGATACCACGTGTCTGAACAGGAGAAGACATTGAATTTGAGGTTTCCTGCATGTTCAATTGCAGCTAAGAGACATATAGCATCCATCACAAGTATTTTAGATGTGAAGGGAGTGGTGAGCATCGCATTCAATTCCTGTATCTTGCAAATTACCAGCACCGAGAAAGAGTTGCATGGCTTATACAAGTCATAAGTTGTCTCTCTGTCTCTTTTCTTTCTGTTCATGTTGGGGAAAACCATATGATCGTTTTGTTTGTTGAATTTTTTATTCCGAGCCTTTTTGTGGTATGTCCTGATCAATAGTTTGATTCTTGCCTTTGCTTAGGGAATGTCGAATTTCTCAAAAACTGCAAGATGTCTCTTTGTGGAAATTCAGAAAATTGATAGCAACTACTATCCAGAGGTATAGCTTTTCTTTGAAGGTTTATAGTTAGGTTAATGGAGGTCTTACTGCAGCTAAAGGGCAATCTTTTGAAACAAAGAAGAACCATGAACACAAAACGATACCATCACAAGTCCAGGACGACTTCTTTTGTTTCAACATTTTTTAATCATCTTATATATTTTGAAGTATCCATGCTTTTCAGCTAGGCCATGGAAATTTTATTTTTCCACATTTGATCTTTTTGACCTCCCCTTTTCCTTTTTCATGCTTTAGTTCTTACAAATGTTATAGATGGGATGGCATGTTAAAACATTCTAGGTCGACAAGTTTGACAGAATTGGTTCGTATATAGTTGCTTTCATGAACTTTGATTCGATTTAGGAGACATGGCATTCCAGCTCTGACAGATGCAATCATGCTGTAGAAAGATGTGCTCCAGCAATATTTAGAATATGCGCTGGTTTATTGTTGAGCAATATTCTGCTTAAGCAAATGGTATCGAGATATCATGTGCTGTAACTAATTCTCATTTTATCACATTTTACTATCTTGGAAAATAAGCTGATATGTTTTCTGAAAAACGATTTTTAAGTTCAACCATTGATTTTGTTTAAAGTTGTTAATCGAGGTAACTTAGAGAATAATATAAATCATACTATGGGTCTCACTTATAAATTTAATTTTTTAGATGAGATGATTTCTTATTGACCCAGCAATCATGAGTTCGAATCTCATCACCCTCAATGTATTTGATAAAAATCAAGCACAATGTAGAGTGGACCCGTATGCAAGTTTCAAGTCCAAAAAATTTTCATTTGAGAGGGTGTGTTAGGGAATAATATAAACTTTCACCTAAAAACTTAAGTTTTTAGGTGAGTTGATTTCTTGATAGTAACTCAGCAGCAGTCTCATGGGTCATTGAATTCAGAGAAATCCTAGTTGATGTACTAGTTATTGTATTGCCTGGATTTTGAATTTCTTAACGATCCCTGATAGATAAAAAACACAACCAGAATTCGATGTGTAAATGACATCGAGGACAGAAATTGACAAGCACGACGGGGGCTATATGCTTATTTTGTTTTTTATAACCGGGATGTCGGACAGCTTCCGCGCACCCCCAACTAATCTTCGGACTTACTGAACATCCTGCAAGCCCAGTGCGCAGATAAGGTATTGCGGGGTGACAGACGTGTATGGTAGGACTTGAATCCTGATGCAGAGAAAGGGAACAAGTCCCTTTCACCGCTAGGCCAAGACCCCACTTGCCTATATGCTTATTTATACGACGACCAAGTGGTGCTGTGTTTTCAAGAGTAAAGCTTGGGTTATTTTTCGTTCTGGGAATCGTATCAGTTCATAATTTTTTGGTATGGGGATTTTCAGATTCTGAATCGGCTCTTTATAATCAATGCTGGAAACGGGTTCAAGATGCTGTGGAAAGCACTCATGGCTTTTCTTGATGCACGCACATTAGCGAAGATTCACGTAAGGATTTTTCTCCCATTGAAAAACACAATTTCATTTCCCTTCCCAAGCTGCATGAATCAAGTGTTTGTTCCAATTGCAGGTTTTGGGATACGACTATCTAAGCAAACTGCTTGAAGTCATCGATCAGAGGTGCAAGTCCATGCAAATCCCTGGCTTATATATAAATTATTGTTCTGAAAGCATTGTTAACTTCGGATACGAATGCTTCTTTCATATGTCAGAACCGCTGAGTTTTCCTATTTCCTTAACAGTAATTTGCCAAGTTTTCTGGGAGGAAACTGCACATGTTCTGATTATGATGGCTGCCTGTTTAGTGATCGAGGACCGTGGAAGAACCCTGAAATCATAGAAATGCTCGAGGTTAACTTCTGGGTGCAGGAAACACTCCTGTAAACTGTTTTACATATTTACCTACCTGAATTCATTCGAGCCTTCCGTTAGTATTTAATTTGTTCCTTGCAGTCAGCTTCTATGATGGAAGAGATGTACGACAGTGAAGCAAATAGTGATGCTGCTTCGGAGGAGGCTATGGTATGATACATGAATCTTGCAATTTTGATCCATTGATCGTCTACAGGCTCTCTAGAATAGTGGTTTTGATATGATATGATAGAATTTCAACCTCCCCGCCAGCATTTTTACCTGCTGAATAATGCAGGGCACGAGACAAAATGAAGATTGCAGTGACGACGGAGAACATGATCAGAAAACAGAAGCTGCCGGAAACACCGCGGCACAAAAAATCCACGCTCTGCAAGTTGCTCTAATGGACACAAACAAAGTAAGTGATATACACTCAACTTGTTTCTGACAGGTTTGATATACGCCAAGTGCTGTTCCTGAGTAATAGGTTGCGTTACAGGAAATTCAAGCACTGAAAACCGCTCTTGACAGCACGAAGACGGTGAGCCCAGAATTTTTAATGGTTTATTGATTCCATTTTCAATCTCGTCGAGTTCTGTTTATCAAATCATTCTCTCGCCACACAGGTTTTGGAACGACTTGAACAGCATATTAAAGCACTGGGAGGTGGGAGCTTAAGCTTATAAACCAGCTTGCCGAGCCCGAAATTCTGGTCCTGTTATATATATCTTAATCATCTCACATTGCCACAGAAATTATGACAATTGTGTGAAGTCGAGCTTTCTGAAGGTGCTGCATGCAGCGTCCTGTTAAATCTCGATGCAGAGCTCAGGTCCAGCCTGAACATATTTTCTTACATTGCCAACTGAGTCATCATTTCTAGGACCCGAGAAAATGGCTTCTCTCAAGTCAAGATCGTCATTGTGTCCAGCTGTGTTATAATGTTTGTTTGTGTGGAGGTAAGAATATAATTCAAGAACCCTTTCCTTCCGGAATTATTTATAGGTGTTATGGTGGGAAATCTCTTGACAGAACACACTTAAATGGCTAAATTTATATGATTTAAAGTGTTTTTTTTATTTAGTATTATGTTGAGTTGTTTCTTTTTATTATTTTTTATAATTTATTTTTACATAAATCATTTAAAAATAACAAAAAAGAAATAACTTGAAGAGAAAAATCTAAATCTATTTTTCTTAAATGAATCGGGATCACAGAAGGATCACTCCGTGTATGTCTAAAAACCACCATTACATGACTATCAATATTATTAATATCACAAATATTATAAACACAAACATAGCTTAAGTCTTCTATCATAACCATTGCTAATACCACTACAACCATGTTTCATCATGAACATTGTAATTTGTTTTTATCTTATAAACCATTATTTAAAAATCATGAACATGATTCCAGTAATCTGGTGAGGAAGTGGATTGTGACGATATAACAAGGATAAATCTTTTTGGGGCCCACTGTCAATTCTAGATGATCAGAGGTACTCGATGCATGGCCCACATTTATGTTCATGTTTATATTAAAAAAAAAATTAATTTTTTTTTATTTTAAAATAATTTTAAGTTGGTGGTTTTTTTATTTTTTTTTATTTTTTTTTTATGGAGTTGGTGGGAGTTAAGATTTTTTGGTTTTCGATTGTATGGTAGGAGTTGAGATTGAAGAAGACTGAAACCTTTTTCTTTTTGTTTTTAGGAAGATTGTTCCTTTTCCATTTGTCTTTGTTAGGTGGATTGTTTTGTTAAAATGATTTAATTTTTGAAAATCGGTGTGTACACGAGACCTTCTATCATGGAAGAGATCAAAGACATGGAGGTGATGATTTTTAATTATTTAATCTTTATAGCTAATTAAAAATAATTACTAATCAAGTCATCGAAAAATTAAATGATTTTTTTGGGTTTTTCCATGTTGACTCTGGATTGAGTGGTTCTTAGTGTTGTTACTTGTTATCTGCAAAACAAAGTCTCTTATATATAGATATATTTAGTACTTTTATTTTTATTTTTATGGTTAAGTCAGTTAGGTAGTATTCGAAAGTGAAGTGGAGTAGTAATTGTTTTTTTAAATGAATTTTATTTAGAAATATATTAAAATAATATTTTTTATTGTTAGTTTTCAAAAATTACTTTTAATATCAGTATAGTATATTAAGACAATATAAAATATATTTTCAAAAATGTTTTTCTATGAAAAACGGGTTTTATAGCAAGAACAGACAACACTTAATAGTTTATAATTTTTTTTTTTAAAAAAAGTTGAAGCTTTTTATGTCATTTAGAGTTTAGTTGCTTTTACCTAGAAAATATTATAATTGTCATTATTGATGTCATTATCGTTGTCGTCATTATTATTATTATTGAAATAACAAAAAATATAAACTTATTTTTGAAGGATAAATAAATAACTTTAAAAACTTTGACAAAGGGGTAATAAAAAATGATAAAATTAAAATAAGTATTATTACTATTAAAAAAACATAAATTTGATTTGAAATACAAAATTAAAAACCATAATTTTTTTTGTCAATAAAGTCAAAGGAGAAAATAAGAAATAAAAAAGTACCAATTTGAAAAACATCATCTACAAAAATTCGAGTTGAAAGACTAGATTGAAAACAATAAAAAAAATATAATAAAGGGGAAAAGGACCACAATCAAAAATCAAAACTGAGAGGATGGAATCACAAGCACTAGCAAAAAATAGGGATGACTTTTAGAGAGATGAAACTATAAAAGGAATAAAAAAGAAATTAAAAAAATAAAAGTTGAAATAAAAAACAAAACACATGAGAAATTGTAATTGAATATTTTTTTTTAAAAAAAAACATCCTATAAAAGGAATTATTATGAAATACAGAATCAACAATGTGGAAGAGAACAATTGTGTATTTTAATTGTCATAAAAGAGAGATAAAAAAAAAAATATTAAACCACCAACGATAATTTGACAACCATAAGCTTATACTTGTCATCCAATACAGAAGAGGTCACAACAGTATATCCAATGAGACGACAAAGAACCAAATTTGACCACCAGATGATGTCACACCCTCTCAGATAACATAAACATCACCTAATCATTTACACTTTTCCTTTTTTATTTAAAAACTATTAAAAAATAAAAATACCAAAACACCCTAAGCCCCCTTTAGTTAAACAAAATATTAGTATGAAAAATATCAAAATACCCTGAAAAAAGGTTTTTTTTTCTTACGAGATTTAAATCGTTTTTTCACTATACATAAAACATTCAAAAATCTAGTAAAAGCTTAATTGTTTTCAGCTATAAAATAAAAGTTATACTGTAGCTATATACATTCAGTAAAGCAAAGCTGGCTTTTGACTTTTCCTTGAATGCAAGTAATTCATCCAGTAAAGAAATGACACGTGGGCGTGAAAACAAACTGTGTTTTGATTGGCCACAGAATTTACCACCATACAAAGGTAGCGGGAATATTCTGTATCTGTCTGTGATAAAAAAATCAATCAACTTCATCATTTTTTATCAGCTAGCTTATAAAAATGTCAACAAGGGTCGAATATATATATATATATATAATCTAATTATTTAACAATTATTTGATTCGCATTTAATCACAATGCTAGATTAACAATGACGTGACCCTTTTTAAAAACTAGATTGCTATTTGATTTTTAGTTGAATTTCTAATTTTTATTTCCAATATTTCATCACATATAAATATATATAAAAATTAAAATAAAAAGCGCATAATTTTTATGTAATTAATGGTTTTGTTCATCCCACTTGTAATGAAAAGCGGGCCCAAGGCTAGCTGCTGATAATATTTATGGCTCTTTAAGAATATCGAGAGCACGGGGCCAATCTAGCAAGCCACTATCATGGAAATTCAATTATTGCTTCCTTTTACGCTCAATTCTTATGCACTCTAAACAAAAAGTTGAGCTTTCGAATTTTTTATTTTGGCTTATTTAAATCACAAATAAATACCAAAATAAAAATTTGGAGATGATTGAAGATGAATTTTGTCCAATTTTAAATAACTATTTTCTCAATTCTCCACGTCCCTATAATATACTTAGATATAAGAACTAAATTGTTTTTAAAATAATTTTCATTCAAAAATATATTAAAATAATTTATATTTTTTATTTTTTTCAAATTATTTTAATATAGACACATCATAGCAATATTAAAACCATGAAAAAAATTAAAAATCAATTTTTTTAAATATGTTTCTATAATATTACTAAACTGGATCTAAAAATAAATTTAGAGGATATTCAGGTTCCTGCCCCCACTCAGTGGAATACCTGACTCTCCATTATATGTTTCCACGTGTATTATTTCGGATCCTTTCTCTTATATGTATTTAAAATAAATGTGTTATTGGATTTATTTATAGACGAGAGTTATTGTAAAAATTTAATTTGTACTTGATATTAAATACTCATTTGATATTAAATAGAAAATATTAATTAAAAATGTAAAATAATTATATATTTTTAATTAATAGGGTATTCCCAAATCCTCTCCAAACCTTATGGAAAAAAGTCTAATATGTACTGCATCATAATAATCGTCATTATAGCAAAATGATTCCCTTCCGTCCCAACCCGCGATTGTGTATGAACATTATTTTAAATGATAAAATCAACCTTATAAAAAAACAAAAAATATTATTAATGCCTTTTAATTTGAAAAAAATATATATTTAATTGATATTATTTTTAATATTTTTACAAGTTTATGTTAAGGAAATAGATATAGAAGGTATTTAAAAGCTTGATAAATATTGTTTGAAAATATTTTTTATTTGACAATATATTAAAATAATACATATATATATATATATATATATTCTATACATCAAAATGATCAAAAAAATATAAAATAATTAATTTCTTAAAAAATTAAATCAGCAAAATGATTATATACAACCGCTGCGACAAAAGACAGTACATTTCGATTCCAAGCCGAAGGCAAAAGCGAAGCCCATCCCTCCCCTCCCCTCCCGTGTCTCTCTTTCTCTCGATCTGTCCGCCCTTCGATCCATCTCGTTTACAAAACCAAACAGATTCCTATATTTATTTTCGGATCATTTTTTTTTCGACCACCAGCTACTTTGTTTTGTTTGACGAGAAGATGAGCACGGGAGAGCTCCTCAGCATCGAACCTCTTGAGCTCAAATTTCCTTGTAAGTCACCGATGCATGGTTCCCTTCCTTCCCCTCTTCATCTTTCTTTATTTCTGCTTTTGATTTTCATGTATTTTGTTTCTGGATTAGTTGAATTGAAGAAGCAGATCTCTTGTTCTCTTCAACTCTCCAATAAAACTGATAATTATGTCGCTTTCAAGGTAAATTATTTTCACCTCCATTTGTTTCTTTCTGTTTGTTTTGTTTTTTATTCATTTGGATCAAAAGGGTTCCTGTTTTGAGAGAAATTATTAAATTCCATGCAATATTTCAGCTCCACAATAACTAGAACTCAAATCCAATATTTTACAATATAGATTTGTGGGATATTCAAATCTCTTATTATGTTTGATGCTTAGGTCAAAACGACAAATCCCAAGAAGTACTGTGTCCGACCAAATGCTGGGATTGTGTTGCCTCGCTCCACCTGTGATGTTATTGGTACCCATTTCGTACATTTTATTATAATGTTTTTTTTTAAATAGATTTTTTGTGATCTAATTTCTAGTGCTGCTTTGTAATTTTTGGCGTTGATTTGATTTAGTTACGATGCAAGCGCAAAAGGAAGCTCCTCCTGACATTCATTGCAAGGACAAGTTTTTGCTTCAAAGTGTAAAAGCAAATGACGGTGTCACTGCAAAGGATATTAATGCAGAAATGGTAAGCTATGTGCTTACATTTAATTTGTTTATTTTGCATGAGGGTCTAGTTATGGATAGTGGGGTTATGGCTTGTGGTGATTTTTGGCTGTGCAGTTCAGTAAGGAGGCAGGGCATCTTGTCGAGGAGTGCAAATTGAGGGTGCTTTATGTTTCTCCTCCTCAACCACCTTCTCCTGTTCATGAAGGGTCTGAGGAAGGGTCATCTCCCAGGGGTTCTGTGTCGGACAATGGGAATGTTAATGGCGCTGATTTATCTACCGTGAGTACATGAGACTATCTTTTATTGATGTTGTCTTTGTAACTTTCCATCATCCTAAAGGTGTCGATGCCTTGGTTTTTGTTGGTGGACATAGGCAACAAGGGCATTTGTTGAGCGGCTTGAACCTCAAGAAAAATCTTTGGAGGTAAAATCCAGCTGCATTTGTTTCCTGATCAAATTATTACATACCTTGTTAGGGTAGATTTACTTGCAAGCTCAGTTGTATTTTCATGGATAGTTGCAATTTTCTGGTAAGACTTTTTATCTAGTGTTTACTTTACTCTAAATTTTGTCATGTCGGGGTTCCTTATCTAGAGACATACCTATTTGTTTCTTTCAGTAATTCATCCTAGATGGATGGATTGAATTCCTATTCATTTTCTCCTGTGAAATTAGATTCTAAATTTATCTATTGAAATTTAAGGTTTATGGTTGATGCTCATCATGCCATTTATTTGTAAGCAAGCAAAAAAATAGACCATTCCACCAACTCACTCATACACGCACTTGCTTTGTGTTTAACTTGACATTTAATTCTGTATATGCTATGCTACAGTGGGATTGTACTTGGTGATTTTTCTTTTTGTATGAAACGTATGTCTTGACCAAGGATGTGATAAATTACTCTGTAATAAATACTTTCCTTAATTGCAGGCAAGAGCTCTTATTTCAAAGCTGACTGGTGAGAAGAACAATGCAATTCAACAAAGTAACAAGCTGCGTCAAGAATTGGTGAGTCATTAGTGTTTGTTGGCAGTTCTCATGTAAGTTGAGATCTTATAGAGATTCAATATTCTGAGTATAAGCCTTGACTTCTGTGTTGTCTTGTCTCCTTGCCTCTCATTTTCTTTGTTCTTGTAGAAGGTCATGTTTAACGTAGAAAGTGAGAGAAGTGGAAAGAATGAAACTATACAGTCTGTCGCTTCTGTCCATTATTCATATGAAATTCAACCAGAGGTGGCTAAATTTCTGAAATCAGAACATTACTCACTCTCTAAAATTCTTGCATTGCAAGTTATGTATACCTGTAAGTCCTCCAAATCTTTAATGACCATCAATCCTGCATAGACTATTAATATAACTGATGCTTTATCTAGGAAAATAAGATATGCAGTCTGCAACAACATCCTGCTGCTGATATTCTGGAATCATACACAATGCCAATATATGCTAAAAATTTGAACAATACTCAATTCTATTCTCAGAACATCATTCAAGGTCCTTTGACCGTGATGCACAGGTTTTGGAGCTCCAGATCAATGCTTGAGCAACAGAATAAGCTTTCCCACCTTCTTATTGTAGTGGACAGGCTGAAACCTGTTACTTTTTCAGCAAACACCAACATCAGTATCTTAATTTTTTTTTCTTTGGATTTTTCCTGCCTATTTTTAACCATCAAACCGAATTTCCATTTTTTTTGTGATTAATTATTTGACTTCCAGCTGTCTTTAGTGATTAATTATTTGACTTCCGGCTGTATTGTTGGATTGTACTCGCTAGCTGCATCTGCTCCATCATACCTTTTGTCTGTAAGCTTTTTTAGGAAATCCATGTTGACACTTCCGCATCTTTTGCTATGCATTCCTTTTTCTCTAGTCATTCCTAATCGAAAATTTTACCATCCCTGTAATGACTGCCTTATTAATCAATTTGATGTGAGGTTAATCTTTCATAATATGTGCCCTTTCACCCAGCTATTAATGGGAATAGAAAAGAAATTAAAAGCTGGATGATATTGTGCCATTTTGGCTCAATGGTTTTATCATAAGCTCCTTAAGTTCAATGCAGAAGGTTGATGCTTATTCTAATGTAATTAATAAACAATCATCACGGGATTGCTAAGTAAAAGGACATGTTATGCATCTGGATACTTTGATGGGATGTTTGGTTTGCAATTAGGCTTGGTTTCCATGACTTCTGCTGTATTTTCATCCATTATACCTTCTGCTATAATATCTACTATCTCATTTTTCCCATTTATTTTTGCCTTCTGTTTCAGTGGATCACCATTTTTACTTTTCATTGATTTTCCTGTCCCCAGTTCACTCCATAAGTGAGCTTATTAGCAGCGAGTTTGTATACTCAGTTGCCTTAGAACTGCCTTTTTTCATTCTTTGTTCAATCTCTTTTAAGTTAGAAAGCTCATGTAAGAAAGAAAGCTCGAAATTTTTATTGTGATAATTGCTGTAGATGCCTTTCTCCGATTCCCTATGATCTTCTAACAGTAGCCCATAATTGTGTAATGACTTATGATGCAGGAGCTCCTGAGACATCAAGGCAACAAAAACCGTGGTGGTGTATCGATAATGTTTGTCATCTTTGTTGGCCTGCTCGGCATATTTTTGGGGTATTTGGTGAAGAAGACGTAAGCAGTTGCCCCCCATATATATTTGGCCAGCAGTTTCTTCCTTCTTTTTTTCCTTTCCTCACCAGTCAAAGAATGATGGTGAAAGGAAAAGAAACTAATGAACAGAACTTGGTGGATTTCTTAGTTTTCTGAAACTAGCATTATTATTTAGGTAAGGTGATATGTTGTATGTAGCCGCTTAAACTGCCATGCGGTGTGACCTGTGCTTTTATTGACCTTCACGAGGATTCTTTTTGTAACCCAAGGTGCTTGATTTTTAGTCTTCTCTTTTTCCCTCCCCCTTCAATTTGAGAGATTCTGGTGATGGGATGCCAAGAAGTATTTAATAATCCACACAATTTCGTTATGCTTGAAAACCAGAGAGATGTCATGGCATCATTTCGTTTTTGTTACGTAGATTCTTGTTTTTTCTTCTTAGATTTCCTCATACTAATCATTTCGATCAACTATTATTCTTGTAAAAAAAAGATGGAGGTAATTCTAGGACATTGTCTCTCCACCGCCCTGAAACTTTCTGTGCCCCTCTCCACATTTCATCGAGGATGATTCTAAGCTTCGTATACAATCAAACCCACCTGCTCCTACAAGTTGCTTCACCGCCCTAAACCCCACACCAAGACAAGCAACACTTCTCCGGTCCAAAAACAAAATGGCAACACTGGAGAGCCACCGCTTCTCCTCTGTTGGCTAAGCCTACCGGCCCTGTCCGTCTCGTCTCTGTTTTCCGCTCCTTAAACACCGATTCTCAGTCTCAGGTCACCAACACTGGAGGCAATGCCCCAGGTGACTACGGTAGGGTCGAGCTTGATCGCCGCAGTTCATCAGATCGTAGCCATTCTCGCCGTGGTGATACTACTCCAAGTTTCTTGTCAGATACTTGTTTTTATAAGCCACGATATTAAATTTCCAGGACTGCCTGGCAAAAATTACAGGTAATCAAATTTTTCAACAATGGAATGAAACACCTGATCATTAAGCACATTTCAACAGCTGAGTGAAACCCCTGATCATTAAACATTTCAGTAGTTTCGTTTGATCAGTACTTAGAGGACAGTATACTTAGAGGCTTCTTATCAAACTTGAATGGTCTGTGATTTGAATCAAGTTAATTCACTCATATTTCCTGCAATAAATTTCCCATCTGGAATTTTATTACAAATATCTTTTGATTTATTTTGTAGTTTTTGTATATAACGCAACAGAGAAAAAATTGTCCGGTCCAATAAATGAAAGATTTATTTATTTATTTACGATGCGTTTGATCCATTATTCCCAATTAGGAGTCTTCACCAGGACCTGAACCTAATGGACCGGTTCTTGGATAACCCTTTCCTTCCGGCAGCCTCACGTGGTGCTGGAGCTTCGATTGCAAGGCGAGGTTTTGATGTGAAGGAGGACGAGAATGGTCTTTTATATGCATGGACATGCCTGGGCACAGTAAAGAGGATGCCAAGGTGACCGTGGAGCAGAATACACGTGTCATCAAAGACGAGGAATTGTTTTTTAATGGTAGTGCATGCTATCAATTATAAGAAAAAAAATGGTTTAATTATCCCATTTCTCTCTCATATAAACGATTTAAGTCTGCATTAAACGGAAAAAATAGGTAAATCCAAACGTTACATATCTTGAGAAACTATTTATTATTGTAAAAAAAAAACCTTTTATTAAAAAACAATTAGAAGGGACTAATTTAAAATTCTTAAGGGACATAATTAAATACTTTATGTAATTATAGGAACCATTACAAATTTTAGAAGGGCCATGGCCCTCTCACACCTTTTTTTTAGCTCCATTATTAAAATCCACTTCTTTTCGGACTTTTTTCCATGCGAGGAAATTATATCATTAAGAAATATATTTTGAAAGTTCAGATAAATGAGTAAAATTTAAATTGTTTTATATTTTTATATAAAATATATGTTCGGATTCAAACTCGAGACATGTTGCTGTTTTTCTAGACTTCTCAACCTTTACAATTCCATCCTTATGCTTCATTTCTTTTTCATTTTAAAATCTGATGTTAAGAAAGGAAAGATAAGTGAAAATAAAAAGGGACAGAAAAAAAGTTTCATATTATATTCCAATTTTATAACTAGTCCAAAAGGCTTCTATATTAGATTTAGAATGTATTGATAGAGATATTTTTTTTTTATTTTAGCTTTGTAATTTGTTTACATTATCTTTTAAATTTATTTAATGAGTTTGAAATAAATTATATATTTAATAACAAAATTTTGGATTAACATTTTTGTATGATGATACTATTTAACATAATTCTATATTGTTTATTTATTTTGTGTTTTTATTATCTTGTTTCCATCCTTGGCACTCTGACGGGTAACTAAAAGATTTTGTTTAGTGACTGTTTAGAAGTGGGATTGCAGTTGTTTTTTAAAATATTTTTTATTTACAAATGTATCATAATAATATTTTTTTAAATTATTTTTTAAATAATTATATGAAAATAATCTAAAAACAATATTTAAATTAAAATAAAAAATATAAATAATTGTTTTAAATTTACAAAACGTCAAACAAGACCTTAATAGGTTATGGATAAAATTAATGGATTTCTTGCAAATGGTAGGGCTAGGCCCTTCAGAATTTTTATATACTGGGCCCTGAAAAAGTTCCGCAGCCCAAAACAATAACCTTTTATGGAACGCCACCGGTCCAATTAACCGAGAAATTGCGTCGTCGTCACATTTCATAAACCCTAAACCTCAAAAATTAAATAAATCCCCCCATCATCAATCAATAATCCCACTCCCCTGTAAAGAGCAATGGCTTTCTCAAGATCAGCACTAATCTCCAGGCTTCTCCGATTGAACCACCCTCGCCCTGTTGTCACTGCCGCTCGCTCTTTCCACGCCACCACGTCCACGCTCAGCGCTCCACCCAAAGATGACTCATCCGATTCCACTCAAAGCCTCGAACAAAACGAAGATATGGAAACTCTTGCAGAGAAAGCTTCAAGAATGATCAATGATATGAAGGAGAAAATAAAGTCCATCAATCCAGGTTATAACTATTACTATTTTTTTGTTATTTCTTTAGTTTTTGTTTCATTGTAAAAAAAAGTAATAGCTGATAAATTTCACTGCTTGTCAGATTTTCAACTTCCAAATTTCGATAATCGTGAAGACTTTGAGGGCCTAACGAAGACCGCACATCGGATGGTCAGTGATATGAGAAAGAAAATAAAGGCTGATCATCCAGGTTATTTATCTCTGATCACTGTCTGTTTTTGTTTATTTTGTAGAGCGATAATCATGGGCACATTCTGCATTTTTCTTAAATGCTTTAGTTTAGGGTTTAATAAAAAGGCCATTTATTTAGTTGGCCATGCTTTAAATTTCTTGAGAAATATTCTAATATCTGTATCTTCTAAACTTATTATTTTCTTCAGTGCTAGAACCTTTCATCGATTTGTCTTAGTGATTAATCCTTAGAATATTTTTTATTTATATTATAAAGTTCAGTTCTCCCTTTGATTTTTGACGCGAGGCTATCGACTTTTTCTTTATTTCTTTTTTAATATGTTGATAAATTTCGAATGAAAATGTTACACGCTAGGAGTACTTTTCGAAGTAATGATTTTTTATATGGTGTTGGAAGAAAATTTTCTGGAAGAGTTTGTGAAGAGAAAGTATTGCTATTAATATCGAATTATATATAAATTCCACTTGTAAAACCACCCCTGGTAATCATTGTTGTTCCAAGAGCATGGAGGCTAACAATGGCCGGGCCAGGGCTCCCCCCCTCCCTGTAATGGATTAGTAATGCCTCCCTTTAATCAATTTTTTGTTTTTGTGTTTCGGAACCTATTCAATTTCAGAAGTTAGCCCAAAATTTTGGGAGGTGCTTTACTGGCATCCCTTTCAAGATGAAGGAAATCAACTTCCATATGACGTGAAAGTGGAAGATGATTGTTGGCGTGGGAGGGTTGACATGCCTGGAATTGGAAGCAAAGGAGTGAGGGTGTGGTTTGAAAACAACGCTTTGCATTTCAAAGGTGAAGAGAAAGACAAGAGCCCGTTTCATGATGCTAGAAACTATTCAGGCAAATTTAATATTCCTGCTAGTGAGTATCAGATTGATAAGATTAGTGCTGTTATGAATGATGGGGTGCTTAACATTGTCATTCCCAAGATCGATGGTGCTTTATAACTCGCACTCAATTTTTTTTTCTTAGCAGTTGGCTGTGAATGGTGTGAAGTTGGTCATAGTTTAGAAGACCCTAGTGATTTCTGTATGTTATAGCAATGCTTTCTTTCTTGTAACTATGTAGCCATCCGCTTTTGAATGGGTTATTTTTTTCTTTCCAGATGATTTGAAAACATCATCCCAAAGTGTTAATGTATTGAATGTTCTGCTTGTCCAACTGAATTGCATTCCTAGTTTGTTTATCAATTCAACCGCTGATTTGGTGGTTATTTAGCATCAAGTATTCATACGATATAAAATGAGCTTGACTTCCACATCATGGTTTATACTCTGTTACCCCTATTGTTGATGGTTTATAATCAATGTCGAAATATTCTCTAAAAATTTCTTACCAAAAACCTGAGAATTTGAGGACACACCATGTTCAAACTCAATTTTGAGGTTTAATATGGTTACTAAAGAATTTCATAGCATAATATATCCAGAGTCAGACTATTGCTGGAGTCAAAGCAATGATGAAACGAGTTGCGACGATGAAACGAGTCGTGGGACAGGAGAGGTGTACGTGTATACAAGTTTTTTTATAATCATAAAATTATGATTATAATTTTCAGGAGTTATTTCCTAGTATTAAGATAATTAGAAAACCTATGCATCACCCTAGTGTACTCTATTTAAAGTAAGTTATATTGTGTACTCTATTTAAAGTAAGTTATATTGTTGTTTAATTGTTTTTTAGATTGGATTTCTATTTTCCTAGTCTTTCTATTTTCCCACCATGTTAGTACCTTTTTTTTTTATTTCGAATAAATTTTAGGAATAACTTGTTATTACAAGTAACATCGATGAATTGACGTGTTCGATACTTGATAATTATTCAAAAGGGTTTGGGGTTACAAAAACAGAAGGGCAACCTTAAACGAGAGCTCGAAAACTACCCTTTCTATCGCAATGGTCTTTGAGACCTTGCAAGCATCCATGATAGCCAGTTGTGGGCAGTTTGGCTTATGAGAGGATTGCTGTTAGCATACCACTTGGAGCTAAACATTGTCAGTAAAATTGATGTGCGAGAAACTGAGGATAATTTTGTTTTAATTGTTACATTCCTCGTACTGAAACTCTTGTCTCCTCAGAACTTTCAGTGATTTGTTGGTAGCATAAGTTGCCAAGATTATGGCAACCAAGCAAAGAAAGATTGCATGTATACGCATGACTAGCACTTGCTGCGAGAGTAGAGGATTTGAGTGCCAAACCCTTTCGAAAAGTTCTTGGATTCCTATACCTATAACGTCATGAAAGATAACAGCAATTAAATGGACAGAAACAGAATATGTGGATGAATTTAAAGATCAAAACCAGATAAAGAAAAGGTTAAGTTAATTTCAATAGATCAAATTTCAGGGCAATTGTTGACCATATAGCCCAAAGCTAGCTATAACTCTGGTGCCAAAATTCACTGAGATCCAGCTCTCTCCTACTATGGTTGATAAGAAAAGAAATATTAAAGGACTTGGCTATTCTGAATTCTTTTCTTTTATTATTTGGATGAGCAATTAATAATAAAAAGAAGCAATTAACCCTGCTTGCGTACAAGCGTGTGAAAATTGATGGACAAACATGCAAGATGGCTCTCTAAGAGAGGGAGATTCTGAAAACAATACCTCGTCCAGTACATGGCTAACTATCCCTAAAACCAGTCCAAATTATTCATGTTTTCATCGGAGAAAGACTCCTTAGCAAGCTCTTGAAAAGCAATATCGTCCATATTGAGAAGGCCACAATCAGCTGGCATCTCTAAATGTGATCCAAGGTTATCTAGTGAAATATTGCATCCTTGGTCCTGGTGCAGTTGCTGTACATTTTGCCTCGATTGCTGCATCTGAGATGGTCTATGATAGTAACTGTTGCCATAAGGCTGCATTTCTGCAGTCGCAAAGCTATGGTATCTTGCACTTTCGAGTCCAAAACTCAAGTTGATTGGACCCTTGTGGCTCCCCAAAGAAATTGGGGTGTTAGGACGACAGCCAGTGAATTGCTGCACTAAGGCTCTAAAATTAGCAGAGCTGGCATTGATGAGGGTTGCCGGTGTCTTCTTCGAAGCTCTAGACCTCCTTGTGACTGGCTTCAACCTCTTATCACCAGTAGTACCTGATGTAATTGAGCTGGTTGGATCTATGAAATCAGATGCCCCACTCGTTGCAGCAATGGTGGCATCCGAGAATCCAAAGGAAGGTGTTGCCTGCCCATGAATCTTAGCTTGCTGATAGAGGTGCACCCATTTTTCGCTTGATGGACTAGCCGTAGCGTCACCCATGGTGGCTTTGACTTGTACTCTTCAACTCTCGGTATGAAACTGTGTTAGCACGAGTGATTCAGCCTGGAAAGGAACAAACATACAGGTTAGTCATATATATGCTGGGGAGACAACCTTTGGTCAAAGTAAAAGTGCATAATCTTCACCATTTCTTGGGAGAGAAACAAAGACCGAGCCACTTCGGGCCCAAGCAGGTGTAGTTTCCTGGAAACATCTGTTTTCGTCAATGAGATCATGATATCAGAGTTAAGGTGACGTGTAGACTAGAATGAAGTAGGTTATATATTTTTGGAGCTATTTGAGATTTTCTTAGCATCGTGGTCAGAAATTCTTGTTTATATTAATATAGGATCATCAAAATAATATATCCAGCAGCACCTGTTAATCCCATAATGTGCATTCCCTAACCACCACCGCCGATCTCTTATTTATTCCCTCTGCATCAAGTCTTCTGCATCCATCGAAAACCTGGCCTTTTGTCTGAAAACCTAAAAGCATTGCCTTTTCTAAGCTTCATATTCAGCATACACAGCAGAATGATGCTCGAAATACTGATATTGGGTATCGGTTTTTTAAATGAAACTACGGTTATGAAACCATCTCATCTAAAAGTTGTAGAATCTTGTTAATCCAGCTGTCACGAGTTCGAATCTCACCACTCCATTCTATTTGATAAAAATCAAGAACAAAATAATATAAGGTTATGTAATTTGATAACTTAATTTTTTTGATGATACCATCCAAAGAAAAACTTGCTGTCTGCATGCTATCATCCTCGCAATGAATTATTGAACAAAATCAGTTTTCTTACACTGTTTCCTTTGGACGGACCGGATCCGTCTACATATGCTTAGCTCATAGGTGTGAATCATGTTAGAGTATGAATTTTATATTGTTTTCATATCCGATCCTTCACCAGCTTATAAATTTATCATTATCTCTATAAATTAAGATCCATAAGAAAATGATTTGATTATATTTAAATTATTGATAGGACAGGGATTTACAGATAAGTTTTCATCGCATGATTTTTCAACCTAAGACATTATTGAAAGGCTCGTATATCTCTAACATTCACGTGCACCGGGTTTCTTTTGACTAGAATCGAACATCCAACTGGGTTATTTCTCTAACATCCAATCGGGTAGTTTGATCCTGTAATATTAATTATTTTTTATACCAGCAATCTAAAAACACATAAAAATAATTACTTTAATTCTCTAATCTTAAACAATTCATTAATTTTCATGATCTTGTTGTTTTTTTTTACGGAATATCCACCATATATGTAAATTTCTAGGAAACTCAATGTGAACATATAATTAATTAATGAAACGAGCTAATACAGGATGGGTTTGAATTGAACATGATACCCTATTCAGTATTCGAATTTGTGATCATCTCCCCAACATTTGCGCCATCACTATGACCCTGCAAATTAAATAGTAATATAAAAAAATCATTTAGGAGGTGACATAAAGGTGGGGCTAAGTAAGCAAGTGTAAGGGATGAGGTTTTGAGAACATGATAATGCTTTGGTCATCATGTTAGCTAATTATCTTTATTAAAATAATATATTTTTTTAAAAAAATAAACATGATCAAATTGACTGAATCACTTAAATTCTATCTGTTTCAATCCAATTTTACTAAATAAATGATTTGTCTAATTTAATTAAAAATCAAACTTTGAATTCCATATGTTTTAGGTTAACTTGTTAGACCAGACGATGTTTAACAATCATGATTACAAAAACTAAAACTATGTTAAAAAGGGGAGGGGATGTGTATACCTTGCTCACGAAGGCACCAAATTTCCCCTTCAATGACCCTTTTGCCCTTTCCTCCATATTAAGCTGCTAGAGTTCTATCTTCCAAAAATAAATAAATAAATAAAAAGTCATATTTATGCACCACTCTGATTGTTAAGATCCAAGACTTGGCATCATATATCGATTTCCAGCTTCGCTACACTATATTTTTGTCTTAGTTGATTCTTAAATGCTCCACTTCAATCCGCATAGTTTATAATTTCCTAATATTACCCCTATAGTTACTAAAAAGTCCAAGTTTTAGCATTCATAACAGCCAACAACAAGCTCACTCTGTTTTGTTCGAATTTTATTTTATTTTTTCTAGTTTTCATCTCCATAAAAACACTAAAGCCCAAATTGAAAAGCAGTTATTATTAAGCAAATTGAGTTTAGTAAAGTGACGGTAACGATGAAACATTTTATGTAGGAAATCTCTTCTTTTTCGGTGATCTAATGCAATTACGTTAAAAAAGAAAAGAGGAAGAAAAAAAAGATTTAATTATAACTTAGATCCTACAACTAGTCCCTAAAGTCTTAAGAATCATTATTTCATCCTTGTGGTTTAAAATCCACCTGTGACTTGGTCCTTTTGACAGGTCGGCATTTGTTTTTATTCTCTTGAAGAGAGGGACAGGGGTTGGAAATTTTTTATATTTTTTTAAAATATGGACAATCAACTTCGTCAAAGGAGTAATTGATTATTTCCAGTACCGCAGGAGATAATTAATTAATTATGATAAATTACAGGGACCAAGTTGTAATGAACTAATGAGAATACATATCTGCCTAGGTAGGGACAGATTTGGACAGTCTCCTTTTCCCTGGTTAAGAAAGTGGCGTTGACTTTGACTACATGGGTTAGGTACATAATAACAAGGGCAGGTGAATCATGAAACCCTGACAATTACTTAAGAGATTGAACTTCTCCTCTTTGATTTTTATACGAATCAATTTATGGCCAACCACCCCTTTTTTTTCTAGATTTGACTTGAGATGTTTGAATTTTTTCAAGTTTTAAATTAATATTTTAATATATTTTAAAATAAGCTTCTTGCCATGCAGATATTGCATTTATATTTTAACCTTTTCAAAGTCAACATGATTCGTGGGTTCATTATTAAAGTTGTCAAAAATATAATATTATTTTCTTTAATATTCTGTAATTCTCTAAAATATAATCCCTGGAAACTAAACTATGCAGCAATAATTGCAAAGTATAAATGTAATTGTCACACAAAGAATACACTTAGTCATATCATATTAATCATGGTAGGCCTTTTACTATTAGGGCTTGTTTGGGAGGGTTGTTGTGGTTGTTTTTTAAAGTAATTTTGATTTAAAAATACATTAAAATAATTTTATATATATATATTTTAAAAACTATTTTTGACATCAGCACATCAAAATGATCTAAAAACACAAAAAAAAAATTCATTTATTTTTTCTTTAAAATTTGGCAACGTTTCAACCACTTGGCCAAACAACCTCTTGGTCATTTTAGCTAGTGTATGTTTTGTAATGTGATGTTTTCCAAAAGTGTTTTTTAATTAAAAATGTATTAATATTATTTTTAATATTAACATATTAAAATTATAAAACACCTATTTTTTATTGTATAATTTAATACTTTTTTAAATTAAAAAAAATAAAAGCACTTAAAATATATAATATATCGCTATTATAAAGGGATAGTTTTGCATTTTTTTATGGTATACATATGCATTACCAGAAACATTAGGTTTTTTTAAAACAAATTTTAGAGTGTGTTTTTCTTTTGACAAAAATATTAGTGAAAAATAATAAATTCTTGTTGATGACATTTTCTTCATGACTGGATAAAGGGTAGTGTTTTTCTCACTCCATAATTTATTATTAACTCCATTTATTGTAGATATTAAAGCACTCTTATAGCATATGTGATATTGCTATTTAATTTTAACTTCTAAAAACAGTCCTTTTAAAATAATAAGAAAAAGATTGCATAAAAACATTTTTTTTTGTTTTATCTTAATTATTTTTTACTTTATAATATATATTCTTAAGACAATATATTCTTGAGGATTTAAATTCTCAAATAGAAATATATCTATCGATCTATTTTATAATACATGCATTCAATAGTGAGCTACTAGATTATTGACTAAGTTGGGTTGAATGTCAGATCAAATTTTGAACTTAAAAATAAATGTCGAGGCATATCAGAGTTAATTTCTAATAAAAACCTTATTCATTAACTCAAAACATGATGCATATTGGATAGCTTTTATTTTTTTAAAAAATATTAATAAAACAACATATTTGATGACAAATTTTTCTTTCCAAATATCGAAACAATAACATATTAGTCAACTTATCAAATATACAACCCAAGATATAAAATCATGATAACTCTATAGAAAATATATCAAAAAAATTTATTAAGGTAATCAAACTTATCCAATGATGAAATTAAAAAAAATT
The DNA here is from genome assembly GCA_032356905.1 of Salix exigua. Taxonomy (NCBI): domain Eukaryota; kingdom Viridiplantae; phylum Streptophyta; class Magnoliopsida; order Malpighiales; family Salicaceae; genus Salix; species Salix exigua. The sequence continues at coordinate 6,228,544 of CM063590.1, read as the reverse complement.
AAATTAAAAAAGGAAATAAAAAGCCACTTAAATTAACCAGGGTTAAACTATCAAAATCATAAATTAGATTACGAGATCAAAATAAATCCATATATTTTTTTCAAAAATAATAATTAGGCAGCCTGAATTCCAACCCAATTTTAAAGGATAAAATAAAAAAAAATCAATTAAAAATGTAACAAAAAAATAATAATTAAAATCAACCCGAACTAACTTATTAAACTCACCACAACCTGAGTTCTAAGACCAAGATGATTTTATAAAAAGAAAAGGAATTTTTTTTATGATGTTCTATTTCTAAGACCAAGAACAAAGCCTAGCTCCAACTCCAAAATCCAAGGTTTCCGGTTTCCAGCAATGCTGCAATCCTGATCAAGTCTTGTAAATAGAAATATCAAAAGGAAGATGTGAGCTAGGTCCCTCCAACTATTATTTTCCAATACTTTCTTTTAATTTCCAAAAACTAAAATTGTTTTCACACTAATAACTGTCAAAAAGAGGGGTAACCAAGCCCTTCTCCATGAAAGGGAAGGCCACAGCAAGAAAACACAACAATCCACAGCAAGAAAACACAACAATGATGATATTATACAAGTATATTTACATTTTGGGGTGATAGAACCCTCAGCGTATAAGTTGTGAAATAAAGTAGCAGAAAGATTCAAGATTGCAAGTTCTATGTTTAGTTCTTCACCTCATCTCCATTTTTAATTATTGCCCACAGCTTTGAATGAAATTATTTTTCTCCTTCTACTCTACAGTTATTTCCAAGATGGTGGTAAGTCTGGGTTTTCTATATCTTCTAAGAAGTAAAGACGAGCACACAACACTTACAGATGAGAGAGCCATGCAAGCACCGGCTACCCATGGTGGCAACATGATCCCCAGAGAAGGAAAGAACATCCCTGCAGCAATAGGTATTGCGATCACATTGTACGCCATGGCAAAAACATAATTCAATCGAATGCGAGCGAAGGTTTTTCTCGAGAGATCAATGGCTGTGATTACATCCTCCAAGCTATTCCTCATCAATACATAGTCAGCAGCTTCTATGGCAATATCTGTCCCTGCACCAATAGCCATGCCAACATCCGCAGCAGCAAGAGCAGGAGAGTCATTGATACCATCACCCACCATTGCTACTATGCTTCCATCCTTTTGAAAAGAATGGACAACATCGGCTTTGCCAGCTGGCATTACTTCAGCCCTAACATCTTGAATGCCCACCTGATCAGCAAAAAAGTACTTCAAGACTTTCAAATATATATATATATATATATATATATAAAAACTACCAAACCATACAAGGAAAACCTGAATTTATTTTCTGTACAAAAAAAAGCCCACCCGATGTTCATCGATATTTTCTTTTTCACATAGAAAAATCACAATAGTTTGTTTTTGTCCAGCGAGCAGGCATGGTGCAACTAAAATCAGCATATAAAGAGCCATTTAGCATAATAACAATGACCAACACAAAGCTATTAAGGGAGGGAGCACTTTGGGTCAAAAAGAGACTATCAATAACAGCACAAATGAGAGGGAATGAGCACTAAATGATGCCAGCAACCAACAGTTACCTGATCAACAGAACTAAAAAACTATCTTTTGTTTCATGTGGGTTACTAAACACATCATCATGAACTGTAAAACCACTACTAAAAACTGTTACAAAACATGTCATAATACCATATTTTCACTTCATGAGAAGTATAGAAAAATATTATTTTGGTAAAGATCAAAACGAAATGATCACAGCAGAACATCAACGGATTTGAGATTCTATTGACTTGGTGGAATTATGAGAAACGTATAAGATTGATCAGAACCAGGATATATAAATAGGGTTTTTATATTACCACAAAGTTGGTGTCTACTTTCATTGAAGAGTGGACAGCAACAAAGTGATTATTATAATTGTGTGAAAATAGATTGTCCTTTTGTGGAGATAGCAGGTACTTCTACCAAAGTTTCTGGATAAAATTTAAGGCAAGGTATCAAAGAAATCACACAAACCTCCTTAGCAACTGCTCGTGCTGTCCTCCAATTATCCCCTGTCACCATGACTGGTTTGACACCCATTTTCATAAGGCCCTCAATTACTACAGAAGCTTCTCTTTTTAATGGATCTGCAATCCCCAAAATACCAATTATATTGTCATCAAATGCAACAAGGACACCTGTCTTTGCACTTTCTTCAAGCTCCACTACAAAATTTTCTACTTGGTCTGGAATGGCAATTCCACTTTCAGTCATCAGTTTCCGGTTACCAATCTGTTAAGTATACAGTCCCAGAAATGGTTGAACATCTTTCTAGAGATTAAAGCTGCAATATACGTTACAAGTTTACACCAAGGAACTCACCAAAATTCGTTTTCCATCTATGAAGCACTTCACACCACTTCCAGGATGAGCCAAGAAGTCTGAGACATCAAGAAGCCACCCAGAGATTGTAGACCCTTTGCTGGGGGTTTGGCCATCATTGGTTGCAGGAGGTTCATCAAAGAAATGGAAATGGCGTGCATATTCCACAATTGCTTTTGCCAATGGATGTTCACTGCTAGCCTGAGACATGTGAACAGGTAATGGGAATCAGAGGCTGCCTTTATCTTTTTTAATAATTATAAAGAAGAATGGGGGGAGGAGGGAGTGGTTTCCTTCGATATGTATAGCATGTCACATGATGCCTTATGGCGTATATTCCTTTACTTTTAAACTATGGGTAATTTCTGTACCACCCCCTTAAAGGCACTAACCTCGAAACCATAAATGGACACCAAAGACATTACCAACGGTGCTCTGATAGAATGTGAATGCACACACATCATAATAACAAGCCCAAACACATTCAAATATACATTTTTCAAAAAGAAATAAGAATCACCTCTGCAGAAGCCACCCATCTGAGAAATTCTCCACGACCCATTCCAGTGAAAACTTTTACATCAGTAACTGTGGCTTGTCCCTGGGTTAGAGTACCTGTTTTATCCAATATCACATACTTAATCTTCTGAGCCCTTTCCAAAGCATCTCCTCCTTTTATCAGCACACCATGGTTAGCACCAACCCCAGTAGCAACCATGACAGCAGTTGGTGTTGCCAGGCCAAGTGCACATGGGCATGCAATCACCATCACTGAGATTGAAAACATGAGGGAAAAAACAAAGTAATTGCCATTTTCTGGAAGCCATTCTTTCGGGTAAGCTCCAGAAATTCCACTAATGTACCTGCAAGAAATTAAAGAAAATATTTAACCAAAAGTTATGAATACAACTACAAAGTTATCAATATATGTATATATAAGATACCACATCAGGAAAGCAAAACAAGCCATGAAATTACCAGCTAAACAATGTCACTAATGCCAATCCAACAACTGTAGGAACAAAAATGCTTGCCACCTGCAACTCATAAACACATCTAGGATGAGAAGAATATAGAAGTAAGAGCATCTGAGCGCATTCTGTTCATATGCATAATAGTAGCAATTCTAGCAGGCTTACAGAAAAAGAGTGTGGCCAGAAAGAAATGAACAACTTGATATGCATACAAAAAAAGACACAAGTGTGACGGTTTTAGCTGGTTTTGTAAACCAAACGATCTAAAACATCCTGTTGGTTTAAGAAATTGAGAGGAACAGATAAAGACAAACTTGATTGTGCGGTTAAGAAATTGATTGAACCCTTAGGCACTATCCCAGTGATGTTATATCAAGTAATACATCATCCATATCTGTAAAAACAACCGACAGAAACAAGAACCATAAAATATTCCAGCACGACAAAATGGCAATCTTAAAGGTGGCTTATATTCTGATCATACTTATGTCTCTTCATCCCAATAAAACCAGCTCAAATTTTTAACAATAACAAAAATGCAAGTGGACCTTTTGCTCATCAAAACAAGGGAGGGACAACTAAGCTAATGCATAGCATATATCTGGCATATAAGAGAATGGATCAATAACTTAACAAGGACATGTATTATAAATGATATATTGGCAACAGAAAACAAGTGTTAACCAATGGTACGGTTTACTTAATGCACGAAAACTCATTTAGTTAAGATGGATAGGCAAGCAACAGGAACTGCAGTCCCAAAGCAGATGTCATATTGCCATGAAAATTTTCTGGCAGAATAATAATAATAATAAAAAAAATTAAAGCACATAAATGCAACTTACATAATCAGCAAATTTCTGTATTGGAGCTTTGGACATCTGGGCTGTCTCAACCAAGCTAATTATCTGGCTCAAAACAGCATCTGATCCTACTTTAGTAGCTTGTATGTGAAGAGCACCATGTAAATTTATTGTGCCTCCAACAACTGGTGAACTTCCTTCCTTCAGAACGGGTGCAGATTCACCAGTTACCATGCTTTCATTAACATGACTTGAACCCCATACAACAACACCATCTGCAGGAACTTTGGTACCAGGAAGAACTTTTAATATGTCACCAGGTTGAATAAGTAATGAATCTATCTCCCTTTCTGCAATGCACTTTTCACCTAGAATATGAACCAATACCTGCTTAGTTCTTCAATGATTTGGTTTTCTTTATTATTTTTTTAGCCTGACTAAGATTGACAGGAAATTATTTATATTTTGATATTGGCAATAGATAATTTAGAAACCCTTGAAAGAGATCATTTTGAACCATATCTCAAGTACAAGAGGTAAAAAAAGAAAAGATAAAAAAAACCTTTGTCTTTGACAACTAGCAGTGCTGTTGCTGGAGCAAGTTGTACAAGTTTCTTGATGGCATCTGATGTTTTTCCCTTGGCAAGGCACTCCAAATACTTACCCAACAATACAAATGTTATCAGCATGGAGCTTGTTTCAAAGTATGTTGGAGACCAAAAGCCAGTGACTGCACCATATAGTAGCGCACAAACAGAGTAGAAGTATGAAGCTGAAGTTCCCAATGCAACTAAAACATCCATGTTGGTTGAACCATTTCGAAGGGCTCTACCAGCTGCCACATAGAACCGCTTCCCAATTACAAATTGAACAACACTCACCAATGCCCACTTTAACCAATCACCCATTAGGAAGGGTCCACAGCGCCAGAGTAGCAAGGAATACAACAGTGGTATGTGAGGACAAATTACTCGCATGAAAAAGATGGGAATCTGGATCCAATTCATCAAATGCCAATGATGAATACAACGATAAAAAAATAAAAAGAAACAAACAGATGCCTATATGGGCTTTTCAAGTATACTCAGAGAAAATGTCATGGTATGAAGATTCCCAGAAAAATGCACAAATACACAACAATGCCTTTTCAATTATCCTCAGTCCTTGGAACAAAACAGGAAAGAGTGCATAGTTCAAACTTGTGTACGCAAGCAGCAGATAATGATACCAATTGTAAACTAACACCAATGCATTCAACAACCCCCACACAAATACTAATAATAAATAATTAAATAGGAATACCATATTGAAGAGGCAATCAAAACCACTAGCATGTTAAAAGATACTCACACTAAGAAACAGACTGGAAATGAAAAGTCGAAACATAACAGAAATTTCTTCAACATCCTTAGTAGTCATTCTTGAGTAAGGGTTAATAGCATGTAATTTGAACTTCCCATTGCTCCCTCTCTCAACTCCATCAACCAAGGATCTAGAACCTACAACTTCAGGGTCAAAGAGAACTTCTAGTTCACTGGATAACTGGTTGTAATGGAATTGCCGTACTCCATCAAGCATTACCAGTATTCCCTCTAAAAGCTGCACATCCTTCTCACTGAATACCCCAGCAACTCCAAGTAAAATTTTGTCCTGTTGATTACTCTGTACAAGAGATGCATCAAAGCCTGCATCTTCAATAGCATTCACTATATCATCTTTGCTAATTACAATAGGGTCATACTCAACTTCCCCTAAAGAAGTAGCAAAAGCCACCACAGCCCTTTTGACACCAGGAAGACTTCTCAAAATACCTTCAACAGAGTTCGCACAGGCTACACACCTCATGCCTCCAATTGTGAATTGCCCCAAAAGGGTTCCATCTGGATTTGTTTTTAATATACTGGGTTCAGATAGAATCTCTGCTTCAAAACCTGCATCCTCAATTGCATTCTTGATATCATCATCCTGAATTAAGACACATTATAAAATACTTCAGTAAATTTATGTAAACAGCAGTTAAGCCATGCAACGTAACAGCCCATGCAGTTTTCTGAGCCATTACAGAGAAGGAAACCACGTGCCATAAATTTCTCAATAGTAATATAAAGTTATAAACGTCTCAGAGAACCCATTGTCAAGTTGTCTTTAAGCAACCGTGGAAACTCATTTTCATAAGCAACAATTACACAACCTTGAAATTCATAAATATTGAAGCATTGCAAACAAGTGATTCGCCTATATAATTTAATTTAATCAAATTTAGTAATCAAGTATGGGGGTTTCTAGAGTACCTGAAGATTTCATTTTACCAAACCCCCATACCCCAGAAAGAACCAGAAATGGGGACCTAGACTTTCAAAGTCGAACTTTCTGAGTGTATCCATGCATAAAAATGTAGGAGCAAGATATCTTTAGCTAGAATGCATCCTGAGTAACTGATAATATAGTATATGCCCAGTTGCTCGGCTTTATCAATAGCAAGGTCAAAGCATATCATTTTTTTTTTACCATGTAGGACTAATATGTCTTCTTAGATCTTTCCTAACATCAGAAGCACTATAACCATAAAGAAATTCCTCAATAAAATTCTATCCAATGATCCATATATGCATATCAAAAAAACAAAACTACCATGTTCAAAATCATACGAACTCAACATCGATCAGAAAACTATCCTAGTGCTTAAAGTGCATCAGTTTTAAAAACTTTGAACAGCTAATAATTCAGCTCAAAACACCATGCTATAAAAACAACTTCTAATCCATCATCAGCTATAAAAAAACACAAGCTGAAAATATAGAACTCTTCACATTTAGCACTAACGTACGATCCAACTCGGCACCATATACTAGTAACTCAAGATATACCAAAACAAAATTTCAAAATAATCACCACAAAATCAAAGTTACTACCTTAATCATATGAAGCTACGAATTTCAAAAAACAAAAAAAAAAGTAACAAAAACATACATGTCCTCATTCGCAATCAAGCTCCAATATCAAAATTCAATTAGCCCCCACCACCAATACCAACGTACCTTAACCAAAGCTGGGTCGAATACAACGTCAGCTTTATTTTGAAGCAAAGCCACAGAAGCTCTGAAAACCCCGTGAACACTCTTCAATGCTGATTCAACAGAATTGGAACAAGCAGCACAAGTCATCCCTGTAACTCTCACTTGAATTCTCTTAAAACCATCTTCTCCAATCACAATTGCATGCGAGTCATCATTATGATCATCCCGGCTTTCACAGGAATCAAGAAGCCTAACATCCTCCATCACGTCATCGGTGTAAACCATAGCCGGCGGGGATCGCCGGGTGCCGGCCACCTGGGTCAACTGTAGGTCTCTCATGCTAGGTGACGTCAATAAGGGTCACACGCAGAGCCAGTCTCTCTCGATGTAATCAAAGAAATTTATGATGGAAATGAAAATGGAAAGAAACTTGGAAGAAAGAGAGATTCTGGGAGGTAGAGAGAGGGAAGATAGTCCTTTTGTTTTAACAGCTTCTGGACGTCATAATAAAATGTTTGTTTATTTTGTGTTTTAAAAATATTTACTTATTATTAATTAATTATTTTGATATACTATTGAAAAATAATTTTTATAAAATTAAATAAGTATTATTTTAATATATTTTTAAATAAAAAAACTTTAAAATGCCATTATTATTTTATACTCCCTCTAAGTTTGAAAGTGCATAATTGCCCTCTGTACTTGCATTGTTGGTGGTTTTGTACTACCGTTAGACCGCTCCTGTTTCTTTTAATATAGTAATAATAATAAATAATAATATTTGTAAGATTAGAGGGGAGAACATTTATTAAGACCTTCTACAGTAGCAATTCTGATCACGAGAGCATGATCTCATATGTTCGTTCATATACAACATTGCACCAATTTGAGAACGTGGCGTGGCCTTTTTTTTTTTTTGAAAAAATTCATTTTTTTTTAAAAAATAAATGGACCGATAAAGCTCAAGTATGTGGTGTTTTTATTGTTCACAAAACATGGTTAATTCTCTCATATTTTACTATGAATTACAATAATGTAATTTCTTTATTTTGAATCTGGTTCTTGTTATTTTTGCACAATTAAGCCATTTTGAGATCAAATTATAACTCAATTCCATGATTTTGTGTAAAGAGGGATTGAGTTTAAGGAAAGAGAAATTAATTGAAAATAGTGGGTAACACTATTGACATATTGAAAATTTCTATCAAACATTCATCTAAGTCTCTCTTTCTTAGTTATTAGGTGATTAGTCCCTTGTATTTTATAAAATTAAATTTTGGTACCAAACTTTATTTTTCTTCTCTTTTTTGTTTTCTTTAGTTGGAGGAAAGAGAGGAAGTTAATAGATTTTCTTAAACAGAGAAAGTGTTTATTGGTGAAAAATCCAACAACTAAACCGATCATTTTTTTATGTCAAATATTTTCATATGATGATACAAGTGTGTCCTTGCATTTTTTGTTTTGTTTTTACTCATTAAATTTCATGTGTGTGTCGGTTTTTATCAAAAACTTTTTTGTGTTTTTCTATTATAAAATTTAACCTATTGCATGTTAGTAAGGGAGATGTTGGGGGTATTAAGAGTCACCACCTAGTTATTTGGTTTAGGGAGGCTAGGAAACCCAAATATATGAATCTTATCAGAGGTTTGAAAGGTAAGGATCTAATATGGTTAGGGAAGGTGTTAGCACCCTGAACACACTTGGTTTGAGGTAAGTTGTTTTGTGTGATTATAACATGGTTTAAGGATTTTGTGGTTTCTTAACTAGTATTTTTGGCTTGGGATTTATTTTTATGAATAAGTCTAGCTTTATAAATCTCTTATAGACTCGTATACATAAATAAATTCTTATATGATAAAATACATGTAGGTGCTCTGAGAAGGTTCACCTATCTTCGATAAATGATGTCTTTTTTGTATATCATAATAAAATATTTTTCTTTAGCTTAATCATTCCCTTATCTTAGATCTCTAAAGATTAATAAAGGTTTTTAGTGATCATAATACTATTAGGTGACGACTTCTTTTTCTATTTTTATCATATTTTCAAAACATAAACAAAGCTTTTTATTTTTATAGGTTTGTCGTGATGTTGGGTGCAACAACTAGAATACAATCTCTTAAATTAACATAAATTATTTTCATTTTGGTTTCTAAAAGACCTTTTTTTAAAAGAAAATTCAACCTACTCCTTATAGTCCTAATCTAATAGAATACTCAAACAATAATGAGCATATATACTCATTCTGACCTTTTGTATTTACTTATACATTTTATCTTTTTTTTTTGTGTATATATATATATATATATATATATATATATCAACTCACCAAGGAAGAAATATAGGTCATATGTGAGTTTTGACTTCTCCCTTGAGTCTACAATACCATATCCATGAAGAAAAAAATGCAAAATAATGAAAGATCATAATAGACAAAAGCAATTAGAGGGATATAAAGAGTTTTAAACAAGAGACTTCTCCCTTGAGTCTACAATACCATATCCATGAAGAAAATAAATGCAAAATAATGAAAGATCATAATAGACAAAAGCAATTAGAGGGATATAAGAGCATCTCCAATGGGGAGTGCTATTTTGGAGAGGCAAATCTTTAAAATAGCACTTTGAATAGTGTAAAAATAACATTTTTGTTGATGTGTGTTCCAGTGGTAAAAGCCATTTTGAAGAACCATTTATTATTATATTATTTTAAATATAATATAATTATTTTGTATGTAGTTTAATCATGCAAATAATTATACAATTAATAAGAGTAAATTATATAATTAAATAATTATTTTTTAAAAACCATCCAACACTATAATTATTAATTTTTATATTATTTTTTAATATATATTACATTTTTTAAATATATTTATATATTATAATATATATAAAAGGTGGCCCCAAGGTGGGGCCACCTTTTATAGCTCTATGTCCCGAGCTGCTACAAATAGCAGCTCGGGACGGGGATGCCATTTTTACATGTGTAAATGGCATCCCCGCTGGAGCTTTAAAAAGAAGCAAAAACAGGCAAATAAATATTATTTTAATTTTGCCTCCTCAATTTAGGATGTCGGCTGGAGAGTTTTAAACAAGAAGTTTTATCTTAATATTGGTCTGCATAAGCAAGCACTGCAAACTTCATCATTTAAGGAAATAACATTTGACTAGAGGTAAACTAAAAAAATGTCATTTCATCTTAATATTCAGTCAATTATGTAAATTCCATAAATTTTATATGTTCTTACACTGCCAAACTAAAAGACACCAAATGCTTCTTTTTAGGCATAATATTGTTAATCATCTTTCCTTTAATGACAAACTCTTTAATCTCAATAATTTAGGTTGGATAACATTTGATAATAGTTAGAACATCTCGAATTAGAACATAAATCCCTTGCTAAACCGTATTTCTACAAGCAAACAAGCTGCAAACATAATTTCTGACTTTGGGTATGATAAGAAACGAGTCACCTTATGGATAACAATGAAAAAATTATTTGACATGATATCCTAGATAAATTACCTCAAGAAACCTTCAAAGCATAAGTTGTAGCGAATCTTAATGAGTATTATAAATTTCATTGTGTGTTAGGGCAAAATTTCAATAACTATAATGAATTTCACTATGTAGTTAAGATAATGATGACTCTAAACATGTTATAAGTCGAGGAAAAACATTTTTTTTTGGGAATGAGGAGTTTATTGATTTTACCATATATAACTTGGGTGAGAAAGAGACAGACTAAAAATTATGTTATATATATATATCTTAATTGAGTTCATATGGATCTCATATTGTGATTTTGCCTTAGGTGACAATCAACACCTTACAAGAAAAACTATTCATCGAATAAGTAGTTAAGAGGTATGTCAAGGAGGAAGAGCTTGATAATTAAAATGCATACAAAGTCCAAAATAATGTTTAAGTATAAGTAGTTTTTGATAATGTTTAGGTATGTCAAGGAGGAAGAGCTTGATAATTAAAATGCATACAAAGTCCAAAATAATGTTTAAGTATAAGTAGTTTTTTTTTATTATCCTTACTTTTTATGCCATCATAACTAAATATATTAGAAAAGAAATCTATTTGTATTGAGATTAGTTTATTAATAAAGATCACATGATTTTTATTCTCTCAAAATCTTATATTAATATGGCGAATAAGCTATTAAGATGTACCATTCATATCAAACTTGGTTAAATTTACAGAAAAAGCCATTTGTTAATGTATATGTCATATATCCTTAACTGAAACTAAACTATTTTTTTTTTCCAGAAAATAACTCAATGTTTATTTAAAAGCAATGCTCAACAACTCATTCCACCATCTTAATGGATGGGATGATGAATATTTTTTAATAAACCGTGTATAACTTAAAAACTAACAAAACAACATGAAAATGATAAAATAAATATTTTGAAATTTTATCTAATGATGTCGTTGCCTTTAGTGTCCATGGGAGAGTATGATTTTACATTTAATTAAATCTTCTTGGTAGACTAAACTCCATGGTATATTAGATTTATTTCTCAAGCAATTCATGATTTTCTTATTATATTAGAAAATACAAAGTACTTGGAAAAACAAGTCCAATGATGCTGAAATTACTCCTTAGGTTGAAACCCATTGTCCTCGAAGCCCATCTTGAATAAGAATCAAATTTATTAAGATTTGTTCTTGTGGGGTTGTTTCTCTTTTATAATCCATATTGGTCTATGTATCTTGTCAAAACTTATTAAAAGATTTATTGAAGTTCTTTCCCCTAGCCTTAGTGGTTGACCCTACTAAAAATACCAATGAATCTTTTAGTGTGGATTAGATCGCATCATACCCTTTCTTCTTAAAAAAGGATTTGACTTTAAATAATCACCTACATCAAACAAAGAGAGATTAAATGCATTAAAAGTATCACTAACTCCATACTTGGAAGATTCTTTTTATAAGCATTATCATTGATCTTTTCAATTATTTAAAAAAGATCATCTCCTCTTGGCATCACCTTAGAGCATCTTATCTTACGAAACCTCTCTTTTCACAATATTTGCAACGAAACCCAATCTCTTAACTCAGATCTTACCAATTTCATCCTTTTATTTGTTTTGTATAGATATTACTCATTTCCCCTCTCTATGTGTTGTCGTACCTTAACATGTAAAGCTTTCGCCACTTGTGCCTTTTTATTTCTATCAAGACAAAACATTTCATCAACATGTAAATAAATCGGATTTATTGGTGTCAAATGATTAAAACCATAAACAATATAAAATGGTGAAAAATCAGTAGTAAAATGCACACTTTGATTATAAACAAAGTCAATAAATGATAGACAATCCTCATAATTTTTTAAGTTCTTTTAGACAATAGATCTTAACAACTGAGTTAAAGTCTTGTTTACTATTTCCCTAGTGATTGGCCTATTAGAAATACTAATGTATCATCTGTTGTGGATTTGAACCCATTAAGGTTCGTTGTTTTAAAAAGTTTGAGCCTAACAAGGCTTAAGCAATGTTTTTTTTTTTTCTCTCGGTAAGGCTTTAAAAAATTTGAGCTCAATAAGACTCCGATAGTTTTGAAACTAGTAAGGTTTTTTTTAGCCCAACAAGTTTCCTTTTCAATGTAACTAGTTAATGGCCCGCACTACGTTGCGGGCGGAGTAAATATTTTTTACAATTGTTGAGATAAAAATATAATATTTCAATATGTAAAGCTTGATAAATGAAACAAATCAACATACTTTATCATAACAACAGTGACATCGAAACTTTAACTTCTAAAATTATCATCACTATCACTGTCAAAAGAATAAATAATATCAAACAAACCTAAGAAGAAAACACCAAAAAAATTAATAAAAAAGCAAGTAAGAACAAAAACTAAAACTATTATTACTATTATTAATCTTGATATTATTATTGCGTTAAGAACGGGAACACAAAATAAAATCAAAGGCTAAAAAAAGCCTAAAAACACATACAAAAGAGAAAATAAAAAAATGATAAAAAAACATAAAAAGTATTGCCTGGAAAAAAATTAATTTGACTTGAAAATTAAAAAAAATTATCGTACTATATTGCGGGCTAAGGATATAATTTTTATAAATTTAATAGTAAAGAAATTAATAGGATATGCTGCTCCAAAACTAAAATATAATATCTATATATGCAGAATTTAATATAATAAAACAGATCATCACACTCTATTATAAAAAGAGCAACATCAAAGTCTTAACATCTAAAACTATTATTACTATTACTGTCAAAACAATAAAAATTATCAAATTATTCCGGGAGAAAAAAACTGAAAAACATTAAAAAAAGAGTAAGCAAGAAAAATAATTGAAATTCTTATTCTTGTTATGATCCTTATTATTGTGTTAATGATGAAAAAAACAAAAATAAATGAAAGGCTAAAAAAATCATAATAACTTTAACTAAAGATGAAAACAAAAAAATAAAATAAAAATCATGAGGTAAAAAAAATCATTTCACTTGAAAAAAAAACATAACATAAAAGAAAGAAAAATGATAAAACAGAAATAAAAATTATTAAATGGGAAAAAAATCATTTGACTTGAAAATTAAAAAAATAGACCGCACCACGTCGCGGGCTTAGCAAATAATTTCTATAATTGTTGGGATTAAAGAAATTAATAGGAATTGCTAGTCAAAAATTAAAATATAATATCTATAAATGAAAAATCTATAGAAAACAGATCACCAGATCCTATTATAAAAATAACAAAATCGAAGTCTTAACATGTAAAACTGTCATTCTATTACTGTCAAAACAATAAAAATTATCAAATTATCCCAAGAGAAAAAAATTGAAAAACATTAACAAAAGAGTAAGCTAGAAAAATAACTGAAATTCTTATTATTATTCTTATTCTTATCCTTGTTATTGTATTAACAATGAAAAAAATAAAAATAAATGAAAGGCTAAAAAAATCCTAATAAATTTAACAGAAGATGAAAAAAATGTTATGAGGTAAAAAAAATCATCTGACTTGAAAAAAAACATAACATAAAAGAAAGAACAAATAAAAAAATAAATGATAAAAAAAATTAAAAATTATTAAATGGGAAAAAAATCATTTGACTTGAAAATTAAAAAAATCGACCGCACCACGTTGTGGGGCTAAATAAACAAATTTTATAATTATTGGGATTAAGGAAATTAATAGGATTTGCTAGTCAAAAATTAAAATACAATATCTATAAATGCAAAATTTAATGTAACAAAACAGATCACCATATTCTATTATAAAAATAGTAACATCAAAATCTTAACATGTAAAATTATCATTGCTATTACTGTCCACTGCACTTCGAAGTAGTGTAAAATGAAAAAGAAAAAAAATTAAACAAATTGGACAAACAGCCAAGAGCATCCAGATGTGTGAAATGGAAAAGGCAAAAAAAAAATTTTAAAGATGGACACATCCGAGAGCAGCCAGATGTGTAAAATGAAAAAGAAAACGAAAAAAATACTGGACACAACCGAGAGGAACAAATTGTGTGAAATGAAAAGGGAAAAAATATTAAACAAACTTAACACATGGAATGGCAGAACAACCGAGAGCAGGTTGTGTGTGAAACAAAAAATCAAATCATAAAATCAAACAGGAGACGTGGCACAACAACCATCATATGACAAAACCCAAAAATAACCCGTAACCAAAACATTTACAAACTCAACCGATCCCATAAACCAAACTGACCCAAGCAACTATTCCAATCCACAGTTAAAGCAGTCACGGTGCACAGTAACCGGCTGATGTCTTTTGGTAGATAGCAAATTGTATTCGCTAAATTCTGTTGTATTTTTTTTTTCTGTATTGAATTAGTTGGTTGTTGTTATCAGTTTAAGTGCTTGGATAATAATTTAGTTGACAACTCTCAAAATTATAATCGATAAAATCTATTAAAGATGAGTGAATTGTATTTACGGTTATAAAAAAAAGTGCAAGGGGAAATCACCCTTTTAAACAGTAATTGGAAAAAAATTGTGGCGCGCATAAGTTAACCTGGACACCACGGTCACGGGAAAAAAAAATAAGCGGAAAAAAAAACAGGAAAAAAATGTATAAGTTGAACCAAAAAAGGAAAAAAAATGGACTTGGAGATTAGTCATGGTACACGTAAATTGTCATTGATATCCTAGTTTAAAATAATAATAATAATAATAAAATAAAATGGAAAGCATAAAATAAAATGGAAAGCAAATTTTTCAGATAATCATTTTTAAAATCAGGATTGTAGAAGAAAAAACAAAAACACAATAGTTTTTTTTAAAAAAGAATAATATTAGAAAAAAAAGAAGATAAAACAACTGGAAAGTTGCTTTAAAAAAAGATTTTTTTAAAAAAAAGTAATTTCGAAAAAAAAACAGTTGCTTTTTAAATAAAACAAAAAAAAGAATTTAAAAAAAAAACAAAGTCAAAATTTATGGCTGAAAGGTTCGAACCCTGCGCGCTGAAATTTCCGGCGTGCAGGTGAACCGCTCGGCCACCACTAATTATTTGTCAAATTTTACCATAAAAAAATACAAAAAGAAACCCTGTGTAAAAAAAAAGGCATACGTGCACCTGCGAAGGATTGAAACAAAGTGCGTGTCCACAGTAATTTGTGAGTGTGTGTACAGTGGCCGAACAATATTTTCTGTTTTGTTTTAGCTATATGTTAATGAAAAATGTAACAAAAAAAATGGAAGTAAAAAAAAAGAGCATAAAAAAATGAAACCGGAAGTAAAAAAAAAAAAATGTAACCGAATTTTAGCTATATGTTAATGAAAAATGTAACAAAAAAAATGGAAGTAAAAAAAAAGAGCATAAAAAAATGAAACCGGAAGTAAAAAATAATAAAAAGAAAAAAAATGAAACCGAACAAAATAAAAAAAATATGAAAAGGAGCATGTACTCACGTGAAGTAGGGAGGTGAAATGGTCAGTGAATAGTGAATGAATAGTAATTTGTCATTCTCTTTTAGTTATAAGGTAATAAAAAATAATAAAAAGAAAAAAAATGAAACCGAACAAAACAAAAAAAAATGAAAAGGAGCATATACTCACGTGAAGTAGGGAGGTGAAATGGCCAGTGAATAGTGAATGAATAGTAATTTGTCATTCTCTTTTAATTTGCCATTCTCTTTTAGTTATAAGGTAATAAAAAATAATAAAAAGAAAAAAAATGAAACCGAACAAACAAAAAAAAATGAAAAGGAGCATGTACTCACTTGAGAAGTAGGGAGGTGAAATGACCAGTGAATAGTGAATGAATAGTAATTTGCCATTCTCTTTTAGTTATAAGGTAATCATTAGAGATAAATTCAAATAAATAAAAGAATGCAATTGGATGAAAATTAAAGAATTGAAAAACCTTTACCTAAATCGGGAGGACTGGAAAAATAGAAGGACTATTTAAAATAAACAAATCTCCCTTTTAATGAAATGGTGAGTTTTAAAATAATAATAAAAGAGTAATGCACCAAAACAATGTGTATTTACTGGCTTCATAATAGCTTAAATTTATTTCTAAAAAAATATGTGTTATCATCATTTTACATAAACAATGTGTGGAAAACATTATTTTTAGAAATCAATATTTTTTCACTTTTGTGTTTTCTTACTTTATTTTAATGGCTTCCTAATAGAATTAGTTTTATTTCCGATCCTGGCAAACGTCAATGGCTGGCATCCATTCGCGCCCACTTAAAAAGTGTGAAAAAGTATGCGTGCATGCGCATTGCGCAGAGACACACTCACTGGATCTGTTGTTATCAATGTTAAATCCTGGCATGTGCTCCATCAGAAGTTTAATGCTTTCTAACCCATCAAAGTTTATCAAATTCGAATAGCATGATCAGTGAGAGGGTGGCATGGACTTTAGCAGAAAGAAGTCAACGGGGTTATTGTGGTTATCTTGCTGGGATTGATGTGATCTAGAGCAGGATGCAGGTGTAATATCGATGACCCAAATGAGGTGTACAATGTTGTGGTTCTTCTACGATCACCCAAACAAGCTCACACAGTTGGGAATATGATTTTTAACAGGATGGTGGTTTCCGTTTAGGGTTGGCGGTGGTGTGGCCACTGGCCCATAATATATTGTTTCTTATCTCAATAATGGATGTCGTGTGGATTGGTGGCTGATGTGAAAAAAGATTGATGTCGGGTCACTAACGACTAGCATTTATGAACGTCACGTACTTACGCGTGCTATATCAGAGAATGGAAAGGATGACAGAAAAGAGTAGCTTTTAAAGTGGCGACATTGAAATGATGGGTGAGGACGCTGAGGTTGGGACTAAAGATTCATGGCGGCTGCTTCTAAATTTATTGGGCCAGATTTATTTGCTTCCTGGTGAACAGACATCCTTTCTAGTATAACTCGGTTCGGGCTGGCTTTGGACCAGGTTTCTGTAAAGCCATGGACTGCAAGCTCATCAGTCTTAGTTTTGCTGGGAGTACTGCATTGATTGATTGATTGTTTCTTCTCCCAAAACCAGAAAGCAAATTGCAGAAATCAGGAACAAAACAGCGGATCGAGAAGAGAATTAGTAACGACAGCGAAAGCAATGATAGCTTCACCACAAAATCTCACCTCTCGATTCCTTCACCGCATGCAACTCTTCCAAATATCCTCCTCCTCCTCCTCCTCAGGTAAAGCCCATATCACTCCTTGCAACATTTTATAATGCTGTGTATATACATATAAAACTTTATTTCTACGAAAATCTTAAGAAAGCCCAGTTTCACGGTCGATTTATTATTATTTTACTTGAAAAGAGCATTGCAGTGCGCTATATATTTTCTATTTACATGCATGATTGAATTACCAGGTCTCTCTCTTCTTCCTTCTTTTGAAATTCTCTCGAAAGAAGAGTAGTTTTAAATAATTGGGTTTATTCTATATAGGAAAAAGGATTTGGAAAAAGGTTCCGCCTCATGCAATCTTTATTGGCTGGAAAATTGGGACAGCATGGATTAAAAATGGATTAAGAGTACAGTATAGTAGGAGCAGATTGGTTGAAAGTTGAAACTGTCGATGAATCAAGATTTATTCTTGGCTCTTAACTAATATTCTCAATTTGACTCCAGAAATCAATTCTGCAATGAATAATATCATTAAGTTCCGGTCTTTATGTTTCACAGGGACAAAGCAACCCAATCAAAAAGCCAATATTCTTTCTGTTCTAGGATAGATTGTCATGAATTCAAAGCGGGTGGTCGTTACTAGTGTTGCTGGTCTTTCTTGCAGGAAGGCCTTCAAAAAGCGATGGATAAATTGCACGTTGCTAGCTGCTGTGTTAAACTTCACCCTTATCTTGCCTCTATTCTTTGATCGATGTTATTATTACATGTTAGAAAATGATATAAATCATATTTTGAAATCTTATTTAACAATTTAAATCTGCAGATGAGATGATTATTTAATATAGTATCGGAGTCTTGTTGGTCCAGTAGTCATAAGTTCAAATTTTATCATCCCTATTCTATTTTATAAAAATCAAACACAAGATAGTATGAGTTGTAAGGATATTTCCCCTAGAGTAGCCGATGTATTAACGGTCCGATCATTAAAGTTCAAGTTCTTTGTAAAGTCTACGGATTCTAGTACTTTAAAGCGAAACCGTGATGGATCGGTCTCAATAAACGAGTATTAGAATGGGTACGTTGAGACCCTCTCCTCTAGCCATAGAATAAAATATATTCTCGTAAGGTTATATACATACATATATTGATGGTTTTAAATATATGTATGTGTATAAAATAAAGTTATGGAATTAAAACAATGTCTTTTAATGTCATTTAATTAAAAGACACAACTCCATTCCTATTCTATATTTCTTCCACCCATTCGGTGGGTATAAGTGGGAAGAAGAAAAGTGGAAGAGTAGGAGAAGTGGGGTGTGTGCTTTTGCCGAAAGTGATCAAGAAGAGAAAAGAAAACCATAAAAGTGGATCTCTCTCCATCATTGAGATCAAGCAAAGATTGAAGGTGTAGAGGAGAAGATCAACAAAGATAGTAGGAAGAAAGAGGATTCGATGCAGCAATTCAAGAACAAAATGGAAGGTGGTAAGTTCTAAATTTTCCATTGTTCTATATTTGCAAGATTTCATCATCAATATAAATGTCTTGTGGGATTAAATAATCTATTGATATATTGGGATAGATTCCAGAAATAGAAATCATTAAAGAATGTGAAAATTACATGGGCTATCAAAGCCTAATAGAACCCATTGATCTCCCATTAAAAGGATTGATGATAGATTCCGTGTTTTATCAAACATTGATAGATTGAAATATATGGAAAAACAATTATATCAATGTGTAGAGACTGAGATTATATGTTCAACGTTATATTATATGTTAAAATCCATTAATTAGATAAAAAGTTATGATTTTGTTGAAATTATCTGGTTTACGTGGTGGTTTTCGTCAAAGATGACGATGAACGAGAGTTCAAGCCGTCGACCAGGTTACTTGTTAAACAACCAAGAGGTCGACCGGTTCGACTCAAGAGGTCGGCCGATTCATTTGGTAAAAACCAAGAGGTCGACCGGTTCGATCCAAACGGTCGACCGGTATACTTGGTGGTCCAAGCGGTCGACCGGTACACTTAGTAACCAAGCGGTCGACCGGTTCAATTGGTAACCTAAGCGGTCGACCGGTTCATGCTGAAACCTAAGGGTTAAAATGTTTCCAATGCAAACCGTAAAGGAGTTCATATTACGTATAACTTGTTAATCACCACAGTGATCTAGTTATATTTAATATGACGGTAAAGTAAAGATTCATAATTGATTATGATTAAATGATGCTTAAATGACATGAAAGGTTTCGATTGATCAATGAATTACTTAATATATCCTAGGAGATCACCCACAGGTGGATCATTGGGTGTAATAAGTAACGCATAAAGTATTAATCATTTATGCTATGGTCGATAATGTGTATACCCACAGGTAGCATTATTATCGGTTATATGTATGACTTGATTAATTATTAGCATTATTAGCATCATGTAAAGGAGTTCATGTCCCTCTTTCTTGCGGAAGAAACACTTGACCACTTTATGGATTTTACTTTCAGGTCCTTTAAAGAGACCCTTATCCTTCCTTCTGTCCTTCATACTTGGTTTCTTAAAGCTGCTACCGGCTTTGTTTAGTCCAGCAATGAGTGCAACTTGATTTTTCAGCTTCTTTAACCTCGCCTCCTCCTGTATGAGCATGACCTTCAATTCCTGAAAGTTCCATTTATCCTTTATGGTGTTGTAATTCACCTGGAACTGGCCATACTCTTGAGGCAGAGAGTTAATGATAAACTGAACCAAAAAAGATTCATGCACCTCCATCCCCATGGACGTCAACCGTGATGCCAGATTAGACATGTGCGTGACATGTTCATGGATTGTCTGAGACCATTCGAATCCTCTTTCTTCCTCTCGTCTTTGTTGATCTTCTCCTCTACACCTTCAATCTTTGCTTGATCTCAAATGATGGAGAGATCACTTTAATGGTTTTCTTTTCTCTTCTTGATAACTTTCGACAAAGCACACACCACTTCACCCACTTTTCTTCTTCCACTTATACCCACCGAATAGGTGGAAGAAATATAGAATAGGAATGGAGTTGTGTCTTTTAATTAAATGACATTGCTTTAATTCCATAACTTTATTTTATACACATACATATATTTAAAACCATCAATATATGTATGTATATAACCTTATGAGAATATATTTTATTCTATGGCTAGAGGAGAGGGTCTCAACGTACTCATTCTAATACTCGTTTATTGAGACCGATCCATCACGGTTTCAGCTTTAACGTATTAGAATCAGTAGACTTTTCAAAGAACTTGAACTTTAATGATTGGACCGTTAATACATCGGCCACTCTAGGAAATATTCTTACATTCTCCCACTTGGCGTTGTGTTAACTTTATAGTCAATTCCTTTCATCGCATTTTACATCAAGTTCAATATTCAGTAAGTACCATAAAACCAGAGTTAGCCGAGTCATGGCGGTTGCCCATCATTTCTTGCGATGGGGTCCTTCCAAGCACCACACACCAACTCCAACTTTACTACTTCTTTCTATTGAGATTTCACTATATTTCTCAAAGACCTTTATGTTGAGAGAAACCATAATTCTCAACTTTATATGTTATCTAAAAAACACTTTATATGCATAACTATTATGATAACATTATTTAATTACGAAAACACAATCTTTAATGACATCATCTTTGAGTAACAACTTTACATGAGCACAAACTATCGTAGAAAGGTCTTATCTATTATGCCCATTTTCTCTACATGGCCAATAAATATACAGGCGGTAATCCTTTCGTCAAAGGATCCGCTAACATCATGTTGTCCTTATATGCTCAAAAGTCACTCTGCGTTCTGCACTTCTTCCTTTACAAATAAGTAATTAATTTTCAAGTGCTTAGCACCTTTCGAATACTTGTCATTCTTTGAGAAGAATAATGCTTGCGAAATTATCACGATAAATTCTCGTGACTTGTTTATCTTGTCAACAATTCCAAGCCCTGAAATAAAGTTTCGCAACCATGATGCTTGAACCATGGCTTCAAAGCATGCCATGAATTCGCCTCCATAGTGGAGGTAGTAATGATGATCGCTTTCCACACTTCCATGAGATCGCTCCCAGCTAATAGGAACGAGATAGCCAAGCGTTGACTTCTCTCATGTCGGCAGCGTAGGCATAGTCCGAATCCGAGTATCCGAGCGATTTTCTATATTGTTGGATCTCCTGTATGTAAGCATGTACTCTTTGGTGCCTTGCAAGTACTTGAGAACTTTCTTTGCGACTTTCAGTGATCCTTTCAGGGATTATTTTGATACCGGTCCAACATTCCAACAACAAAATTGATATCCGACCATATCCTTCATTTTGAAGTTACTAGAGAGATGCCTCGTATACATAAATGATGTATCTACATGAAGGTTAGTGGGAGCAAGTTTGCCATTACGGTATTATATGTTGGCGACATATTAATAGCTGCGAATGACATGGGAATGTTAAATGACGTAAAGAAATATCTCTCTAGTAACTTCAAAATGAAGGATATGGGTGAGGCATCTTTTGTGATAGGGATAGAAATACTCCGTGATAGATCACAAGGATTCGGCCAGATATCGGTTTCGTTGTTGGAATGTTGGGTCGGTATCAAAGTAATCCCTGAAAGGATCACCGGAAAGCCGCAAAGAAAGTTCTCGTGTACTTGCAAGGCACCAAAGAGTACATGCTTACATACGGAGATCCAACAATATAGAAAATCGTCGGATACTCAGATTCGGACTATCGCCAGCTGCGTCGGCAGTAGGAAGTCAATGTTTGGCTATCTGTTCCTATTAGTGGGGAGCGATCTCATGGAAGTGTGGAAAGCGATTTGTCATTGCTACTTCCACTATGGAGGCGAATTCGTGGCATGCTTTGAAGCCATGGTTCAAGCATTGTGGTCGCGAAACTTTATTTCGAGGCTTGGAATTGTTAACGAGTATAAACAAGCCACGAGAATTTCATCGTGATAATTCGCAGCGAGTATTCTTCTCAAAGAATAACAAGTATTCGAAAGGTGCTAAGCACTTGAAAATTAATTACTTATTTGTAAAGGAAGAAGTGCAGAAATGCAGAGTGACTTTTGAGCATATAAGAACAAACATGATGTTGGCAGATCCATTGATGAAAGGATTACCGCCCGGTATATTTATTGGCCATGTAGAGAAAATGGGCATAATAGATAAGACCTTGGTACGATAGTTTGTGCTCATGTAAAGTTGTTACTCCAAGATGATATCATTAAAGTTTGTGTTTTTCTGTAATTAAAGAATGTTATCATAATAGTTATGCATATAATTTTTTTTAGATAACATATAAAGTTGAGAATTATGGTTTCTCTCAACATAAAGGTTTTGAGAATTATAGTGAAATCTCAATAGAAAAGAAATAGTAAAGTTGGAGTTGGTGTGTGGTGCTTGGAAGGGACCCCATCGCAGTCAATGATGGACAACCGCCATGACTCGGCTAACTCTGGTTTTATGGCACTTACTGAATATTGAACTTGATGTAAAGATACGCATGAAAGGGAATTGGACTATAAAGTTAACACAACGGCCAAGTGGGAGAATGTAAGAATATTTCCCCTAAAGTGACCGATGTATTAACGGTCCGATCATTAAAGTTCAAGTTCTTTGTAAAGTCTACGGATTCTAATACGTTAAAGTGAAACCGTGATGGATCGGTCTCAATAAACGAGTATTAGAATGGGTACGTTGAGACCCTCTCCTCTAACCATAAAAGAACATATATTCTCATCTGGTTATATACATACATATATTGATGGTTTTAAATATATGTAAGTGTATAAAATAAAGTTATGGAATTAAAGCAATGTCATTTAATTAAAAGACACAACTCCATTCCTATTCTATATTTCTTCCACCTATTCGGTGGGTATAAGTGGGAAGAAGAAAAGTGGGTGAAGTGGGGTGTGTGCTTTTGCCGAAAGTTATCAAGAAGAGAAAGAAAAACATAAAAGTGGATTTCTCTCCATCATTTGAGATCAAGAACGGAAGAAGGTCTAGAGGAGAAGATCAACAAAGTCTGAAAGGAAGAAAGAATTCGATGCAGCAATTCAAGAACAAAATGGAAGGTGGTAAGTTCTAAATTTTCCATTGATCTATATTTGCAAGATTTCATCATCAATATAAATGTCTTGTGGGATTAAATGATCTATTGATATATTGAGATAGATTTTGAAAATAGAAATCATTAAAGTGTGAAAATTACATGAGTCCATGCAAATTTGAAGTCTAAAAAGCTTTTACATGAATGAAAAATAAAATGTGTTAGAAAATAATATAAATTATATAAAGATACTTTATATAATGATTTAAACTGGTAAATAAGATGCTCGCTGGACATATTTTTTTTTATGAAATGGACTGTAAACATTTTGGGTTTGCAATCAAATTGTGGCAGGTTCAAGGCTTAAGATCACCCACTTCATGCAAAGCTTTTGTGGGATGAGAGTTCGAGGCTGTTTCCGAGTTCCCTTCCTGTTCTCAGTTTCTATTATCTGCCGATTGACTATCTGGAACCAATTTTCATGGAGCAACCATGGAAATTGCATGCCGGTTTTGAGATATGGAATGAGAGCCAACATGGCATTCGAGAGAAGGTTTTGGGTGTTCCAATTTGTGATGGGGAATAACTTTTTTAGGTTTTGGCAGGAGGAAAGTTTTTGACATCATACAGGTATTTTCTGCATTCGAAGCTGTTCAGCATATAATTACAATGGATAGCACGAGAGGAAACTTGGAAAGTCTGATTATAAAAAACACTATTTTTCAATTTCATATTTGTAACCATCCAATCGCTTTTTTTAGTGTTTATATATATATATATATATATATATAGATAGATAGATAGATAGATAGATAGATTCAGTAATAAGGGTTTTTGGAAATTATGTTTTATATTCTTGTATATATTAGTGTTGAGTTATACATTAGTTTCCTCTAGATTTCAATTTTTCACATTGAATCGGTTGGAAATAAGATTTTATAATTTTAATTATTTTTTATGAATTTATTTCATCTAGAGGAGTTGATTTGGTTGAAAATTATGTTTCATAATATTTTTTATTTGTTTTTTTATGGTATTATTCCAATTTTATAACTCGAGTTGTGGGCTTGATAAGTTTTTAAGTTATTTTCTAATTATTTTTTTTAGATTTGTTTTTAATGGAGTTATTTTAATCTCATGATGTAGATATAGAGTTACACATGTTGACTCAATTCATTTTTTTAGGTCTTCATAATATTGTTATCCTAATTTCATTTTTTTATTTAGTTTTTTTTTAAATTTTATATTTCAATATTGATTAAATAAGAGTTGAATTATCTTGATTAAGTGGATTTAGTTTTCTTTTATTTCAATCTTCAACAATGGATTTGTTGGATATGAAGCTTCTTAATTTTTCTTTATTTATTCTTATGAAGTTATCTTGGTACCTATGTTGTGGGTTAACAGGTTACCCCATCTAATTGATATTTATTTTATTTCATCTTTCATTGTTGAACCTATTAGAAATTGATCTTTCTTATATATTTTGATTTTATTGTTATAAAATTATCATGAATCACAAGTTTGACAAGTACCCCCAAGTCAATCAACATGTTTTCATATCAATATTTTGTTTGGAGTTCTATTTTTATTTATCCTAAAAAGTTTTATTTCCTAGTTGTTTAGGTACATTACTCTCCATATACAATCACTGTAGAACCCCTCTACTCCTCATTACAGAATACAAGAGTATATTTATAGATAAAAGATCAGGCTATTCTAGGAAATACAAGATCTCAGCCTAGACATAATTGTTGACCCTTTAATGATGGTAGTGTACAATGAAAGACTTCCTATAATGAGTCTGATTTGATTTTGTTCCCATGTTACAGCTCACTCCAACAATCACTTCATTTATACCTGCACATTTTTAATTTGGAGGGTTTCTGCCTAAAATCTTGCTGATTTCAGTCTTCTTTTGCATCCAACTCTGGATTTAATGGCATCCAAGTTGAAGAACACCACGAAATCTCTCTACGGGTGATTTCCAAGTGGATTAGTTTTGATTAGTGACTGCTACGTGATACATTCTTACCTGTTCGTGAACCTAATTAACACAAGTGTTGTGTCTTTAAATGGTTTTCATTTGGGATAATGTTCGACTTTCGGTGGTTTCCAAAGATTTCACCTCTGAAAGCAGTTCCTGCTAGATTAGCTTTGAATTATCGTACCAAGCTTTATAATCTGTCAACATTCAGCTTGAAGGGGTGATGTGATTGGAAATCAGGTTTCTGCTGAATGTTGACTCTCTTCTCTTAACAGTTTTAGATTCTGGGCAGAGTTCAAAAAAGTTTCCCAGCTATATTGCTAGTCTCGATCGAGTTCCCTAACAGTTTTCTTTCTCGATTAGGTCCCTTAAAATTTCAGAAATTCTCAATTGAATCTAATTTCCTACATGGATTTCTTCAAAACAGGCCTTGCAATGCTTGATTGATTCGGTGGGAGAATATGCTGATTTGTCCCAGAGTTGATGTTTGCACATTAGCTGATCATGTTCACAAGTTTGGCTCATCGAATGTGGCAGAAGATATGCAGCCAGTTGGCAAACACTGCTGAAAAAACTCTCCCCGAGAAATTTTCAACATGGCCTTCATGTTATCGAGTTCATTGAAGATCAACAATCGTTCCAAATTCTCTCAAAAGGCATAAGAAGTGAACAAAATGTAAATCCTGATGGTTCTGGTCCCCATGACTGCGGACCTGCAGAAAATTGCGACTTTTTTTTCTCTTCCTGAGATGGGAAACCTCTGTGCTGAGCTGATGCTATCCGTACTGAGATTCTTTTTAGCTCGGACAGCTGTGGATGACAAAAACACATCGCCTGGAAATTCAAGGGGCTCTGGGATGCCAATCTTGCCCGTCCTTGTCGGTTCTGAAACAAATCCACATGCAAAGATTAGAATTTTATGATTGAAGATTACATGGGCCGGCCATGAATGCGCTGTGTGTTCTATAAGACAATGGTGTGTTTGTTTTGATAGTTAAATTGTGTTGTGAAGATTTACTTTTTAACATGTTTATATTAGAAATGTATATTTTTTAATCTATTTTCAAGTAAATAATAATTTAAAAAATAGTTATTACCAACATTAAATAATGAATGTCCACGTAAACATTTTGATGAGCCTGAATAAGCTATACGGATCCATCATATAATAATATTCACCATTTTGAGTGTGCAGGCTCATGGCAGGCTGAATTCATGCGATCATTCCAAATACATAGATCATCGATGATAAGTTGATTGGAGAACTTATTTTACTTTATATATATATATATGTCGTTTGGCTTAATATTTTCTCCTTTAGATCTTCAAGATATAATGTTGTGAAAATATTATATAAAGTTTAACTCCATTAAAATCACACGACCATGAACTCACTTATATCTAATATTTTTAAGAAGCGTGACATAATGATAAGGAAATTGTGATCTATATAGTAGATTTTGAGTTCAAATCGAACGTGCATCCTCAGTAAATACCGAAACAGCTAGAATTTTATCCACTTATCTGGACCATAAAATACATTTTTCCGAAAATAGGTACCTCGCATCCAAGAACATTAAAATGGATAAACGTTTAGGATAAACAAGATTTTAGTAACTTGGTTCTGTCTACAAACTATGCTTTCCGAAAAATAAAGTTTTACACATCCAAGAACGGTAAAATGTATAGATGTTCATTTACAGGAAAATGGAATCGATTGATGGTAGGAATCAATGAACTAGCTGCAATACCATCTGAATTCGTCTCAATCTTCACCAAGAGATATCATCATGGGGTGGGGAGATTGATGGCGGATCAGACCTACAACATAATGGAGTAGGGTCAAAGGGGGTAGAAAGAGACCGATGGTCAAAAAACAGAGACAACGATGGGCACTGGTGTCGGGTCCCCGTCCTCACTCACCTGTTTACCAAAGAGTACACAGAGAGTGACAAGGATTTCCATCTGCATTTGGAACTTGTAATCCCAGAATCAAGAAAAATGTGAATAAAACAAGCAATGGTCCTGCTGGTAGTGGCGGGCCACCCTTTCTCTGACCATCCATCATCTCCTGCCACCACTTTATGACCACCACTGATCATGTAGGGTTGTGAGGAGGTAAGCACGGTGGCGCTAACTCGATAACAGCCTCCGCGGATACCTCAATTATGCACTCGACACCCATCTACAAACATCCTTCTCAATCCCACCTCGTGCATCTCACTCTCCCACTTACTCTGCTATTTCCTGTCTATTCAAATCCAAGCACTCTTGAGAGCGCAAAATACAGAAGAAACCAGGTTTTGATGGAGGTGAATCTTTTTATATAGCATGGAACACGCGCAAGCACAAGCAAGTAGGTGAAATAATAGAGGTAGGGAAAGAGGCGTAGCTTTCAAGCGTTGGATGGTCACAAATAAGTCACAGAATAAGCCGACGAGAGAAGTAGCCCTCCCTCATCCTCACAAATAAGTTTGCAATGATAATTATTTTCTTTCATCAATTCTTTTTAATATTTAAAAATTATTTTTTATATCAAAACAATTGACAAATATAAAGTAAAAAGCAAAGTTGAAAGAGTATGCAAGGGTTGTTTTTTAAAATGGTTTTTTCACTTATTAAAATATTTTTTTAGAAAGTTATTACCATCATCATCCCATCAAAACAGTTAAAAAATATAAAAAAATATATTTTAATGGAGATTGCATGGGCTAAAATTACTCTTTTCTAATTTCGATGATTTGAGAGAAGAAGATCGAATAGAAAGACTCATTCATTTTAGCCGTTCAAGAGTTCTATTGTCTCTTTTGATAACAATGGAGATTGCATGGGCGAGAACTTCTGCGTAAAGTCGAAGCCAGAAGTTCTGCTGCTTCTTTTGATTTACAGTGGAGAGTTAGAACTTCTGTCGAGATGGAAGACAAAGCTAGAAGCTCTATATATGTTCTGTCTTCGAAATTATAGGAATGTCTGAGTTTTAGAAAATGCCTGTTTTTTTCTTGTAAACCACCAGCTGTTCATGAATCCATAACT
This sequence comes from Salix exigua, assembly GCA_032356905.1. Classification (NCBI taxonomy): domain Eukaryota; kingdom Viridiplantae; phylum Streptophyta; class Magnoliopsida; order Malpighiales; family Salicaceae; genus Salix; species Salix exigua. The sequence goes on along the minus strand of CM063590.1, from coordinate 6,199,701 downwards.
CACAGTCTCACACAGTCGACCCGAAGTTAACCAGTGTAAGTTTTTTACTATTCAGGGTTAACTTTGACGTCACGATCAGAATGTAAATGACAGCAGTCCCCCTTTATACTGTAGATAATTTTATTATTATTATTATTATTATTATTATTATGAAATGAGTTATTAGATCGGGACAATCATATAAAAAAATAATAATGTGAGTTAATTTACAAAATTAATAAGGAAGATGGGGGGAAATGTGATAGTTTTATAAGAAATAAAAAAAGAAGCTGTTCATGAATATTTTATTATAATAATAGACGTAGGGTTTGAAAGCAATTCTGTTATGGTGTGTGACAAGCTCAATGATATATCATGCGTTTGTTTGTAAGAGCAATTGTCAAGTCATGTCGAGTGGGGTTTTTCTTTTTTATTGATTGAGTTGTTGGTCAAAAAGCTCTCATCTTGATGATCAATACATTCATGAATCTTCTTTTGGAAACTATCTCTTGTTTCAAGCTTTTCCAGGCTTTCTAGAAAGTTATGGCAATTTAAATACAATTTCATAAACACTTTCAAGAATTTTTCCATCTATCAAGCACCAATCAGTTTCGATTTTTCTCTAAAATCATTAGAAAAAAAAAAGATCTTACAGTCAAGTGAGTTTCATGATTTTTTTAAAAAAAAAATACACAAAAGATTTTCTTGTAGGTAATTTCATATCCTCGATATACTTCCCATTCACACCCAAAATCTATAGGGTTTAAAATTAATCTTTCTTTTGCCTTTGTTATTAATCATTTTGATAATAATTAATAAGATTATTTTTTTTGAATGCGAAGAAACTTCTCATGCTCTTAGAAACATATTTTGTGGGTCTAGCTGAGCGAGTAAAATCTCGATTTTCCCAGACTCTTATAGAAGATGCACGTCCTAACTCGAACTCAAGACCTGCTGATCACAAATTCGTTATCATCACATCACGTCTCTTTAGAACAATAAGATAAATATTGCTTTGCAGAAACTCAAAGAAATCATTATAACAAGATTGTATGAGTATAATTCTACTGAGTTATATGAACAAATCCACATTTTATGAAGTTGAAGAAAAAGATCCAGTAAGAGCTTTTAGAGCCTGGAGACTGTAACAATAATAGTGATTGATACATACAAGTGTCAAGAACAGCTAGTGGGCGAACAAATATTGCAGACCAGGATTGAATCTGTCTCTGGGAGAGAAAAATGGTTAGAGCTTTCCATGTTTGGAATAGTAAGAGAAAGGCAGTAAATAATTAAACAAGAGGCAGGAAGAACCAGTGGGGTGAATTGCTGGTGGCAAAATGAGCAGCCACCATTGAATTCCTGTGCTGGTTGGGTAAGGTAACCTCTCCTCTATCATGATTCACGAGCCTCGATAGTTTATTTGTCGTAGCCACTGCAAATAAATATAGTATTTCTTCAAATTCAATGCTTTTTTTTTTTAACTGCTTCGAAACTTCCAAGAAAATTAAAAGGGTAGGAAAATTATTAGCACCTTATATTTCAGATCTGGATTTGGTAGATATGTATATGTATATATATACACTATGTGATGCAGCAAGGTTCTTGTCAAAACCTATTTTCAGTTAATTTAGTAGTTATTGAATTAAATAATCGAAAGAGTTTAATAATTTAAAATGCCCGATAAAGCATATATTTATTCAGTCAAAAAATTTCCTTCTTGTTGGTACTTTTTTTTTTTGCTTAACATAGTCATGACTTCTTCATCAATAGTTTGATTTTTTTTAATACCAACTAAAAGAAATTAACACATAAATTAATGTCAATCAAAATGACTTAAAAATGTGTTTCTTAAGGGAAAAACTCATTTTTTTAATATTAATTTATTTTTTCAAACAAATTTCTTTTTATCAAAAACCTAACTATTCATATACAGATTTACCATCTTGTATAAAGTGATTTTCAACCAAAAATAAAAATTATTTATTATTTGAATGAGAGTTAATGAAAAAAAAAAGAATTGACAATTCAATTTCATATATAATTGTTTATGAAATAATTATTAATATTATCATAAAATAAAACTTGTTAACTTATTCGAAAACCATGACATAATTGGAACAATTTTGAAATATAATTTTAACATTTTTTTTTTTACTAAAATTAATTTTACTATAAAAATAATAAATAAATAAATAAATAAAAGATGATATGTCATACTAGAATGACCCTTAAATAACATAGCTATATGCTTGGCCAAAGAAGGTCAACTAGATGTGAATGATTTACAAAAGCTAAGTTTATATGCCTGATTTTTAAAATGAATAAATGACATATCCTCCACCCTAGATGACTTAATTTTTAATATACCTACTTTAGTTGTTTAGCTAATTGACATGTCATTTGAAGAATTAGTCTACAAGGTGTTCTCTTACCCAAAATCCTGTTGTTCAATTTATTTATACTTAAAAACACACCCAAAAAAAACATATGATTCCTTGACAATCCTCTTAGGTCAAACATTATCTTCTTTTGTTTGTTTTAAGTTTATTCCAAAGTCTCTTAACTAGTTAAGCTTTGACACTATCATTGTGACAAGGCTTAGCATATTTATCTTATTTAGTTCAATACATTTCAAATACAATATAATAATTCTTAACGTCTTTTCCACATGTCAATCTTGATATAAGGTCAAATTTGAACTTTAATGTAAAATTCTATTTTATTCAGTTTCATGCTATTAAGCATAACACAATATCAAACTGTTGGATCAATATGAAACTTTACCATAAGATTCTAAAGGTATATTTCTATTTTGTAGTAAAATTAAAAGTCAATCGGAGATCGGGAAAGGCCTTGCGATATAGGTCATAACATATTATATGATTTAGTTATTTACTTCTTTTTTATTTATGGACTTCTTATTTGGCAAATATCCTCTTCCATCAAGGATGCGACAACTTGTTTTGAGGATTCTTTATGATTCAAGTTCAACCTCAGATTCTTTATGGTGAACATTCAGTCATGTGTTTGAGATCAATTGTTGATATGGTTCAACATATATTTTAACCTTGGATTTTTAATGATGGTTTTTACTTGGGATGCATTCAATCATATTGAGGTTCTCATGAATGATGGGTTCAACCCATTTCTTTTGGTTGGTAATTCGGTCAAACTAAGTATGAGATATTTTTATGCAGTAAAAAAAGCTTATTAATTTTTTTTTTATCTAATTTGATTCATATTAATGAATATGAGTTTGGGCTATAAGAGATCCAAAGTTGATCTGGGTTAGTTAAGATTTTGGAATCATATCAGATTTCCTAGTTTATTTCAAACTTTTTAGGGGTGTCAAAATCTAATTCTAGGATATTAATTTTATATTTTTATTATATTATTCTTAGTGTTTAGTTATTATTATTTACTTCAATCAATTCTATAAGTGAACTCAAATCAACTCACACATGAGGACCCATTAGGGTTATTTAAATGATTATATATGTGTTTTGTATGTTGCAAAGCCAAACACCCATAGATTTATGTATATAAACATGAGTGTTTGCATGATGTAACATATTTTTTTGTTATTCATGATATTTTTTTCTTTTTACAATTTATATCATACTTATATATAATAACAAAAAGAGTCGTTACAAATATAACCATAAAAGGTCTAATCTCATTTAAAAAAATAGGCTTATATATATATATATATATATTGAGTGAAAAACATATTGTTTACTCGTTATATACATATTAAAAAATAACAAGTTGTAACAAATAAAACAAAAGGCAGAGAGAAAAAGGAGAAAGAAAAGAGAAAACCTCGTTGATCTTTTTAAGGGTGTTTTTTTCTGTACTCCCTCCTTTAGTTCCGTTAGAAACTTGAAATTCACAGTACCAAAGATCACCCGGTGGCTGCACCCCACCCCACCCCAGCGTGTTTACTATGTCTCTAACACGCGCCTTGTGCAGACCTTACCATTCACAGGAACAGTTGCCCTATTCTACTAGCTAGCGTCCAAATTATTTATTTATTTATTTATTTTTCATATTCGTGGCTCAAATATTGCCATCTATGTATTCCCAGATTAGTAGAAAAGCGCTTGCAGTATTTCTCGTTGCTTGATTATCCGTTGGATTCAAATATCTATATACCTTCTAAGTCAAACTACACCCTCACCTTTATTTTATTTTTGAAAACAATTAATTTTTATTTTTATTTTTATTTTTTAACATTAATTTTTATTTTATGTTTTTAAATTATTTTCATAAGATGATGTCAAGCACTAAATATATCTTTTAGCCACCTTTTTGGCTAATAGAATATTTGGTGATTTATATTTTTGAATAGTTCAAAAACATGACTTCATTTGATAAGTTTGTGCTGTAAAAAACAATTAATATATAAGAGTATAAATATTCAAAATAAATCTTAAAAAAGCAAGATATAATTATTATTGTTATTATGAATTCTTTTATTTTTTAAAATTATAGATCTATTTATAAGAAAATAAAATCAATGGTCGCAAAAATCCAAAAGAGTAAATTCAAGAGTCAAAAATATTCAATATATATATATATATATATATATATATATATATATATATATATATATATATATATATATATATAACACATCTTATTAGAAGGAAGAACTCTGCGTTTCATGAGTGTTTCACATTCCATCCACTTAAATTAAACTGCTTAGTGTTAGCTAACTTTGTTTTTTATTAGATAGTAAATTAGCTATAATACGTATCATATAAGAGCATTCTAATCATTAAATTAAATATAATGGTGATTCTGTAAATAACTTGATTTTTTTCACGCACCAGCGAAGACATAAAGTTTTATTATAAATTCTGGGATATAACCTACAATTTTTTAAACAATGAAGCTAGATATTAAAGCTGAAATTTATACAAGAGATATTGAATTCGAAACGAAGACAGACATCTATTTTAAACCTGAGACAATCAAGATAAATATAAAATACGCTTTTCAAATAAAATTAAAAAAAAAAAAAAGAGATAGTGACCCCATTAAAAATTGGGTATTGGTCAAAAAGTCGTTTTGTGCTCGATAATCTGACGTGATCGATTGATATGACCTAAGATAAAGGAAAATTTAACATTTAGTCCACAAAAAAGGTAAGAACAACTGGAATCGGATACAATTTATGCAAAAAAACATAACATATATATGTATATACGTGCAAATTCCATTGCATGTACGCAAAATTGGAGTGAAGAGCCTGGCCAGCTTTCAGATAGACATACAACCTCTATCACCACCTAAAGTCAGCAATGGAAATGCCCAGGACAAATCCTATCGCGATTAGGATCACCAAAGGAAAAAAAAAAAAACGGAATTAAATTCTTAAACAAACATTCCATGCAATTTCTGAGTCATGCTAGCTAACTATACTGATTGATTTAGACCATGGTCAACCTTAAGACAGCAGATTATATATGAAGCCCCCTCTTTCGTTCCTTCTTTTTTGAGTTCTGTAGGCAGTTACGAGAGAGGAGCCCTATGAGGAGATCCCTTTCTCCTGCTGCTCAGAGAGAAAAAATTCCCCGGAAGAAAGCCATTTTTCTTCTTCTTCTTCTTCCCTAGGACCTCCGGCTCATCGGAGCATGACGAGCCTCTGTGTTGTGACGGGTTCTCATAAATGGAGCTCGGGTTGATTTGACCATCATCGTCAATAATTTCAGAGCTGTCCATCCTCAATCCCTCAAACTGGGAAAATGCAAAATCAGATTCATCAATCCTGTAAAGAATGGCCGAGAGATCATCCCCTTGATCCACCATGTGATTAACCTGCACTAAGTGTACATTTCTAAGTCAATGAACGTGAAAGCCAAAAGAGGGCAGAAAAAAAAGGAGCCCCATAAATGGAACGTGACAAAAAAAAGGAGACTTCATTAAAAAATCAATCTGTTAATCTGAAAGCAAGAAAATCTGCATAATTTCAAGCAAATTTTGATCTTTTACTACTACCGGAGACAGCTGAAACCCACAAGTCTAACAGGTAAGCTAAGAACACATCCACTCAGGGAGAGAGTTTAGTTAACGTCACACCCAATGATTCCCTTTCTGGCATTCGTATTGCAACAGAATCAACAGGGTAATTACTCCCCCTGTACACACACACACACAAAGTCCTATCCAGTTTATAGAGTGTGTGTGTGTTTAAAAACATCTGTGAACCCATATTAATAAAATTAATGAAATAGACCTTGCACGAGAGAGAGCAGAAATGGAATGGATCTTGGAGTATCCTGTCGCAGGTGAAGCAATTGTTGGATGAGCCCTTACAAGATCTTGACTGTGGTCTCTGATTCAAGAATATCACTTTGGCACTGTTTATTATATAGGGCTGTCGAACGAATAAGAACAGCTGATATCATTATCTCATTCTTTCTTGATTTGTTTTTTTACATAAAGATCACTCGGTAGTTTCAAAGATAATTACCTGAATATAAGAACAGTCAATGAGCTTCTCAAGATCCCCCAATCGAATCACATCATGGTAAACATATCTTCTCACCTGTTAGATGCATGGTATCAAATTAATTACGCCAATAATTCACCAGTCCATTTCTTGGTAAAAAGAGATTTTATACTAAAATGGTCATCCAACGGAGGCCGTTATATGGAATTCACCCTATGAAGTCAAAAATCATTAACAGGAGTATATGAATTGCAATCGATGATGTACAAACTAATGCTGTGAAGGCAACGGTCATGTGAGCTTACAGCATCTTGGGGGAACAGAACTGTATTTATTTCCTGAAAGTGATGTAGACTTTTACCCCCCCACCCCACCATCTTAAATTCTAGGTGAAAAGGTTAGGCAACCATCCTCTCTCATCATAAGGAAAAACACGATTGCAAATGAGTTCAGCAGAGAAAGAATTATGAACCTGAAGCTTTTATACTTGGATATATTGTACAAGAAAATGAACAGTAAGAAATGAGGTCAAACTTTCGCTTTCTTGAAAGCAACAGGTGAGGAACCTTGGCAGAGGAAATGGATAGAAAAGAAATCTTCCACATGAAGGAAACAAATCGGATCCAAAAGGTGGGAATCAAGTGAGACAAGATAACCCATTTATGGACACTATACACTACAATAAAAAAGTTAAGATTTCATGATGGGATCAATCTTGAGAAAATCTTGGTAGGAAGAAAATATAATCAGAACATGTGTTCAATTTGCTCGATGTACAGAAAGGAAATTGACCTCGAATTGTTAGCCTGTTTTTATTCTACGACTTTTAGAGTGGTTGATTTCAGAGATTTTTATATGTATTTATGCAGGGAGAGAGTGATAGAGATGAACCACATACATGGGGATAAGAAACTATTAAATGATGAGAATTAGGAAACCGAAAGACACATGCCAATAAATATTATTCAGAAGCTAAAAAAAAAAACCATGACGCTCTTTGAAAAAGACTTCTGCATCAAAAAATCCAGAGAATTATAGAAAACTCCCTCCAAATATTTTAGTAGGCAAAGAAACATCCACAAATGTACAGGCTAAAAAACTGCAAAACCAGAATTCTTGGGGGAGACAGAAGAGATATGGAACCTGGACTGAATTTTAAGATTTGTGAATTAATTTCAAAGAATTATCAAGAACTCATCAAATAGTTCAAGGTGACAGGTCAAGAAAAACTCCGTAAAAGGAGCGAAAAAAAGTTCAAAAAAAGAGTTTAAATTGAAAATTGTATGCGAATCACATGGGGTGTAATTGATCGTGGAAGGAAATTATGAACTCAGAGAAAAAAAACCCTTACATGTGAAGAACTTCCGGACAAAAATAGAGAAATAATGGATACCCACCAAGGAATCAAAGGATTTGTTTAGCTCGACAAGAAATCAAACCCTTTACAAATATCAGATTTTGAGAAAACGGTGAAGTGAAGTTATTTATAGGTAAGAAATTACATGCATATGCGCAAGGAATTCTGATAGCCAGCCATGTAGAAACGAATGGTGTACCTGGAGGAGGGGATGAGGGCGATGAGAAGGCAGGCAGTGAGGGCAGATACTAAGGCAGCAGAGCAAGCAGAAGACGTTCTTCTCATTCTTTCTGCTATTCTCGTGGACCCCACAACCTCCGAAGAATGTCTCTGCCATCAATCCTTCTAGCCATGCAGGCTTCATACTCTTACTGCTCATCACCATCATCATTTCATCACCACCACCACCACCACCACCTCCAGCTCCATTCCTGTTCCTTGATGATGTATTATTATGATTATTATAATTGTACCTGTTCTCTCTCACCATCTCTCGCTCTACTTTTTTGGAACTTGTGATTCAATATGGACACCGATGATCTTGATAAAAACAAAAAACAAAAGAGCAGATGAATTTTAATTAAAATTACAAGAGCTCCCTTCAAAATCCTGGAGAAACCCTACACATAATTGTAATACTCTATGAAATGCATATGGCCTAGGAGTGTGTATATCTTCTCCTCTATTCAAACCCAGTAGCTTCCAGAATTATTGTCGTTTCTAGCTAGATGAGAGATAAAAATGAGGGAAATTCGCTAAAGTTAAAAACTTTTTGAGAGGGGGCGTGTACTGTGCATTGGTGAGACAGAGAGAGTGGGTGCTTGTGTGCTTTAGAGGGAGAGGATGTGTTCGTTTAGGCTGAGTCAGTGTTGAGGATAAAAATGGTTATAGATGATAAATAAATAATAAATAATAGTAGTAATAGTAATTGTAAATGGAAAATAGTAGAGAGACGAAAAGCCCATTTACAGTGGTAGATATTGAGTGTTTTTGGGGGCTAGAAAGAGAAAGAGAGTAATTACTGAAAAGAAAGAAAGAAAGAAATTATGAAAATGGTGAGGTGTGTGATGGGGAGTGGTGTAAATTGCAGGAAGACAGCCCACCAATCCGTACCTTGTCTTCTTTTTCTCTGCCTAATGCCTACAACACAGCTTTGTATTTGAGCGCTCCTACCCAAGCACCCAGCCACACCCCACCACTTTTACCGAAATGACCCTCTCTGCCCGCCCCCCCCCGGTGACCGTAACTTCTTTTCTTAATAAGGCGCAAAGCAGATCTGTCTTCTCTTACGCTGTCTGATTTTCTTACTTGCTTGTGTTTTATAAACTCTTAAAAATAACATTTTTATACCATTTTCATTAAAATTATATATTATTTATAAATAAAAGAACAATCATTCTCACACTTTTAAAACCTATCATGGTTTAATTGTTTTAGAAATTTATAATTTGGATTGTGTGTAATTTCAAGAAGATTTAGAAATTATTTTATTTAATTAAATACTATTACTTGTCAAAAAATAAAATTGTTATTCAGATCACATACTGATTCGAATTTAAAGTTTATATCATAAGTTGCTTATTAGAAGAGTATCGTGTTGTCACGATTCTCATAACATGATAAGTTCAAAAGCTAGTACCTGTAAGTTGAAAACACTCTGATTTGTAATTTTTTCTTGAATTTTCTTCTATTCCTGTAGTTTTATTTTTTATTTAATTATTTCATGTTATATTTATTACAAAATCAATTTAATATTTTTTTTTGATCATTTCAATAATGGAAGAGTCCTTGATTTTGCACAATACTTAGAAACTAGGTGTCGAAATTGAAAATGAGGGGGAAATACAGCCTCGTCTTGCCTAGTATTGTTCGTCAAGATTCATTGAAAAATAAATGACTAGAGATTTTATTTTTTAAAATTCTATTTTGGTCCTTTTTGTTTATTCAAAACCTCATTTTTCTTTGTTCACGTTTAAGTCTTTTATTTAAGAAATGAGAGAGGAAAATTATTAGAAAATGAAACATGAAAGAAAAAATCATCGGTTGTCCATATTAATTTTAAAAAATGTATGTATTCATTTTTCAATCAACAATTATGATTTTTTTTAACTTAAAACTTAAAACCATTGACAACACTTGCATATTTATTTTTTGTGTTAATTTTTCATTTATTCAAACCGTCCACATTCGAAGTTTAAAAATTTAATGAAACTAAATTTTGAATGTGTTTATGCATGATTGAATTTAAAGAAACTAATAGTATGTTTGGGAATGCGATTACGTTAGTTTTTGAAAGTTTTTATTGTTTAGAAATGCATCAAAACAATGTTTTTTTAAAAAAAAAATTATTTTTGACATCAGCATATCAAAATGATCTAAGAATACTATTTTTTTAATTTATAGTAAAAAATAAAAATAATTTTTTTAAATTTTTTTTAACTAGGATAGGATGATAATCACGATTCTGGGGGTTGTCTCTGCCTTTTCCTATCCCTGTTCGTTGTGTTTTACCACCTCTTTTAAACATAGGAGATCCCGAATTACAAGACGATGCATTATTATTTTCTGTAAAATAGGATGTCCTTTCAGTATTTTAGGGTTTAGAGAGGAGTGGTCATTTTGTCTCTAGCGTCCTCATACACAGCAACTCTCCTCGTTTTGTAAGCTTGTCATATGACATGATGTCGTGCACATGATGTACAATACGGTCGGGCCCTATCCTTGTGTTCTTCTTCATCTCGCCGGGATATTTTGGTTTTTCTGCCGGAGGAACAGTATGTAAACGTGGTCTTCAGTTTTTATATTCATCGGACTCCTAAATCTAATAAACTGAACGTATTGAATTTCTCAAAACACCCATTTGCAGTCTCTCTGTCTACTCATTGTTGGAACCCGTGTCCCATTCTAATCTCCACCGATTTTGATATTGATTGGAGTCATTAATCTTCACCACTGAATTAGGGTTTTGTAGATCCAGCCTACCGGGCCGAAGTTCGATCAATCGAGAAGACGAACCATTTTATATTTCATGCTCAGATAACAATGGAGGATTGTTGTCTCTGACATTAATCCCTGTGAAGAAAAGGTCCGATTTGAATGAACTTGATGGATAGATCAGTTGCCAACGCTATACAACGTGCCAACTAGCTAGCTGATATTCTCCATCGGAGGCCCGGTTAGTGATTGCAGTGACCCGTGTATCACTGAAACACCAAAGTTAAAGAAGCCATTGTCGGTAATATGGTTATTAAACACTACCCGGGTCAAATCCCGAGCTAGGGTTTTAGAGAATCAACTTGAGTTAATTATTTTCCTGGGAAAAAAATATTGTAAAAATTGGAATCTAATCTTCAATTCATCCCATCACATCACTGAATCAAACGGCAAGACCAACAGCTCAAAGAAACTCATCTTCCTTTTCTGTGATCTATATCATTGCCACCATGCATCTTCTCCCTTCAATTTATTTCATCTCTATCCTCTTCTTTTCTTCAGTGTTGTTGACTCACAATCATATGAATTTGAATGGTTTTCGAAGATTTCAGCTCCGCTAATCACAAAAAGTCGTAAAACTAAAATAAATGAACGATTTTTAAGTAGAGTTCAAAATTAAAAGTTAAGAAAAAGAGACGAATATAAGAAAAATAGAAGAAATTATATATATTGAGATCTAAATCTATGCAAAACATACATATTTTGAAATCAAAATTGCTACTTGGATTTAACTTCTAGTGTTTGGGAGGGATTTTCAAAAGTGTTTTTGAAAAAAAATGAAATTTTTTTATTTTTATTGCTAAGTTTAAATTAATAAAATTTGGTGTTTTGTAGATCATTTTGATATGATGATATTAAAAATAAATTTTAAAAAATAAAAAAAATATATAATTTTAATGTATTTTTGAACGAAAAACACTTTCAAAAGCAACCGTAACCACACTCTCAAACAGGTAATTAGTAGTTCTGAGAAGCAACCTAAAATTTATTTTAGATTGATCTTTATATTTTTAATATTATTTCAGTTTTTTTCTTAAAAAATAATAATTAAGGCTTGGATTAATTGATAGGTATAACATATGATTCAAGTATTGAGCTAGGTGGGGTCGGATAATTATTAAGGCTTGATTATCATTTTGTCCCCATCAAAGGCCCATTTGCAGCCGAAGGGCCTATATCCCTAAATATTCAAGCCCGGCAAACAAGCTGAGAATAAAACATCCGTTGAATTATTTCTTTTTTTTTTTTCCGATTTCCACCACTAAACTGAAAGGTATTTAACAACCATTATGTTAGATTTATCTTTCAAATATTATATGAAAATCGTGTTTTCCCCAAGGAGTCGTAAAAAAAAAAAGTCTTCAAAAAGCTAAATATTGATTTCTTAGTATTTATTTCATCAGATTTTTTTATACGACGAGGCTTGATTTCTTGATAAATTATTTTCTCATCAATCTTTTGTTATTTTATATTTTATAAATAAATTCCTACAACTTAAATGTTATTTTATGAAAATAAAATAAAATGAAACGTAATAAGAGGGGTGCCAAAAATAGAACATGATGTGAAAAAAAAATTATTCAAAAGATATTAAAAAAATATCTGTAGTAGTAATACGCGACCTGTTGATCTGCCGTCCTTGAAATGACTTTCAGACACCAGGGTGTTCCAAGTTCGTTGATGATGGTCATGGTCTGCATAAAGGAGAATTTTTGGAGTAGCATCGTGTTTATATATATATATATATATATATATATATATATATATATATATATATATATATAATAACACAATGCATAAAGGAGAATTTTGGAGTAGCATCGTGTTTATATATATATATATATAATAACACAATTTCAGAGTGATAAAACAATAAACATAACATTTAAAAAGGAGAGGAGAGAGAGAAAATAAAAAAATCCTAAAAACACACAAAAATCCCGATGATAACACAATTGGTACTATTAAAAAATCTCGACCAAACAAATTCAACAAGACCAAGTGATGCAACCAATGATGATCATCACCCGAACAACAACTCAAAGACAAATAATTCTAGATATCTTTGATTATCAAGAAAATTATTTTCATCAATAATCTCATCAAAAAATAATATCGTGTCATATCACCAATGAAATTATCAAGAAAATATTAGTTGATTTCTTAATTATTTTTATTATGTCATCTATTATCGACAGCAAAAATAATTTCATCGCTAATTACACTAGTAATGTCTAAGTATTTTAAGTCACAATTGTCATTAGACATTATGAATGAAAAATATGTTGTTAGTTCCATTGTTATTTGGCAATTTTTTGATAATGAACAAAAGGTTTCCTAATTGATTTACTTTTTCTCTTTCCTTACAAAATATATTTCATTTAGAGTTTAAATTAAAACTCACTTGTATATCTAGTCTAATACATCAAATCTCATAAAAACTCCAAGTTAATCATGTATAGAATAGAACAACAATAAAAAATGAGTGAAGCTTTAGGAATTATTGCACACATATAACTCATGTAAAAATAAAATTAATTGATATTGTATTATATTAATTTAACTTTCAAGAGTAGTTGTCTGCTGTCCAATAGTGCATCAACCATCAATCATGTAATTTAAAACTTAAAATACAAGAAAACCCCAAATAATTTGAAAATACCACAAATATCCCATGGGAATGTCCAAAATGCCCCCGGTTTCGATGGTTAAATCTTTTGACACTAAGGGTAAAATGATAATTTTACTATTGGAATCTACAGTAATCTGTGTCTATATACATCAACAAATTTTAGTTGTTTTTTTAATACACACACACATTTAAAGGAATTCTTAGTAGATGTTTGGCTCTACGTTGAGCCTCAACGGTTGAGGCTCACCACGAAGTCAAACATAATTTAACCAAACGGGAGCCCGATTTTTTTTTTTTTACCATAGATCCCATCAAATAACTTGTGGCTGCACACAATTAGAAAACCATATCAGAGATGCTTTTCACAACACATGCCACACCACACTACACCTCACTTCTCCAGCTCACTCTCTCTCATTGTCAACACGAGCTCTAGTGCTTTCATGTATAATAAACTCATTGTTTTAATAATTCTACTACTTTCATGTCCATCGTGTAAGGAGTAGGATTGATATTAGACCTTGGAACAGAGTTTTAAATCATTATCGTTGTCTTCCTCTCATTATCGTCACTGGCAATCTCTCTCTCTCCACACAAACAATCACCGACAACTCCCTCTCTTTCCTCCGCCCTCTGTTTTTTGGAGAGCACCACCACTATCCCCCTCGGCACTAGTAACTTCTCCTCCACGCCATAAGGTCCGTTGTGACCTTCATCAGCATCAGCAAGCCCTAGTAGAAGCAACAAGAACGACAACAACAACTTTCTGACGCTTCTTCCGACCACTACAGGCCACCATTTTCAACGCAATCACCATAGAAAGAATCATCTCGGCCTCATCTACCCATCGATATCGGCAGGTGAGCCTATTGTCATTGTCGATCGCCCACCCTGCTACTCTTCATGTGTTACATGAACAATGTAGTGTGCCTTTTTTGTGTTTTAAAAGACTTGTGTTGGACCTGTTCTCGACCAAAACCATGTCCAGCAAAGTTGAGCATTTTTTGCCCAACTTGGTTGGGCCGATCCATTTAGTTGAGTCAGATCCAGTTCATTTTTTTAAAATATATATATATATATATATATATAGATAAAGATCAACCCGAAGAAAGGGTGCACATGACTTTGTTTCACTCCATAAACTCGTTGCTTTTTGATTGATTATGTATTAAAAAACTTGCAACTGGATTTGGCCTTGAAATTATATCTCGACCTTGAAATTATATCTCATCATGTAGATAGAGATACTGAAACTAACTATGGATCACAATATTGTTTCTGATGATATTTTATTAGCAAGGGGACGCAGAGACCTTCACGTATGGATTTAGTTCGTGATGAAATTATAAGTAGTTTGATGAAAGAATAAAAACAAATGTCTAATTTACTTGAATTATTAATATTATTATGATTGTTAAATTTATAATATTTTAAAACAATATATATATATATATATATATATGTGTGTGTGTGTCATTTAAAGTACTTTAACAAACTCACATCAATATATAAAACATGATAACAAAACACACAAAACTATTTTTCATTTAACCTAAAATTCAACTATAATTTTAAGTAAACACTTCAATAAAATTATTTTTTTAAAACTAAGTCATAATAGCAACAGTAATACCGAAGATGCTATGAGAATTCATTTAAGCCCGTGAATTGAACTTCTCAATTAATTGAAGAGGGGTTCTATATATACTGTAGCAATTTGCCTATCTTTAAGAAATAGAAAGAACATTCCAAACGACCCTGCTTCTCTCTCTCTCTCTCCAAATATGGTGTTAAAGATCGCCATAAAACACTTCTCAACGCTGTGTTTCCTTTTGTTGTGTTCGGTGCAAGAAACAACTTGTTTCATCAAGAAACAAAAGCTAATAGAATTCCAAGCAAAGCTTCAACAAATGGTGGCCTCAAGCAGTCCCATTCCACCACCATCCCCCGCCGCCTCACAAACCAAACAGGTACAAAGTCTTTTCCCCTCCAAATATATTTGTATATTTAGATATTCGTGTGTTCTTGACACACACACACGTTGATGCATTTTTATTAATATATATAATCTTTTTTAAGAGCGGGAGAGTGTTTTATCCAATTGGCTATGGAGCGGATCCAACTGGGGTACAAGACAGCAGCGACGCCATATTGAATGCTTTGAATGATGCCTTTCAAGTGAAAAACGGGATCCAGCTGCTACCTGGTGTGAATGACTTGGGTGGTGCTGTGATTGATTTGCAAGCTGGAAACTACAGAATCAGCAAGCCCATCAGATTTCCTGCTTCCGGTGGAGGCAACGTTCTGGTTAGTCTAATTTCCTTTTCCTCTGTTTGAGTTAACTTTGAATATAAATGCTATCAGTGATACACAGCTTGTTAATCTCTTTACAACGTATTTAAATCCTCAGGACATGCATTTCTTTTCTCTTTTCGCTTTTTCAAGTGCAACCATAATTATATGTTCTCGGGCTCTTCTAAAATGGTCGGGACTGTAAGACCTTGGAAAGAAATTTGAAGATATTGAGGCAGCTTTGCACTTGGGTCTGTGCCAGCATTACGATTCTGCATGAGAAGGCATTAAATAAGACAGCTCCATATTTTATTTATTAATGCTTCCAATATCTCAGCCTCTATAATAGCAGCATGGCCACCTGTAATCAGAGTGTGCACTTCAACAAAAGGCACTGCTTTATGCAAAGCAGTGGTTGGGTTGGGTAGAGATTTTCAATGTAGAAATAAATGACCTTACAAAAATTTATCACCTCCTTTTCTCTTAAATATCAATCAGTTGCCTTCAAATTCATTAGAGAAAGATTTGAGTATATTTCAATTTCCTATGCAAACCCATTTAGTAATGAATAGGATTAGAGCTGATATTAGTGGATTATTTCAAGTTCATAACAGGATTAGGGTAACAATTTGCTCTCTTTTTTTGGTTGATAATTGCGGTCATAATTGTAAAAAAATATATTTGTAGGGAGGGGTTTTTAGTTTTCTTTTTGTTTAGCAATTAGTGATATGTTGGTGTGCATTAGGTAAAAGGAGGAACTTTGCGAGCATCGGACATATTTCCTGGCGATAGGCATCTCATAGAAGTATGTTCACAGAATTCTCAGGTACCTGATAAAAGAAACAAGGTACATGATCCTAATGGTTTCCCTGCTGGAAAATTACAAAATGGCGCCATCCTCTACGAGGACATCACCTTCCGGGACATCCTTTTCGATTCGGGATATAGAGGAGGGGGGATTTTCATTGTCAATTCAGCCAGAATTCGAATTAACAATTGCTTCTTCTTACACTTCACAACAGAAGGGATTTTAGTCCAGGGAGGCCATGAGACCTTCATATCTAGCTGCTTCCTAGGTCAGCATTCTACCGTTGGAGGGGATCCAGGCGAGAGAAGTTTTTCAGGCACTGCAATTGACCTTGGGAGCAATGATAATGCGATCACAGATGTTGCTCTGTTTTCAGCAGCCATTGGTGTGTTATTAAGGGGTCAGGCTAACATTCTCACAGGGATACACTGCTATAACAAGGCAACTGGTTTTGGTGGTGTAGGGATTATGGTAAAGCTATACGCATCACTGACCAGGATAGATAATTGTTACTTGGATTATAATTCTATAGTCATGGAAGACCCTGTTCAAGTTCATGTTACTAACGGGCTATTCTTGGGAGAAGGCAATATAGTGTTGAAAGCGATCAATGGCAGAATTTCTGGAGTTAATATTGTGAATAACATGTTCAACGCAGACCCGAAAGGTACGACTCCTATTGTAGGATTAGACGGGACATTTACTAGCATCGACCAAGTTCTTATCGATCAGAATGATGTAGTGAGCGGCATGAAATACAAATCAACAGTGGGGAAGCTAACGGTTGCCGGAAACGCAACGAAATGGGTCGCAGATTTTTCGTCGGTTTTGTTGTTTCCTAACCAGATTAATCATTTTCAGTACTCGTTTTACATTCACGGAATGCCTAATGGGTTCCCAACCCATGCAATTACAAATGTGTCAAATAATGTAGTCGTCGTGAGAGTGACAAATTGGTCAATGCAGTGGTTTCTGTGATTGTTGATCAATGTCGCATGGCTGGTGAGAGTAATGTCATGTAATTTATAGCCATTGTTGTAACTCTCTTAATCTCATCGAAATCAATAAGTATAAATTAAAGCCTAGAATCATGGGTTGTCGGCTACCTCATGGTCTCTCTCTCTCTCTCTCTCTCTCTCTCTCTACACGCACACACAGTCTCTGATGCAAGCTTTTAGGCTTTACTGTTTACGTGTTCTCTACCATGGTCAAACAATGCTTGCTGTATAAGAATAATAATAAAATAATAACTAGTGCTATTTGTTACGAACTTTAACTTATAGAAGTTGATCTTTACCAAAAAAAAAAAAAAACTTATAGAAGTTGATGAAAGAAGAAATAAAGATAAGTAAGAAGCTTCTAATAAAGAAGCAGAAACACATCTCGCAGTCAGCGCATGCTCTCAACTCAACTCGCACGTCGGTAACTTACATGGGATCTGTTTATGTGTGGTGAAGAATTGCTCTTTTCGTTGTAAGAAAAACACTAAAGGATAATCCAAAATTGCCATCCCATCCCATCCATAATAACAACTCTAATTTAAAAAGTTATTTTAAAAATTAAATTAATAAAATAGTTTTTTAAACGGTGCAAACATAGTTTTTTTTGTTGTTGTTTAAATGTATTCTAATGGTAAAAACCATTTGAAATAGTCAAATATATTTTAAAATTTACCAACCAATAATATAAAACAAATCTTTTTTATGATCACGTGATAACTATTTATCTAGTTAAAATAAAAATGTTTTAACTATATTATTAATCTGTATATTAGTTTTAATCTACTATAGATATTTTTTTATACTTTTAGCTTTTCCAAAGAAATATATAAAAATAGGTACTCAATAAACAAAAAATTATTTTAGCTATTAATATAATTATTGCGATAAAGAAATAAAAAGTAAAAATAATAGCTAAAAATAATGATGAGAGGTTTCTTGGTATTCTGCCTGTTAACCCTGTTGCTCGTACAGCGAACGAGTTGTTCCATCCAGCAAGAAAAGCAAATAGAATTCCAAGAAAAGCTGCAAAAGTTTACCACCTCCTGCCATTCATGTCAAAAGCACAAAACTTCACGCAAAAGGTCGTGGCTATTCATATAATATGTTTTTAAAAAGCAAATGTCAAGTATGAATCTCTTGAAAATACACCAACTTCTCCTTTTATTTTTCACTGAATTAAATATTATATATATATATATATATATATATATATATATATATATAACATGATGCGTATTTTTGAAGGAGAGAGTATTTTATCCAATGAAATATGGGGCGGATCCAGCTGGGGAACGAGACAGCAGTGATGCCATATTAAACTACGCATTTCGAGTGCAAAATGGGATTGAATTGTTGCCTGGTATCAATGTGACTTGGGTGGTGTTGTGAGTGATTTGCAGGGTGGAAACTACTAAATCAGCTAACCCATTAGGTTTCCTTCTGGCGGAGGCAATCTCCTAGTGAGTATCCTTTTCTTAAGAGTAGAGGTAAGAAATTTGTTTTTAACCAAAAACTGGTACGTATGGTTAATTTCAAATTTAACTCCTAGAAAGGGTGACTCGCATATTGGAGAGTGACATGTGGTTTTCGGAGTAATTTTGTGGTTTATATGGAAGGATAGGTGTTGTAGAACTTATGGTGGAGATCCCGGAATTGGTACAGGATCTGTTCTTGTTATAAGAAGAATGGTGGAAGATATAGAAAAGGAGCTGAGAAGTGGATGGGGTATGAGGACTCGACCACACGCAGGTTGTGAATATAGGATGGACGTACCTGCTGAAGATTGGATCAAAGTTAACGTAGATGGTTGTATCAAAGGAAATCTAGGAATGACAGGGGCAGGAAGAGTTATTAGAGACCATATGAGGTCGTGGCTAGGGGGTTTTGCGAGGAATATTGGTTTCTGTACTTCAGTGACAGCGGAATTATGGGCTATTTATAGGGGGTTGCAGCTAGCATGGGACAAGGGATTTAGAAAAGTGATTTTGGAATCTGACTCCAGGGTTGTGGTTGGGATTGTTAATGGGGAAAGTGTGAGGGTAGACAGGCATTATAATATGTATATGTAGATCAAAGAGTTGTTGGGACGGGAATGGGAGGTTAAAATTGTAGATGTTTACAGGGAGGTCAATTGTGTGGCGGATTGGTTAGCCAACTATGGACTCGCTAGAGCTTTGATTGATAGGGAGTCGGATAGTTTTACCGTTCCCCGAGCAGGTGTATACTTTGTCTGTATTATGATCTAATTAGATCTACTATTCCACGATTAATGTAAAAGAGCATAGAACCCGATTTTTACCAAAAAAAGTTACGATAATATAATAATTTGCTCTCAAAAGCAAGGGTCACTTACCTTCGATGTATAATATATTGTAACATGGCGTTCCCTTTATTTTTCGTCATTTTTTGTTTTATGCATGAACACATATATATAAAAAGCTCATTTTTGGAAAATATATTTTATGAATCTAGATGAGTGAGTAAAGCTCGACTATACAAGAAGTGAACTCTCGACTCAAATTTGAGACCTGTTGTGACCACCACGTCACATCATTGGGGATTTGTTTTGCATATATTACCATTCTTTAGACTAAATTCATTCCTGTATTTTTAGTTCATTTCTTTACATAAATACATGTTCTTCTATACTTTTATTTAAGATGTTTTTAGATTCAATTTAATATATTTATTATAAATCATTCCTTGTAGCTATCAAAATTAACTACTGGAAATGAATCATAAGGTACACGCGGGAACTCTGCGGGCATCTGACGATTTTCCAAGTGATCGTTACCTCGTTGAGCTGCGGTCACCAAATTCTACGGCAGCTCCCGAGCCTTCCAATATCCATCCCGACGGGGAGGAGAAAAAATGTTGGGATATACTACGAGGACATCACCTTTCGGGACATCCTATTCGACTCAAGCTATCGCGGAGGGGGATGTTCATCATTGATTCAGCAAGAACTCGCGTGCATAATTGCTTCTTCATCCACTTCGCAACAGAAGGAATCCTAGTCCAGAAGGGCCACGAGACCTTCATATCAAGCTGTTTCCTGGGACAACATGTAACAATTGGCGGGGATCCAACAGAAAAAACTACACCGGAACTGCCATTGATCTTCCAAGTAACGATAATGCAATCACAGATGTTGCCATTTTCTCAGCTGCTATCGGAGTATTATTGAGAGGCCAAGCTAACATTCTTACCGGGATACACTGCTACAATAAAGCAACTGGGTTCGGTGGCGTAGGAATTTTAGTGAAACCAGAAGGATTCTTGACTAGAATGGATAATTGCTACTTGGATTGGACAGCTATAGTCATGGAAGACCCAGTTCAAATTCATGTGACGAATGGTTTTTTCTTGGGAGATGCTAACGTAGTATTAAAAGCAGTCCAGGGTAAAATGTCCGGGGTGACCATTGTAGATAACATGTTCAAATCGAATGCAAATTCTATGAATCCTGTTGTTCAGTTAGATGGGGATTTTGCTGACATCGATCAAGTGGTGATCGATAACAACAATGCCATCGGTATGACCGTGAAATCAACGGTCGGGAAGTTAACAGTGCCTGGAAATGGGACAAAATGGGTGGCGAGCTTTTCATCCATATTAGTATTCCCAGATCGGGTTAATCATTTCCAGTACTCTTTCAATTTTCAAGGTTTTCCTGCGGCATTCCCAGCGCATGGAGTGACCAGTTCATCAGATAATGTGGTGGTTGTTGAGAGTGACAAACTTGTCAATGGAGTGGTTTCTGTTGCCGTTGATCAGTATTATTTACCAGTAGTAAAAGCCCATTGATGTCGAGATTCCTCTGTTGAGCTCCTAAACATGAAAGTTTTAATAATAGTCCATCAAGACTATGGTGGAGATTGTAGGAAAGATAGAAAGTGTGGTTACAGGAAGAAGAAGACAAGGTCGATTAAAGCAACAATGGAAAGGAAAAGGAGGCTTCAATTATGTTTTGAGTGCTTGCTAACGATTGAAAAGGAAAAGAAATAAAAGGAGTAGGTAGCCATGATGGCTAGTTTCTTTTAGTTTAATAGCAGAGCTGAAATACTGCAATTGTACATGCTTTTGGTTATTAAATAAAATATAACTAAATAGGTAACTTGTATTATTTTGTGAGCCAAATAAGTTTTTTTCTAATATAAAAATAATAATAATAAGACAATACCAGTGTTTTTAAAAAGTAAAAGAAATATGAATTATTGACTTAATGTTCAATAAGCCCTATTAATTTGATAATATTTAAAAAAACTAAACATCATAAATAATGCAAAAAGGGAGGTTAATGATAAGAAATAAAAAGTTGGTGTCATATTCTGGCGCAGGAAAAAAAAGCATATTAAAATAAAATATAATGAGATGAACATATCTATCTATTTATCTATCTATATACACGCGTGCTTTTAGCTTTGGGTTTTTTTGAGGTGGTATTTTTTTAAAATAATTAGTTCTTAAATTTTTTTTATGATCATTTAAAAATTGATATTGGTGTTTTTTTCTCCCTTTTTTAGTTTTTTATTTATTTTTAATTTTTTTAAGTCAAATTTAATTTTTTGACCTGGTAATTTTTATTTTATTTATTTTATTTGATCTTTTGTTAAGTTTTTAGGATTTGTTTCTTTCATATTTTTTTATTATTGACACAATAATAATAATATTTTTTTTTGCTTATTTACTTTTATGTTAATGTTTTTGAGTTTTTTTTCTCTTGGGATAATTTGATAATTTTTATTTTTTTGACAGTAATAGCAATTATAATTTTTGATGTTAAAGATTTGATGTTGCTATTGTTATATAGAGTGTGTTGATATGTTTTGCTATATTAAACTTTGCATATATAGATATTATATTTTAATTTTAAACCAACAAATCCTATTAATTTCTTTAATCCCAATAACTATAAAAATTGTACGCTCAGTCCGCAACACAGTGCGGTCAATGTTTTTAATTTTCAAGTCAAATAATTTTTTTTAGCTAATAATTTTTTTTTTATTTGCTCTTTTGTTAATGATTTTAAGCTTTTTTTAGTCTTTGATTTAATTTTGTTTTTTTTCTAGCAAATCCTATTAATTTTTTAAATCTCAATAACTATAAAAATTGTTTGTTCAGCCTGCAATGCATTGTAGTCAATTTTTTTTTTAATTTTCAAGTCGAATGATTTTTTTTCAACTAATAATTTTTTTTATCATTTATTTTATTTGCTCTTTTGTTAATGTTTTTAGTCTTTGATTTAATTTTGTTTTTTTCATTATTAATGCAATAATATCAATAATAATAATAATAATGTAATTTTTTTTATCTTACTTGCTTTTTTGTTGATTTTTTTTGTTTTTTTCTCGGGGTAGTTTTTTAATTTTTATTATTTTGATTGTAAGAGTGCTGATAATTTTAGATGTTAAGATTTTGATGTTACTGTTGTTATAATAGGATATGTTGATCTGTTTTATTATATCAAATTTTACATTTATAAATATTATATTTTAATCTCAACAGTTATAAATATTATTTGTTACGCCCACAACGTAGTACGGGTAATTTGTTGTTCACGGATTAAGGCAACAATACAATAAATAATGCAATCTTAAAATTAATTACTTTAAAGTAAAGAGATAAGAGAGATAGATTGCTAACTCGGTTTTTAACGAGGTTCTGCAAGCCTCCATCCACGACTCAAGTACCAACTCTGTACTTGAGTATTGTACTCTCTTACTAATCCAAGTAACAAGATTACAAATCTCACTTGATGAATCCACACCAATACATTTACACCACTTGAAGATATGCCCTCTTCAAGATTTCTTTTTTCCCACTTGAAGATGTACCCTCTTCAAGATTTTTCCTTGGTGATGTTCCCTCACCAATACCAAGAGTTTTATACTCAACTCTCAAGAGTTTCACAATGGTTGTTTTTGTAAAACAACAATACATTCTTAATAGTGTAGATATTACAAATGAAGATCTATGATCTCTTTATCTCACTTAATAACACTTAGAATGTTTGAAGGTGTTTAAGTGTAGTGAGAATGAGAAATACTCTTTGTGTTAGGATATGAAGATTTAAACACAAATATGAGTATTAATGAGGATTGATGATATGAAGGTGTTTATGCACTACTAATTGTCTCACTATAAGATATAGAAGTTGTGTCAATTTTGTTTTGCAATTAAGAGGCCTATTTATAAGTTTCAAAGAGAAACTAGCCGTTTATAGCCGTTTGAAACTAGCCGTTAGAAACTAGCCGTTTATAGCCGTTTGAAACTAGCCGTTTATAGCCGTTTGAGTGCAACTGTCATATCAAGCGGTCGACCGGTTCACAACGGATAACCCAAGCGGTCGACCGGTTCAGCTCAAAAGGCAATTTGTCTTCCAAGCGGTCGACCGGTTCACTTGGTAACCCAAGCGGTCGACCGGTTCATGCAGAAAGGCAATTTTGACAAATTATCTTTTCTGAATTTCTTGAACCGATTGATTATGACTTAAACCTTTAATCATCAAAACCTTTGCATGCAATGTGAAGTGTGTGAGTTCATTTTAATTTGTGCTATAAAATTAGAAATAGAGATTTACATAAAGCACTAAAATGAACACTTATTCTAAGTCTTCACTTGCTTGCATCTTGGACTTCCTGGAGTGATTTCTGTGTGTACTCCATTATGCTTGTTGATGTATTCTTTGTATAATACATGATTATAGCTTAATCTCATCCAAGCATATTATTAGTCCATTTTCTTTTATTGTTATCATCAAAATATATAAAGCATACAAAGTATGACATTATATGTCAACATAATTAACTAGTAATATCTATATTAAATCAATTACAAAAGAGCGCTTTGACTAACTGGTTACTGTAAAAAGAAAAAAAAAACAATATGAAAAGACATAAAATCCTTTGGACTTCAGTTATAAAAGTTGTCTCTGAGGTCAAATGAGTCTTTTTAATGTTTAAAGAAAATAAAAAAATAAAAAACAATAAAACCTCTAAAGCCAGACTTATAATATTTTGCTTTTAAAAGTGAAGAAGAAAGTTTACCATGTTGAAAATTTATATAAAAACCTTGTTGCGCTCGTCCATTTCATAAATAATGTTTCCATCACACATTGTCTCATATGCCACAATGCACACAGTAAGCCCTTATAGTTTTTTTTTTAAAAATGATAATGATTTGAATAATATTATATTTTTTTGTTGATATCTTTTTAGCATGTACGTGGAAGGATGTAAAGTATTATGAACTTGATGATGTGAAAAATAATTTTTTAAAAATAGAATATCAAGTGAAAAAAATAAGCAAACTATAGAAATTTCAAAGTGATTAAGTGACCTACCTCCAAGCTTTTAAACTTAAAAATAAGAACAAATAAAGATTAGGGTAAAAAAAAATTAACCAAAATTTGATAAAGTTTCCCATAAAATCTCAATACCATGTTATCAACATCAATCATCTTGTACACAATAATTTCAAAATTTTGTTCTATATATTCCCCCATTTCAAAACTCTTACCAATATACAACATATTTATAAACAACACTTATATAATATAAATACAAGGAGATGATCAAATACATGCATTATATTTTAAACAGAATAAACAAGCTAGACATATAATATTCCATAGAATATTTCTTAAGTTAAAATTACAATACCTTAATTTCTATATTTTTTTAATTACATAAAAAAGTTATTTCTCAAAAGTCTACACATACAATCCAAACTACATCATAACAAAAGACATCCTATAATAACTAACAACCTCCTTGTTGCTGAGATGAACCTGAAAAGTATTTAATACAAAACATAATAAAATATGATCTTCTACCATTTTACCCTTAAAAAAAACCTAATGTTATTAAATTAAAAGTATTTCCTCTTCTTTTTAGTCATCCTTTTCTTCACCTCTATCTCTCTCTTTCCTTTTAGAAGATAAAAAAACTAATCCTCGTATTCCTACCGGATTGTTCTTATAAAAAAGAAATAGAAGTTCTTTTTCAAATAAACAATTTATATTTAAGTAATACAATAACTATTTTCTTATAAATAAGAAAAATAGTCTTACATAAAATCTTCAAGATTTTACTTTTGAATTTTGTGAAGTTAATTTGCCCAAATAAAGGTCTTTTACATATATATGAAGCAATAATTTCCATTTTGGTTAGGATATTTGGGAAGTAAGTGGATTTATTTCTTCACAATCCTGTCTGTTGACAGAATTATAGGTTCTCTTAGACAAATCATATCTCTCTCGTATGGGATTTTTTTTCTTTTGATATTTGGTAGGTTGATATGATTTTTTTGTTAGGGATCTAACACAATCATGTTTACATCAAATAGATTTCTCTATCTCAAGATAATCAAGTCGGAATGGTTGAAAGTGTTAAATTGATAGAATGTGAAACTTGTCTTTGAAAATTGTGATTTCCATGTTTTTTTAATTTATTATATAGATCATAAATAACATATATATTTTTAATTAAAAAAATAACAAGACATGAAAACATATATCAATAATGCTACTTGTCTCTTACATTAGAAACTGACTTAAAATTCTACTTGTAGTGTAATGTAATGTAGCGTGGGGGGAGCAAGAGGACTAGTTTTTACTAAACCAAATTTACAACTCAACTGCTCCAAAATGCAAAAGGAAAAAAAAAACCCAATTCCCAACAGCCACAAGTAATTAAATGCCAATTACTATTTTTTATATAACCAAATATGAAATAAAAAAATGGGCATTAAGTAGCATTGAAATTAATGCCAATTTCTAAACTACCATGGTGATTATGAGCATTGAATGTCTTCCGCTCACAAGCGCTTTCCTTCTCTTCTCGTTGTAAAAACAAGGTTTGTAACAGGTATGGTGGCACATTGAGATGTGATTCATGCTAGCATTATGAGCGAATAGTGAAAATTTATGAAGAAACTTACGGATTCCATTTGCGAATTCCAAAATTAGATCTGATAGAAATAAAAAAAAAAAACTTACAGCCTCGTCCTCCAACTTGTTTGTGTAATTCTCTCCTTTTCTCCCATGTAGATTATTTCTTTCTCTCTTTTAACATCTTTCCATGTTTTCTGCTTAACATGGCTAAAGAATTGCACGTTAACTTGTACATCATATTCTTTTCATAGGAGTTTATGCTGGCAGATCGGCCGACACAGAACATAAGCCGATGACCTCCCCCGAAGCGGCATCAGTTTAAGACAATGGAGCCTTTCTCAGCATGCTGTTTTATTTTATTAATTCTTGTACAAGGTGCAGCTTGTTCCATCACGCGACAGAAGATGATAAAATTCCACAAAAAGCTGCGAGAAATGGAAGGCTACCATCCTGCCAATGCTACCCTGTCATTTCCTAAGGCACCAATCGCCAAAAAGGTGAGACTTTCTTTCTGTATTACAGTGACCATGCAGGGATCGACTTCATATACAAGTAACAGACATATGTGAAAGCTTGTGTACGCAGATATTGCTTTTTTATCGGGAGTTTATTCGATCAAATGTAATAATTCTCATTGGATTTCATTGAATTGTTAGAATATAGGGAGAGTATTTTATCCGATCGGGTATGGAGCAGATCCAACCGGCGCGAGAGAGAGCAGTGATGCCATAAAGAACGCTTTATACGACGCTTTTCAAGTGCAAAACGGGCTAGAATTGCTGCCTGATGTCCATGACTTGGGCGGTGTTGTGATTGACTTGCAAGGTGGAAACTACAAGATCAGCAAACCCATTAGGTTTCCTTCTGGCGGAGGCAACATTGTGGTTAGTACTCCTCTTCAATTATTTCATCAGAACAATGTTTTTCTCTAGAGAAAAAAAAAATGTAGTATAAATTTGAAACGGGAGGAAAGTGGAACAGATTTACTTAACCTTACATCCTGAAAACTCTTCGCGTGCTAATTGAGAGATTGAACAAGAACTGTGCAAGTTTTCCTTGGCATAAATTATAATTAAGTTTTGGATAATTCGTGTTTGTGTATATGTAAATTACGAATCTCTAACCTTGGATATTGCACGAACCCTACTCTACAATTAGGTGAAAAGAGGGACATTGCGGGCATCGGAAACCTTTCCTGGTGATAGGCATCTTATTGAGCTATGGTCAGCAAAGTCTAGGATGCATAAAAAAAAGGTTTACTATGAAGACATCACCTTCAGGGATATTCTCTTTGATTCAAGCTATAGAGGAGGAGGGATCTTCACTTTGAATTCAGTCAGAACTCGCATCAATAATTGCTTCTTTATACACTTCACAACACAAGGGATTCTGGTCAGAGAAGGCCATGAGACCCTCATATCAAGCTCCTTCCTCGGACAGCATCTGACAGTTGGCGGGGACAAAAATGAGAAAAGGTTTTCAGGGACTGCCATTGATCTTGAAAGTAATGATAATTCAATCACTGATGTTGTGGTTTTCTCGGCAGCCATTGGTGTTCTGCTAAGAGGAGAGGCAAATATTCTGACAGGGGTGCATTGTTACAACAAGGCCAATGTTTTTGGTGGCGTAGGAATTATAGTAAAGCCAACTGCCTTTTTAACAAGGATTAATAATTGTTACTTGGATTTCACCAATATTGTCATGGAAGACCCGATTCAAGTTCAAGTCACAAATGGGCTGTTCATCGGAGATGCCTATATAGTTCTGCAGTCAATCAATGGCAAAATCTCTGGATTAAACATTGTGGACAACATGTTTAAAGGGGAAGGCAGGAATTTGAACCCGATAGTGGAATTAGATGGCAATTTCACCAGAATTGATCAGGTGGTGATTGAACGTAACAATGTGAGGAGAATGAGCTTGAAGTCAACTGTGGGGAAACTAACTGTGGCCGGAAATGGAACGAAGTGGGTGGCGGATTTCTCGTCGGTGCTGATATTCCCTGACAAAATTAGTAATTTTCAGTATTCTTTTTATGTTCGAGGTGTGCCGACAGAGAATGTGGTGCATGCAGTGACCGATGTATCAAAAAATATGGTGGTCGTGGAGAGCAACAAGGCCGTCAATGCAGTTGTTTCTGTAGAGGTTGATCAGAGTAGCATGGTTAAAGAGATCAACCACCTGTAATTACTCAATTTTGCTTTTTGAATATATCACATTTCTGCAATCAACAACGGATAAATCATAACTATGTTCGTATATATTGTTTTCTTTATACTTATAGCACCATGATTTATTTTTTATTTTCACAAGCAAGTTTTAGATATTAATTCAAGCTTGCTTGATTTCCCCCCTTATGTTTTTTTAATAGTTTCATCTTCAACATTTAAGATTGGACTTAGTTTTTTTTTTCTTCCTATAAGATTTTTTTATTTATTTTGTGAATGACCAGAGTTATCTTATATCTTTTTATTTGTTAATTTTTTATAAAAAAATATATAGTTTTTTAAATTTAATTAATGGATTAAATATAAACATGAGTTACTTATATTATGATATTTTTTTCTGTTTCATACTTAATCGTTTACCTAATTAGAGATCAAACTCCATTAATTTTTTCAATTCACTTACTATATGATTTTTATACTTATTTTAAAAATTAACCAGCGTTATCATGATTTTTTTTATTTGCAGTTCTTTATTAAATTTAGTTTTTTTAAAAAAATATTTTATTAAAATAAAATAATTAAATATGAACATGAAATATTGATAATATTTTGTTTGCTTTTATTAAATATTTAATGCAGAAAAAATAATAATTTGGGTGCAGGCAGCGGTGTAGCCTCAGGCACCATAGGTAGTCATCGTCTACACCCATTCCTTTCCAGCCCCGTAAGTGGTCATCATCTATAACTCCTTTCTGTTCTCTACGGAATAGATCATGAATTTTACAGAGCATTCAATGGTCCATTCTCATGCATGCTGGCAAACAAACACACAACCTGCGAAACAGACATTGGTGGTAGTTGTGCCACAAAGGGGTAGCGAGAAGCAGGAACATTTATCTAAAACACCAAATCATTGTACTTCAACACAAAATTTGATCTGAATAAATCAGAGACCAAATTCCACAATATTTTACACTTCTGATTGTTCTGTGCACCGTAGTACTTGAGTCCATGACTTGTCTGATTCCAGGCAATGCTGCATTGCTTCTGTTTAGCACAGCACAGTTCTATAGACAAATATTACGCACGCCAGCGTCGATAATCTACAATGATTTAGAGATGTAATGTGGCGTGAAGCCAATCTAAATAATCTACAATGATTTAGAGAAGTAATGTGGCTTGAAGCCAATCTAGTTGATCAAATCCATGCCACTTTCACCGCTATGGTGCTTGTGGCATATGCGCGACATGATTTGTTTTCGTCTGCGGAGATAGATAGTATTGATACAATTCTACTTGAATTAAGTGCTCCATTTTGACTCACTCCTTTGTTTACAACATCTCTGGTTTGAATTGATTTAAGCAATGTATCAAAGAGAACTTAATCAGTACCAGCAATCTGCAACCTCATCTTGTGTATCCTGCACATGCTGCTTCTTTGGAGGTCCACAAGTTTTCAGGTTTCCTCTAAACCGGTCTTTCCCAGGTTTGGCAAGATCAACAAAAATTAACCTGCCATCAATAGTCTGATAATAAATGGTTAAAACAACATGAGTTTTCCAGCTTCAAAGTTCCTGAAAAGACAAGTTCAACGTGATTGTCCCCAACCTTATGGTCCATATTTTCCAGGGCAAGGATGGCATCATCTTGAGAAGTGTATTGAATAAATGCATAAGGTTTAGACCTTTTAATCACTTCATCCTTCACAAGCTTCACTGTCATAGATTGCAAATCAAAGGTTATGTAAAAGGTTATTATAAAACTTCCAATTTAAGCCTATTTTTTGAACAATGAGGAAATACGTATTTACCTTCAGCTATTTCACCAAAATCTGAAAATTCCTTTTGCAATGTGGCTTCACTGATGGAGTGTCCTAAATCTGAAAGTCAAAACTCATAACCAGTACTTCAAAGGAGATTAAACAAAAAAAACCAAACCCACCCTGTAAGATTATGAGAAGTTTGACAATCTCATTGAAGTTCAATAAAGATGCAAACAAACAACCCCCCTCACAAACAAGAAAATTGTTTGCAATGATATTCTTATTTTTTGGCTAGACTCATAGAAATCCTTGTCCAAATAGCCCATTATCCTTAATATGAACCCATGATGCTAAGCACAACTCTACAGTATAAAATGTCATCTTATTGCTTTATCAATTGTCCTTGCGGACCTTCTATATTCTTTCAAATACCAAAATAAAGAATACACACAAGAGTTCCACTAGAAAGTAAGAGCTTCGACCATCAAAATAGTTTTTTTCTTCTCCATGCTACTTCAAAAGGTGCATGGATTGATTGTATTTGGAGCAGCATTATATATTGACCAAGGAATTGAGACATGAAGAAAAGGCATCCCAGTTGACTTATACCATGACACTTAACTTTCACCTAAGAATAGAAGTTTAGAGGCTGGACACCTTGAGACTCCCAAGTGTGTGCTTAACTGAGCATTTGCACACCTTCACAACAACTTGGAGATAAACAAATGCAGAACATGGTCTTCAAGGGTTCGTGGTTATGATACGAGTAAGGCATTAAAAAGGGACAATATTAGTAGTTTTCTGAAACAGGTTATTGTAAGCTTGAAAAAGTATTCTACATGCTGCCCCTGAAGACAAATGCTAGAGGAGAGTATTGTGAGCACGACAACAAGGTGACCACCTCAGACGATACCAAAGTCACCAACATTTAGATTGTCATTCCAAGTCGTCTCCTTGTTTTGAATTTGAATTGCCAGAGTCAACTAAGGATGACCAATAAAAATCCAAACCCCATGTTGTGAGCATTTCCCCCTCTACTCTAGATGTGGAGGGAGAAGAAAAGACCATTAGACTTGCAAAAAATAGGTGAAACAAATTTGAAACTGAACACTGAAGACGTAAGATTTCCATTTGAAGAAAAAAATTTCGTTTTAGAACAAAGCTAAACATTTTTATGCAGCAGATGAAAGCCACTTCTAGAAGGAAAACCTGATTGTCAGAAACATCTCTTCTCCCTCAAGAAGCCACAGTGATGATTATAAGGCAAAGAAAACAAACTATTGTTGTTTGGACTCAATGTTTGAAAATTAGTTTTCCAACATTATCAGGAATAATGGAAATGCATATTTTAGAAAACCTTCGACAAAGATGCACATTGGCATCAATATTTTCTTTGTACCATCATAATAACCAATTCTGAGTTGACTAGGACTGGTTTTCATGAATAGCATTCATCCTTACAGAGCTATGATAGATTGAGTCAATGATTTTGTGATCAGAAACTCTGTGATTTAAGCTCAATTATTTGAGCCAATAATATCTTTAACCTCAGTTAATTGCACAGATTACATGAATAACTTTCAAGCAATAGCCCATAGGACCACCTTAGTTCAGTCAGCCCTTAAGCCTGCCAAATACGAACATGTTACAGTCTTACGCAGGGAATGGAAGCACTGGCTGCAGACCAATCTGTTTCAGATACAATGCTGAAAAATCATTCCACAGTCACTGACAGGACTCATGGTTCTTTATAATTACCCCAAAACCCCTTCTGCAACCAGTAAAGGACCTGGTCCTGACATAATATGATGATGGCTGCCACTGATACTTGGACCTTTTTCTTTCATGAAGAGCATGGGCAGGTTCTATGATAATGAAAGCCCTGTTCTCCATTATAATCACTTTTCCAAGCAAAACAAACTCAAACTTGTATCTTTCACAAACTCAATTAGTTATCATTTTCATGAATAGCATGGGCAGGTTCTATGACAATCAAACACTATTCCCCGTGATACTCATTTTCCCCAGCATAACAATCTCAAACTTATATCTTTCACAAACTCCATTAGCTATCATTTTCCTTGGGATTTTTTTTTGAAAACTCCTGTTGTTTCTTTCCATCATAAGTACAGCAAGTGCAACGAATTCCATCTTCTTAAACCTAGACAAGCACATTGGCCTGCAAAATGATTCAACTTCTTCCTGCATTAGCTGTAAGGCTAGCACCTTGGAATATTTTATTTTTTCACCTCCACTGATCATCATTACCTAGGCGTGGATATTCCTAGGATTACTTCCTGTAAAGATTAATGCCAGCATTCAAAAGCTCCCCTTCCCAAGCTAGCAAAACAACTAAAGCTCACGCAATTGAAGCCTAAGCAACATAGGGATCAAGCTACCCAACAGCTTTTTGTTCATCATGTATTCTTAGATTGTATAGACTAAATGGTCCAAGCCTCAAATAACTTCAATACTATTCAGAAGTCGTCTTCCCACCGTCAATCATGCAAAAATATAGTGTTTGGCCTCATCTCATCGCCTGAGCAATTGCACCTCAGTCACCTTTGGGAAACCTTTTATTCTGTTTGAAAGCAAACTTGAAAAATCCAACTTTTTGCTTAAAATAACCAAACAAAGAGCCTTCATTGGACCAATCAGACCATGGAACTATTCTCAAAATCACCTAATTGGAACTGAAAAAATGTGCTAGAAGATAATTACTGATGGTGCTCAAAAGCAAGCAATCAATTTGATTTCTTTTCAGCTTCCGGAAGAAAAGTCTATTCAATTATCTGTTTTAACATATATTTTTCACTCCAATAAATAAGAAACTGCAAAAGAAAAGTAATCCAAAGACCCCCACAAAAACTTAACAGTCAAAGAAGGGACTTACTTGTAACCATAATTCTGCTTGCAAGAGGAAAATTAGGGTTGGAAATTGATGCCCTGAGGTTCAGTGTTTTTGGGTTCTTGAAATTTCTTTGAGATATTGCGTTTGCCAACGTGGGTTTGAGGATAGAGACACCTGTTTGAGACATCATCATCATCATCACCTCCATGTCTTTTCTCTTTTCCAATTCCTTACTTTCCTCAGTCGTATTTCCTACTGCAATCAGTTGCTCTCTGTTACAACATGATGTTTGGTTAAAAAGAAACATATTATAAAATGGGGTTCCTTCTGTTTTTATTATCCAGGTCTATTTTGTCCCAAAACAGTAATTAAACACTATTTTATTAGTGTTTAAATATGCTAGAATATAATTAATCATGCCAATGGTTCTAACGACAAAACATATTTTTAATTGCCCTAAAAAGTAAAAATCAAATCAAATCAAATAAAAAAAGGTTTCCAAGCTTTAATTCATTTTTTAATAAAGGCAAAAATCACCTCTATTGAGTTTCTCTCTCAAAAGCAAATATATAAACACCAAAATCAAAGTTATTAGTGATCAGAATCTAGGTATTTGAAAGCTTTCTGTTTCTTCAAGTTTTTTCAATGACTTTTCTTTTCTCTCTCAACATTTAAGAACTGAAATGTAAAACAACTGAAGTTTTTGATATGCTAAAATAAAAAATAGAAGATACCAATTTTAAAGGAAAGTTTGTAGATTTACGGGCCTTATTATTATTATCCTATATACTAAAAGAGATCAGACGGTTACTGTGGATTGGAATAGTGTTTTATACTATATATATATATTGTTTCGAAGCAAAATCAAAAACGCATTTAGACCATCTGGTAAGGTAAGACATTTACCGAGTGGAGGCGCTATACTGGCGAGAGCACTTTCATTCTTTTTTTTAACTTTCCTTTTTTTTTATTGATTTTGACATTTTTTTTACTTATATTTTAATTATTTTTTTTATTTTTTTCACTTTGCTTTTTTTTTTTATTTATTTTGATTTTTTTATTTCTTTTTTTCACTTATAGTTTTTTATTATTAATAATTATTTTGATTTTTTTAATATTTTTTATTGATTTTGATGTTTTTTCACTTATGTTTTTTGAAAAAAAAACAATTTGTTGACATTATTTATTGAATTTTTTCAATTATCAACTCAATAACAATAATAATATTAGTTTTTTCTTGCTTCCTTTTTTATGTAGCATGTGAGGAGAATCATTGTGAATTGTAATAGTTACGCTCGGCTTTTGGGTCGGTTCGAGTCGTTTGGGTCGTTTGATTTAAGATATTTAAGAATTATAGCGGAGCTTGAATCAAAATGATATATGTAGCTCAGTGGATAAAAGACGGCTTCCTAAATAGGCCCATACCAAGTGCGCTTTCTATTTTGTTTTTGTTCTCTTTTTTTCATTTTTCTTTCTTTTTATTATTTTGACCTCAGATTTTTTTTTCTTGTATTTTTTTTCATTTTTGTTTTTTTTTAAGTTATGGAATTTTTTTATTGGATAGTTTTTCCTATTATGAATGCAATAAGAATAATGTTTTTTTTCCTGCTTCATGTTTTTTAATGTTTTTAATTTTCTATGAAGGTAATTTAATATTTTTTATTTTTTTAACAATAATAATAATGATATTTTTAAATGTTAAGGCTTCGATGTTCTTGTTGTTATAATAAAATGTATTGATGTGTTTTATAATATCAAAACTTGCATGTATAGATATTAAACTTTATTTGATTTTTTTTATTTGATTGAAATTGATAATATATTTGATTTTGTTTTCGGCCATTATACTTTTGATTTTTTATTTTAATTCCTTTACTTTTTTGTAGTTCTTAAATAACTCCTATTTTTATCTATATTTATATATATGTACATTTAGTTTTGGTTTTTAAGTTTTATTATTTTCTATTTAGTTGAGATAACATTTTTTTTCAAAACTTTTCTTCTTAAATTTTAGTTTGTATTTATGATCGTCTGAAAACTATCATTTCTTATTTGGTTTTCTTTGGGTTTTTTTATTTGAAATTATTTTTTAGCTAATAATTTTTATTTTATTCATTTTTATTTTGTTTGCTCTTTTGTTAATTTTTTTACTTTTTTTTATTCTTTTATTGAATTTATTTTCCTATTATTCACGCAATAATAATAATAACAATAACAACAACAACAATTTTAGTTTTTTTCTTGCTTCCTCTTTTATTAATTTTTTTGAGTTTTTTTTCTCGACATAATTTAATAATTTGTATTGTTTTAACAATAACAGTAATGATATTTTTAGATGTTAATCCTTCAATGTTGTTGTTGTTATAATAGAATGTGTTGATGTGTTTCATTATATCAAACCTTGCATTTATAGATGTTATATTTTATTTTTGTATTAACAAAATTTATTAATTATTTTATTATCAATAATTATAAAAAATATTTTGTTCAGCCCATAGCGTAGTACGGGCAATTAACTAGTGAATAATGAATATGGGGAAAAGGTTCTCAATTTCGCTCATTGTTCTCTTAATTTTGTTTTTTTTATAGTCATTAAAAAAATTCATGTGAATTTAAAAGAAATTTAAAATTAAAATGCAAAAGTGTAGATTTACAAGTCTCATGAATAATAAACTTGGAAAAGACTTTCAATTTAAATCATTGTTTTTTTATATATAATTATATCTTTTACCATCATTAAAAAAATCCCCCATGTCAAATTGACATGTCATTCAATTTATAAATAATTTTCAACAATTCGAGCACACGTAAATATGCAATTTAAAGAAAATGAAAAAAATATAGAAAGAAAAATGTCAACTGTAAACACGGAAAAAAAACTATCAATTATTATCGAGGTGAAATTTAATTATTATTCTTTTCATTTAATTTTCTATAATCAATAAAAATAATTAATATAAAAGTATCATGTCATTCAATACTAAAATAACTTTTAATAAATCATCCAATAATTTAATAGTTCACACAGAACCTGGATTTAAAAATTTATTTTATTTATAGTCTCATGTTCAAATTTATGATTGTTAATATTAAGGATAAGCATAAAAATTGATCAACCGATTAAACTAAGAAAACTAAAATAAAAATAACGTGAAAAATCAAACCGATAAAAAAATTAGATTAAATTAATTATAAAATTCTAATTCGATATCGGTTTTGGAAGAAAAAACCAATTAAGTTCGGTTAAAACACTTAATATAAATATAAACTTAAAAAACCAGCAGCTAGCACTTCAGCAGCCGCCGCCTCTCGGCCTCTCCCTCCCTCTCGCCTCACGCCTCTCCCTCCCTCTGAAACCAGCCATTACCCTCTCGCCCTCTCCCTCCCTGATCTACATCCGTTACCCCCAGTTCGAAAGTTCCTCTTTATCATCGTCCCCATCCGGCACGGTTGCAGTTTACAAAAGGTAAGTAAAGTGAACCTCTGTTTTATTTCTTGTTATAGATCATCTATGCTTCCTTTTCTAATTGAATTGAATCATCTTCAACCTTAAATTTCAGCTATTGTTCTTTATGCTTTGGGGACTACTTATCTGTTACTGTTTGTAATTATATTTTTGGTTTTGTTTTTGTAATTTTTGTGGGGATTTCAGGCCAGATTGTTTGTCAAGCAGAAGCTGAAAAAATGAGTTATTTGTAGATTTTTGTTTGCCAATAAAAGTAGAGAAGGTAGAAGTTAAAACTTTCCAAATGAGCTTGATTTCAAGATTAAGGCATTGTTTACCCAATGGGTTTTCTACAAAACCCACAATCCCTCCTTTAGTGCCATTGAATTTCAATGCAGTGCTATCTCGGGGTTTCGCTGAAGCTGCTAGGAAAGTTGAGGAGGAAGATGAAGAAGAGGTGGAAATTGATCAGAGGAGGCTCCCAACTGATTATGATCCAGCTACTTTTGATCCTACAGAGCATCGGAGCCCTCCAACAGAGCGGGTTTTCAAGCTTGTTGATGAGGTTGCTGGGCTTACGTTGATGGAAATGTCTGAACTGGGAACCATTATAATGAAAAGGATGAAAATGACAGAACCACCAACAATCGGGGTTTTAAAGGGCGGTGCTGCTGGATTAGCTGGAATGGCAATGAAGGCACCAGCAGCTGCTGCTAAAGAAGAGAAGAAAGCTGAGAAGACTGCTTTTGAATTAAAATTGGAGTCCTTTGAAGCAGCTTCAAAGATTAAGGTAATTAAGGAGGTTAGGAGTTTTACTGATTTGGGCCTTAAGGAAGCAAAAGATTTGGTGGAGAAGACACCATCAGTGCTGAAAAAAGGAGTATCAAAGGAAGAAGGTGAGCAAATAATTGAGAAGATGAAAGCTATTGGGGCCAAAGTCGTGCTGGAATGAATGGAAGCCATGTGTTTACCTTCAGGAATTTTCTAAATCCAGTTATTATTTACTTCCCCATTTCGAATTTCAATTGTGGATTTGTTGGTCCTCACTCCCTGACAGAGTCCATCCGTGAGCGCTTGGAATTTGACATTATGATACACAGTGCTCGATAGGTGTGTGTGTGACTCAAGTTTCTTTTTTTATGGCGGATAACGTTAACTGTGTGTCTTCAAATGTTCTTTAACTCCATTGTCTTCCTCTATTGTTACATATTTTTTTAATAAAAGAGACCGAAATCAGGCCAGGATCATTTCTTATCGATAAATGGAAATAAATCAGGCTAGAATGTCGCGTCCTGTTTTTCACTATGCTTCCTTTATATGGATGGATATCCAGTATCTATTTCTGTTTTGTGTTATCTCTGCAGTCCTCCAAAGTGTCTTAACTTGGCAAGTTGGGAGGACTTTACAGCGGATTTGTGCATGATAGAGAGAATAAGATTGCACGACACGAAGCAAAAGTGTGCATGCATATCTGAAAAGATTTGGGCATCTTAAACATTAAACAAGTTCTTTGAATTCTTCTTTATCAAAACTCTACTAAGTGGAGTTCGAGAGGATATAAGGCCAATGCTTAAGATTCTCGAACCAATAGTATCGGTATAAAGCTTCTCAGACAAAAGAATCTAATAATGCCATGACCAAGAAGAAGAGACTAGGAATTTTCTTCTCATATAGCATGGATCGACAACCAAGTAAACCGCCACCAAAGGCTTTTAACTATTCTAAGAAATAATCGCCTTAAAACAAAACTCTTGGCACATGGACATTATTGTAGAATGAAAAAAATGCATATGATGATAGAGAGTGGAAGAGAATAGGCTCGGCTCTTGGATGTGGAGGAAGGTAACAATTATGAAATTACAGATGAAGAAGGTATAAATATTTTAGATGTATGGTAGAATCATGTTAACAGGCACATGAGAATTAGTTGGGAAAAAGGAAAGAGAAGAAGATTACCATTGCTGAACAGTAACTTGGATGATATACATGAATCAAATTGCACCATTCTTGACATAACAAAACCTGGAACGATTACAGATTCCCAACCCATCTCTTGCTAATCTACCACAACACGTGCATGGGATGGATAACCTCTTTCCAATGGGAGCCGTACAAATCAAGCATATTTGGATACAGAGCTAACTAGAATGTAATCTCACAAGGTGCGTGAAATGTTCTTCCTCGGCATATGGCTTCTAAATTTTCTCCAGCATAAGAGCAAGTTGGCGATACCTCCACACCTGTATCAGAGCAGGCAGGAAAAAAATAAAATAAAAAATGACAGTACTTCTTCGCAGATGGAACAGTGATCTGAAATATGAAACTACAGCTCTTTTCCACTCTCCGCTGATCTTAATTCTCAACAAAACTTGCACGGGGAGGAACCCATCTTGCGCAAATGCCATGGAGCGGAACTCAAAAAATGAATTCATAAAATATGGACAACTTGCACAAGTTTTTAATTTTAAAATTTGAAAAGAAAAACTGTACTTTAATTCACATCCCATTAATCATTCGGAAGGGTCAGACTGTCATGATGGGAGGTGATCATTCTTTCTGCCGGGAAACCCTTGTTACTGGCTTAAAAAGAAACGAATTAAGAGTAACACACATGGTTGAGCATGAATAAATCTCGTCTCTAGTGTAAACAAAAGAAGATAGTACTAGGCTAGTAGGAGCCTTTATTTCTGGTTAATCTCAATTCACTCGAAGAAGAATTGATCTCCAGGTCTTCAATGATCTACCTATATTCTATTCCTATTTCTATATTGAGGCATTCGCTTAATTTTCACAATTTTACTGTGATTAAAGCAGGCAAAATAAAGCATGAAATTACCAGTTGCATATAAAGGCACCGAATGTGTCAAGAAGCCACCAGCTGCAACCACCCAGCGAGAATGCAGTCGAAGAACAAGCAGCCGGGCACTCTCAGGAGTGTCATAATTTGATCCATTGGCATTTTTTACAGGTGCAAATTCTTCTTCACGTGGTACCTGGACTTGTATTATAACAATTTTAAAGTAAAAAAGAAAAAGAAAAAAGAACAAGGTTTGATGAAGCAGAAGTTGGGAACAAAATTACCTCAAAAAGAGCAGTTGATGGAGCATATGGGAATGCATCAAATATGAATTGCTCTAGTTTTAATCCCATCGTACCACCATGAATAGAAGGAATTCTTTTCTCAGCT
The DNA here is from genome assembly GCA_032356905.1 of Salix exigua. NCBI lineage: Eukaryota > Viridiplantae > Streptophyta > Magnoliopsida > Malpighiales > Salicaceae > Salix > Salix exigua. The sequence continues at coordinate 6,159,869 of CM063590.1, read as the reverse complement.
AGATGGTAACTGCATTCACAGTGAAGGTGCTCATAATGATTAATAAGAATACATTCATTCAAAATATTCGTAATTTAAAGCAAAGTTCAGGTTGAATCTTAGACCTTAGTTCTGCATCATCATTTGTCTTATTCTAACATGAAAAACCATATACAGAATATTGATTGCATACATTGACCAAACTGGTGGAGGTAGGATATAATCTGTTAAAGACTAGAAAGCAGCTCAGCTAGACCTATACTTTTTCACTCGCAGGGGTTTGTAAATCCCCTGCCTAACCCCGCCATATAAGCTTAATCTCTTATATTCTTCTCAATATTCAGAGTGTGCTAGAATCAAGTGAATTAAAGGAAACACGCTGGTAATATCTCTCTGTATCTCTCAAGAAATCCAAGCAAAGTTGCGATTAATTTTCTACCAATTTATTTCATAAATTCTACAAATTAAAAAGGGAAAGCTAAGGAGCTGAAGCAATATCCATATTGAACAAGAATACATATAGAAAATATTTAAATGACGCAGGAAATATAAACTGCACGTAAAACTATGTGGAGTCCTTGCCTACTATTATATGTTTCCAATGTGAACATTAATCAACAAAATCGTGCTAGAGGAAAGTGGCGTTAAAAAAAGCATGCAACTACATTGGAGGAAATAATAGACATGTCACATAGAAATAGCTGATCTTATTCAACCACATGCCGTCTATGCAAGAGAAAAAGTCACTGACATGCTGTCTTTCTCAAGGCCATTTGCCACTTGGTTTAGAAAATCCAAAGAGAACATGTGCAAGCACACCTGAAAAAAAGCAGTCATGATAGTGTCAGCTTCAGGAAGACAGCGTTCAGAGAAAGCTAAACCATGATCAATTCATTTCCTATCAAAGCACATTGCAATCCATAATGAAAAATGAAATATGATGAAATACCATTATCAAATATGGAAATGGAATATGTATAATGTAAATCTGAGAGAATAAAAGCACAAGATAAAACAGACTATACATTACTCCAACAAAAACGAAGGCGTCCAGTTTGTTGATTGATTGCAGAAGCCAGTGACTGATCCAGCTCACTGTATTCAACCACAATAAGAGGTCCACCTTTACCTTGCCTTACAAAAACACCAACCTTTTCTTGGGGGTATGCCTGCAATCAAATAGATTATAGCTGTTAAGATGCACTAATTTTGAGAATTTCTGTTATACTAAAAAAACACCAAATCCAATATTTGATTAAAAGTATGATAAGAAAATTGCCTTCTAAATTTTCTAGATCAATGCATTCAACCACTGCAAACTGCAATTTTCTCTCCATTCTTTAGTAACTTTTTCATCCTAGTTGTTTACTCAATGGCTTTCGTTTTCATAACCCCTCCTGTTGACTTGTAGAGCAGACCCTTGTAGCAGATTTTTATATTTTTATCAAAGATGTTCTCGACATACAGGAAGATTACACACCTTACGGACAACTTTTGCTGCAGCCGCTACACCTTTGTCAATGAAATATCCCAAAAAAACTGGATCAGCTACACGAACCTGCTTTCATTACATGAATCACTACATCTTTAAATATGAAAACTTATGGTAATTTATAGAATGGAAGGACTGAAGAAGCTGAAAGAGAAAATTCACCAGTGCATTGTCAACTCCATAGCAGTCCACATACTTGATTCCTCTTGAGGCCATATCCTCTAATAATTTTGAATATTTCAGCGCTGAAGACCAGTTAAGATGAAACCAAGGCAATAAGCAGCCAATCATAATGAGAAAAACAGGGAATTGAGTTGAGAAGAGGTTTAAAATGTTGTGGTAGATTTTGAAATACCTGAATATACTCCTCCATTCCCATCCGGAGCCTTAGCTACCTAGTTTTAAAAAATCAAGAATTAATATCATAGTTGAAGTAAAAGTTAAATTTCGACCCATCAAAAACATGGGAAGATATACTTTTGAGGAAAATTGAAGTTATCAAAACCTATGAAGGATTCCAAAGAAAAAACCAGGGGACTATATTATCATCTATGTGGCTCAAAAACATCTTGTGGACTCTAATTAGCTCATTTATGAGAATATATACCATACCCTAAATGGAGTCTCCATGATAAATCTGCCATCCTTGGAAACACAGGGTATGGTGCCTTGCTGGAAGAAGGTAACCTGCATCCAATAAGTCTCTCTTTCAAATTAAGCAAAAAAGGATAAGATAATAGATGGAGTTTATCAAGATAGTTGACGAATTGAAGCTTTGTTACCTGATCTGCTTCGAGGCCGAAGTACTTGTGATTTTCAAAAAACATTCGTGTGGAATCATCAGTAAACCGGCTGGTCATTATGTAACAATGTATCAAAACTGAGCTGCCAGAACCTGCCCATGATAAATTCATATGATAAATTTTAAGGATAGCACGTCAAACAATGCATGAAGGTTCAGAACCTAAAGGATAAAACCTAACCTTCACTTGAAGCTTGGGCTGCTAGTCTTTGGACACACAAAATTCGCTCAGCTTGAAGTTGAAAGAGTGACTTGCCAGATGGAAGCCCTATATCTGAAATGAAAATATATGGTGTGAATACAGAAAATTCTGGAAAAAAATTGACATACATTTTCATATTCAAATCAATAAAGTTCTCAGTTTCAGATATATCTAACTAGTATATGGAATGTCATGATCTTCTTCTTTTTATTGGAGAGGAGTTAATTCTAAAGTTAATCATGTACATATAAGCAAAAAAGAGGAATTTAAGGAAATGATTCTTGATATTTTTTTTTATTGAAAAAACCTTATTCAAAATTAAAATAAAAAACCTTTACAAATTTTTAGAGAAAAAGAAATTACACCAAAAGTTCCAGAATCAGATTTAAAATAATAGAGCTTCAGAATCATCTATTTAATCCATTCTTAAAAACACTCAGTTGTTATCTTACATCCAAGTCAGCCACTAAATTATCTTCTGCTTCAATTCATATACTTAACATGTGACTACCCACATTTAAATGCATTTCATTTTCCCCATTACCTCTACCGAGTGCGTTTGCAGTTTTGGGTGGGAGTCTGTGTCTGTGTGTGCAGGTGCTAGGCTAATATTGCAACTTAACAAGACAGCATCAACTAAGAAAGAAAAGAAACCACAACTGCAGAAATGGTTTTCCAGATCAAAAGAAATTGACAATTACTCACTGAAACATCCTTTTGGATCTGAACTTCCAAGCCTTGTCCCCTGGATATTTCAGTTATTAAAAAAAAACACCAAAAACCCTGTCAAGCTCACATTAGAAATGGGTTAACTAGTAATAGGCACATAAAGGGAGAAATGAAACAGGACATAAAAGATCATATACACGTGCAACACAAACAAGAATGTGTCCGCAACCATCCAAGCATGAAATATATTAATCCCGGATAGTTTTTGTAATTCAACATGGTAAAGAGTTCTCAATACGAGGACAGGGATGAAAGAATCTTAGAAGCTGGTCCACAAATGAATGGCTCCAATAAATTAACAGATAAAATAATATATATATATATATATATATATAATAATTGAACATCACTGCACTCGTTACACTAGTTTCTAATTAAATTTTGCCTGTAAGGAAGTAGATGATATATGCCAAATCCTCACATCATTCAATCTCATGACAATTATTATCTTAGAATATTCCCATCCACATCCAATGATGCTAAACTTAATCCCAGGACATACCACTCTTGCTGGTCTTAAGAAGAAAAAAAAAAAACAGAAAGGCATCGACCTACATATCTTCTGTGAGGAAATAAATAGATACAACATACAATAGATTCTGAAGAAAAAAGTGTGCAGAGTTGGCAACAGCATCTTTTAGATATGTACTGCTATTTATTCCTGAAAGAACAAATCACAGCCCTTACTTTTCAATTATTATTATCTAAACATATCGATTAGCAAAATTGTAAAAAGTGGGCTTCCATAAAAGCAACATCACTTACACAAACCAAGAGAGAGAAAGACAGACAAACCTTATGTAACAATCATTATCATTCAAGAAATAGTAATAAAGTAGACAGTGACTGACTACTCACTCATCGGTTCCTACTTTAACATCATTAATTGATCATACACACACAAATCCAATTATCGAATTGTCTTTGCGTAGACATCATCCCAAAAGGTACACATCATACCATAATCATGCTTGTAAACGTGTGATAAATAAAAAGATGCATGTATGTATGAATGTATTGCCTCAAGCAACATACAACAGCCACTTTCAAGTTCAAAAGTATTGAATTCACCAGAAAAATAAAGAAAATGAATTAACAATTTAACAATGATTACTAAAAAAAATTAAAAAGAAGAAGGAAAATAGAAGTACCTGGCCACCAGATAATAGCACAACAGCCAATTTGCCATTAGAGATTGCTTTCAATCCCATCTTCCACCATCTCTCCTTTTCTTCCATCGTTCTATCTTCAACCGTCGACACGGTATTCTCCGGAACCGGCTCAATTGCCGCCACCGGTATCCCTGTAAATTAATCAACAAAATGAAACTATAAATTATCTACACATTAATATTAATTAATTAATTAATTAATAGCAACACACGATCAGAGAGACCTTGAGATCGAAGAGAACATCGAATTATCCGATTCAACCTCGGAAGATCTAAGCTCTGCAATCAGTAATCAGATATAGCGTAAAAAAATTTAAGGAGAAAAAGAGAGGGAAGGAAGATCTAATATCAGGACAGAGGTGGGGGTGCGTGAATTGACCTCGATGTCCTTGACTAGGAGTTCTCGTTCTCCAGGAGAGAGTTCATCCCAGAGGGCAAAAACGTCTTCCTGGCCATAATCTTTAAGCCTCTCGAGCAACGCTTGTGGAGGTAGTGATGGAAGTGCTCCTCCGTTGTTGGTTTCAGTAGGTTCCTTCATTTCAACACGAAAATTCTCTCTGTAGATCTCTTTCTCTCGGTCTGTTTACAGGTTTGTTTATATAGAGGGGGGGAGCAGAACAGCAGTAGCAGCTATCAAGTTTGTTAGTTTGTACGTCGTATTCCCCCTCCCCTGTGAGAAACTAACTACCTTTTCTCTCCCGTTAAATTACGGAATTAGCCCTGTAAGGCAGTGTCAACTTTCAAATAACTTGCTATTGTGTTTTCTCTCTTGGGTAACTCAGCTTAGTCCCCTGCAGTTGCATAGTTTCTCGATCGAGTCTCCTTACTACCGATTTTATCAATTGAGTCCTTCACCCCTATACTTTAGTTTGCCAAGTCAAATCTTTATATTTAAGAGTCCGCTTGTTTTTACGATTTAATATCACTTTTGAAAAGAAAAATAATAATATTATTCTTATTGTTTTCTTCACTTTAAATTATTGTTTTAGTATTTTTAAATCATTTTGATATGATAATATTAAAAAATATATATTATTTCAATATATTTCTAAATTAAAAAAAATACCTCAATATCAAACGAGCTTTACCCGCGTTGTTTTTAACTATTGCTCATCTTTTTTTTCCATCAACACTTTTAATAACAAGAGTATGAACTTCATTCATTGGTGTTTTGATTTAACTTATGTCTTAAATTCAAGACAATAACTAGGAATTTTTCTCATCATTTAACAAAAATGGAGTAGCATGTGACCTATTTAACATCAACTCTAACGATTTTAATGGAAGAATCCAATTACAGAAAGATGTAGTACAGATGGGACTTGAGGGATTAAACTGAGAAATATATATTATTGAGGGACGGTTATGAAACATACAGCTTAACACATTCATGTATTTAATAACAATTTCAAATCATTTTGTTAATTATTTTATTCTATATATATATAATTGTGTTATTGAATAATATTTGAAAGTGTGGTGGTAGTTACATATAATGGGAATGACTTTATTAATAGATCGAGATTAAGGGAATCAGCTTTTCTCTTCCTTATTCAACAACCATGTATATATCTATTATATTAGCTAATATGTTTTTAATTTAATTAATATCAAGAATAATTTTTAATTTTAATAATGTTGTGAGGTTGTTGAGATGAGAGTATTCAGGTGGTTGAAGGGTTGGGGACAGGAGGGTGGGGGAATTTATGTAAACACCAAACAAAACATTTGGAGGTTGCTTACATGGTGTGACCGTGGCCTACTTACCAAATTTGGAACGTCTTGCCAACCAGCTTGATCTTAACCTTGTTTTTTAAAAGATTTCTTTTATTTCCTTTTTTTTCTTTTATTATGAAAACAAAATAAATGTTGCCCTTATTTATTGAGATGTCAAGGTTATTTTGTATTCTTTTGATTTCTAACTTTTGTTATTGGTTCTTTCGTAAAATTTCAATTTATTTTTTATTTTATTATTCAATCTCAATTTGTAATATGTTGTATTATCCAATTTGTTTTGGTTATTTCATTTTTTTAGTAATAAAAGTGTTTCTTATTTTTAATTTTACCCTTTAATCAAAAATTCATTTTTATTTTATATTTCAATTATAGTACCTATTCTTTCTTTTGGTAGTTTTTTTTGCTGTGTTGTTAAATTGGTTTTTCTTTTCAATTTTATCCTTCAATCAAATAACAAAATTGATTTTTTATTTCAATTTTAATCCTTATTTTTTAAAAAAAAACAAATTGTTAATTTCTGTTTTGTTTTGGATCCTTCGTGTAATTCTTTTTTTTTTTTTTTCAATTTGAGCTTCAACATTTGATTGGTTAATAATTCAATTTTGTGATATTTCTAGATAAAATGCTTCTCATATAGTGATCTAGTCATGGGTTTGAAAAATTAACACAAAATGGTTTTATTTTTTTAAGTATTTCTTTTTAGCTGATCTCCTCGTTTTCCCGGCTGGATGAGCTGGTGGGACAAGCAGAATGATTCTCCAGTAAGCGTTTTATTATTATTATTATTATTATTATTATTATTATTATTATTATTATTTTGTGAGAGAATTTTAGTTAATGAAATCAACAAAACTCAAAAGCACGTTAAATATTGTGATTAATGCGCATATCATGCATATATAACGAGGTATATTACATCAACCAGTTCTTGATAGCGATTATTTTTTAAAATATTTTTATTTAAAAATAAAATAAATTTTCTATTTATTTATTTTTAATATTAGTACACTAAAATAATTTAAAAATATTAAAACATTAATTTAAAATCAAATCAAATCAAATAAAAAAAATTAAAAGAACTTTTGAACTGTAATGACAAACAAACAGAACCCAATCAAACTTTATTTGATAATACGTCTCACAGTTCTCCATTTTAAGCCATTAATATGAAGAAAAAAAGGAGAAGAAGAAGAAGGCTTCCTCATTTTTTATGGATAAAACATAATAAAGGACACGAACAAACCCACGTAAAGGACCTGAAGAAATCTCATAGAGTAAAACAAAAAAAAAAGATAAATTATAGAATAAAACTAAAATATATCAAATAAATAATACTAGATCTAAAATTATTAAAACAATAATGCTGTATACGATGAAAAATCACTCGATTATATATGAAATTACGATGAAAATAACTATTACGATAAAAAAATATAACCTTTTTTACATGTCATTCATATAATAAAAATCAACCTTTACCCAAGATTTTTTCGATTTAAAATAATAAAAATATATTTTACTCTTATTATGTATCATTGTCAAACTTACATATTTTAGAAACTATACACACACACACCCATATTTTAGTATTTATTGAGTTTTGAAATTATTAATATTATAATAACTATAATAATAAAATCTAGGTTGACCTAGATTTAAGGCCCAATGACTTAAGACCTTAAATCTAATAGTAAAATCTCAAAGTGTCCAAGCATAATGATTTAAGGTCTAAATCAATTTATGTTTAAGAAAAAATAAAGGGTAATTAATTAATCTGACCTGATTCAATCATAAATCTAGATTGGCCTATAATAAAACATGGGTTAAAAACCAGATGATATATTTTTGATTAACTCGGGTTGACCGTTTCAATCTATTACTCCAGTCTTGTCTCTAATTAACAATCGAGTCAAGTTTTAGTTTTAAAACCACAATAATAATTATTTTTATTCTTGCAATGGATGCAAGTCAAATTAGACTAACCCTCCAAACTCATGACCTTGGATTCTCTATTGGCTGACCCTTGTCAAGTATTAAAACTACGTTGATAACAATTTTTGCTCTTACATTAACATGGTTTAGCCTTTTTGACCTGTGATCTAGGTATTTCTTTGAGTCAACCTACACTTTAAAACTATAATAATAATTATTTTTATTATTATATTGCATTGAGTCAATGCTCAACCTAACCATAAAGTTGGGTTTGAAAATTATAACAATAGATATTTTTATCATACATGTCTTCCTTGAAGAATTTTAGAATTGAGAGTTTTTTACAAAGATATTTTAGTAATAAAAAAAATAATAAATAATATTTCTAGAGATATTTGAAAGTAGATAGATTTACTCCAAAATTATCATAATTTTTTTTTATGTTTTTATTTCTTCAACCAAGCATATTTGTTTTCTCCATTTATATCAAAAATATATTTGATTAATATAAATAAATATTGATAAATTGGAAAGCATAAAATATATTTAAACAAACTCACATTAACAAAATCATGGGTTCAAGTTTGTGCATCAAATCAAAATATTACAACTAATAATGTCGCTCTAAGACAGCTTTGTTAGGCCAAAGACATTATTACAATCTAGGATTTCTTTTCTTATTTTGCAACATTTTAAATATATTTTCAAAACGACGGTATGTAAAACAACTTGAAGCGTATATCAAAATCAAAACACCGATAGACAGTTTTATTCATGATTTTTTTTAAAAAAACTTCTAAAGTGGATCTTCTAAATTTGAATAGACATCTGGCTATATAAAGTGCATGAAATTTCAACATCAATTTGGTAGTTCTTGTTGTCCAGTTCCATGTACTGACCTGGCAAATGGAGAAAAAAAACATATAATCTAATGAACTGAATCTGTCAATGATCAAATCAAGCAAGGTCAAACTGCAGAAACCAGGACGAGAACATAAATCCAGCAGTTGTCGTACTACAGTCTATAAGTTTGAGTATTACAGTATGTTCAATTTACGAACAAGGGTCAAAAGCTGCTCTCCTACTCACAACTGTCCGATCGGATGGCTGTAAACTCGAAAAATAAGTCAGCTCAACTTGCCTGATCCACTGTGACGAAAACGCTGGCCGGCACGGCGACATCAGACTCAATCACAACACGGTTTTCAGAAACATTCCTTAGAGCATGGCTAGGAAAAACTGAGCCGCTTGAACTCAGTGAGTACTGTACATGATCAATAAGGTTAGGAAACAGCAGCACCGGACTGAAGTCTATAGTCCATGAAGTGCCATTCCCTTGCACAGAACCTTTTGCAGCTGTTGCTTTCAGATTCATCCCGTTGACGTTATTCCTGTCCACCACAACTTGGTCAATCTGCTTAAAAATCCCTTTCGATTGGTCCAGCTGAACAATCTCAATCCCCTTGTTAGATCCAGAAAACATGTTATCAACAATGGTGATTCCCTTTGCCAGACCTTTGACTGATTTAAGCAGGATGTATGCATCGCCAAGGAAAAAGCTGCTAGAGATCGTCAGCTGCACTGGGTCCTCGGCAACAATGCCGGAGTAATCCAAGTAACAGTTCACAATCCGGGTCTGTGTCAAGCTAGGCAGCTTCAAATAAATCCCAGTACCTCCAAAACCTGTTGCCTTATTATAACAATGTACACCGGAAAGTGTGTTCGCCTGACCTGAAATCATTACTCCTATAGCAGCTGAGAAAATGACAACATCTGTAACAGCGTTATCATTTCCCATCAGGTTAATTGCGGTGCCTGAAAAGTTTATTTCTCCCGGATCACCACCTGCTGTGATGTGCTGGCCAAGGAAGGAGTTGCGGATATAGGTTTCATGGCCATCTTGGACTAAAATCCCTTCAGTGTTGAAATGTGAAATGTAACAATTATCTATGCTAGTCCTGAGTGAGTTTATAACCGAAATGCCTCCACCCCTATAATTGCAGTCAAGCATGAGGTCCTTGAACGTTATATACTCATAGTTATAGGACGGCGACGGCGACGAAGCTGATAAATCAATAAGATATCCATCTGCGGGGAAGTCATCTGAGGCTGTTAATGTCCCTCCACTAATCTGTTCAGCCAAAAAAATGATATTAAACTAGTTGTGAGTGGAAGTGAATAATCAAAATTGATATTTCGTGAAATTTACAATTTTATGCTCTCACTTATTGCTAGCTTCCCATTCACTTTCATATATATTGGATGGTAAACTATTAATTAGAGGTTTTTATCGGCCTTAATTTATTTAAAAACCCAATTAGGAGAAAGAAAAAGGTGTCAGAATCGTAACCAAGCAAAAATTATTTCTTTAAGTGTTTTTTATTTTAAAAATACTCTCAAATTAGGAGAAGTACGATGATAGACACGTACGCATGGTAAATCAAGCATGCCAAAAGTAAAAAAAGACACAGTTTATATCTGTTTAAGAACTTGAAATTTCTTTGTGGGGACACGTACCATAAGGTTTCCAACTCCACCAGCCGGCAATCGCAGAGGTTTGCTGATCCTGTAATTACCACCCTGAAGATTAATGTAAGCACCTCCAAGATTGGCGATTCCCTTCATCAAGAACCCTTCACTGGGACCATTAAATGCATCTGTTATGGCTTCAAGAAGGGCTTCTGTACTGTCTAATTTCCCTGTTGGATCTGCACCGTATGATATAACCTGATATACACGTGGACGAGACCCAGGTGGCCGGTGCATAGCCTGCATCATTAGCAAAACTGTCAGCAGGAATTGATCAATTATACCAGCAAAAACCTACCAAGATTAATTAACCAAGCACCACAAAGGGTCTACCTGTGGTGCCGGAGCCGGGGAGGAAGAGGACGAGGGAGTGGCCAATTGTCGACGAGTTAGCAAAGAGTGCTTAAAAGCTTGCATATTTTGCATTTGATCATGGTAATGACCATCAGTAGAGAGTTTCTGATGATCAAATGGAAGAGAATTCTCTCCGATGACATGAACTATGAACAAACTAGCCAACCCCATGATAATCATGATCATTTTTCTTCGATGCCCGTGTTAAAGAGAAGCTGTTGAAGAAAAAAAAGGCATTCGGGTTTAAATTTATACACAAAGAGTTACAGAGAGGAAGGAGGAGCAGGGAGAGACATATAAGTAGTAACATGGAAAGAGGAGGGCGTAACTAAGATTTTATAAGCAAATACAATGCTTTCTTTCTCATATAGCTAGGGATCATTTATGTGGCACCTCTCTTTGTTTTTTTCCTTATTTTAGTCACTATTTTTACATTGGCATCTTTAAAGGGTTTTTTTAAAATATTTTAAATTAAATATTTTTGGTGTTTTTAAATTATTTTAACATATTTTTAATGTATTTCTGAACGAAAAACACTTTATAAAATAACACCAACCATACTTTCAAAATATATTTAATATATATAAGATAACTAGGATATAGGAGCGTTCAGGGATAGAAAAAAAAAAGGGTAAGAGAGAAAGTGACCTACTTTTTACTTCATGTATCCTAGCAAGCTTGACATTGTGTGAAAAATAAAGTATTTTTACAAACCAAGGCAATTCGGTCATGCTATTAGAATATCTTCAGGATCAAGATTACCTGAGACAGGACGGTCTTCAAAGCTTGCTCGTGAACAAATTTTATAACTTTATGTGATGATGTTTTTTTGTTTTTAATCTATGTAATGATGATATGAATAAGTGTAAATTCATGGTATTTTTCAATATATCTTTCTAAACATGTAGCTGTCTGCCTGTCCCGTGTCCTTGATTGTGAACCAAACCCTAGAACCAAATAACACCCTTTTTTTCATATTAATATTTTTTATATGCCTCAATCTTGTATTTTGATTTATTGGTTGTTTATTATCCTTGTTTGTTATTTGTTTTCTTAATAAACAACAACATATTAAGCTATGCAAATCAATTTTTATATTTATTTAGTATAAAATTAAATTGATCCAATAGAGTCCATAACTCGGATTAAGACAAACAAAAATATTCAAAAGAATGACCAAATTAAAAATATAATATAATATATCATACATTGAGGTTGAAGGATGAAATTAAAAACAAATAAAAATTTAATAAAAAAAAGAATATAAATATAAATAACTAAGAGGACAACTACAAAATTCTGTCAATGTTTTATTTTTTATAACCGATCGAGGGTGCAAGGGGTTGGTGATAGAGGTTTGCACTTCTACAAAAAACAATTTTGTTTTTGGTGGGATTTAAGGATATTTTAATATTTAAATCAATAAATTTAGGATGATAAATTATAGTAAATGAACATTAATAATCTAAGATCTATTTGTTATTAGTTTATGCATGATAAACTAATTTACTAGTGTAACCGAGCTTTGACATTTCATATATTACCTGGAGTTTAGGTAGTCCTTTCTGATTCACCATAAAAAATTTTATGTATAATAATTTCTGGCACATCAGCTTAATTAACATCTCAGACGTCCAGTCTTCTACAATAAAGACGAAATTATTTAAGTTCCATTGAAAATACACATAGAGGAGTATCTAATTTATCATCGCAGATTTTTAATCCAGAGCGGGCTACAATTAAATTCATATGTATTTGGTATATATAAATTTTAAACATCATAAGTTACAAGGAGGTCAGGATGGCCGAGTGGTCTAAGGCGCCAGACTCAAGTTCTGGTCTTCGTGAGAGGGCGTGGGTTCAAATCCCACTTCTGACATTGTTTTTGAATACACAAATGAAACGTAAAGCAAAATTTAGCTAGGATTTACGGCATTGTTGTTTGTGAAAAAAATATTTTTATTTCAAATTAAATATTTTTTAGATTATTGTAATGTATAAAATAACTTTGAAAAGTAAAATAAAAATGATATTATTTTGATGTATTTACCACATTTATAATTATATTTTAATTTAGCAAAACCTAGTTAACCTTTGACCGGTGGATTCGGTCAACCCATAAATACACCATTTTCATTTACAATTATAATATTTTAATTTTTTAGATTCCATAAATATAATTATCCAGAGGGAATATAAGATTATGAGTTTCAACAACGGGTGGCATTTCTATTTGATGATGTCTACAAGTTGGCATATAGTTAGTGAATAGTTCTAAGAAGCATGATGACAAGAGGCTTGAGATTTACTCAACAGGTCTCGAGTTTGAGTCAAGATGTGCACTTCTTGTAAGAGCCTAGAACAACTAAGATTTTACTCGCTCATCTAGGTCTATAAAATACGTTTTCAGGATGTAGTTTTTTCGAATCCAAATAAAAATATAATTAGTGAATGAGAAAATCCGTCTAGATAAGGGATGACAAAGGAAATTCATTCTGTAATGATGGATGCCAGAAATCAATAAAGTATGTGTTGAACTCACACTTTACAGAAACGAACTCCCTGTATTCACAGATTGAAGTTCCCTTTTATAGTGTTTGTACATGGTTGGCTGCCACTAATCATCCAACACTTGAATCAATCTAACTACTAACTGAAAGCATAACAAGATACAACAGATAAACCAATTACTTAACAACCCAACCATTAACACACACCATAACAGACTCAACAGTAGGAATGTTATTCTTCATAAATGAATTTCCAAGTATTTGTAAACATCAATGCATAATATTCCAAACAAACACAACTTCTAGTATCACATTGTATATTTAAAATTGTTTTTTTGGATGTGATGAAACTTCATCCCAGAAAATAAAATTTATAGACCTAGATGAGCGAGTAAAACATCGGTTATTCCAGACTCTTATATGAAATGCACGCTCTGACTCGAACTCAATGCTTGTTATGCAAATCACAAGTTCTCTGACTTCGCGTCACGTCTCTTGTAGACTATTTGTTGTTCGTTATATTTGATGGAGGAAAAGAAATATTGTCTAGCTCATAATCACTATGATATCAATTTTATTGCATTGCAAAGCATTTTAGCTCGTAAAAGAGGAGTAAAAATCTATGGAACGAGTCTCATTTGCTTGTGCTATATAGATAACTAAGGAAAAAAGTTTCCTCAATTGTGTGTGGAACTTTTGTTTTGAGAATAATATGTAGGAATGACTAAATTTTTAGTTTGACTTCTACAAATTAATAGTTGACGTTGATGATAAACTTTTAATGGGATATTTGTATGATGATATTCATTGTGTGTGTGTGTGTGTATATAAAGATGCTGAGGAGAGTTCAAAAGAGAAAGGCTAAAATGCAATCTTTTATAGATATTATCAATAATTAGTGGGATAAGAACTACATAGAAAGTCTTTATGTTATGACATTTTAGTTGAATCCTGGATTTCAATATGATGAAAATGTAATGGATAAACATATGAGTCAATTTAGGGTTTTAATTTAATAATTCTCATATGCCTCAAATAAGAGGTATTTATACAATATACAAGAGCCCATTCTAGGAAGGAGAGCTAATCTCGGTAAGGCCCAAATATTTAAAATCTAGTCTACGATTCAACACTCCCCCTCAAGGTGGTGCATAGACATCGCAAATGCCCAACTTGTCGAGCGAATCGTTGAAAACCGAAGTTGATACAGCCTTGGTTAACACATCTGCCAACTGACCTGTTGTATTGACATATTGTATCTCAACTATCTTTTCTTCCAACTTTTCATAGATAAAGTTCCTGTCAATCTCCACATGTTTCGTTCTATCATGCTGAACCGGGTTCTCAGCAATTTTAATCGCTGATTGATTATCACAATACAACTTCATTGGTTTCTCAGAGGAAAAATCCAACTCCCCCATTAGCCTTTTAAGCCACACCAATTCACACATACCTTTCACCATTACCCGATACTCAGCTTCTGTACTAGATAGTGAAACAACCTTTTGCTTCTTACTCTTCCAAGTGACCAAATTACCTCCAACAAAGGTAAAATAGCCCGAAGTTGATCTTCTCCTATCTCCTTTACCCCCCCCAATCTGAGTCTGTATATCCCAAAACATCTACATGCCCATGTTTTGAAAACAATAAACCCTTTCCTGGTGCAGATTTCAAATATCTCAAAATCCTTACAACTGCTTCCATGTGTTGCTTCCCTGGATTATGCATAAATCTACTCACAACACTCACAGCATACGCAATGTCAGGTCTTGTATGTGATAAATAAATCAAACGCCCAACTAACCTCTGATATTGTCCTTTGTCAACTGGAATTTGATCAGAAAGCTCTTCTAAACCGTGGTTCTGCTCAATAGGAGACCCAATCGGTTGACTCCCAAGCATGCCTGTTTCCTCTAGCAAATCAAGCACGTACTTCCGTTGAGACAAGAAGATGCCTTGTTCAGACCGGACGACTTCAATTCCCAAGAAATATTTGAGGCCACCCAAATCCTTCATATCAAACTCAGACGACAAATAGTTCTTTAATTTATTCATCTCTTCAATATCATTACCTGTGACCACCATATCATCTACATAAATAATGAGTGCTGTTAATTTGTCTCCCACTCTTTTCAAGAATAAAGTATGATCTGCATTACTCTGTTCATATCCATACTTCTTCATGGCAAGTCGGAATCTACCAAACCAAGCTCGTGGAGACTGCTTCAAACCATATAAAGCTTTCTGCAGTTTGCATACAACATTAGAGTAGTTCTGAGCATCATAGCCTGGTGGTAACTCCATATACACTTCTTCCTGTAAATCACCGTGTAGAAATGCATTTTTTACATCATACTGTTGCAAGGGCCAACCAAAATTTGCAGCCAGAGATATCAAAACCCGAATGGTATTGATCTTTGCCACAAGAGCAAAGGTTTCCTGATAATCAATCCCATAGGTTTGGGTAAACCCTTTAGCAACAAGACGTGCTTTATACCTATCAATTGAGCCATCCGGCTTACACTTAACAGTGTATACCCACCTGCAACCCACGGGTCGTTTGCCCTCTGGCAATGGAACCAACTCCCAAGTCTGATTTTTTTCTAGTGCTGTCATCTCTTCAGTCATTGCCGTGGCCCATTTTGGATCTGACAAGGCTTCTTGAACTTTAGTAGGAATATGGACGACAGTCATATTACTGACAAATCCTCGGCAAGCCTCTGACAGCCTATGGGTAGATACGTACTGAGCAATAGGATATTTCACCTTCTTCACAGCTTCGGGTGAGAATCTATCAGGTGGTACTCCTCGATTACTCCTTGGTGGCAACTGATACCTGTCAACCTTAACATGCTCATGTTCACAAATATTGTTAGTATTAATCACAAAATCTATACTTGCCTCAGGAATAGCTGCACGAGGAGAACGAGGAGAATTGGGAGTGGGTACTGTTGATGAAGTGAGAGAGGGGCTTTGGGCAATATCCAAATCCACACTAACACTCGGCTGGACCTGGTTGACGATTTCAGTGGTGGCTTCAGCAGTCCTTTCTTCATGTTCACCGACAATGGTGTCCTGAATTGGACCGGTTGGAATAGAATCCGGAAATAATTCTGTCCAATTCAAAGCTTCCATCGTGCTCTCCCTCGGAAGCAAGGAATGAGATAGCGGAGAAGCAAAGAACATCTCATGTTCAGAAAAAACAACATCCATGGTAACATAGTACTTACCAGTAGGAGGATGAAAGCATCTGTATCCCTTCTGTAAGGGATGATAGCCCACAAAAACACACTTGAGAGCACAAGGATCAAGCTTAGTACGCATATGCTTCTGTAAATGCACAAACACGATGCAACCAAATACACGGGGTGGAAGTGTAAGATGTGAAGGAAGAGGTACAGAGGATGCCAGTGTATCTAACGGTGTCTGAAATTCCAAAACACGAGTAGGCACACGGTTGAGAAGATAAACAGCCGTGGTAATGGCTTCCTCCCAAAACTGTGGCCCCATATGTGCACCAATGAGGGCAGCTCGTGTAATTTCAAGAATCTGACTATTTCGCCGTTCAGCCACACCATTTTGTTGTGGGGTGTAAGGACACGTGGTTTCATGCAAAATACCATGAGTCTGAAAATAAGTGCGCAGCTCTTGATTAACGAATTCACCACCATTATCAGACCGAAGCACTTGTAAAGGTGCAGAAAATTGTGTCTTAATCATTTGGTGAAAAGTGCGAAATATTGCAGCTACATCACTCTTATGTCGCATCAAATAGAGCCACGTCATTCGAGTGCAATCATCAACAAACAAAACAAACCAACGAAAACCAGAAGAAGTAGTAACAGGAGCAGGTCCCCAAACATCTGAATGAATCAATGAAAATGGCACAGATCGTTTATTAATACTATCAGAATAAGTAGCACGGTGGCTTTTTGCCAAAATGCAAGTATCACACCGAAAATTCGAAGGTTTGCATGTTGAAAATAAAATAGGAAATAGATGCTCTAAATAACCAAAAGAGACATGACCCAACCGGTGATGCCATAACCAAATCTGATCCTCAAATGCTCGAGATGACCCTTTTGCAGATAAGGACCGCCCCACACAGACATCGTCCACATAATACAAGCCCTCTCTCTTAGTACCACGCCCAATGATCTCCCCGCTGCAGAGATCCTGAAGAAGACAGAAATTGGGATAGATTAATACTAAACAATTTAATTGAGCAGTAACTTGTGGTATAGACAAGAGATTATTAGAGAGAGCAGGAATCAACAGGGTATGGTCCAAGGATAAAGAAGGAGTTAAGTCAACTCTTCCAGCACCAGTAACAGGATATGATATGCCATTTGCATTGGCAACAGTAACACAATTCGGTAAGCAGTTATCACGTAACAAAGATGCATCGAAGGTCATATGGTTCGTTGCACCAGAATCAAGAATCCAACCCTCATCTTTTCCTGAACTAGTTGTAAGGAAAGCATGACCAACACTACCTGACTGTTGAAGAAGGGTAGAATCTACCACAGAGTGAGACATGTCCACTGATGTAGTCGGCAGGTCAGCTATTGGAGCACATGGCGGCTGAGTTGCAGATGATGGAGTCACCGAAGCCGGCAGTGGCATGGAGGTACACATCGCCACTTTTCCACTTTTTCGAGCTTGCAAACGCTCTTTATGAGCCGGCCACCAGTCAGGATACCCATGTTTCTTGAAACAGGTTTCCGCAACATGTTTGGTGCTTCCACAATAAGTACAAGAACCACCAATAGGCATAAGAGAAGGCGATGTGATAGGACGGTTGCCAACCTTCTTTACTGCCATAGCCATCTGAGAAGTATCACCTTGATTCATCATAGTATGACGACGAAGTTCCTCACGTCTCACGGTGGAAAAAGCCACATCAGGTCCGGGAAGAGGATCAGTACGAAGAATATCTCCCCGAATAGAATCATATACATCATCAAGACCAGCAAGAAACAAATAAACACGATCCTCACCAATTTCAGTCATGCGTGTATTTATCACATCTGCTTGAGTAAAGGGAATAGGTCTGCGATGATCAAGCTCCTGCCAAATAATTTGAAGATCAGAATAATAGGCAGCGACCGATCGCCCAGCCTGTTTGGTCGCCATAGCCTTACGGGATAAATCATATAAGATAGATTTATCAGCACCCTCATAATAGGTCTTAGACACAGCATCCCAAACATTTTTTGCAGTAGGTAAACGGATAAATAACGTCATTACATTCGCCTCCATGGCACCAATAAGCCAACCCTTCACAATGGCATCTTCCATTATCCACTTGCTATAGGTATCACTTGTCACCGCTGGTTGAGGAGTGGTGCCATTAAGATATCCCATCCTTCCTCTTCCTGCAACAAACATGGTCACAACTTGAGACCAAAGAGTAAAATTCGGGCCATTCAATTTGACCCCATAAGGAATGGATGTTGGCTCCGGTGCCGTCATGACCACAGGTGGAATAGTAAGAGCATGAGAAGTAGTGGAAACATCATCCATTATTTTCCTGGAACTTTAGAATGTTTAGAGAAAAAAAAAATAGCAAGAGGAAGAAGCAATTGGCTTCTAGGATAGAACTGAAGAAGCAGTCGGCTTCTTAGGGACACTTCAAGTAGAGAGGAAGAGCAAGCAATCGGCTTGCAGTGGAGAACTGGTCGGAGCAATAAGATCTGGCAGAGATCCTTGATTGAAAAAACGCCCAAGACAAATGGAAAAAGCGCCTGGGACAAATGGTTTCGTTGCAAGCCAAAGAAGATTGGGACTGCTTCTCGGTAGTGCCTGGGACAAATGGTTCTGTTGCAAGCCGAAGAAGATTGGGACTGCTTCTCGGTAAGATATTCCTTCACTTCATGAGTAGAAGAAGATTGCTCACGATAATATCACAGGAGAAGATTGTTACGAAGAACAAGACAAACTGACAGGACTCTTGAAATCTTGGCGGCGTAGGCGTAGAAGAAAGTTCAAGCCATATGCTCTGATACCAAGTCAATTTAGGGTTTTAATTTAATAATTCTCATATGCCTCAAATAAGAGGTATTTATACAATATACAAGAGCCCATTCTAGGAAGGAGAGCTAATCTCGGTAAGGCCCAAATATTTAAAAACTAGTCTACGATTCAACAATATGAGCACTATTTGTGTGTTTCTAGATGTGATTGAGAAATATGTATATGGAAATGTACCATTGCAAAGCAAGATTATAAATGAGATGAAGTTGTTTGAGAATATTAAATATGAATTTGATAGAGTTTCTAAATAATTATACCTCCAAGTATATCATTTTTATATTCAAGAATATTCATTGATATAATTTTACTTATTAATTTTGTATATAAATTAATGATGGAAATTCCACAACATTCAGTTAAAATGTTATTCTAAGTAGTAAATCAAACAATTTGAGGTGTGTAGTTCTAATAGTCAGACAATAGGATATCACTAATTTGGGTCTCATAAATCCCAGAATCACTAGAAAATTATATGGTCATTAATTTTAAAATCTATAAAATTAATTGAGATAAGTTGACTGAGCATTCATATTAATTCATATTAATAATAAAAAAAATATTGAATGAAAGTTATAGTTACTAAAGATGTCATGTGAGAGAAATTAGAGTATTTTTTTAATATATTCACTCTAAAAAGAAAAATAGATCGGAGCATCAAAGGATATTGACCTTTGAGACTGAAATAAAAATTTTCTTTTCTCTAATTTTTTTTTTAAATACTAATTGAATTATTATTTTCACTTCTACAGTACCAGCTAACCCAAAAGCAAGCAAACCTGGTTAGCCGTTAGTAGCAAAACATAAACCCTAAACAATTAAAAACCTGTTTGAGCAACGGTAACAGAATCAAATGACGCCGGCCTTCCATCTCTTTAACTCAAATCGCTCCTATCTCAATCTCAGACAGTACTATCTCCGTCTTTCTCATTACACCACCACAACACCGCCATCAATAGCAAAACAACTCCAAGAACATCATCGTCATCAACATAACCGAACAAAACCCCTCCTTTCAAGCCTTGAAAGCAAAAGCCACCAACCTTTGATTTCCCTCATAAAATCATGCACCCAAAAGTCCAGTTTGCTCCAGATCCATGGCTATCTAATCCGCAATTCGCTCCTTCACTACCCTACCATTTCTCTCCCTTTCTTGTCTCGCATGGCACTCTCTCCCATCCACGATATCGCATATTCCCGCCAATTTTTTTCTCAAATTCCGAACCCATCTGTATTTCTATACAACACATTAATAAGAGCTTATTCTATGAGTAACTCTCCTATTGAAGGGTTCCTTATGTACCAAGAAATGAGAGAGAAAGGTTTACGTGCAGATCCTGTATCTTTGTCTTTTGTTATCAAGTGTTACATTAGAGTTTGTTCGTTAATTGGTGGTGAACAGGTTCATGCAAGGATTTTAAGTGACGGGCATCAATCTGATAGCTTGTTACTTACTAACTTGATGGATTTGTATTCACTTTGCGATAAGGGTAGCGAAGCTTGCAAAGTGTTTGATGAAATGCCTCAAAGAGATACTATTGCTTGGAATGTGTTAATTTCTTGTTATATGCGTAATCGTAGGACTAAAGATGTTTTGATTATATTTGATGGTATGCTGAGTGGTGAGTTCGGATGTGAACCGGATGATGTAACGTGCTTGCGTCTACTCCAAGCATGTTCCAACTTGGGTGCGTTAGAATTTGGCGAGAAGGTTCATGGTCATATTGTGGAACGGGGGTATGATAATGCGACCAACTTGTGTAATTCACTTATAGCAATGTATTCGCAGTTTGGGAATATGGACAAGGCTTTTGGTGTGTTTAAGGGCATGCACAATAAGAATGTGGTTACATGGAGTGCTATCATTTCAGGTCTTGCGATGAATGGATACGGGAGAGAAGCTATTGGAGCATTTGAAGAGATGCTAAAAATGGGTGTTTTGCCTGATGATCTGACTTTTACTGGAATTCTTTCCGCTTGTAGTAATTGTGGGTTGGTTGACAAGGGGATGGTTATCTTCGCTAGAATGAGCAAGGAATTTGGGATAGTACCAAATATTCATCATTATGGATGTATGGTTGACCTTCTTGGGCGTGCTGGTCAGCTTCATCAAGCATATCAGCTTATAATGTCAATGAGGGTCAAACCAGATTCAACCATATGGAGGACCTTACTTGGGGCCTGTAGAATTCATCGCAATGTTATACTTGGAGAACGTGTTGTTGAACATTTGATTGAACTCAAGGCTCAAGAGGCTGGTGATCATGTCTTATTGTTCAATTTGTATTCTTCTGTTGGCAATTGGGAGAAGGTGACAGAATTGAGGAAGTTCATGAAGGAGAAGGGGATCCAAACCACACCTGCCTCTAGTTCAATTGAACTGAAAGGTAAGGTCCATGAGTTTGTTGTGGATGATGTTTCTCATCCACGAAAGGTTGAGATTTATAAGATGTTGGATGAGATTTGTAAGCAGCTGAAGATTGCTGGTTATGTTGCTGAAATAACATCCGAATTGCCCAATTTAGACGCAGAAGAAAAAAGGTATGCTCTTTCTTATCATAGTGAGAAATTGGCTATAGCTTTCGGAGTTCTTGCAACACCACCAGGCACGACAATCAGAATAGCAAAGAATCTCAGAATTTGTGCTGATTGCCACAATTTTGCCAAGCTCCTCTCAGGGGTTTATAACAGACAAGTAATTATTACAGATCATACTCGGTTCCACCATTTTCGAGGAGGACACTGCTCATGCAATGATTATTGGTAATGATACTTTGATAATATCTTCGTGATTTTGAACTTTGATAAACATTCTCACAAGTTAGTCGGCAGCTGGGAAGTTTTCTTGCAAACGCTAAGCTCATTGATGAGAAATTTTGGATTCCAGTCAACCCATTTGATTTGGCGAGTGAGATTTCACTCTGAATACATATAATTGTGTGCAGTCCATATGTGAAAGGCATCCAAATATGGTTTATGACGATGCACTCTAAAGTTTTCAAAACATTAAAGGAGGAGGAGGATTTAGGATCTTTTCAACAGTGGCGGACCAAAGTTTGGTGAGTTTCCTAAGTTCCCCACAAAATTCCTTGAGCAAAAGCCGTTGGAATTATTATTTTATACATTGGAATAATCCGTTTTGTTATTCTTGATTAAGGTATAATGGTGGCTTGGGGGAGTTCTATTAGTGAGAACTACACTGGCGAGACCGAGCTCTTGGATATCAAGCAAGAACTAACAAAACTGACAAGAGCAAGAGATAAGCAGTATATATATAAATTGGAAACCGAGCTCCATAACAGTACCTTCATGTCGGTTACCTATATATATATATATATCAGCAAAGCCATTGCAGATACTTTCTATGCATGGAAGCAAAATCATTTCGTTAGCATTCTAGTCACACATTGAATAACCTCACACTCAAAATCAAGATAATCCTTCAACAGTTTTTAGGACACAACTACTAGGTAATAGTTAAAGAGTTTGTAGGCAAGCATGCCCTCCTTTCCAAGACGCATTAAAGATTGACATGTGATGCAAAGTTGTCAAAATCGCGATTTTGACACTACACGGAAGACAGTTCTGAAACTCATATCGTAAAATTATACCTGATATTTTACCGTATAAAAATAAAAAATCACAACTAAAATCATGTAGATAGAAAAATTGTAAAATCATAAGTAAAATATTTCTGAATACAATATTTGCATAATTATGGCCATAAAATTATCTGACAATACTTGCATTGAACTTTTCTTGAATTATTATCAATATCTATATCATGTTGCCATCCCACATCAAGTCTATTGCACTAGTAGTTTTTTTGGATGTCATGTAATATACAATTCACTGAAATAATAAATGTGTCCATGTTAAGTTTCATGAAGCTCAATTAGACTAATTATTGTGCAGATAAATCATTTTGAGACTAAGCCCCAGCATCAGAACATATAACATGACAAACATAGCTGAAAAATAGCAAGCACTCAAACATCCACGAAACACAGTTGCAAAAGTTTTGACTCTACCATAAACAAACACATAACATGACAAACATAGTTGCACAATAGCAAGCACTCAAACATCCACGAAACACAACTGCAAAAGTTTTGACTCTACCATAAACAAACACATAACATGACAAACACAAGCATACACACAACACATAATAATTTTTAACACATCTGAACAAACACATGCACTCAAACGTCCGCGAAACACAGCTGCACAAATATTTTGCTCGTGAAATTCAAGTTCAACAAAAGCTAGTTTCATCCATATTTTATTTAACTTGTCTCTGGTCGATCATACATTTTATTTAACAAGATTTGTTCAAACTAGTCCTCGGGCAATTCTACATTATGGCACGGGGAAGAGGTGGAAATCAAAGTGCAAATCAAAGGATAAAACCATACACCCATTTGCCAAACACCCAGGAAGAACAAATGGAAAGACAAAACCGAAAAGCTTGGACTTAACAGGAAATCACTAACCTTGAGAAGCGACGTCGGCGACAATAGAGACAGCGGCGACAATAGAGACAACAATGATGAAGATAGAAGATCACCTCTGGCAATACTTGCAGTCCGACAGCTCGTATCGGAGAAGACAATTTGAGAGATGAGAGGAGAAAAATGATATGGAGAAGACTCTTTGGGAGAAAATGATAGATGAACAGACGATTTGGAGGTTAGTTGCTGATGAACGGATGATTTAGGGATGAGAAGAGAAGAGTGACAAGTTGGCGATTGGGGAAAAAATATGAAAGATTGAAATTATGTTTAGTTCATCACCGAATGGTCCGAACCAATGAGGATCGTAAAATCAAACCGATCTGGTCTGATTTTACGATCAGGACCGATTTTGGTGTGTTTTCTGAGTTTATTGAGAATTGATCTTTGAAGCTGATTTGACAAGTTTTGCTGAGTTGACTCACAAAATTGTATGATTTTACGAGTCAACTCGAGAGTTTAACAGCCATGATGTGATGACTTGGTCCTGTTGGTGGAGAGGGTGGTTCCAACTTGGTTGTTTTGGTTGGTTGCAATATTTTTCTCAGCAAGCCTCAACATGAAAGTATCATAATGTATTATCTGCCTAAAATGTAACAAATTAATCAATATAAGAATTCATGATATAAGATGAAATAGTAACGACCTTCACTGTAAGAAATGGATTAGAAAATAAATCCATTTTGATTGAATCACATTCACAATCCCAAGAAAATTTGGAAATAAAGGATAGCAGAATAAAGGAGAGGGATACTGCAGACTTACCTGTGGTGAGTAGTTAATAGCAAATTATGCCAAAAAAAATTATACGATAAAATTCCATTTCTAGATAGTGTATTTTATGAGTTCAAGTAAATGAGTAAAATTCTTGTTACAAGGGTGCATGTCCTGACTCTAATTCGAGAGTTTTGTTGTACAAATGGCAAGCTTTTTGCTATTACATCACGTAACTTAGAATATTGTGCCAAATCACAGCCAAGAAACTGACAAATATTTTATGTGATGTTGTTGCTCATCCTAACAGAAATGTCGTTAGTCTAAAATATCTCCCTCTCACTTTTACAAGCTGCTTCAAATAAAATTCTCGGACAAAATGCGAAAATAATGATCTTATTAAACATACTGGAAAATCCCCACGAGATCTCTGAGATAGCTGTGACATTTGACGAAACACTCTGCTCCTTAAGGTTCATCTTTACAGGAAATGTGAAGTTCACAACGTTCCACTATCATCAGTTTCTTTCTTTAGTAATGTTAATGCAAATTCTCGTAATTTAAATATATTAAAAAAATTTATTTTTTCTTCAACTTATTATGTAGAAGTGATAAGGGATCAAGGGGAAAATATGATAAGGGATCAAGGAATTCAACATAGCACACAAAATCTACTAAGTTTTGAGTATCAAAAGAAATTAAGGATCTTTGGAGGTGAAATATCCAGAACGCAATACTCATCTTGTTAGGTGACTTATTTTGGAGTTTTGAAACTTTCTTTACAACTAAATAATACATAATAAACTTTTCTTTAACTTTTTTTTCTCAAATATAAGTTGCTAAAATCCTCATAATTAGGTTTATATACTTGAACACAATAATCTTTTTTTATATATCGTTTGTTAAGGAACCACCTCACCTAAAAACTTAAACTGTTAGGTGAGACCCTAAGATATGATTTATATTATTCTCTAACACACATCCTCAAGTGAAAAAAATTGGGCTTAAAATTTATACAGACCCACACTACCTTGTGTTTGGTTTTTCATCAAATAGAATGAAAGTATTGAGATTCTAACTTGTGACTGTTGGGTCAACAAAGCTCTGATACCAAGTTAATGAACCATCTCTCCTAATAGCTTAAGTTGTTCGATGAGGTTCCAGAATATGATTTATATTATTCTCTAACATCGTCATGTTCTTAGATGACTAAAGTTTTAGTGGCATAATTGGTTGTAATATGAATGAAACCTAGGTAATTAGTGCACTTAACCCTTGAAGCGTGCAATGCTAGACTTTTTAAGTATGAATGGTTAATCTAACATAATGCCATAACTTTTTAAAAGTCTAGCAAATACTACAATTAACAAAAACAACTAGATATCTAACATCGATAATGAAATAGGGTGATAAACAAGTATAACATATAGAAATGGAAGGTGGAATATTTTTAGGCATAAAAGTAATATTATTAAAAATCTTAGATGACAAGAGCAGAATAATCAGGTGAAATAACATATAGAAAAGAACTAGAAAACTTTTCATGAATTAATGGTTTTTCAAAGCATGTTTGTTTTTAAATTTCAAAGGCACTTTTGAAGTCATTTAAGGTATTATTATTATTATTATTATTTCTAATTAAGTTTTTTGGTGCTTTTAGATAATTTTGATATATTGATGTTATATATATCCAAATTATGGTTTCAAAAGAATGACAAAAAAAACCCACCACTTACTGTAGTTGAATTTAGGTCTATTTTGGTAAATAAATGTGTCATTGTCTTCTTCTAAACTAACAGAATTATATATATATCCAAATTATGGTTTCAAAAGAATGACAAAAAAAACCCACCACTTACTGTAGTTGAATTTAGGTCCATTTTGGTAAATAAATGCGTCACTGTCTTCTCCTAAACTAACAGAATCAGCGGTTGATGGATTTGAAGTAAATGAACTTGTATTTCCATGATTTTTTTTGTTTCTTGTTTGACTTCTGAAGAAGACTTGCACGTTCAAATTGTCACTTGGGTTCTTTGTTTAAGATAACCTAACAATGTTCCAGTTGAAATCGTTTACCGACGACTGAAGCATACATTGGTCGAGTATCATTAATCTGGTAAATCAAATTCAATAAATGAAACTATGTTATATAATAAATATGTTAAATAAATTATTTAATATGCAAATGAAAAAAAAAACATTAGCCTTGATTCTTCAGTCGTTCCACTTTGTTGACGGTTTTCAATTTGGGTGACAAAGCCAACAAATTTTCCAACTTTTGTATTTATTTCTTGCCATCTATTTGAGATGCTTATTTGAGAACAATTATTCAGGTTTCCTCCATTCTCGACAAAGTAAGCATGTACTCGAGCTCTGTTGCGATGTCGCGGTGGCACAAATTAATTACCCTAGCTTAAAACACACAAGATAGTATAGAGCAAACAAGGGGTCGATCCCACGAGGAAGTTTCAAGTCAGATTTTTATGTTGTACGTTATGTGATTGAGGGGATTTGGTTTGTGATTAACTAAACTATGACAGCAATTAAACTAGCAAAAAAAATCAATTAAAACTGAAACTTATCAAGAAAACAAACCTTGGTCACAATCATACATCCACCTACGGAAATTAGAACCGATCCTTGAAACAAAAAATGCAGATTATGTTCTGAAATTTTATCTTTATTTAACGTGATTAATTAACGGATCCGCCGTATAACTAATCCTAACCAACAAACAAACAAAGTGTCTGCACTAATGATTCAATTTAATGGTAGCTTTAAGAACTAGATAATTTCATCAAGATTAACATACAAGTTGTCCGCAACTAGTGTCAATTTATTCAAATGTTCTCCCTAAGTTCAATAATGTAGTTCCGCCACAATTATCAAGTTTAGTTGCTTCACAAGTTCATATATCACAACTCCGGTTTTGATATTAAACTTAGCAATAGATTGTTCACAACAATAACTTAGAGTCCGCTCTAGCAATCATCAACAACAATCATAAGAAATATGCATAGGAAAACAAATATATTCATTCATAACATAAACTGAAAATATAAGGAAGAATAAATCTCACGGTTCTTGAAATCTGAAGGTGTTTGTGTCCTTGCAACCAAGAAAAAGAGTCTAGCCTTGCATGTTTATTGAACAAATAAATAAAAAGATGGAAGAACACATGATTTTTGGGTTTGGAGGATGAAGATTTCGTGTTTTCTCTTCTGGTGGCTCCACTTCCTTGCTCCTCTTCTCCTTTATATATGCTTAGAAACCCTAATGTGTATTTTACCAAATAGTCCTTCCTTAAGTTGGCAGAATTTAGTTGTCCCTTGTAAAATTCATATCTCCCTCATACGACATCATTTTGAGATAAAATTTGGAGCGTTTATAGGTCTTAAAGTCCTGAATCCACTCCAATTGAGTTTGCATTAATTGGAGTTCTGTAGCTCGAGATATTTAATTTTGAATGGACAAAGGTCAACAGTGGCAGAATGCGAGTTTTGACTTTGCAGGATGCGATTTCCATGATCTTTCTCCTTTTATTTTTCTTGCATTACATTTCCAGAAAGGTATGGATGTTAGCTTTTGAATGTCACTGTAATCACTTCATTTCGATCTCTAGAACTCATGCTCTGCACAAAACATCGACTGAACGTCAAATCTGCCAATTACCTCCAATTTACTCCTTTTTGCATCTTTCATCCAAAAATGCCTTCAAAACATAAAACAAAGAATATCAAGGCATTTTATACACAAAATATATGCAAAACACTAGGTAAATATGGATGAAATTATCAAATAATATGGTCGCATCAAGCTCAAAATTGTCTTGTTTGTTGATCAACTCCTGTGATTGGATCTTTGCTAGTATTTAACCATGCAGATACAAGTAAACAATCTTCATCCAGTGATAAGTTTTTACTTCTTTGTGCTTTTTAGTTGTACGAACAATTAAATTGGAGTCTATGGAGTCATAAGAAAGTTGATTGGGATCACTTTATTGAGAAACAAACTGTTCAGACTCACTTATAAGAAAGTTGGTGAACGAGTCCGGCAAATTTGAGTCCATCTGCATAAAAAATAAATTGTGTGATTCCCCATGTGATATTCTAGCTAACTCATATTCTATCAAACTTACAGTATTAATAAACTTATAAAAACATCTATTTACGAATAAATGCACAACACGTCTAAACACAAAATTTAAATAGCTTATAAATTTAACAGTAAATTTAAAACATGTAATTAAGCTAACTGCTCAAGAAATTCATAATTTACTAATTTCATGTAAGTATTTTTTTATGTTAAATCAAATTATTAATTACCCTCTTATTTTTTTATGCTACATATAATTATTAATTACCCTCTAATTTTTTTCTTCTAAATATTATTATTAATTAACCCACCCCACCCCTCACACACCCCACACACACACAACCACACCCGAAACCCTACCTTCTTATCACCTTGCGCCACCCCCTCTCACTCTCATTTTTCATGCCTCTCACTCTCACCCTCTACTCTCACTCTCCTCGCACGCCGACGACCTCACTCCTCTCACGCTGCTTTCCCCATCTAACTCTGCTCTCACTCAAAGAATGCCAAAATCAGTGCACAAGCTCTTTCTCTCTCCCTCTCTCCCTCTCAACCGCTCGCTCGCTCATTCCACATAATTGAGGCCTAATTTTACATCAGGTTTAGTTCCCCTCTCTTTCTTGTGATGTCAGAGTTCGGTTTCTCTGCTGAGCTTGTTGCTCTTGTGTTCTGCTTAGAAATGGCATCAAAACCCAAACCCCAATCCTTGTTGACTCACTCAAAACCCCAAACCACCCATCCCCAAGTTGAAGTGAGTCAGGAAAGCTTGTTGCTCTTGGGTTCTGTATATGAAAGCTTCTGCTCTCATTTTCTTTCTCAAGTTTCTATTACATAGGTTCAATTGACAGGAAAAAATAGATTAAGTTTAGAAAACAAATCGAAAATGAAATGGACAGCAGGTTTGCAGTTGATAGGAACCGAAAATGCAGTGGGCACACGAATTTGATCCCTTTATTTGCTGTGTTTTTTTGAGCTGTTATTGGTTGACAAGCAATGTTGTTGTGTTTTTTAGTGTTCTGTTGGCCAGAGAATATTTGTCTTTGATGTGTTTTTTTTTAGTTCATTTGGTTCAATTTGTCGGTGTTGTGTTTTAATGTAGAGAATTAACGGTAATATTGCAACGGTAATATTTCATTTTAGCTCTCAGGATAAATCATGTAGGAATGGTTTTGGGAATTTAAACAGCTAAAATGACTCCTCATTTGGCTCTCCCATTGGAGACAAAAAAATAACAAAAACAACCATAAATTTAAAAATATGGCTTTGAATGCAGGGATGACTCTCTCCTTGGGCATGCTCTTATGATAAACTATTCCTATTGGTTATTAATTTAATATATTTCACTAATTTAATATATTTACAACCTTAGAATAACAATGGATTCCCCTCAATTGCAATTGGGTTTGGCTTTGATTCCAAATATAATGATGGGTGGGAAGGAATTGTTTTTTTTTACGGTTTGAGAGTATGGTTGAAGTTATTTTTTAAAATATTTTTCTTTTAAAAATATATTTTAAAAAAATATTTTTGATATCAGCATATCAAAATGATCTAAATATTAATTTAAAATAAAAAATATTTAAATTTTTTTAAAAATATTTTTGAAATATAATAATGATAATCGCTTTCCTTATGGACACAGGATGCATGAATTAAGAAAGTGTAAGCACAGATTCTTGCTATCATGCCATTTGATTTTAATAGGACGTGACATCAGGTGTGTTGCTTGCTTGAATGGTGCGTGTTACTGGTGGGCTGTGGACTCTACATATGACGATGGATCACCCACTCCCTCGTCCCTAGACGACCAGTTTGACCGTTTCTTGTCATTTGACCTACAGGCTGACGTGTTCAAAACAATACCAGTGACGGAATAGAAAAAATTCTATGATCACAGATATGCTTCTTCTTCTTCTTCTTCTTCGTCGTCGTCTTCTTCTTATTACAGAATCGCCATAATTTTGCCAATAATGCAAGGCTTCTCTGGAATGCTTGTCAATGATTTCAGCATTTATACCTAAAACACCTCGTTCCCTTCGACAATCATCGTCAACTCGCAATATCCAAGCGAGGATGTGTGAAATAACAGCCAGAGCTACGCTTCCAGGCATATCATTTGGCAGAGCATATGAACAACTATCACAACAAGGTCAGGACATATACAAACACCACCGCCATTAATCATTCTCCGCAGATAAAATATCCATTAACTTGCCACCACCCCATTACCGTGGGGTCGTCTTATTATTCAAACGATTTGATACGCCATGCTTTCTTTTAAGGTTTTTTTTTTTTTTATTATGATTAACGTTGATATCCGGGTTAGTTTATATAGCTCAAATTAATAATCTCACAATATTAATAATATAATAATAGAGCTCAAACCTAAAACCACATATAAAACAAACTCCTTTGTCTATGAACACCTACTAAATGGTTTTCTTTTCCAGTTTAACATCCCATGATGAAGCGCTGATGAAAGTATCATCTGTAAGCAATTCATCTAAAGCAACAAGCCAATAGCAACACCTGTGCTGAGATTAAAGTATGCAGGGAAAAACTAGTGCGAATCGGTCCAATGTTACCAAGAGACAAAAAAGAAGAGCATAAAATAGCAAAAACTAAAGAGACACATTAGAACATGGGCAACTCTCCAAAAGGACATCAACAATTAATGAGGCAAATGTAAATTACTGCACTTGAGCACCTTTTTACAGGTTAGGGATGGTCCCATCCCCCAGGATTACACATACTGCTATCCCTACCACTAAACTTCCTTCCTGGCAATTTGCTTCTCCCCAAGAAGTTGAGATGGCCAAGAATCAGCTGCGGTTGGATATCTCGGATGTGGCTTGCTCACATTCGAGGTAGCCATTGGAAAACCTTGGACGTGATCAGGGCTAATTGGAACCACGAAGACAGTCGGTGTCTGCTGCAATGCAACAGCATCTACAGCAGGCAACCTGAAAGAGTCTGCCGGAAGATGTGGTGGTTGCAGAAATTCAGGAGGAGGCGCATTTAGATCAGGCTTTGATTGTGCAGCCGCTCTCATTTGAAGCTCACTGTGCAGTTTCCCAATTTGATGTTCTAAGGCAGACCTCTCCTCCCTCAGCTCATTTTTCTCAACAGTTACATAGTGAGATTCAGATGAGAGAGCTACTTTTTCCTTCTTGAGGGATTCAATCTGCGTATGCAAGTCCTTTAATAATCGAGTTGTTTCACACAGCATAAAAGCCTTCCCATTATTTGGCTGGCTCAATTCTGTTCAAGAAAAGAAAATTCTAAAAGATTAATCCAGTTTGCGATGCATACAGAAATTATCGTAAGAAAAACATAAAACCATTGAATTTACCAAGAGCAGAGGCTAACTCAAGAAAGAGCTCATTCAATTGCTCACGCTTCAGTTTCTCCCTCTCAGCCTTGTGAATTCTTTTCGGAACTTTCCCCTTATTCTCCCCATCAGGAAAGCACCTGTGTCACACCACAAACACCATCAATTTAATTCAAAATAAATAAAAAATAATAATTCACTCAATTTTTTTTATATAAAAATAGTGATTTCTATTGCTTTGTTATAATTCACTAAAACCTACCGAATTTCAGTCACATCCTCAACTGTTTCATTCAGCTCTGAACTCATGCTCTACCCAGTCAGAAAAATCTGCAATATAAAATAGCAAAAATCATGTTTCCTCCCTTTCAGCTGATTTCTCAAAAACAAGCAAAACCCAATACAAATTTCGATCTTATTTTCTAAATATCAGTAAAACAAATCAAATCAAATTAAATAACAATCAAAGAGGAAAACCTCAGATGAAAATAATGAATGGCCAGAAAAATCAAAACCTTACAACTCAAAATCGGAGCCGAAAAAACCCCAAGAAAGAAAGAAGAAGCACAAGCCAAGTTTCCAATTATTTGATTGAAACAACGTTGGCTGTAAGAGAAGGTAGAGGAATCTGTAAAAATTGTTCCGTTTAATAATAATAATAATATTAATCGGCACAGGGGACATTTAGGAGAAAGGTAATGTGATTAAGAGTTGAAATCAAAATTAATAAGCAGCCACTTGTACTTTAAAATATTCACACAACCCGTCAAACTATCATCTTTAAACAAGATCGAAGTCCAACCTTCGATCTCTTCACACCACAAAGCTTTATCAGCAATCAAACAGCAACAGAAACGATCTCATCAATAAAAGGAGGGACTTTCGATTTCATTACCTCAGGGTTTAGCAGATTGAACCAAAAATCTAGAACGCCTGATATGAGAAGTTTCGATGTTGTTGACGGGTCCAAGAACCCTGGTGTTTAAGGAGGTTTCTACTGTTTGTATAGAATGAGAGAGAGTTAGAGGATTTCTTTTTACATGTATCTCCCTAGCCAGCAGCTGCCGTGACTGTTAGAGAGAATTGCATTTCGTTAAGAGAGGTTTCCGGGTAGAGAAGAGGGTTCAGGAAGATCGAAAGAGAGGAGTGGGTTTGATAGTTATGTTCTGACGAGGGAGGGAGGGGAGGCGAAGGTGGCTAGATTGTGGTTTCCCTTATTTGGCTGCCGTTGCTGCTCCTCTGCACAAGAATGCGGTGGAGAGCATCAGACTTTTTGAGAGCATCTAGTGTGTCTGGCGAGGGACGCACGAGTACTCGAACCTATGGGTATTATATATATATATATATATATATATATATATATATATATATATATATAACATCTAGATGTCAGTGCTGTGCTAGATTTATTGCTAACTAATATGCAAGTACAGTGCATGTCTGGGTACTTTATTAGCTCTGTTAACATTTATAAGGTGTTTTACCGATGTGATTTAAAACATTTTTTGAAAAAAAGTTTTAAAAAATATTTTTATTTTTACTTTAAATAAAAAATGTAATGTTTTTATATTATTTTAATATGATGATGTCAAAAATAATTAAAAAATATTATTTAAATATATTTTTAAATAAAAATATTTTTAAAAATAACTTACACCACACTTTCAAACATACACTTAAACTCCTAAATGTTTAGCAAATGAAAAGATGTCTTAATTAAAATAAAATAAAAACTAGAGTTAATTGGTTTAACACGTGACATGCTTCATAAGATCATCATAATTACTTTATGGAAAACAATTAAACGAATTATAAAATTCAATTTTCAATCATTTCATATTATTTATTTTCCATTTCTAAAATTTATTAGAGTACGGTTTTAGATTTTATTTATGATGTCATTGACGTGATAATACAAATTTAACATGTTAACCAGAGTTATTCAACTTATATTTTTAGTTTTAATTTTAATTTAAATTCATCATTGAATTATTTAAGAATTATTTTTGTATTTCCTATAGGCTTATTAGAATCTCATGATCTACATAACAAATTCAAAAGGTTACTCCAAGTTGATTTAATTAAAATATTATTGTCTCAATATATATTTTTTTAAATTATCTTGATTTTTTTTAAAATTATATTATATTATATTTTATTGATTGTATAGATTATCTTTATACTTGTTAAATTAACAAATCATATCAAATCAATTAAAAAAAAAGTAGGAGAACAAATTCATTAAAAAAACATAATTAATAACGCAAATACCTGGTAGCAGCATGACACATGGGTATGGGCTGGACTCGAGTTGCACGAAATTGTTGTCCTTCTCTTCCGCCTTTCACTCACTGAGTTTATCAAAATATTATATGACTATTGGCATCATTTCATCTCTTTACTCGACGCCTTTTTCAATGTTGTCCCTTTACTTTTATTTATTTATTTATCTAGCCCTTCTGCTCTGGAAACGAGGACCAATGATCTGATAGATTAACACGTGGCCTACATAAGCCATGTTTGAGTTATAGTATTCAAAGACTGGAAAGAGAAGGCAGCAACGGGAATATTTTATTATAGGTTTTTTCTTTGGATGATTCGTTATCGATTTTCTTAAAGAGAGGACAGGAAGAGCTGTGCTTATGTAATGGCGACAGGCCAACCACGGCAGGACTTTGGGTGTGATTAACCCTTGTCTGTGTCTTGTGGATGTCTTGTCGAAGCCAGAAATCGAAGCAGCAGAACTAGAAATCGATCTTCAATGATCTGTCTGGCTCTCAGATTTCATATTATTTATTTTCTATTTACAAAATTTCTTACTCTACAGCTTTAAATTCTATTTATGATGGGTTCCCCCAGCACCAGAGTCTTCTTGATTTATATTTAAAAACAAAAAATCTTATCCGTTCTTACGAGTTATCCTTTTTCTGAGTTTTCTAGTTAATTTTCTGAGTTTTAGAATATAAGACAAGATGGAGGGCACAAGCCCCCGACTGAATCTGAGCCTGTCTTTCTCTCCCATTACTCTTTCCTGTTACTTTATCCGATTCATATATATATATATATAGTATGTATTTTGATGAGGTATTTTGTAAGAGGAGTTGACCTCTCCTTTACTTGTCTCTAACACAGTCTTTGATTCTCTCTCTCATTGAAGGAAGTAGAGATGGCAGGACTGATACAGACAGAAGTTTTTCATCACGTCATTGCTTATTTTGATGAGGTATATGTGAATGCTTTTATCCATGACTTGTTGATCCCTGGTAAGATTGGTTTCTTTTTGCTCCAGTCACAATCCTATACGTGATCTTGTTCCTCAAGTTATTTTGTAGATTCAGACTGGATCGTGCCTGTGCCAGTATATATTGTGTTATTTGCCAAACAAATGCTTCTAGATTTGTCTGTTATTTGATCAAACTCTGATTCTTCTGAACAATTTTTAGATTTTCGCTTGTGAGATTCTGGGTTCTGATGTTAAGTTGGTTTTCTGACTGCAATGCCATTCATTGCAAGTATTCATGAGCCCCTGTTGCTTGTTTGCTATATTTTTTATCAGTTGATACAATTAATCCCTCCACCGACTTATGTTTCAGCAAATCCATTAAATCCCTCTTCTCAACCTGTTTCCAAGTCGAGAAAAAAACATTGAAGGGGACCTTTTGATGCTCACCGGAGAGTTTTTTTCCGGGAACTGTTGCCGTTTCAGCCATTAGTGTGATTGTTCACAAACTCTCTTGTTATGTGTTCAGCCATTAGAACCTGCAAGTTTGGTGAAATCATTAGCAACAAGCACTTCTCTCCTAAGAGGCTGTTGCTTTGCTCTTAAACAATCAAGTCTGTTGAAATATAGTAATCGCATTCTCCATTTATATGGCAACGAAGGAACCCCGATCAGATGAACATGAGCCAGATCCAGCTAGCTGGTGCGGCTGGGGATTCCATTGTTGAGGTTGAGGCTGCACTTGCTGTTCTTCATCATTTTTTGTTTCCCCTTTTATATTACTTGTAAAATATATAGGATCAGAGAAAACCAGCATTAACATTAATACCATCATAATTTATTAATATTTCTCATGAGTTAGACAAGTAATCGTCCTATCGTTAATATCTTTATAAGCACATCAATTCTTTGTCAAAATCTCACCTTTCCTTCAACCACTTTTACCCATTTAACTCATCTTAATAACATATAATTTCAAAAATTTCAGTCCAAATAAAATCTTAAGAACTACTTGATCAAATTCCCAAAAATCTTAAGAACTTTTTTTTTTAATATTTATTCATGCCTTTACAGCCCCAATTTGCTATATCTTTTGTATTTTTTAATCCAATTATTTTGAAGTATTTTTCTAATCTTGCCATTAATTTTTAAATGATACGGAAACGACAGAAATCTGTGAAACTCGGCGTGACGAAAGTTGATAGCAACCGGGTGTTGATCCCCACTTGTTATAGGCGCCTTTTCCAGCTCTAGCAGCTGAAACGGCAGAAAATAGTGTTACACTCGCCAAACACTTTCAGCAGATCACAGCAGGGCCAACCAGTCCGTACAATCCAAAACACCGCTTCCGCAAGCATGCGGTTGTTGCGACAGGACGAGACGCACGTGAGCGCGTCACCAATGATATGAAGCCGTATCCTCTCCCATTGCTCATCTTGAAAGAGATGACGATCGAAAACACCTATGATCGCCTCCAAAGACAATCATGATGAATCATGATTTGCTCAGCCGTGGGAACCCCGAGAGCCGCGCAACCCATAGCACTCGAAGTGCCAATGTCTTTAACTTTAATATTTTACATTCGGAATAAATATTTCATCAACATGTTTGGCTAGTATCGAATGAAGTAAATATTTATTAATGGGAGAAATTACATCATGTTCTGACATTAAAAGCATCAAAATAAAATATCTTAAGGAACGACAACAAGGAATAAGCAAAAACGGTATTCAGAGGCTCTTTGAAAGATTTTCATCATGTTTGGCACGTCACGCACGGTTGGGCGCTCAATTGAATCGCGAACGAGTTCGGCTATGTCCTCGGCTGGATCTTGTCCTTACTCTCAATCGAGTCGGTCTAAGCACTCATATTAGTGGCAACAAAGTCGGCGCATGTCCATTGCCCGCACGCCACGGTCCCGATCAACATATTGATTTGTTTTCGTGAGGCCTCCCAGTGCATGCTTCGTCATGTTGTAGCCGATGAAGGAATTCAGCACGCGCTGCCCTGACAGAGAGTTGAGATGAGGCAGGCATAGCTCTGCCATTCGCAACTGAGCCACATAGGTGATGTGCCACTGCTTATCGAGTCGCTTATAGTCAACATGTTTGTCAAGGTCGACAAGTTCCGCGTAGCCAACACTGTTAACGAGATCGTCGATCCTTCCAAATGTCTCGATTGAGACGTTCACCCATTCCTTCATGGTATCGTGATCCTCGACACCGAAACGGGCATAGTGCAGCTATTGGTCCTGCGATCTGAAAGCGACTTCGAGGTCTTTGATGTTACGGGTGCCGAGGCTCAGTGATAGCCGTGCACAATGAGGTTTTCTGCGATGGCTTTACCGATTCCACGGGTTGGGTCGCTGACCAGGATCACTAGGCTTTGGTGAATTTCTACCGTCCGAGTGCAAACGCCTCGCTTGAAATGAAGAACACATCCATTGTCCGTATGCTCCTTGGACAATTCTACACCGAAGTGCAACGATAACTCTAAGCACGCCTCCATGAGCGACGAAGCTCTGTCTTCGTTACGGGCATGAGTGAGAGCCCTTGCCACGCGGAGAGAGAAGATTTTAGTGTCCTCACAATCGGGATAATTGTCCTCGAACATCTTCAGCGGTCAGTATCCGTCCTCATGCTCGCCAAAGTGGCGCTCTTTGAGGTTCTCCTCCATTTTGAAAGACGGGCATCGAATATTGGCGAAGAAATCTATCTGGATTGCGTGTAAAAGCGGCGAGCAGACGACACCGCTGATGGAAAGCTTGCAGAGAACATTGCCGGTGAGAACAACTTGGCCTTTGCCCTTTGCATTGAGGCCGATGTTCGTGCCAACACCCTGCACACCCCAATGTTTCTCACCTTGCAAGTCCTTTTCTTTTGCATTGAGATCGGTTGCGCCGTGACAGACGAAATAAAAGTCCTTAACACCTACTGGGCAGGACCAAGGTACTCGCGAGAGATGGGCATTGTAAAATGCTTGAAATGATGGCGTTTAGAAAGTGTAGAGAGAGGTTGTTGAGATAGAGATGATCGGATCTTGGTCGATGCTGTTTTTTATATTGGGCGTAGCGTGAGGGCGACGTTCCCTAAGCTAATCGAGCGAGTCAATATTCATCTCTTGATTAATGGCACGTGGGGCGGTGACCCGCCGACTTGTTCGCCAACAATCTGTCTAATCTTTCATTTCCTTGCCACCCTAGCGATGCGTAAGAGCTAACTGCGACCGGACGTGCCAATCACGTTGAAGTTCCATTTATTCAAAGAGGGGCCAACACAGTAACCAACATCTCGACAAGGTTGGTGCACCTAGCGATCAATGACATTTGATCCGTCTCGCTGAATAGCATAAATAAAGTCCGATAGCCTTAAACCCGGTCAGACACGACTTTACGAAGCTACCACGCTCCCATGCCACTCGCGATAGCGATCTAACTCGATAGCGCACAATGGATTTCTTTGTATTGACCTTCATCTACCGGCAGCGATTGAGGTGTCCGGACAAGCGCACCACGACGCTCCAACGACTCAAGACGATCGTCGAATTTGGGCGCGCCACATCATCGAGTATAGAGTGCGTACTATTGGTCTCTGCCGGGCGACTGCTAGCGATCGTGAGGAGTTTGAAACTATATATCGGCGAGATTGGACAAACCCTCCGATATGACGCCTATGTCGCCGCCAGATTCGTGAACCTCATGCGGGTAAACTTCGTGGATGGCGAATGACGTGAATACCCTGGTATTGTTGTCATCAAAGTCCGGAGAACCTCAAAGCGGTCGCATCATCTTTAAAGGGCACGGCTTGCAAAACAGATCATTTTCACGGAATCCAACGACGCTGAACTTGCTACCTTAGGTTATCGCGGGTTCTTCACCGGAAAAACAATCCAAGGTTTTCATGCGACCTACATGCTAGTGGCGTCATTTCTTGGGGGTGTTTTAGAGGAGAGCTGGAAACTTCGTCGGCTCTTCTTTCATCTCTAGAGGCGCTTACGGTTGTCTTGTTGAAGGCGCGAAAAAGATTCGACATATCAAATACGGATCTGCACATTGCAAGGATTGTCGGACCAATGCTCTCCGAAGCCTATATGAAGCCCTGGGCACCGGCCCTAGCGAAAGCGGTCGGGAAATCAATGGATCATCCGCTAGTACACATGGGAAATTTTGAGTACTATAATTGTCACCGCGCTTGAGTTGAAGCCACTGCACTTTCCTAAATCAGCGAGATGACCGTCGATTTACAATCGCTCGTCTTGAACACTGAATTTAGGAAATTTTTCTATTCATGCTTCATTGTATCATAGTGCTTTTGTATGTTTGTCCGCTCATTTAAATATCCGCAATAAGACTTCAATTCGCTTTGGGTGTTATATATTTCTAATGCTTGTCGTTAGCTTTTCCGTTCATTTGTCACTTGTGTAAGTGTCTTTGGAGACGAGAAAAAGCGTGCCCTCATCGAGGCCACGCAGCCGTGGCACAAATGGGAAAGTCGCCAAGGTGGCAAACGACGAAGCTCATATCATCGACTCGCCGATATCGACACGATGGGATTCGATTGCGAAACCCCGCCATGACAGAGCAG
Source organism: Salix exigua (assembly GCA_032356905.1). Lineage (NCBI taxonomy): Eukaryota > Viridiplantae > Streptophyta > Magnoliopsida > Malpighiales > Salicaceae > Salix > Salix exigua. The sequence goes on along the minus strand of CM063590.1, from coordinate 6,119,942 downwards.
ATCTTAGTAGATGGCTCGCTCGCATTAGTGATGATGGACCACCGCAATGCAAATTGAACGAGAACGCATGAGTGTGGTACAACTTGCCAGCCTGCCAAGCACGTTCAGCCAATCCCTTTGCTCAAAAATGCATAAACAAATCTGGCAGATGCGGATCGATTTGCAGATCCCACCACTTGCCCAATTACTCCCTTTGATGATTTTTCCACGCACGCAGAGGCAAAGCGCCAATAGAGGAAAAATAATTGTGCCACTAACGTGGTGGCAATGTCACGCCAGACACTCAGATTTTGCTATTTATACGCTTCCCTTGATTGGCAACTCGAGGCTAGCGAGAAGAAGCGCTGTGAACACACAAGCCATTATCTCGGAAGATGGAGTCGCCGACTCTCTCGGGCATCTTGGCCCGATGCTCCCTAGCTAAAGGCAGTGTCGTCGTGCTGTCCAACCCATCGCGGGCTTCCTTGTGGGCTACTCTGTCGAAACCTCGATCGAGTTAGCCTCTAGATGGGGTATGGGAGCGGTCATCCAACTATTCGGTGGGCGACTTTACCGGCGTGAATGACCGTAGCTGTACACGTTTGGAAAGCCCTTATGCCTGAACTATCGTATTTCAACCGAGACTGCAAGGCGAGCCTAATTGGTGAGAAGCATCTCGCCCGTGCAAGTCGTCCCCTTGGCTCATATATTATAATGTATTTCGGTGTCATCTCTCCACCAATGACAAAATATTATGTTTCGATTATCTATGTATTTGTATCATACCGCGCTATCGGCGCTTAAATAAATTTTACATATGCCATCAATCAGTCGATGCCGATTTATGAAGCGCTTGCCGGGATGAAAAGTAGCGAAGTAATCGTTCGTGCACGGAGGCAGCAGAGGCAATAGGACCCCATCACGCGTTGTAGGGCAAGACATTCCGTGGAAACGAGTGCATCATTATCATGCAATCCAAATAGACATAAAGGAGATCATCGTCGTTTTGATCCTTCCTTTCGTCGGCATCCATGGGTTTGCCCGAAACTTCGTTTTCAACAATGACTTCTCTGCATTTAGTCGCAACCTCTTCCATATAGATCTTTAGCTCATCGCTTCCTCGGACTCCTTCAACCTGAAGTTTTTCAAGCGAGCACATAGATCTAAAACCATGTTTGATCGATGAAGGAAGCCAACTTTTGAATGTTATACAAATTTAGTGCACGATATTACTATTCTTTTCTAAAGGTGCGATCTGTCAAGATTTCACCGCCCCACAAAACCAAAATGAGCATAACAATCTGTTGTACACAACGTGCCATCACTAAAATCTTGCTATTAGTTTATCGATTGTGGACACGCATAATGAACACAAGTGCGCTCATTTAAATTATGTATGGGCACACAAAAACAAAATATATACTTTGAAACGTCACCTATGGCGCATAGCATCACGGCTATTGGAGAAGTACCAACAAGCTCTGTTATGCTTGCTTCTAATGCACTATTGACAAGACCAGAGCTTAATTGAGGTTACCTAAAAAGCTATGTATGTCGCTAGTCCGGATAGATGTCCGCAAGAACTATTACTGCTGTTGGCACTAGGAAATGCGTTTTCCCACATGGTAGGTGGTAAATGACCCACTCTTGAATATAGTTATGGCTCACTACATCTCTAAAAGGCACACAATAGTTAAATGCTTCAGTATGTAGGAGCCATTTTGCCAATCGAAATGGGTTGAAGGAGTTCTCCAGCTGGATAGTGATAAACCAGCTATCAAACGACTCAAGGGTATTGCTGCACTTCTCAAGCACAAAATATGTTATCACGCCCCACCCTTGTCGTTGAGCTTGATCTAGCTCGGGAGGAGAACCAACAAGTATTTATCTACCTTACCGCGAGAAGATGGAGAAAGTGCTTTGCAAGACCGGTCGTTGGCGACAACTATTCAACCATATTGGAGTGATCTGTAGAGTCCAGGAGATGGTCCGAGTGCACAACTCGTTTCGCAATTCAACCGAACCAAGGAATCGATCCGGAGGTTTCATTGCTATCTTTGCAAGCAACCTGTTCGCTAAGTCACCTGAGCTGAAAGTGACCAACTCTGTATGGGAGAGACACCTCGCACCTTCTTTATCCGGTGAGGAACTAAAAACCGTTCCTATGATGTTGTAGCTTGTGGCCTCACTCTGTTTACCAACAATGCCATCCCGATCCCGATAGCTCTTCCGCCACCTTGTCCGCCGGTCTTCGACCTAACCCTATGATTGTCAATTTGCGGAAGAGAGGACAATGCCAATGATGACCTCATGAAACTTGCCCCACGGCGCATAAAGACTATACGTCCGGCTTAAGGGGTTGAAAGCATGCCAGACCCACCTTTGTTTAGAGGTTGGAATTTTCAATTTGTTGTTTCCATGTAAGTCTAGATGTTGCCATCCCACCACTGTGCGATGATACTACCGTGAGATGGAGTGCGATACTTGTCTTAAGTTGTTTTTCTGTTCGATTTCTTCTTATAACACCTGGCCCTGGACAATATCAATCTATCCTGCGATTAATTTTGTACTATGATAAACACACCATTTCATCTTCTTTGCCGCTCTCTGGTAGTTACAAATGAATTACAAAAACCGAAAATGAATACATAGTGGATATTTAGTAGAAATAAACACACCCATTAATATCTTATATTACATTAACCGCGATACATATCGCTCCGAATATAGAGTAGTTCAAGCGACGACACCCTTATAAGCGCTCCGTTGAGGCGTTAAAGTACTATATACCACATACGATTACAATTATTATCAATCTAATGGGTTTCATTGAATTTGCATATCAATCTAATGGGTCCGACGCATGATCTACTCCGACGAGGTAGGCGGTACCAGACAACGCGACGTGCCTCAACCAAGGCACTGCGATTTTCGAGTTCACAACTCGAGGTGCCATGTTCGAGGAGCTGCTCGGGAAATTGAGCATGGAGGACGGCGTATGGTCGTACTGCTTGTCCCGCTTCCTCTTCGCCTTTGCGCGTCGAAGGCGCTAAGTGAAGGCGACCGCCACTTCGCCAAAGGCGGATGCCATGTCGGTGATGTTGATTCCAGCTAGTTCCATACTGAAGATAATATCGATGCATATCATTAACAAGGAAGGAAATAGGCGCCACAAATTCAATACAATCGCATACATAATAAAGACTTACAGTGTTGAAGCTTCAGAGCATGATCAAGATAGCCTTGCTGAATGTGTGAAATATCCATTTAAATGCACTGATGCTCTTCCATCTTTCATACTCAGGAACAGTGAAAGCAGGCCCCATAACTGAAAGGTAGTGCGCTCGCTGTGCAATTTGCACAACAATGGATTTCCTCTTTTCCCCATATCCGTTGAAATTTTGCTCGCAGTGGATTTGAGAATCTCCTTTCTGCCGCACGGTTGCTAACATGACTTCTTTACAATTATTTCACGGCCTAAATTCAAACCTTGAACAGGAAAATGATGGTGATGTTTGTTCTCTACCCAACCGATATATAAAGATGCTCAAACCAAAAGTGATTAGTGGGTGACGACTAAGTGCTAGGTTAATCGAAGCAATTGGGCGATTCCTCTTTAACGAACGCAATTGCATCATCCGCACAAATGAGAATCATTCAATCTGCGTGGCCGACAAATGCACTTCACATGCTGCGCATTTGGTGGGTATTGTACAAAATGCATGTGCAAAAGCACATGGTGACAATCATGAAACGAATCTTTCACCAGATTAAAATAATATCGACTACATCTGAAGAAATGTCCTATGGACGTCCTAGTATGAATTCGATATGCAAGGTTTCGTTGAAGCAAAAATGAAATAGCTTTGATCTATGCATTCAATGTGATATCATATCAATAATATCGCCAATGGAATATTTTCCAAATTTATATGAAAATACAACTTACAACATTATCAAACAGAACATGTTTTTAAAACTCTTAATTGTGATACATCGATGTGTTTCACAAAACCTACTAGATTAATATGCAGAATGACAATAGAAGAAGAATGAGGTTGTTGCCATGCATGTTTCTATCTGCTCAGCAAGCACTCTAGAGGATTGAAGCGCGCGAGCGTCCCACCGGTGATTTGAACCATGGTGCAAGCAAGCTTGATCGCCGCCTGAATATCATCTTCACCCCAGGCTCCGGTGAAGAAGTAGTCGCTTTATGCCATATGTATCCCTCTGCCCTTCTCTGCTCGATTTGCATGCAAAAACTGATTGCAGAGATTTTCATCTTGGCTGGGATTATCCAACTTGGAAGGAATGTCATCGAGAATGTCTCCTGGTTGGTTGTGAAACACATATCAGTCATAGTCGTCGTTGAGCGGGACCAAATGCCTAGCAAACTCGGGAAAGACTGCAGCCAGCCCTCTCACCACTGCCAGGCACCGTTGCTTTTTATCATCAGTTTGGTTCAGTAGGCAAGGACCATCGTTCAAAGCGTAACGAAACAAAACTAAGGCCATTCCTACTAGCGATTCGACTTCAAAGCGATGCTGACTCTCGAACAACCTCGTCCGTTCGGATCACAACCGCAAAACCGAGTCTTGATCCACAACTTATGCTCAGCGATCATCAGCGACCTCGAGGTGAAACTTGCGAGCAAGTTTCCAATGGCCTGCAGCGATATCATAGCTGAAGCGGTCATATCGTCGGCCAATTGGGGCAAAATCCGCATCTTCCTATTCATCGCCACTAATGACAACTCGGTCAAAGACATGGGACTGATCATTCTTTAAGCAAATCTTGAATTTTCCCTTCTCCTGGCCTATCGGCTCATCTGGATCAAAACACATTTGCGGCTTTACCTCGCTTTTTTGAAATATTTTATTCCGCATTCGCGCTGTAAAGCCGGAGACCACCGATAACAAGTCGTTGATCCTCCTCATATCCAATGATTGTCCATTCCGGAATCTTTGTGAAGCGGACACGCCGGTAACAAGAAGCTCGCCTGAAACCAAATCTCAAGCACGCCAAAGACCTCTAAATCATCGGTCTGTTTCCACATTTCGCGCCCGTGAAAATCTCTTCCAATGCGGCGTGGAAAGTGAGTCGGTCAAACTCCGTGAGCCAAGCCCACCATGCATTGTAGGCCTTATCAAATCGTTGCTCCTTCAACGAGCAAGCAATATTAATTGGAGCGATAAGTTGCCTCCCATTTCGTTCGTATCCTTTGCACAGAGCGCTTTCCAGCAGGCATACGACCGTTGAAATATGGACAGGGGAGCTTCACCTACAGTGCCACTTATAACATTCCCCGTAATACTGAGCCGTGTGATCTTTGCATGCACGAGGAAATCGATGACGTCGCGCACCATCCTGAACTTGTCCAAATAGTATGAACGACAAATTTGATTGTCGGAGAAGGGCATGACTCCAAATGAAGTCAGAAGGCGCAACACCTCACCATCCGGCATCGGCAGCACCCCAATATTCCTCATCTCATCACGTGAATCGAAAAGGGTAATATCTGTAATCCCACTTCACAAGCAATTGCATTGTAGCGACAAAGCCATAGCCCCCTCCCACAATGGCAACACTGGGTGGCGGTGCAGATTTTGGATAACGCCCTATGCCATCATGGACTTCACTCTACTAAAAAAAATTTCATATTCGCACAACATATCAAGACAGCATGCAGGACGATCAGAGATCACCGCTGTGTTAAGTCCATCGTAGAATGACACCGGCCCAGTAGCTACTATGTCGTACTGGCTAAAGAGATTACCCGGTAAATGAAAGAAGCGACATGTTCGATCTGAATCATTTCGTGCATGCACTTTGCATGATCGCCCTCGATGAACCAACTACTCAACTGGATGGTGACGAACCACGCGACGGACACGGCTGTCGTGTAGCTGCTGGACAAATCTCATTGTGGGCACGTGCTATTTCTTGGAGTGAAATGTCATTGATGTAGGGAGGAATCATGCAAGCCAACACAGGATCGCCGAGGGAGCGATGCATCCATTTCCCACGAACCACTTCGTACGGCCATAGGACATGTAAATGAAAGTCGGAGTAGGACGAGAAGGCAACACTTCCCACTCGTCAGATTGGGGACCATGAATATATTGCTTCATGGCCGGAGGCTCGACAAGTTCAAACATATTAGCGTTCGAGGAGCAAAGGTGGTGAGAGGAAGCCCTCTCTCTAGCGAGTAGGCGCACGAGGACATGTAAATGAAAGTCGGAGTAGGACGAGAAGGCAACACTTCCCACTCGTCAGATTGGGGACCATGAAGACACGGTGCAATGTCGAACTCCAACGTCACATCTTCAATGGCTTTCGCGGAGCCACTGTCTAACACAAATCCCATCCATTCCTGCTGACATTGTAACAATTTTTTGCAAAACTCAGCATAGCAAGCAAAATGCTGTAAAAATTGTGCGACGCAACTTTCTTGGACTAGGCGCGCTGATAATGACGAATACAACGAAGTATGGACGTTCGTATGGAGGTATATCCATCTGGGATAAAAGATGGTTCAAAATCGCCCAAGCGAGAATGCAAACAACTAGCCTGCTAGTGGGCTATCAAGAACATCGCTTACTAAATATTGTATCGCAAATTATTGTTGTACTCGACGGTTAATGAAAAACACCCACTCTTACTTTTTACGAAATTGTCGCGCTTTTTTTGAGCTATTATGCTCCGATTTCGAAATCAGGTCCCCACTTCAACGAAACATTGTGCATGGTGGGGACTTTTTTGAGTGTGCGAGATTTCAACCACCGACGCAATAGTGGAACATGAAAAGCATGGGCAATAATAGAAACACAAGACGATATTCCACGATCTAATCAATTACGATTAAACTAATATATTTCATATACTAGTTATTACCATCTAATATTAATCTAATATTAATTTCAACATGTTTTATAACTTCTTCATATCGGAGAGGAAACTATTCTTTTAAGATGAATGTCACTTTAGTTTTTATAATGACTTCCAGATACGCAAAGATTTATGCTCTAAACGTGCATTCATTATGGAGCATTAAAAAATCAGTTCCCTTTCGAGCTATGGGCTGGAATCCAAGTTACTTCCGCGGAACCCTATGTGGGAACATCTCAAAGGGATCATTGATAAGGTGATATTAAGTATGGGGCAAGCTGTGTTCCAAATAGTTCACAAGTGTACCGTCGCAACCCTCAAAAAACATAAGCACTTCTAAAACCACCAGTGACCTCTAATCCATCGATGGAGAACTTGAGTTCTGCTAACTTGGCGGTTAATGAGAAGCTCGAGAGGAGCTGGTTTCATAGCCGGCATTTCAAAAAAATTATCGCTTCAAACTTCCTTGGCGGGCCTTACTCGTACGTCACTAATGAAACCGATGTTGGACAAGCAGATTGCATTAAAGGATATTCAACAACGCTCACACAAGAAGATGAGCTCGAGGCATTACATCAACTGGAGAAGGTATCTGCATCATCCCACACGCCAAATCATCCTGTACGTGCAGATGCACCCTCTCCAAAGGCAGCGCAGGGAATCCCAGTGCCAGCGTTCGAAGACGATATGTTAGACAAATCTTATACTCTCGATATTAATCCGAAGTGCAGCTTGACAGATAAACTCATCATCTTGCCTCTACGCACGTGAAATGCGTACGCCGCACGAGCGTGGAGGGAAAGAGATGAAGCTTATCAATATATGTTGGGAATGCCTGACCGCCTCCACGGGCAAAGAAGTACCGCCTCCACGGGCAAAGAAGTACCGCAACAAAACATCAAGTCCATCCGAAGACAAGAAATGAGATGGCGAATGCGTTCTCAGTGCCCCTTCCGAGAGGGCACTATTCTGTCTGTGGTTGACCGTCATGCTGGCAGCTGGTCGTCGTTCGGCCCCATCACTTTACAAACACAACTTATGGTGCTGGCTATTTTTGACTATCCATGGGCGGACGAAAGGCTCGCGACGCTTCTTGGCTTGCGAGGTTTTTCTAGGAAGGTCGCCAATGGTTCTTTTGGCGTATTAGCCATTGCCATGCCCTCCCATAAAGGAACAACCTTCCATGGTGCTAAAGATGTTGCATGGAAGGCGATACTTTGCATTATGTGGCAAATGTTGATGCGAACAGGAAAAATATTCACGACCTTTTCAATTATGCATGCTTTGGAAAACGCAAATCCTCGTTGCTCATCGTCCCGAGTTCAATTTACAATATATGAAGTTGAAGACTTCCAGCGCCATCATATATTCTTGGTTTGACACCTTTCACGTGAGTAACCGCCTATGAGCTCGGATAGGTTATCACAAGCAAGACCATGAAGATATTTTAAAGGCGTCGCGTTGGGTTTCCGATATCACGGATGATGAAAAGGCACTCCCGAGGGAGTAAGACAGTATACTTGCGGTGATCTTGGCGATGGTCGCTTTAATATGCTTCTCCACCTTTACGATTGATCCATATTCGGGCCTGATTGCTACGGCAAACATGGTGCCCTCAGGTCGTCTGATATGTGGTTGACGTGATGGACAAATCGCAAAGTTCGCATGATCTATTGCACTGCTTACCGCAACAGTCGGCATAAGCTTCCCAAGCACATTATTCATGGTAGCCAATATGGATTACTTGGTTGTTGAAAAAGAAGCACATCGGCCTCTCGGGTGTTCGATTTTGGCTTAGCTTTGTTCTAATCTTTTTATGAGCCTCTTTCCAAAGTTTTGGGGCAAGTCTGTTCATGTATTTTGGTTCGTGATGTATCGAATGATAGTTCAAGCACCTTAGCGATTGCTTAATCTTAGTTTGCTCGGACCTCCAATAAGCGAGCACTTTTACCGGAAAATGTGAACCTAGAGACAGAGCATGTATTAATGATGTTATTTGTATTTCTCCGTGAGCCTCATAGCAACATTATGATAAATATCGGCTCTATCTATCTTTTAGAGATGCTTGCACATGCTTATGTTTGCAATAACACTCGTAGTCTGCACAAATATTCCCTAAATAAACTAAAATATAGGAGTTCGAAAATGGGCAACATTGTTTTATTTATGTCGGCACTAAGCGCTTCCGGCACATTATTTTTACAAATAAGACAAGCAATCTCTTGCCAAAACCCAATGAACAATATAGTCAGCAATCGAGCTCAAGCGCACCAAATCCGAACACCAATATAATTTGCGCCGCTCACGATCATCTTTTGCACCATCCTCGAGGAATTTAGCGTAGCGTTCGAGCATTTAAGCAGCAGACATCAAGGATCAAAACACCAATTTCGTTGAACTCTTCAAAGGGATGCGGCTCACGAAACATATATATTGGTTGGAGAAGTCGGCTCGACACGGATCACGAGGAACTACCATCGTGGGAGAATCTAAAAGATTGAGAATATATTGCTTCACGGCCGGAGGCTCGACAAGTTCAAACATATTAGTGTTCGAGGGAGCAAAGGTGGTGAGAGGAAGCCCTCTCTCTAGCGAGTAGGCGCACGTGGCACGGTCGCAGAAGATAACAAAGATCTCGCTCAAGGGAGCGATGAGAGATTCGAGCGATTAAAAAATGGCTCGAGCGCTGATTGCAGCAATATGGAGGCGGGAGCAGGCCTGTGTGTAGACCAAAACTTGTGCCATGCCCCTTGTCATAAGCTTGCTCACCGATACGGTGTAGAACCTCCAGCCGACGATGGGACTCCACATCCACTACTAGTCGGAGAACTTTGTCACACACGTGAGCGATCGTCCCTGGTCCGTTTGCGGTGATGCCAAATACGAGTGCTTCCAAGCAATGCAATGTCACGGTCCAACGGGACCGAGATGGGTCACATCGGTGCTAGCTAGCTTGGTATTCGCCAACGACGGAGCGAATAGACGCTCAAATTTTGATTTAGGCAAGCACGGCCCAGGAGTGTCGATTTGGTGCTTCTTCCAGTGATCTCGTAAGCTTTTCCGACGCGACGTTGTCCGTGGTTGCGTGATATTGTAGAGTGAAATGCACGGAGATAGGGCTACTCGCGAATTCATTCTAGGTCGGACAAAAGATATATGACCGCCCCATCGTTGACCACTCCTTTAACCTCGGTTTCAATCCTCTTGCAAGAGCGTAACTCATCCCTCGATCGTCGCCATCATCGCATTCGTGATATCCGGATGACTGATGGCCGATTGATACCCGATCCCAAGGCCGCTAAGTGGTCTTTCGAAAGCTACCATGGTGAGGCGTAAATTGATAGCAGGCATATGCCTGATGACCTCACCGAGGCCCCTCACCCTTTCAGGGTCCATTGCAAGCAACGACATTACGAGATGCCGCAAAGACTTCTTCCGGCAGCAACCTCAACTACCTCAAGAGGTTTGCGGACCGCAATGAGCGCAACAAGTTCTTGCTTCCGGTTGCCCTCGGGGAAGGCGATCAGCGACAGACACGTTAGCGTCATTAGCGAGCATGGTAGCAAGGCGTAAAAGGCAAGATTTTGGAAAGTGAGAGGTGAACAATTTGAGGTTCCATATGAAATCAACGGATATGCAGCTTAGCTTTGCGGTAGTTTAGCCTTCACGCAAACATCTATCAGCGTGGCCACGCCAATAATTGCTAGCCGACTCATCCTTATCGATAGCCTATTTCTCTCTCCAAAAGTCAACTCCTTATTCCATGCCGCCTTGCATTTAACGCTCAGATTAATATCGAGAGTATAAGATTTGTCTAACATATCGTCTTCGAACGCTGGCACTGGGATTCCCTGCGCTGCCTTTGGAGAGGGTGCATCTGCACGTACAGGATGATTTGGCGTGTGGGATGATGCAGATACCTTCTCCAGTTGATGTAATGCCTCGAGCTCATCTTCTTGTGTGAGCGTTGTTGAATATCCTTTAATGCAATCTGCTTGTCCAACATCGGTTTCATTAGTGACGTACGAGTAAGGCCCGCCAAGGAAGTTTGAAGCGATAATTTTTTTGAAATGCCGGCTATGAAACCAGCTCCTCTCGAGCTTCTCATTAACCGCCAAGTTAGCAGAACTCAAGTTCTCCATCGATGGATTAGAGGTCACTGGTGGTTTTAGAAGTGCTTATGTTTTTTGAGGGTTGCGACGGTATGCTTGTGAATGATTTGGAACACAGCTTGCCCCATACTTAATATCACCACTCATCAATGATCCCTATGAGATGATCCCGCATAGGGTTCCATGGAAGTAACTTGGATTCCAGCCCATAGCTCGAAAGGGAACTAATTTTTTAGTGCTCCATAATGAATGCACGTTTAGAGCATAAATCTTTGCATATCTGGAAGTCATTATAAAAACTAAAGTGACATTCATCTTAAAAGAATAGTTTCCTCTCCGATACGAAAAAGTTATAAAACATGTTGAAATTAATATTAGATGGTAATAACTAGTATATGAAATATATTAGTTTAATCGTAATTGATTAAATCGCGGAATATCGTCTTGTGTTTCTATTATTGTCCATGCTTTTCATGTTCCACTATTGCGGTGGTTGAAATCTACGACACTAAAAAAGTCCCCACCATGCACAATGTTTCGTTAAAGTGGGGACTGATTCGAAATCATAGCATAATAGCTCCAAAAAGCGCGACAATTTTGTAAAAGTAATATTACCCTTTCGATTCACGTGATGAGATGAGGAATATTGGGGTGCTGCCGATGCCGGATGGTGAGGTGTTGCGCCTTCTGACTTCATTTGGAGTCATGCCCTTCTCCGACAATCAAATTTGTCGTTCATACTATTTGGACAAGTTCAGGATGGTGCGCGACGTATGATTTCCTCGCGCAGGCAAAGATCACACAATTTTATATTACGGGGGGATGTCTATAAGTGGCCTGTAGGTGAAGCTCCCCCATCCATATTTCAACGGTCGTATGCCTGGCAGAAAGCGCTCTTGTGCAAAGGATGCGAACGATATGGGAGGCAACTTATCGCTCCAATTAAAATCGCTTGCATGTTGAAGGAGCAATTGTTTGATGAGGCCTACAATGCATGGTGGGCTTGGCTCACGGAGTTTGACCGACTCACTTTCCGCGCCGCATTGGAAGAGATTTTCACGGGTGGCGCTTCGTTCCTGGCGGCAAAATGTGGAAACTGACCAGTGATTTAGAGGTCTTTGGCGTGCTTGAGATATGGTTTCGGGGAGCTTTTTCTTGTTACCGGCATGTCATTCATCGGCGAGAACGGCAAGATGCGGATTTTGCCCCATTTGGTCGGCGATCGGACCGCTTTCACCTATGATATCCTGCAGGCCATTGGAAACTTGCTCGCAAGTTTCACCTCAAGGCTGTTGATGATCACCGAGCATAAGTTGTGGATCAAGACCTGGTTTTCCGGTTAGTGATCCGAACGGACTGGGGTTGTTCGAGAGCTGCATCTTGCTTTGAAGTCGAATCGCTAGTAGGAATGGCCTTAATTTTGTTTCGTTACGCTTTGAACGATGGTCCTTGTCTCATCGAACCAAACTGATGATAAAAAGCAACGGTGCCTGGCAGTGGTGAGAGGGCTGGCTGCAGTCTTTCCCGAGTTTGCTAGGCATTTGGTCCCGCTCAACGACGACTATGACTGATATGTGTTTCACAACCAACCAGGAGACATTCTCGACGACATTCCTTCCAAGTTGGATAATCCCAGCCAAGATGAAAATCTCTACAATCAGTTTTTGCATGCAAATTGAGCAGAGAAGGGCAGAGGGATACATATGGCACAGAGCGACTACTTCTACACCGGAGCCTGGGGTGAAGATGATATTCAGGCGGCGATCAAGCTTGCTTGCACCATGGTTCAAATCACCGGTGGGACGCTCGCGCGCTTCAATCCTCTAGAGTGCTTGCTGAGCAGATAGAAACATGCATGGCAACAACCTCATTCTTCTTCTATTGTCATTCTGCATATTAATCTAGTAGGTTTTGTGAAACACATCGATGTATCACAATTAAGAGTTTTAAAAGCGTGTGCCGTTTGATAATGTTGTAAGTCGTATTTTCATATAAATTTGGGAAATACTCCATTGCTTGATATTATTGATATGATATCACATTGAATGCATAGATCGAAGCTATTTCATTTCGGTTCTTGAAACCTTGCATATCGAATTCATACTAGGATATCCATAGGACATTTCTTCGGATGTAGTCGATATTATTTTAATATGCGAAAGATTCGTTTCATGATTGTCACCATGTGCTTTTGCACATGCATTTTGTACTAATACCCACCAAATGCGCAGACATGTGAAGTGCATTTGCTTGTCACGCAGATTGAATGATTCTCATTTGTGCGGATGACGCAATTGCGTTCATCAAAGAGCAATCACCCAATTGCTTCGATTAACATGTCACTTAGCTATCACCCACTAATTACTTTTGTTTGAGCATCTTTATATATCAGTTGGGTATAGAACAAACATCACCATCGTTTTCTGTTCAAGATTTGAATTTAGGCCGTGAAATAATTGTAAAGAAGTCATGTTAGCAACCGTGCGGCAGAAAGGAGATTCTCAAATCAGCTGCAGCAAATTTTCAACGGATATGGGGAAAAAGAGGAAATCCATTGTTGTGCAAATTGCACGAGAGCGCACTACCTTTCGGCTATGGGGCCTGCTTTCACTTGTTCTTGAGTATGAAAGACGGAAGAGCATCGGTGGATTTAAATGGATGTTTAACACATTCAAGCAAGGCTATTTGGATCATGCTCTGAAGCTTCAACACTCGTAAGTCTTTATTATGTATGTGATTGTATTAAATTTGTGGCGCCTATTTCCTTGTTAATGATATGCATCAATCTTATCTTCGATATGGAACTAGCTGGAATCAACATCACCGGCATGGCATCTCGCCTTTGGCGTAGTGGCGGTCGCCTTCACCGAGCTCCTTCGACGCGCAAGGCGAAAATTAAGTGGGCCAAACAGGTATAGCCATACACCGTCCTCCTCGCTCAATTTCCCAGGCAACTCCTCGGATAATGGCACCTCGGGCTGCAAACTCGAAAATCACAATGCCTTGGTTGAGGCGCGGTTTTGATTCCTCGCCGGATAAAGAAGGTGCGAGGTGTCTCTCTCCCATATAGGTTGGTCACTTTCATCTCAGGTGACTTAGCGAGCAGAGTTGCTTGCAAAGATAGCAATGAAACCCTCCGGATCAGATTCCTTGGTTCGGTTGAATTGTGAAGCGAGTTGTGCACTCAAACCATCTCTCCTGGACCTACTGAGATCACTCCGATATGGTTGAATAGTTGTCGCCAAGACCAGGCTCTTCTCCAAACGTGACGTATCGGTCTTGCAGCACTTTCCCCATCTTCTCATTGGTAAGGTAGATAAATACTTGTTGGTCCTCCTCCAGAGCTAGATCAAGCTCAACGACAAGGGTGGGGCGTGATAACATATTTTGAGCTTGAGAAGTGCAGCAATACCCTTGAGTCGTTTGATAGCTGGTTTATCACTATCCAGCTGGAGAACTCCTTCAACCTATTTCAATTGGCAAAGCATAAGTGTGTTGCTATAGACATCGAGTATATATTCTAAATGCATGCCGAATATCTTCGAACGATTTAGCTCACTCCAGGGATTGCTGAGATCACGTGGTTGGAGCGTGGAAGGTAAACCAGTTGGGCGGTCATTGTATTGTGAATGCAGGCAAAGTTAGCTGAAAAATAGAAATGCTACACCATTTTATGAGCTACGATGCCAAGGTATATTCGGTTGCTAGATTGAAAAACATTGTTTGGTCGGAGCGGGACATAGATGGTTTGGCAATAGTCACAATCTCATCAAAACCGATAACTGGCGACTTGGAGCACTTAAAACCGGATGTAGCTGAAAAATTTGAAAGAAAGCTCTAATAAAACTAACAAAATTCCCCATGCATATTGGGCACAAAAATGCAAAGGTCGCATGCACTAGTGAAATCACGGTCCCCACCCGTGCCAAATCAACAATATGTCAAACGAGGAACTCGACAATGAGTTGAGGAGATAGTGCTCATTGTCCACCTATATTAATATAAGCGAGACAATATAGTCAAAAGATGCTTGTTAGTGGGTGTATTATTGCCCATTTTGTCTCAAATGGGGCCTCATTCGAGATTTGAGAAAGAAGTAAAGTGGAGAACGTGAAAGGTGATTCAGCCCCACTCACGAAAGGATAGGTTCAAAGGTCGAGACAAGAATCGCTTTACTTTAATTATATGTAATTTGCGTCGTCATGCAGTGATTCGCGAGGAGAGATATAATATAGATATGTTTGTGTAAAATAGAACACGATTAAATGTAATTGATTTATAAATTGACGTTGTTTAATTTAATTTTGTGAATAGATCCAGTATCCGTCCATGCCTAACTATCTATTCAACGGAAACCGCAGGACCTAACGGATAAATATAGATACGGTGATGGCAGAGGTAAGTTGATGAAAATGTCTACTCAAATGAGATTGTATTTTGCAAGTAGTGAAATTTGGAAAATGGGAGAAATAAACATCTTCAACGACAACTATGTGCTAAGGACCATTAAGCATTATGAATGGGAATAATACGGCGTTGCAATCGAAAATAACTTAAAGATGTTAATATAGATGGACCGAAATTTCAGTTCCACCAGGCTATATTGTGCAGACAGGCTTGGACCAAGCTGGATATGTAGCACTATCCGTGGTCGCTCCACATCCGTCATTGTTGACACAAAAGAGAGATGCTTCGTGGTTGGTAGCCCATGTGCTGAAATTATGGTCGGCTATCTCCCCTTTTGTCGGTGGAAGTGAACAACCCTCCTCTTGTGTCCTCTTTTCAAGGTGTGCGTGACTTCCGGCATGCAAGTTTGGTTTGCATCGATCGTTGTCGGTGATCTTGACACTCTGTTTTTGCTGAAATTGCGCGTCAAGAATTGTGGTTGGTTATTGGGCTAGTTGTCATTGAATTGTTTGAATTTATGATTGTCCTGAATATCTCGTGTATTTTTCTCCAGTGAAGGTGATTTTCTTTATAGCTCTACCGGAAAACATGGCGATATCTCTTTACCCGAAAGGTCGATGTTCCACGCTGTGGATGCTTGGAACTAAAGAAGTATAGTCATCCTGAGGAAATTGTATCGATATGCTCGTGAAATATATACAAATTTTGTCGAGAACAAGTCGATGCCATATCAACAAAAGAGAGGCAACTTGATCACGGAGGATCTTAATTGTCGATCGATCGAGTTTCGAAGGGTCTGCATGATTCTCTAAATGGCCATGTCCGCATCCGCTGCATCTTGAGAAATTGGAAGTTATTAGGGGCGTTTGACCCATCACGTGCTCTCGTTCATTTACGCCTCTAGAAGGCAAGTGAGGACAATGTTACACCGTGCCTGCATTACTTCAGTCGACGAGGATCTAGTCCTTGCCACTAGCATCCGTCTAGACAGAGATAAGCTTTCTTTTGATGAGGTTATTAGAGCCCATTATCGTGCCAGGCATACGCACTAAGGGAAAGTGACCCATTTCATGGCAATCTTTATCGAGCAACCGCTTTTGCAGGGTTCGCGATCACGTGTTGACCGATAAAAGCGGCGAAAAATAGGCTATCAATTCGGTGGCGATAAGGTGGAGAATCTATTCCATATGATATCCTGATGTCTAGAAAGGCACTATTCTCCGGTGGTGGAGAGCGTCGGTCGCAAAGCCTAAGATATAATAGGTCGTTGGAAGGGAACCCGCCTGACCAATGAAAATATTCCAAATGAAGTAATTTAGACAATTCTAAATACTAAAGTGATTGTGGCTATAATAATTAGCTACTTTAGTGCAGAAATGTTGCGATGTAGTTTTATTTGAAATGAGTTTGCCATTTTGTACAAATATGGTTTGTTGTTTCAGTCGCCATATATAGGGTCATTTTATTTTCTTTATGAGGCATGTCTTTTCCCAAATTAAATTTCATCTACGGTGTCTATAAGATGCGTAATTCTCCATAAAAATAGAGTTCGTTGGAAGTGTTATGTAAATTATCATAAAAATGAATTGCAACAATCTAAAATGGCTCCTACATACTGAAGCATTTAACTATTGTGTGCCTTTTAGAGTGCAGATGAGCCATAACTATATTCGAGAGTGGGGCATTTACCACCTACCATGTGGGAAAACGCATTTCCTAGTGCCAACAGAGTAGAATAGTTCTTGCGGACATCTATCCGGACTAGCGACATACATAGCTTTTTTAGGCAACCTCAATTAAGCTCGGTGCTTGTCAATAGTGCGTTAGAAGCAAGCATAACGAGCTTGTTGCTACTTCTCCAATAGTCGTGATGCTATGCGCCATAGGTGACGTTTCAAAGTATATATTTTGTCTTTGTGTGCTCATATATAATTTAAATGAGCGCACTTGTGTTCATTATGCGTGTCCACAGTGATAAACTAATAGCAAGATTTTAGTGATGGCACGTTGTGTACAACAGATTGTTATGCTCATTTTGGTTACGTGGGGCATGTGGAATACTTGACGGATCGCACCTTTAGAAAAGAATAGTAATACTGTGCACTAAATTTGTATAACACGCTTCAACGCTACAGTACTGAATAATAAAAATTAATTACGCTATTTGGCATATAGGGTCGGAGGTTATGCTTTAAATAAATGTTTTCATGCCCCATGAGTAAACATTCAAAAGTTGGCTTCCTTCATCGATCAAACATGGAGTTAGATCTATGTGCTCTGCTTGAAAAACTTCGAGGTTGAAGGAGTCGAGGAAGCGATGAGCTAAAGATCTATATGGAAGAGGTTGCAGCTAAATGCAGAGAAGTCATTGTTGAAAACGAGTTTCGGGCAAACCCATGGATGCCGAAGCGAAAGGAAGGATCAAAAGGACAATGATCTCCTTTATGTCTATTTGGATTGCATGATAATGATGCACTTGTTTCCACGGGAATGTCTTGCCCTACAACGCGTGTGATGGGGTCCTATTGACTACGCCGCCTCCGTGCACGAACGATGTAACCCGCGGCAAGGTATCGCGAAGCTCAGCGGGCATCTGTTTTAGCTATGAAGATCCTATGTGCAGCGACTACTTCGCTGCTTTTCATCCCGACAAGCGCTTCATAAATCGGTATCGACAGATTGAGGTAATCTCAACGGCAGGAAACTCCCTGGTGTTCGATCTCTATGGTTGCGCTCATGGGCCACTCGAACGAGGCGAGCTTGTGAAGCATGGCTCCTGCCTTTTGCATTATAATACTAATGATTTGCATGGTGATTTGGGTGTTTCCTAAAGTTAGTAGCGGCTGAATCGGTAAGATGCGTGTTTATGCCTATTATAAAGAATAATGTCCGATGAATGTGACAATAGGTTATTTGCAATAAGTGAGCGTATTGTGATGGTGATGTTTACCATGGTTGTAATGCGGTTTCCTCAGTATCAAGCGGTGAAAATGTGATGTGTGGGTCCAAAATGCACGAACTGTTTTGTCACAAAATTTAATGCGATTATTAATTGCCTTGCATATCTTTGTTATTAATTCGAGGAATGCTATTCTAGTAAAATTGTACACCGTGTTAGTTGGAAATAAAATGGAAATGATATTACGTAATTCGGGAGGATTAGGTGTGCTTTGTTGATCCACTAAGGAGTACATAAATACAACACGTTATTGTTTATTTCGATCATAGCCGCAATATGTGAATTACAATGCAAGCGGAGAAAGTTATAATATTCTCCGCAATAAAAGCTTGTCAAAGTCAACTCGAGTTCTTTCGATTTGAAATCCAGCCCAGATGTTTGCTAAAGTGCCGATGATCAATTTCATGCATCAAAATTTTCAATCGGTTCCTCCGTGCGGCAATGACGGCTGTTGAGACCAACATGGTCCATAGTGGATGACAGATTTTTGGGGATCGAGCCTTAGCTAAGAGCATTCACATCATTCATCAAAAGGTGCATGACAATCAATATTAGGCACGCTTTTTATGAGCGCAAATTTGGTTGAATAGTACCCTGGTGGCCGAGTGAGATGAGGTGGAGTGCAGGTGCCGAGGTGTCATGGGCATCCTTCCGAGCAATCGCGCGCATCCCTTTTGAAAAGGCTCGAAACCCGAGAATTGGCTATTATGCAATAGTTCTAGGCCAATAATGACGGTAAGGGTCGAGGCGTCTCGCGTAGCACTTGCGAGTGATTGAAGTCCTATCAAACCATTCACTCCACTATAAGTTAATGAGCTCTCCTTCCATGCATGTTAGCAAACCTATTACGCTTAGCGTGACCGTGCAAATTATGGCCCTCTCTACCGAAGTTGATACCAATGATCCGTGGTCGGATCAAGGATCCAAAGCGCTTGAAAAGCGCACTCGAGGAGGTTGTCCAAAAGTATCAGCCTCAGGCCCTAGAGACGTTAAAGTACTATATACCGATTCTTTGGAGCAAATGTTCTCACAGCGGCAACATTCCATCGAGAGTTGAAGGCGGAGACAAGAGATCTTGCAAGACGCCGGTCTCGATGGCTTGGAGATGAAATTTAGTCCGCGGAGTTTCAAATTTCCTCTAGCGTTTATCTATACCCACTAGGAGATGGCGAAAGCCTATGGGCGCAACCATCGACTCTTGCTCGAAGACGGGATGCACAAAAAAATTGTCGGCCTGTGTGATTTCGCCCTATCAAACGAATGTCTCTCCGGCCGCGATAACGGAGATTCACAATCGTCTTTCGGGGAAGTACCGAAAGCGTCACATATGAAGTACTTCATCGCCATATTCCGGATGATAATTTCGGTTGCAGAGTATTCCTATCCAAACATGCGGTTGTGAGGCAAGGCTTTGCAAGTTTTTCGAGCATGAGGATTAGTAAGCCTCTTCCTGATGACATCCTAGCGATTGGGAAAGCGTTGATTGAATGACGGATCGCTCATGCTCTGCCGCCAACATGTTGCCAATGCCTTTATCCTGTAAGCGTTTGATTATTTCGGTTTGGAGCTTCCAAAGCGGTTCAATTCCACCGACATTTTCCGTTCTCGTCTATTATCTTAGTTGTATTTTGTTAGCCCACTAGAGCGTCTTGTTTTAATTATGATTGTCATAGCCAGTCGTACTTTGTTAAAATGCAAATCGTATCGGATCCATTTAAATGGGAAGGGTAGTATTCGTTTGAGTAAAATATGACAATTGAGGATAAATCTATATCTTGTTAAGATTTATAGCATTTGAATATATCTCAATTTCACATCACACTAAAAATATGTGTGTGGTAATATTCTCTTGCACGTGCGTTTCCATTAATGCTTTATAAGTGGGGCGAAGCCGATTCCACCCAAGACCCCTCGACCATCTTCCCTGCGAATATTTAAGGCCCACATACGTAGAGCGTGCTTGGTCTTTGCACTTAGCTGTATTTTATGCGTGATTTAGCTATCTTAGTCGAAGAAGCATCATCCCTTCATCCCGTTCTATGGAGCAGGCTCGCCATAGCAGTAACCACGGAAGATGAGTTGAATGATCAATTGGCAGATCTCTCTCTCCTCACAGCCCAACGATCGGATGAGTTGAATAATCAATTGGCGATTTCTCTCTCCTCACGACCAACGACCGGATGAGTTGCGAGGCTAAGCTTAAGCGCTGCCGCTTAGCTATTACAATGACCTTGTGCTCTGGAAAAGCTGCGGTCACGCGGTGCTCGGACGCTGAGCAGATTGTGTCGGTGGAGAGGCTTCTCTACATGTATGTGGATAGATCGACGGCGGAATGGTGTTTGTGGAGACGCAACCTCGTTTGGAATAGCGAAATTCTGCCGCAAGGGTAACTTCGTTGCCACCGTATCCGACGAGGTGGGGATATGTAGCAAACTCAATTCCATTATTGATCGGAGTTCTATAATGGGATCCCGGCGCCGACTCCAAATGACTACTTCGTTGCATTGCTACCCGGCCGGTGTTTCGACAAAGCGGGTGAACTATCTGTTTTCACGATCGACGGCGTCCCTTGGTTTTGATGTTTTCACCGCGGCATCAACCAAATGATCCGAATGAAAATTACTTTAGATGTGAAGTTATATGTGCTGGAAGGAGCCTTTTGGCGCAACTAGCTAGTGTTTATGAAGTGGTTTTAGACCGATGCGATTTATGGGGAATAAAAGAAAAATATCCGGCGTATTTGTACTAAGTTATTTGGCCTTAGAGCGTAATATATACATTGTTGTATATGAAAGTTGTTTCGTTATTCGGAGGATATTTTTAATCATCAACGACGCGTCTTTGTGAAGACATAAGAAAAATATTAATGGCATATGTAAAAATTTATTTAAGCGCCAGATAGCGCGGTATGATACAAATACATAGATAATCGAAACATAATATTTTGTCATTGGTGGAGAGATGACACTGAAATACATTATATTATATGAGCCAAGGGGACGACTTGCACGGGCGAGATGCTTCTCACCAATTAGGCCCGCCTTTGCGAGTCTCGGTTGAAATACGATAGTTCGGGCATAAGGGCTTTCCAAGCGTGTACAGACTACGGTCATTCACGCTGGTAAAGTCGCCCACCGAATAGTTGGATGACCGCTCCCATACCCCATCTGAGGCTAACTCGATCGAGGTTTCGACGAGTAGCCCACAAGGAAGCCCGCGATGGGTTGGACAGTAGCGACACGCCGCCTTTAGCCAGGGAGCATCGGGCCAAGATGCCTGAGAGAGCCGGCGGCTCCATCTTCTGAGATAATGGCTTGTGTGTTCACAGGCGCTTCTTCTCGCCAACTCGAGTTGCCAATCAAGGGAAGCGTATGAATAGCAAAATCTGAGTCGTTGGCGTGACATTGCCACCACGTTAGTGGCACAATTATTTTTCCCTCTATTGGTGTTTTGCCTCGGCGTGCGTGGAAATTGGGCAAGTGGTGGGATATGTAAATCGATCCGCATCTGCCGATTTGTTTATGCATTTTTGAGCAAAGGAATTGGTTGAACGTGCTTGGCGGTCGGCAAGTTGTACCGCACTCATGCGTTCGTTCAATTTGCATTGTGGTGGTCCATCATCACAATGCGAGCGAGCCATCTACTAAGATCCGCTCTATCATGGCATGGGTTTCGCCATCGAATCCCATCGTGTCGATATCGGCGAGTCGGTGATATGAGCTCGTCGTTTGCCACCTTGGCGACTTCCCATTTGTGTCACGACTGCGTGGCCTCGATGAGCGCACGCTTTTCTCGTCTCCAAAGACACTTACACGGTGACAAATGAACAAAATAGCTAACGACAAGCATTAGAAATATATAACACCCAAAGCGAATTGAAGTTTTATTGCAGATATTTAAATGAGCGGACAAACATACAAAAGCACTATGATACAACGAAGCATAAATAGAAAAATTTCCTAAATTCGGTGTTCAGCAGAGGCGATTGTAAATCGACGGTCATCTGCTAATTTAGGAAAGTGCAGCGGCTTCAACTCAAGCGCGGTGACAATTATAGTACGCAAAATTTCCCATGTGTACCAGCGGATGATCCATTGATTTCCGACCGCTTCGCTATGGTCGGTGCCAGGGCTTCATATAGGCTTCGGAGAGCATTGGTCCGACAATCCTTGCAATGTGCGGATCCATATTTGATATGTCGAATCTTTTGTATCGATAATGTGGAAGCTAATTTCATCCTTTTGAATTTTCTCTCGAAGAAGGTTTTATATCCAACATCTCAAGTCGGTCGGCATCGTCGGGAATTATAAGAATGTAATGACTCTGCGTACCCAGCGGACAATCTCCACAACACTATGAAAGAAGTTGGCGTCGTCAATCTGTATGGATATCGAACCCAAATCTCTCCGCAAGACGCACAGCCCAAACGCTTGGGGAACAATCCCTGCAGACCTCGAGCCGATGAAATAGAGCGGATGACCCTCGGCAAAGCCTGTGGCCAATGCTTCTCCGGACATCACACCCTTTTGGCGACCTTCAACAAGACAACCGGAGCGCCTCTAGAGGCGAAAGAAGAGCCAGCGAAGTTTCCAGCTCTCCTCGCCTCTAAACACCCCAAGAAATGACGCCACTAGCATGTAGGTCACGTGAAAACCTTGGGTTGTTATTTCGATGAAGAACCTGCGATGACCTAAGGTAGCAAGTTCGGCGTCCTTGGATTCAGTGAAAATGACTGTTTTGCAAGCCTTGCCCTTTAAGAATGAAGGCTGCTACGACCGCTTTCGAGGTTCTCCGGACTTTGATGACAACAGATACTAGGGTATTCGGCGTCATTCGCCATCCACGAGTTGACTCGCATGAGGTTCCACGAATCTGGCGCGACATAGGCGTCATATTGGAGGGCTTGTCCAATCTCATCGGTATATAGTTTCAACCTCCTCGCGATCGCCAGGCCAACCCTGGCAGAGAAGCAACGATCGCGCTCTATACCCGATGATGTGGCGCGCCTAAATTCGGTGATCTGTCTTGAGTCGTTGGAGTGTCGTAGTGCAATTGTCCGGACACCTCAATCGCTGGTAGATGAAGGTGAATACAGACAAATCCATTGTGCGGTATCGAGTTAGATCGCTATCGCGAGTGGAATGGGGCGTGGTAGCTTTAAGAAAGTTGTGTGCTCGATTGGGTTTAAGGCTAGCGGACTTTATTTATGCCATTCAATAGGATGGATTAGACGTCGTCATTGATCGCTAGGTGCACCAACCTTGCCGAGATGTTGGTTACGGTGTCGGCCCCTCTTTGAATAAATGAAACTTCAACGTGATTGGCACGTCAGGCTGCGTCAGCTCTTACGCATCGCTAGGGTGGCAAGGAAATGAAAGATTAGACAGATTGTTGGCGAACAAGTCGGCGGTCGCCGCTCAGCGCCATTAATCAAGAGTGAATATTGACTCGCTTGACTAGCTTAGGGAACATCTACCCTCACGCTGCCCAATATAAAAACAGCATCGACCAAGATCCAATCATCTCTATCTCAACAACCTCTCTCTACACTTTCTCAACGCCATCGTTTCAACATTTTACAATGCCTATCTCTCGCGAGCACCTTGGTACTACCCAACCGCCAGCTGGGGTTAAGGACTTTTATTTCGTCTGTCACGGCGCAACCGATCTCAATGCAAAAGAAAAGGACTTGCAAGGTGAGAAACATTGGGGTGTGCAGGGTGTTGGCACGAACATCGGCCTCAATGCAAAGGGCAAAGGCCAAGTTGTTCTCACCGGCAATGTTCTCTGCAAGCTTTCCATCAGCGGTGTCGTCTGCTCGCCGCTTTTACACGCAATCCAGATAGATTTCTTCGCCAATATTCGATGCCCGTCTTTCAAAATGGAGGAGAACCTCAAAGAGCGCCACTTTGGCGAGCATGAGGACGGATACGGACCGCTGAAGATGTTCGAGGACAATTATCCTGATTGTGAGGACACTAAAATCTTCTCTCTCCCGTGGCAAGGGCTCTCACTCATGCCCGTAACAAAGACAAGCTTCTCGTCGCTCATGGAGGCGTGCTTAGAGTTATCGCTGCACTTCTCGACGTAGAACTGTCCAAGGAGCATATGGACAATGGACGTGTTCTTCATTTCAAGCATGGCGTTTCACACTGGATGGTAGAAATTCACCAAAGCCTAGTGATCCTGGTCAGCGACCCAACCCGTGGAATCGGTAAAGCCATCGCAGAAAACCTCATTGTGCACGGCTATCGCCTGAGCCTCGAAGTCACTTTTGGACCGCGAGGACCAATAGCTGCACTATGCCCGTTTCGGTGTCGAGGATCACGATACCATGAAGGAATGGGTGAACGTCTCAATCGAGACATTTGGAAGGATCGACGATCTCGTTAACAGTGTTGGCTACGCGGAACTTGTCGACCTTGACAAACATGTTGACTATAAGCGACTCGATAAGCAGTGGCACATTAATCGCGTGGTTCGCCGCGAATGACGAGTTATGCCGGCCTCATCTTATTGAGACCGGATCCGGTCGTATCGCCAATATCAACTCTCTATCGTGGCAAAGACGTGCTGAATTCCTTCATCGGCTACAACATGACGAAGCATGCACTGGGAGGCCTCACGAAAACAAATCAATACATTGGCTGGGATCGTGGCATGCGGGCAACAAACATATGCACCGACTTTGTTGCCACTGATATGAGTGTCTGGATTGACCTAATTGAGAGTAAGGACAAGATCCAGCCCGAGGACATAACCGAACTCGTTTGCGATTTAATTGAGCGCCCTAACCGTGCGTACGTGCCGAGAAACGAGGTGATGTGCGCGAAAGAAGCAACCCGTTGATATAGATCTTTCAAAGAGCCTCTGAATACCGTTTTTGCTTATTCCTTGTTGTCGTTCCTTAAGATATTTTATTTTGATGCTTTTAATTTCAGACCATGATGTAATTTCTCCCATTAATAAATATTTACTTCATTCGATACTAGCCAAACATGTTGATGAAATATTTATTCTGAACGTAAAATATTAAAGCTAAAGACATTGGCACTTAAGTGCTATGGGCTGCGTGGGCTCTTGGGGTTCCCACGACTGAGCAAATCATGATTTATCATGACTGTCTTTTGGAGGTAGTCATAGGTGTTTTCGATCGTCATCTCTTTCAAGATGAGCAATGGGAGAGGATACGGCTTCATATCATTGGTGACGCGCTCACGTGCGTCTCGTCCTGTCGCAACAACCGCATGCTTGCGGAAGCGGTGTTTTGGATTGTACGGACTGGTTGGCCCTGCTGTGATCTGCTGAAAGTGTTTGGCGAGTGTAACACTATTTTCTGCCGTTTCAGCTGCTAGAGCTGGAAAAGGCGCCTATAACAAGTGGGGATCAACACCCGGTTGCTATCAACTTTCGTCATGCCGAGTTTCACAGATTTCTGTCGTTTCCGTATTTCATAGGCGCCGGTTACTGCTGCTCCATTAAAGATAATTTTTTGGTTTATTCAGCTTTCAATAAAGTTATGATAAGTGATTTATTCACGCTGAGTTTCACAGATTTCTGTCGTTTCCGTATTTCATAGGCGCCGGTTACTGCTGCTCCATTAAAGATAATTTTTTGGTTTATTCAGCTTTCAATAAAGTTATGATAAGTGATTTATTCACGCTGAGTTTCACAGATTTCTGTAATATAAAGAATTCCTTTTCAATAGTTATATATAAACCTAATACACATAATTTTCTAAATATGGATCAAATATATGTTTTAAAAAAATTTATAATATTTTTTCTACAAATTATCATTGTTATATACTTTTTAATATACTCTCATAGAAAATATCAGTTCATCAATTCATTGTTTTGTTTTATTAAAACTTGCCTTTTAAGATTACGATAAGCTTCTGTTTGAAAAGTAAAATTTTTGATAAAAAAATTGTCAAAAAGAAAGAAAAACAATGCATTAATAAGGGAAATAAATTTCGATTAAAGAGATACCTTTTTACTTATTTTAAATTGTTATATATTTTTTGGATCTTGATTTTGATTGCATATATTTTTATGCAGTAGTAAACATAATTAAAGGAAAATATATATTAACACAGAAATATATATTAATAAAAAAGAGGAGAATTTATACTAATAATTAAACAAAATTTAAACTATTACATTTACGATGAAAACCCCTCTTTTTTTCTGCCACAAGGTTAAATAATAGAAAGAGTCGAAGAATCATGCGACATGAGATCACTTATTATCATATGTACCTATATTTTAACTTCACGTTTTGGCCTTTAGTGTTAACAATTCTTTTATAATTCATTAGTTCACATATTTTTTGTTTTATTTTATTAACGTACATAACAACTTTTTAATTTTTAATTAGTTTTCTTCATGATGCAAGAAAGTACTTTCTTAATACTAGCATATTCTTCTTTACTATTAAAAAATAACCTAATACATATCTTAGTGGGTAACTAGTAGTTTTCCGAATAAAGTGCTTCTGTATTAAAATAATATATATTTTTCAGAAATATAATTATTTCCAAAAACACAAAAAATAATTTAAAGCTAAAAAAATAAAATAAAAATTCATTTTTTTTTAAAGCACAATTGAACCTACGTTTACAGCTTTAAACCACGTATGATCGGCAGACAGGCTCTAGAATATAGAACATCATCGATGATTTAACTGTGAAATTAGCCCATCAAAAGATGTTGACAACACTGCACATCCATGATGCGACAAACATCTATTTGGGAGTACGATCTATTTTAATTATTTTTGAAAATATTTTTTATTCAATAATATATTAAAATAATATTCTTTGATATTAATAAATATAAATAATCTAAAAATATAAAAAAAAAATTAAAATGAAAAATGAAAATAAAAAATTTGATTTTTTTTTTCAAAAACACTTTTACTAACTGATATCCAAAGCTCAAAACATTTACAGGCACTATTAAGTTTTACTTATACCAAGTGAAGAGCATATATAAAATGGTCATGAACAATTTAACCTCATTGCTTTCCAACCAATCCCGTCCAGAAACCAAACAATCTCAATCTGTTACATTGAAACAAAGTTTAGCCTCATCCCAAGGGCCATTGATCTCAAACTTGTATTCCTGAATTCTTATGAGCCAACAAGGACAGACAACACTTATAAACACCAATAAACCAAGCAGCAGCATGAAAAGTAGGTGGTGCAGTGTATAAACCAGAGCCAGGGTCACAGCCATCAGCCCAAACGAAAACATAAGGTGCAAGCGGAAGGAGAATTTCTTGATACAGTAAGTCACAAATGGAGCAAAAAGGAAGACTTGCAAGGAAAATAGCATGATTGCAAATACATGCAGCCTTGATGGAAGGCGAGATGCAATAAAAACTGAAGCGACAACAGAAGCATTTAAAGATACACAACTGGTCAAGCTTGGATTTTTTAGGGCCACAGGAGCTTTAATGGTTGATCCTGAATAGTCATGCAGGAACAGATGAAGTATGACAAGTGTAACCGTAACTGCCCAGATCGAGTCCGAGCTTATTGACCTTGTGAGAGGGTGATAAATAGGAGCCAACATGTATAACCCAGTTGTGAAAAAAGAGATATTGAGAATATAATGGAAGAGTAGATTCAAGGAACGCATTTCTTTGGTTAAAAGAAGAACTAAAAAACCTGATCCAAAAAGGCTTGCATCAAGCAGCAAGAGGGAATTTTCATCAAGGGTTGATTGAAGGGTGTGAGCCCAAACCAAGCTGACAAGAGTAACAATGCACAGATACTGAGAGATAGAAACCGAGTCTTGCATAACCTTCAGCAAGTCCCGCTTGACAACATTAGCATTCATGACCATACCTTCAAGAAAAGACTCGTCAGTGTGATTATCATCAAACCCAGGCTGCATTCCTCCATATGCGACTTTTCTCCACTTGGGACGAAGCAGGCTCTCACTGATGATATTATCCATTGCAATCCAACCACTCTATCCGACCCCTTGCTTTCAGACAATCAGCGAAAGCAAAACTCGTACTAATGTAGAGAGAAGCGAGAAAACTGTCCTGCTTCTTCTAGGTCCAGTCTGTTGCTTCAAGAACCTGTTCAATTGCAGGCAACATAGATCATGGTCATTTTACATCAACGAAAAGAAAGACTAAGTACAAGGACCAGCTATGCATACACAGAATCGATTTGAATTGGCAAAAGGATACAAAAAAGGGGGGAAAGGTAGTTAAAATAGCTCATTTCCATTACCAACCCGGACCATGATACCCCAAATGATTTTATAACATTAACAATGCTTCAATCAGCTTAACATACAGATTATTAGAACGCTTCAATCCCGACGCAGTCACAAATTCATGGGCTGCCTTGTTTTTGGCATATCTCCCTCTTTCTTTCAGGTCCGTCTGCAATTTCATTTTTTCCCCTCCATGAACCTCATTTGCTGGACGAAAAAAAACTATGGTTCCTAATTTCCTTCGATGCTAAACAGCAGTTCAATTTCCCGTTACATGAATTTAACAGATGCTGTTTGAAAAAAAGAGGGTTGAACAAAGAATGTCTTAGAAAGAAAAGAAAATCAGGTTGCCAGGTTAAACCGAAACTTCCACAATCAATCAGCTTTTGAGAGTGAAATCAAAACACCAAGTCAAATGAACAGTAATGATAATTCAAACCCAGGTGATGCTTCATTTTACCTTTTGGAATTCTCGCTCGATCTGGGTCATCTTCTCTGTTTGTTGCCTTGATTCTCTCTCTTCTCCGACTGAAAAACTTGAGAAGAAAACGCGTTTTCTTATTGAAAAACGAAAAACAAAAGGAGTACGAAACGTTTTTATTAGACAGAGTGGACCCACTTGTGTATGTGGAAAAGAAACCGGCGTCTATAACATCGAATCAGGCGATCCGACCCGACAAATAAAAACACAGATTCGGAGACGAAAGCAGAAAAAGGCCTAGAAACCCTAGAAAAAACCCCGCCCAAATTCTACAACAACCACCAGCTGCTCCTGAAGAAAGGAGCGAGATTTTAAATTCTGAGAGAGAATGGGGAAGAAGAAGAAGAGAGTATCGTCAAAAGTATGGTGCTATTACTGCGATAGGGAATTCGATGACGAGAAGATTTTAGTACAGCACCAGAAAGCCAAGCACTTCAAGTGCCATGTCTGCCATAAAAAGCTATCGACCGCTGGTGGCATGTCCATTCACGTCCTTCAGGTCCACAAAGAGTCCGTCACCAAGTAATAACCAAAAGCTCCGCTACTCCTCTCTCTCTGTGTATCATTTTTTTTAATCTCTTACCTTTTTATTTATATTTAAGCTGTAGTCGGATAATGCGATTAATTAGAACCATTGATCATTCATTTTGATTAATTAGGGTTTCATCAGTTTTCATTATTGGAATTTTTTCATCTTCAAAATCATGATCTGTTCGGCGATATAAATGTTTGTTTATTGGAATTACAAATTCCAGCTTGCTTGCTATACATTACCTGTTGCACAAGACTTTTTTTCTGTGGGGTTTTCGATATGTTTATGTGGGATTGGTTGACAATTGACATGAGGAGAATGTTATGCTGTTTTTTTTAATTATTATTTTAGGTATCAGAACTGTTTATTTTTCTGTAGACGACGTCTACGTTGATTTAGCGAACTTGTCTGACTATATGATGGATTTGGTTCAGTGTTCCCAATGCAAAACCTGGAAGAGAATCGACTGATATTGAAATATATGGAATGCAAGGAATCCCGCCTGATGTTCTGGCTGCTCACTATGGAGAAGAAGGTAAGGAACTGGTGTTGGTTTCTGTAAGTTACTTTGTGTCAATGATTGTATGTACTCGCCTATGATCATTAGTTTTATGTTAATTGATTGATTTGTAAAGTTTTATGCCTTTTAATCTTAGAGTTCTCTTGTTGCTGGAATCGAAACTTG
Source organism: Salix exigua (assembly GCA_032356905.1). Taxonomy (NCBI): domain Eukaryota; kingdom Viridiplantae; phylum Streptophyta; class Magnoliopsida; order Malpighiales; family Salicaceae; genus Salix; species Salix exigua. The sequence continues at coordinate 6,089,664 of CM063590.1, read as the reverse complement.
GGATTTTAAACCTTTTTTTTTTGTTTAGTTTTTTCTTTATTCCCTTAACTTGCAAATTGGCTGGGCTTTTATTCAGTATAAACTAGTTTATGTCATTTTTCCTATCTTATATTTTTGCTAATTTCTGGTAAAGTTAAAGGTACTGTTGAATTCTATTTTCTCATAATACAGTTAGCTTCTTTTTTATCTGTATCTTTATCAGTTCCGAGTCTTCTCACAGTTTCTGTTACTGCACTAAGAGTTTAATATTTTGAAGTTGTTGGTATTTATCACATGAATTTCGTTTACTTCTGATTGATTTATATTTACTGGCAGAAGATGAGAATCCATCAAAAGCTGCTAAAGTGGATATTCCATCAGCTCATCTTGTTGGTGGTATGGTGCCAGGACCGTTGGGTGCTGGATATCCTCCACGACCTCTTGCTGCAATGCAGCCAATGTATTCTTCTCTATTCTCTACTATTAGCAGATTACCACATCCTTCTATACTAATATTTCATCAATTTGCAAGCATTGAAATGCAGTTCTTTCATCATTATCATGATTAACGTGGTTCTTTTATGTTTATACTTCACCATTTTGCAGGCACAGAAATGCAGTTCATTAGTGTTTTGGATGACTGCGATTTTGAAGCACTTTTTTGTTGTTCTTGCCTCATTTGTCTCAGTAAAGTATTATCAAAATAGAATATAGATTAGCTGAGAAGGGTTTTTGTGGACTACTATACCCAGATTAGGATATTGACATTTATTTGAGTATAAGGCAGCAAGTGATGGACAAAATGCAAACCTCTTTATCTATATCTTTGTGTTGTTCTCCTTTCACGACAACTGTAAATTAAACCAAGTAATCCAGGACTCTAACCATACAACTTTGTTTCCTGCTTATCCCAATATGGCCACTACTCAAACTTTGGCTGTTATTAAAACCATCTTGTAAAAAATAGAAGATCATCTTTGATCCTAGGTCAGGTCCTTATACTCCCGGTCCAGTTAAACTACAGAACTATCTGTCTCTCCTGAATTTTCTCACAATTCTGGTTTGAAGATTTGAAATATGTGACATATAAACTGACTAAGTATAAAATTGAAACTTCTGAATAATTGTATTCAGCTTTCAAAACCAATTGAACCTTTGCCCTCATCAAAGGTTATGGGGTCCCCATAAAAGTAAACAATCACCAAACATGGCTTTATTATATTGGAATTATTAGGAAAATATAGTTATTCATGCTGTCAATTTATGTGCAGAGGGAAATCACAATTAAGTTCTCATCATATTTTTGTTGGTTTTTGGCTACAGGTATAATTCTGCTGTACCAGCTCCTCATGCTGGTTGGCCGGTTCCTCCTCGTTCACAATATTGGTTGCCACAGCATCCTGCAGTTTCAATTCCTCCTCCTGCCCCGATCACATATACCCAGCAGCCACTATTTCCTGTGCAAAATGTGAGGCCTCCTGTGCCATCAACCATGACACCTGCACTCATACCTTCACAAGTAACTCCTCCAGGAATGCCGTCATCCACACCACCTGTATCACAGCCATTGTTCCCTGTTAACAATAGTATGCCTCAAAGCTCAACTTTTTCTGCTCCTTTGCCTTCATCAAGTCTTTTATCAACCTTGCCTGCAGAAGTTAAAGGTTCAGTGAATGTGCATTTAGGAGTCAATACTTCAGTGACAACTGGCTACCTTACTCAGAGTGCTTCAGGTTTGATTGTGTCCCCTTGTTGATTTATTATATAACATATCCTCTTTATATGGAAAAAAAGGGTATTAAAATAGATATTGTGTCTAACTTTTGTCATGGTTGATTTAAAAAAGTGTTTATTTTCATTGCTTGTGATGGTTTCTTGGGTAGCATTCATGCTATCAAAGGATCATACACTACTATAATTGCTTTTATTAGGGCCAATCATACCATGTAAGTTTGCATTTTGCTCCTTGAATGGTAATGTCTCATTTCAATTTGTTTATAGCATCTGGGACACTAGGCAATACACATTCTTATGCCTCTGGTCCAAATACCGGTGGCCCTTCTATTGGACCACCCCCAGTAATTGCAAACAAGGCACCTGTCATCCAGCCAGCTGTTAATGAAGTCTATCTAGTTTGGGATGATGAGGCAATGTCCATGGTACGTTGTTTTGTGTTAAGAATGCTTTCTTTGAGTATTAGCTGATAAATTCTCGATTGTTAGACCTGCTAATGGTTTGAATATTTGCAGGAGGAAAGAAGAATGTCCTTACCAAAGTATCAGGTGCATGATGAAACTAGCCAGGTAAGTTATGACTACCTCTTTATTATTTGGAGTTGGTTTGCGCATCTAACCAGATGGGTAGGCTTTATGCTTTCTGTTTTCAGATACGGTTGTTAACACCTTGTTACCTATTTAGAGAGGTATTTCTGTATGAATTTTCAATTTGTCTTTTTCTTAACTTGTCAACAAACCCACAGTTTGCAAATGGTTATGGGCCTTGTAGTCAAGTATCTTTTGACTTCTAATGTCCATATTGGCTGATGGGCATGCTGTTTCTGTTTTTGTTCTCCACAATTATGTGGTTTCCATGCCAATGCCAGGGCTTTGTGATTGTCAGATGATTCAATTAGTCATGTTTGTTAATTATGCTGGTAGCTAGTTATTACTGTTTTGACAAGCTTGCTGGAATCAAATCGAGGATTCTCCTTCCTAACATCATTCTCAGTTAACAAAAGTGTATGTATTGCTTATTCTTCTCCCTGTTCTTGACTTTGAAATGTGGGGTTTGGGTGGAACAAGATGATACCCAACAGATTTATGCCCATTTGTAGCATGATTACAATTTATTTTTATCGTCGAACAGTGAAGTCAGACTTGGCCCAGGTCAGCTTCTTTCGCAAAGTTTGGCATCTTTCGCAATAAGACCAAGCTTTCAAATATCTGGTCTATCCAACTGATTTCTGGTCACAATTCATTTCTTCTTCTCATTGTTGTTGCTTGTTGCAGATGAGCTCAATTGATGCAGCTATTGACAGAAGGATATTGGAAAGCAGGCTTGCTGGTCGAATGGCATTTTAGAAACCGGAAGGCTATTTGGAATCCTTTTGCAGATGTGAAGCCCCGCCGAGCATCGCAAGTTTCATATTAATGCACGGGGATCCCTGGTTCTTGTTTGCATCCTTCAGGATCATGCTTGTGTTGTATTCTTTACAAGGTAGTGAGATAAAAGGAGGCCCCCATTCCTTAGCATGCAGGTTAAATCTCGAGGGATGGCGGCAACATTCTTTCTGCTCCTTTTCATCTTTCTTTCCTTTTTTTTTTTTTACCTTTGAAAAAGAAAAAAAGTGTAAAAGCCTGTTGAGTTATAAATTTTAGTTCGCTTTTATTATCTGGCTCAATCTCCTGCCGTCATTCTGCATGTACCTTTGTGGAACTTGGAATTGCGTCTGCTGTGAGCATTGTTTTCCTCGTTTTATGGATTTAAGTTTCATCATTCATTAAATCACAGGAGATTCATTTGATATAATGTTTCTGAAGGGGAGAGAGTATATAACTACCAAAATTTATTTCATTATTAACAAATGAAACTAATGATTTGGGGTGCTCAAAACACTGCTCTCCCACTAACAAAGCAGTGCATCCACAATGTTTCTTTACTGCGGAAAAAATGCAGCTTTATCTTTGCATGCATTTAACGAAGCAGCTGATATCTCTTGAAAATGCGTTTACATCGAAGATAGCAGGTCTATAGAGATGGTTTTATTTTATTTATTTATTTTGATTTTTTCTTTCATAATGGTTAAATTGTTTTTTCAGAGAAAAATGTTGTGGTATTTTTAAATTAAAAAAAAAACAAGTTGAAAATCAGATTTATGTGACCCGAACTGCAAACCTGCTTTTACACAAACATGGGAGGTAATGTATTAATGGATGATAAGTTTAGATATTTTTTATATAAAAAAGGACTTTCATTGATTTATTTTATTATTTTTTAAAGAAATGAGAAAAAAGAAAACAAGTGCTTCAGCTTTTATTTTCTTTTAAGCTAGGTATAGCCTTGCAAGCCAAGACATGTTTAGGTCGTGCTTTTGAAGTCGGGTGAGTTTGGGCTCTATTCTATGATGTAACGAGTCATTTGCTTTGTGATCCGCTGAAGGGGGAAAATATTTTTGACACGTTTCAATATATATGTAATTTTGTATTTTTTTTATTTTTTGGTTTAGTTTCAATCTCTTTATTTTTTTTGTCCTTCTAAGTTAATTTTTATTTTTTGTTTGTATTTATGTGTTCATACTTTTAGTTTTGACTTTTATTTTATCATAATTTATTTTTGTATTAGTGCAACTTGCGTTAAAAAACATAATAAGTTTAGTTTTGGTAGCGTGAAATGAGAGTCAAACTCTATTTCATACACGTATAGTGAATATTATATTGTTAATGATATGTTATCTTTGTGTGTTTTTTCATTTATTTTGTCTACATGTAACTTGATATATTTCTAGTTTAAAGTGATTTTAATTTAAAAAGAAATTATAATATTTTTTATTTTTAAGATTTATTCTTGATATTATTATATTAAAATATTTCAGAACATTGTGATTAAATTAATTTGAGATAAAAAAAATAGTTCATTTTTTATATATATTTTAATGCGTTAATATTAAACAAATATTAAAATATATAAATAGCCTAACATATTTTTAAGAAAAAATACCTTTCAAATATTTGTTATCATTATTTTCAACACCTTATCCATAATAAAATTAATATATAAAACACTAAATAATCAAAAAAAAAAAATAGGCAAACAGGAAAGAAAATAACACATTAACTTATATTGTGTTCGATAGTCTAGTAATGTCTTATAATCATAATAATACTAATTTTTTATTTGTCCTTTACTTCTGCTTTTGTTCTTTACTTTTGTTCTTCAAATATTTTCATTTTTTCTTTATATCAATTTTTTTCAATGCTACTAATATTTTTTTTTTGTTTTACTTTCACTTATAACAATAAGAATTAGAATAATAATTCAAGTAATTTATCATTAGGTGTTGTATTTATTAAGAATTAAGTTTTACAACTTCTATACATATAATGTTTCAAATCTAATATCGTGAATTAATGATTTAAAATAATTGTGGCTAAATATTGTTTTTAATTTTTTTTTATCTTATTTCTTTAAAATCACATGACTTAACATTAGTATAAAAAAAAATATACACAAATAGTAATAATACAAATTTTTCTTTTGTTCTTTAATTTTGTCTTTTAACTATTTTCATTTGTTCTTCAAATCAAATTATATTTTTTTATACTAATAATTTTTTTTCTTGCCTTCAATCATAAGAATAACAATTGAAATATTTTATCGTTCGATGTTGTATTTATAAAGAATTAATTTTTATAGCTTCTCTATATATAATGGTTCAAATCTAATAATTTATCATTCGATGTTGTATTTATAAAGAATTAATTTCGTAGCTTCTCTATATATAATGGTTCAAATCTAATAATTTATCATTCAATGTTGTATTTGTTAATAATACTACAACTCAATAATATCTTTGATTTTTTTACCTTAATTCTTTAAAATTAGTACTGAACACAAAAAATTACCTATAATTAGTTTTTTGACATTATCTAATACAAATTCTGTATAGGTTGATTATTTCGCTCACATGTATAACATTATTAAAAAATCTAGCATCATTAACATTTTTTTTACATGTTAAAAATTTTTGCTCTCGCTGCAGCGAAACACAGGGTATGTGACTCGTATATTTTTTCATTGTAGATCATTTGAACTATTTTTTTTTACTCATTTTGTCTAAATATATTAAATTACCCCAAGGAATAAAAAAATCAAAAAATTTAACAAAAGAGCAAGCAAGAAAAAAAAACTAAAACTATTATTATTATTGCGTAAATAATGGAAATACCAAAATTACCCTGAAGAATAAGAAACCTAAAAACTTTAACAAAAGAGCAAAAAAAAAATATGACAACAAAAATAAATATTATTAGATAAAAAATCATTAGACTTGAAGAATAAATAAAATAATAATTAAATAAGAACAAAAGGGGAAAAAAACTATCAATTTTCAAATGATCACCAACACAAATTAAAATTTAAGGACTAAATTAAATAAAAACACAACCTCAATAAAAGAGAAAATAATAAAAATTAGAAATCAAAACTAAGAGCATATACATATAAAAATGGGCAAAAAATAAGGACCATTTCACAAAGATCAAAAAAGTTAAAGGAATTAAAATCAAATAAAAAATTAAAAGAAGAAAAACCGAAATGAAAAATAAATATATGATCAATTTCAATTGATGGAAAAAATAAAAAAATCTGAACTTTTATACTAAAAACATTAAGAGATTTAAAACCAAACCCAAAATTAAAAGAATAAGAATCAAAATAAAAATAAAATATATAATCAATTTCAATTGAACGACACAATTGAAATAAATTCAAACATATATAATATAGAAATCACGACCAAACAAAACAATCAAAAGAGCTAGGACTGAAATGAAACTGCTATAAATCAAGAGGACTTCAGTTGAATTTAGGTTGGAGAAGAGAGAAAAGGGAAAACAAAAGATCAACTAACCATTGTCACGTTATCGGCCATCATGCGATAACATGTGTACCATCATGTGGAAGAGGATTTGGCAACGCATCTAGTGAGACAATGAATGGACATTTTGAACCACTCGACGATACCACACGCGTCACCTGAATGAAACGTAAGGAAAAACACCATAGATGTGTCAATCAAACACGCCAATAGTGTTCTGCAGAAAAAAATAAAAATATAAATAAAAACATAAAATTACTTAAACACCCCTACAACCAACTCTTTGATTTTATCTTTTCTGAGGGCATATTTGAATTTGTACTGTTTAGAAAAAAATGAAATACCAGGAACACTCTACCGATAACTTTTGATTTTTATCTTATTTTAGGGTAATATGGTTATTTTACTGTTTAGAACAGTGTTAAGAAATTAAAATACTTTGGGTAGTCAACTATTTATTGTTTGATGACAAGAGTAAAAACATAGTTTTAATGAGCAAAAATACCCGAAAAAGACTCAAATGACCTCAAGTCCAATAGTTTCAATTTTATGCACTTAGGGGCAACATAATAATTATACTATTACAATCCATAATAATCTGTGTATACTGCTACAATTAAAAACTCATACTGTTTACTTTCTTCTTTAATGGAGCGCGACACATCAATCTCTCTCTCTCTCTCTCTCTCTCTTCTACAAAAAACCAACTGTTGAGTAAACTCACCGCTTTGTTACTCATTGTCTTTCAAAAGTATTTTAAAAAAATAAAAATGATAATTTTTATTTATTTATTTATTGTATTTTTAAATCATTTTAATATGTTGATGTCAAAAATAATTTTTAAAATATAAAAAATATCATTTTGATAGATTTCTGAATAAAAAAAACTCGGAAACCGCACTCTCAAACAAGAACTGCACGAACGTTTTCTATATATGCCTGCATGTGGTTTATTCCATCTATGAAAACTGTATCTCTCTGCCCTATATGTTTTATTCTATTGAAATATTTATAAAATATTTGGGGGTCATTTTGTAGTAAAGTTTACCATAACATAATATGTTGATCAGTTCTATAAATAACATCTTTTGACCCAATCTATTATTTTCTGCAAAATATTGGATGCGAAAGGCAACCATTTTGCTGGCAGATTCAAGTTTACCATTCTCTTTATTTTATTTTTTTTAATTATTACTTTCTCAATTATGACTTGCATGCAGCCGATTCTGGATCGTCAATGGTATTTGTGCTTAGGCTGTCAAAATACCTCGGGATGAAGATCAACTATCTATGAGCGAAGAAGTTATGAAGAACATTTCATTAGAAAGGTTCATGAACCATGTTCATCAGGTAAAGCTTGGATTTTGAGTTTATTTAATAAGGTCATGACATATATTCTACATGTTTCCGTACGTACAGAGAGAGTTGGTGTGGTTCCCCACAATTGCTGAAAGATTTTAGGTTTAAAAGGTCTACTCTGAGGACTCTCAAACCCTATCCATTTCAGGAAATCCCAGATGGTGAACATCAGTTGATCGATTGGAGAGAATTTAGCGATGAACTCTTAGGATTGAACAGCATTTCATCACTCCAAAACTAAGCCAGCGAAAGATTCTTGTGGGGAAGAAGGGATCAAAAACTGGGTAAGCTACTTCCATTTCTAATTTAGATTACTGCTAAAAAATTTCTTTTGCATCTTTTATTGCAAAGTTCTATTCAAAATGGCTATCTTCATGCATACTTGGCTAGAAAATAAAGAGATGGGAACGCGAAGATGGATTGCCTGCTTACAAAATAAATAAAACAAGATATGAGTGCAATCCAATAAACTTTACGTGGCATCCATCCAGACTCCAGAGTAAGTTCTTGTAAGCCTAGCTAGGGACAGAGAGCAAAACAGCAAATCATCTTTTCAGGGGGTGCTGGTATTCCTGCTTTTTGGTTCACTGTAGCAGTCACCGATCCTCAAGTCATCACCGTACAGAGGAGGAGGAGGAGGATAGGTGCTGAAGCTAATGAAGAGCTGGGGTCCATATTCAAGAGGGAAATGCACCTCATCCTCCAGGCTCGACTCAAACTACTAGTTCAACAACTCGAAGAGAACAAAAAAACATGTTTTAGGATTGAAGTGGGTTAACTTAACTACGATATGGTCCCATCTTTTGTTTTTTCTGCGTTACTTTTCTTGTATATTTTTCTGCAATTTCTTGAACAGATATTTAGTGATGCCAAGCTATGATCCCCCGAGATTCTGTACTTTTGTAACTTTGTATGATGGCTAATATCATAACTCTTTGGAATATGAAATGCTCACCTTCTCAGTAGCTGCCATATATTGTGATGCTGCCGTAGCTTGCCTCAGTTGTAGGGGGCGTTGAAGAAACTATGTATTCCGTCAAAGCTCAGAAACACGATGGATGATGAAGATAGGAAGCAGCTACTTGATGCTTTGACGCCAAAAACAATTTCCTGATAGTATTTTTGTTTTAGTTGTTTTTTAAAGTGTTTTTAGTATATAAATATATCAAAATAATATATTTTTATTTTTAAAAAAGACATAAAATTTTCAAAAATACTAATAAAATTTAATTTTAAATAAAAAATAAAAATAATATTTTAAAAAACTTTCTCAAAAATATTTGTGAACGAAGCGTCAAGAAAAACAAGTTCTATGGACTGCGCATTGCCATCCTACTGTAGGCTGACTGAAGCTGACATGCCAGCCTGTGGAAGGGTGATCCGAAAGTTGGAAAAAAAAAGTGTCGGATTTTAACTCAAAGAGGTCGGCGACGGTGTATATTTTCGTAATTTCGTTTGTGCCTTCCTTGATCGACCTCCACTTGGCTTGGAAAAAATAAATTAAAATTTGTGGCTGGCAAATGTGCATTGTTATTTTTATTTATTGTAATCGGCTTACTAGAATCCGGCAAGGTCATTTATTCACCGGTTCATCGGTTGGATCATGTCATAATAACTACAGTATATATATATTGTAGATTCAATCCAATAGCCAACATATATAATAATATAATTATTGAAATATGATGCGGGGATGTGATTGATATTATTTTTGTGGTTGAAATTTTAAAAATATAATTTAATAAAAAAAATTATTTCCCGTTTAAGATAATTATTTAAGTATTGAATTTAAATTTAATAAAAAACAATTTTATATGTGTATTGTAAAAATTGAAAAGTAACTATTGTGTGAGATTTATGTCAAATTTCTGCTTCACAAAACTAACCAAACAATGAATCACTTAGTTTTTTTTTTAATCTTGATTTTACATCATGAAAACAAACACCCTCAAGATCATGTTATGATTAACATGCACTTGAAAATGTTCTTCCATTCCTTAATTTTAGTGCAACTCATTATTCACAACAAAAATAAAAAAATTAAAATTATATTTTTAGTACGTTTTGATAACCAAACTAATTTTCAAAAATAAAAATATTATTATTTTAATTTATTTCAAAAAATATTTATAAAAAATAATTTCTAGCACATCTGCGTAGAAAAATCCAATGTTTGAAAGCAACTCAACTCTAGTTGGGAGATCACGGTAGCAGAAAACAGATTAGACACATAAGTTAGATAAGGGCTGCTAATTAATTAAACAAGACAACAAAACGTCCGAGACAAAAAGGTGATCTCTCATAATCTACACTGCTACTAATACCACTCGACTCTCTTATGGTGCTAGCCACCGCAGCTATTTTTTATCTAAAAAAGAAAACCCAGTTATAATTAGCCAGCCAATTAACCTGTAAAGGACTGAAATGGAATGGTGAGTTGATCAAGGAGTCCGGTAACTGGGGTGGTCACTGTTGGCTCGTAAGCAAAACCATGCAATTCATCATCGTCACCTCCAAATCCATCGATGCAAGAACAAGGAGGAATCCATTGCCATATCTTTCTCCAGATGTCAAACAGCAAAACCTTGATCGATCCTCGGATAATGATAGCAATGAACTCACCATGCCCAACACAGTCAAACCCATGACCAACTTCCAGTTCCGCAAACTGTAAGTAAAGTTGCTGTGGCATCCTTTCGATCTCGATCCATGTTGTTCCACAAGGTTGCAGGCACCAAAGTCTCAGGCTCTTTGGCACGTTGAGCCTGCTCTTCTCCACCGCTGCGACAAGGAGGAGTCTCCCCCTGCTCTCGACCAATCTTGGCGAACGTAGGAATCTCCGCATTGGAGCTTGAATCTTGCACCAACTGTTTGCTGCTATTTCATAAGCCAAAACACTAAACGGGTTGTAATTCATGCAGTAGAATATGTCGTCAACACAAACCATTTGACCTGATTCAAGGCTACAAAGCCGTGGCAGAGAAGAGGTAGTGCCCCAGAGTGAGTAAAACCCACAGGCATCAATATGAAAGTTTTCGGTGGATAAGTTCTTGACTGCATATGGAGAAATCAAGTCATCACCTGCAACAGCCACATCAATTGAGGATGGCCCAACTCTTAAGCCAATTGAAGGAAAGAGACGCGGTCTTAAGGTTGGTGGCAATTGAGATAGAAATCCAATAAGTGGGTTGCATAAAATGATACTCTTTGCACCAGCCTCGTCTGAGATCCAACATATTAAGCCACCAGAAACAGCAGCAGGAGAGAACCCAGATGGAACCAAGGCAAAGGATATTCTATACCATGCAATATCATATGGATCAAGGAGGTATCCTTCACAAATATCGGTTGCGGTAGCTTTTCCGCCGCTATCACTGGTACTACTGTTGTTTCTATAGATGTAGCTTTTTAGGCTTTTGTGCTTGAAGAACAGGAACCAATGGTGGCGTGGGGATATTTGGATGTAGAGCTCGAGAAAACTATTGGAGAACAAGAGCCCATACCATCTCTTGCAGACACAACGAGCTCTGAAAAACGCTGGAGGTGGAAGAAAGGCGATAACACGATCAATCAGCGTTAGTGGGAGTTTGCTCCATATCCTGGTGTCCATCCAAGGACTGGTAACAGTAACACTGTCTGTAACATCAGCACTGCTAGTTCCTGGAGTGAAAGTGAAAGTGTAGGAGAAGGGTAAGGGCATGGAGCTGTTGAAAGCACCTTCCATTAGGGTTACCTAGGCTAAAGGGTCTCTTTTATTAGCCTGCAAAAAGAAATGGAGATGGTTTGAAAGGACTTCTATTTTTTAACTCAAGTCATGTTTTTTCGCTCTCTTTTCAAGGAGAAATTCAAGAAAGGCCATTGCTGGTTTTAAGTTTATCGGAGCCAACACCTAACCTGAGGTACTTAGCGAACAGAAAGGGCTGTGTTTTGGTTTGGTACAGCGTAAGACTGCAGGCAATCATATGGGAAGGTCTCTGTTTTGCTACTTCAATGGACATGGAGAGACGAAGCTGGAGGCAGAAAACGCTGAAGTCAAGTAGCAGTAGGAAAGAAAAAGAACATATTTAATTTCTAGGGTTTTGAATGACAATGGCCTGTTCTTGAGTGCTTAAATAGGAAAGGAAAGCTGAGGCCTCGGCTACCTTTTCAATTTGTATGTCAATCTTCGCCGCTCTATCAATTCAGTGTTTCCATGTCAAGGCCGAGGTAGGAAGTGAGAGATTGCAGATGTCAGTGATTATTCACTGGTCATGGATACTGAATCTTGATTACATCCCATCTTTGAAAACTTAAATTAATAATATAGCATCTTTCAAAAGTAAAATTAATAATATGATTTTTTAAATGGTATAAATATAATATATATATATGTGTGTGTGTGTTGAATTTAATAAAAAAATATAAATATATATACTTCAATAAATACTAAGTAATATAATTGTAATTAGCTTTTTTATATAAAAATAAATTAAATAAACTCTTGAACAATATTTAAAAATAATTCTTCAATTTAAAAATATTATTTTAGCACTTTAATGTAGTTTTTTCTCTTTAAAGATATAAAATTAAGGGGTAAAGGCAAAAAAAAACGTGTATTTTACTTTTACCTTTTTGTTTAGTTCTCCCAGTTAAAATACTCTGAATGATCGGTCTTAATTTTGAGACCCAAAAACACCATATCACCTAGATTTAGGGGCTGTTATGGAATGTTATTTCGGTAATTTTTTAAAGTGTTTATCGTGCTGAAATACATTAAAATAATATTTTTTTATTTTTTAAAATTATTTTTAAAATCAGCACATTAAAATGATCTACAACACACAAAAATATATTCATTTAAAATAAAATAAAATAAAAATCAAATTTCGATCAAAAGTCGATGGGATCACAATGTCAAATTGCGACTTAGTATTTGGACAAGTCATGACGAAGAAAAGGTCAACTTAGAGGTGTTTGGGAATATGTTTGAAAAGTGTTTTGAAAAAAAAAAGATTATTTTTTAATTTCAAATTATTTTTTTATTTTTATTTTAAATTATTTTATATTATTTTGATTTGCTGATATTAAAAATAAATTTTAATAAATAAATAAAAATATCATTTTAATATATTTTTAAACTAAAAATATTTTAAAAACAAATAATCTGTTTTCAAAAATTAAAAGGTAATTTAATCACCAAGTGAACCACCGTCTAACTGACAATAAAACAACCATCAGAAAACACAGAAGAAGAATGGAATGGGAGGGGGGAACTGGAAATGAAGAGGGTCACCCGTCCTTTCACCACATGCATGCCTCTTAAACTATTATAGCATTGACACTTGAATTGCACTCACCAACACTTCTCTCCCTTGACCTGGCAACTTCCACCCATTCTAAAAGCTCAATTTCAAAACCCTAATTAAAGCTCAATTTCAAAACCCTGATTAATTTTTAACATATTATTGATTTTTTATCATACAAATATTAATTATTGTTGTTGCTACCCAAATTTTGACCAACTTATTTTTTATATTTCGGAAGAAAAAGAAAAAAATAGAAAAAAAACAAAAAAATCCAAAAATATCTTGTTACAGGGAAAATTGGACAAATTGAGAGTTTAATAGTCAAATCATGCAAATTGTAAGTCAAAGGACTAAATTGAAAGGGATGCGCAAGCCGAAGACTGTGTTTGGAATTTTACATATGAAAAGTCTATAAATTGAGGTTTTAATCAATATAAGGGGGGACAAAAAAAAATACATTTATTCAAAATACCCACAAAACCCTAAAAAAAATCCTAGCATCTATTTCTTCCCAAAGGGGCTGCAGTCGCCCCCCATCTGGGCAGCTGCAACCCCCATTTTTCACCCTCTCCTTTCCCCTTCGTCCCCAGACCAGACTATCCTTCTCTCCGACGACCTTCCCTCATGCCTTCGTTCCCATCAGCTCCCATCCATTCCTTCGTTTCCACTCTCTCGACTGCCTTTCCTCTTCCTCCGGGATCGGCCACCACGCCCGAGCCTGCCCTCACCTCCTTCACCTGTCAACAACCTTCCTCTCCTCTCCTGTTCGACAACCCCACCTCTTCTCTTCCTACTTGTACCCCAGTCAGCCCAAAACACAACCCCACTCTCATCCCTTTCCCTTGCCTCCAACCGTTACAGCCACCATTCCCTCTCCCACACAGTCGTTCCTTTCTTCACAACACAGCCACCATCCTCCACTAAAATCATATCCACAGCAGCCTCTACCGAGAGCGACCCACCGACCTTGAAGAAGGAGAACAAACCTGAGATTTGAAGAAAAGGAGAACCGATCGGTTGTGTGTTTGCGTTTGTTGTGTTGTCTCTATTTTTGCAGGTCCTCTCTGCCTCCAACCGACAGCCATAGCTACCGCCAGTGACAGTAGCCTCCCCCACACAGCCTACCCTAACCCATCGACAACTCACCTTCACAACCACCCATCGTCTCCTCCTCTTTACCAGCAGCCACCTAAAGCAAGGAAGAAGGGGATGTCAAAACCAAGAAGAAAATGGCAAATCCAAAGAAGGGAGATAATGAGCTGAAACGTTGTAGCGTTTCGGGTTTGAACCCAGAATCGCAGATCTGAAAGGTGAACACGGAATCGCAGATCTGAAAGGAGGAAGAGGGAGCCGAAACACTGATTTTTTTGATTTTATGCTTTTGTGTTTGGGTTTGCTTGTCTTCGTTTTGCAGGTCCTCGGAAGGCCACTGCCGACGAGAGGAGAAAGAGAAGAGATAGATCCTGCTCCAGTTCAATGTTCACGGCGGCGCGTGGTTTCACGCGCTGCCAGTGACGGTGGCGCGTGGACAAACGCGCCACCAGCCCTTCTCCTGCGACCACTGTTTCAGATCTTCGCCCCCAGGGCCTTTTGTGTATTTTCCCTTATGTTTAGGCAATGCAGCTTACCTCAGGTAAGACGTATTAGGGGTGTTAATATCTTCCCTTTACGCAACCAGTCCCTTACCTTTGAATCTTTGAGCAGACCGGTACAAATTAGGTGTTCCTAGCGACCCTCAACAGCAAGGTGGCGACTCCTCCTCATCAACTCCACATGCGAGAGCCAGGATCCCTTCCGGGATGCCGCGCGGGGACGTGCGACAATTGTGATGACTTTTAAGATAGAATGTGTCTTGCAACAAATGTGTTCCATATAACTATGTGGTAATCCTGAGGCGTAATGCCACCAAGGGTTTGATTTTATTATGGGATAAGGTTACAGACAATACCATGCGATGAGAGTGCAACAGGTTTAATGATTTAGTCAATTGATATGTTATTGAGTTATTATGTTGCGCGTATTTTTTGATATGTTAGTGTTGACTTTATTTGTCATATTTATACTTGTTTTTTTTATGTACGATGACATTGTTTTGTTTTGCTGTGTGTTTATGGTTTTTAAGACATGATTTTGTATGTATTAATAATTTTATTATTCATATACTTGCCTATAATAAATGAATTGTCAATGGTTCATAATCTAGGGTGTTTTTTTGTATAAACCACGCGATGTCCCAGATACTACCCTAGACTAATTCACGTTCGCATCGGGGTGGGCCCCGAAGGAGTGAAAGTGCTCCCCAAATGGCCGGCTCCATACAAGAGGAGGGATTGAACCCCTGACCTCTCTTAAGTGATGAAAGTGTCCTCACCACTCACGCTATGACCCCTTGGGTATCTTCTAGGGTGTTGATTAGTGGACCATGGAATTGTCTAATAGACTAAATTTCAATCATCAAACAATTTAATGCTAAAAGATAAAGATAAAAATAAGAAAATAAAAAATAATTTGAGTCAATGTAGATTAACTTGCAAACCTTGCGTCCGTAGAAATCATGGAATCCTTGAACTGACTCAATCATGAAGTTTAATTTTAAATTTTAGATTTATGAGGGGAAATATTAATATAGAATTATATATATATTGACATTGTTATTTAAAAAAAACAAATCTTAATTATTATTTTTAGATAAATCTAAAATTTTCCAATTAACTACCCTCGTGACTATGCAAGATAGATTTTTATTTTAGCTTTCATCATCTTAAGAGGTTACATGAAAATATAAAAGAAAACAAATCTCAGTATCTAATAATTTTCAATAACAAAAACACCACAAGATAAATATAATTAATCTGTTTATATATCTTTAATATAATTAATATTCATGTAACAAGATCATAATTTTATAATTTACAAGAGGGTCTCTAATTTTATCAAAGAAGAGCGGGTCCTTTTAATCATGTGTAGGATTAGTAAGTATATTATATTATTGCTTGACGTTGTAATAATAATTATTTTTATAGTATTTTTTATTTTAAAATATATATTTTTAATTTATTTTAATATGAATATATCAAAATGATATGAGAATATAAGGAATTAATTTCAAAAATATTTTAAAAATACAAAACAACCATGTTATTTCTCGCTCATTTCAAATTGGAAGGGGTTGGGGTAACTAGATTTCTTCTGCGAGTTATTGTAAATAGTTACTTGATGAATGAAAGTAGCATGCAGTCTTTTTTGAAGACCACAGGATTCTAAGCTGTAAAAGCTTTTAATGGCTAACGAATTTTTTTTTTTTCCTTTCGCAAAACGACACTGCTCTGATTGCACGGTGAACGGGTCTGACTCATTCCAATCATTATAGTTGCTCTTGCCAGGCTGGCATTTTGGTCAAAACTTCATGGTACAGCTCACTGCGGAACATCGTCCCCTGTTTGTTTCACTGGTATGATTTATTTTATTACCAGAAAACAGAAGGCGGTATGATTTATTTTGATTGATAATTTGTGTAAAAATGTTTTTTTAATTTTCTAATATTAATATATTGAAATTATTGAAAAGTATTTAAAAATATCATTAAATTAAAATTAATATAACAAATATATTAAAAAACAAGTTAAATTATATCACCAGGCAGGGAAATTAATGAATTGCATTACAATAATATAATAAGTCTATTTTTTTAATCTTGTTTGAAAACTGTTATAATTTATAAGAACAAATTTTGACATTATTATTTTCGAAAAGACTTCTTAGAAATGGTTTCATTTTTATATATATATATATATATTGAGCACCGTGCAGTGATTCAATTAACACGAGTATTGTAAAAGTAATGCTGAATAGAGATTCTATACCAAACAAGCTATCTTACCACCTGGGAAACCTCAAATCAATCAAGAAAATTTAAGGAACAAGTTGCTGCTACCTCGCCAAATTACCTTAAAGACTAACTGGGCTGTGTTGGGGGGGGTGTATGGCTTGGTCTGACGGTAAGAAAATAGGATGAAAGATTGTGTTTTTTTTCTTCTCCCAGTGTACGGAATGGCAGCTGCTGCAAAAGGGGTGAAATTGGATGGTTTGTGGTTTTTTTGGCATCAAAAACAAAGGATACATGGGATTTTATTATGACATATTGTACACTATTCGCAGCATGAAAATTGGGATGAAAATGATGTTTTTTTGGGTAGAAAGTAGGATGACACTGTGAGTTCTTACTACGTTGAAGCAAATAACAAAGAGACAAAATTAAAGGGTGTGTTTTGGCTTGATTTGTAGCAGGGTTGAGTGGTTTTAATTTTAATTATTTTTTTCTTGAGAGAACATGGTGGAGATGGGAATATATATGGGTTTGGTTTTGATTTTATGAATTTGTTTTATCCTCATTTTTGCGAGTACTTTTAAGGTGTGTTTAAGAGTTGTTGAGTGGTTTTTACAGGGTTTTTTGAGATAAAAAAAATATATAGGTTAAACGATAAAGTTTTAGGGCAAAACCCCGTCTTGTTATCGATTTTTTGTGTCGTGCTCAGATTCTAGGTAATAGATAACTTGTTGGCTGTTGCTTGCTAAATAATAATAATAATAAAAGAGTTGATGACGTGTTGCTGGCTACTTTAATCAAATAATGAGCTAGGTATTAGACCTCTTACAGAAACATTTCGCCTATTTTCTTTAGTCCATTTTATTTTTTTAATCATTTATTTTCAATTATTTTTATATCTTTTGATTAAAAGATAAAAAAATCATAAATATACATAATAATTAAAAAATGATTAAAATTCAAATAAAAAATAAAATAATATTAAAAAACCATGTCAAAATTAAAAATTAAATGAATCTCTTAAGTTCTTCTCAAAGAGGAAAAAAACAGAAACAATAGAAACGCATTGCAAAGGGTCAAAGCCAAACGCCGGCTCTCAAATACATCAAAATTATAAATATATATAAAAAAATAAGAAACAATAATTCAATATTCTTTTTAAAATAAATACAATTAAGAACAAGAACACAGTACCCAATACACGAAGAAGAGCTTCGACGACACAAAATCTGCATAAACAAAATAATACCATAAATTAGTTGGCAGTCTAATATTTATTATTATTATTATTATGTGGCCGAGGGTGAGACATCATATCGAACAACTCACAGTAAACTAGTGTACTTGACTAGAGAGTTGTTGTCAGATCATACGTCCAGTCCCATCGCTGTGTTATGGAGGCCGTAGACACAGTCCGGCGTGAACTACAAAAAGCTTAGGTTTTGACAAGGTTCAGTTTGGTTGACGACGCGTCAGTCGTGATAGTAGCAGCAGGTAGGAGGAGGACAGCGTGGTAGGAGGCATTCATTATTCTACTTATGAAGCTCACTGTGGCTTTTGTAGCAAAATGGACACCTAATCGTGTTGTTTCTATCAATCCTAAGCTGTCATCATTGTCTCAGAATCTGCGCTTCAAAAGTGGACAAAATGCGAGTTATCAGATTTGGAAAACTCATACTCGTCTCCTCTTTTGGTAATAAGATCACTCATCGGATTTGGAAACTGGGTTTTCCTCCGACTGGCCTCTCTGGTTTCTCTCCCACTTCCATGGATGATGCATTCATCTGTAATGTATCCTTGTTGACGTTGTTTCATAATAGGAAATGTTGAGTATAGCAATTGTTTTTTGACTATAAATATGTCACTGCATAGACAAACACCACCTGCCTGAATTGTTAGGATTGAGAGTTTACATAATTGAAAGAAGTAGTTTAGAGAAGAGAAGAGGGAGAAGAGAGAAAAGAGAGGGAAACTAAATTTGAAATTACATTGTATTGAATTCTGTTTTTCATACAATTGTTGTGTGTACACTTCTCTATTTATACACATTATAATATTCTAGAATATACTCTAACATCCCCCCTCAATCTCATGCTTTGATAAACCAAGCATGAGATTGCAACAATGAAAATGAAATACATGAGTAGTTAATTCTTTTGACAAACAATATGTAAACAAGAGAAGAGAAGGAATATCATTGGTCTATTTCTTGACCAGAATTTCATTTATCTACTTCAGTTTTTTTTTTGAAGGATTTCATTTGGCTTCTCCAGCTTTTCTGAAGTTTTTCTTCAGCTTTTCTGAAGTTTTTGCCGATGAATTTCTTAATCTGTGTAAGAATTCATTTTCTTCTTCTTATTATTCTTCATTGGATTAAGTTTTTCTTAATCTCTTTTTTTTCTCGTTTTTTTTTTCGTTTTTTTTCTTACAACACGGCACCGTACCACACAATGACACAGAAATTCAAAAAAAAAATCAACACGTCTCTGGCCAGTGAGAGTTCCTCTTTCTCTAGACTCCTCGCAATCAAATTCTCCAAAAGCTGAGGAGAAGAGGACGGTGGTAGAGAAAGCCCCTGCAGAGAGAGAGAGAGTAGATAACAGAGAATGAAAGAGTCATAGTTTGTGAAGGAAAACAAGCCTCTGGTACAGAGTTTGGGCGTCAGAGCTAAGGCCAGAGAGACCGACGAAGAGCTTATTGTGGATTTTGTAGATTCGCTGGAAATCACAGAGCTCTTCTCCTCTTTCTCCATCTCCTCGAGATTTTGAGCATCGGTGAAACCTCTACCGCGAGCAGAGCAAGCCAAGCAAGGCTAGGAAAACAGAAAACAGAGCGTCTCTACTGGTACAATGTCTCTCTCTCGCGCCTCCAAACCCTAACTAATGAGCTTGAGCTGATTCGTCAAGAGAATGAACAATCTCTCGAAGAAAATGCTGTCTCTACTGGTGAAGAAGGCGAAGATGCGTGCCGTGCGAAGATGCGTGCCGTTGATTTGAATCTGGAACAGTGCTTTGGCGATTTCATCAGCTAATTTTGATGCTATGAGTCTGTTAGCTGCAAATAAGAGAAGACCTATGCAATGCATCGTGGAGCAGGATCGTGATGGCAGTGCTATCCATGTCTACTTTCTTCCAGACTTTAAATTTGTTCAAGTGTTTGAGATTTCTTCACTGCTTCTTCTGCAGATACCTTCGCTCTCTTTCATAGGTATTCCATTGGTGTGAGATGATTGAGTTCACTGAAACCTTTTATCAAACACTTTTGGCAGCTAAAGTGTTTACATAGTATCTTATTAAAGAAACACAATCTGCAGATGAATTTTGGACGAAAAAACAGATTACGGAAGCGAGAGGAATGAGAAATTTGTTTAATGTAATTGCGTGAGTATTTGAAGCTCTGATACCATGTTAGGATTGAGAGTTTACATAATTGAAAGAAGTAGTTTAGAGAAGGGAAGAGGGAGAAGAGAGAAAAGAGAGGAAAACTAAATTTGAAATTACATTGTATTGAATTCTGTTTTTCATACAATTGTTGTGTGTACACTTCTCTATTTATACACATTATAATATTCTAGAATATACTCTAACATGAACTACTTCAGATATCTTTCTTCTTCTAAGCTTGTGAAGAACTCTTGGATTCTAGATTCCATCACAGCTTATGATTACATGGGTGTCGTTACAAATCTATTCGGATTTCATCTTAGTTATATCCGGAAAAAAGGGCACAGATTCTTACGTGAGGTTGTTGACACCTTCAACAATTCCGAGGATAGAGAGGTCAAACTATGTTATTGTTTCCATTCCAGGTGACAAAAACCAAAAACAACAAACAGGTCATCGACAAAAGAGGGTACGAGAGCTTTAGAAGTAACGTGATTGCTACGATGACAGCCATGATAGCTGTTGAATTTGCTCGAGTTGATGAACGATCGCGAAAATCAGGAGATTTATTACTAGATTATAACGATCGGTTAACTCTTCAGTTAATATAATTATATTTAATAATACTGATACGAATTTTTGACTTTTAAAAAATCTAAAGTTATTTTTCCTCTCTCTCAATATATTTTTAGCCGATAATATTCAATAAATATCAAACATATTAAAAATAAAAATATTGTAATTTGTTCTTAAAATATAAACTTAATTTTTTTTGTGTTATAATTATTTATTTATCGTCTAAAAAGAACAGTCTAATGGAAACGGAAAATGACTTGTATATTTTTTAATTTGACTTGTAGATAATGCAGGTAAATTTGTCAACTTTTTTTTTAAGTTGTTTTTTTTTTACAGTAATATTAGATCTAAAATATTAAAAATGAAAACATTGGAAATTCTTATAAAGAAATAAACTTAAATAAAATAGCACAAAAAAATATTTTTATATAAGATTTATTAATCATGTTATTATATTAAATATATTTAAAAAAATATAATATGAATTTATGTCTTTCAAAAAATCATAGGTCATTTTTCTTTTCTCTCAATATATATTTTTTTAGACGATAATATTTAATAAATATCCAAATATATAATTAGTTATATATTTTAAGGCAGCTTGGTGGCGTGGGGATTGGTTTGAAATTTAAGTAATCTGTGTCGCCAAATTCAAAACAAAAGCAGCGCACGGCTGCTTTGAAATTAAAAAAGAAGGAACTCAATAAGCGGCTTCGGTCTGATAAATTGCAATTCACGCACGGTTAATTTTTCTTTAAATATGACAATGCAATCCACGTAAAAATTGAAAAAAAGCAGCGTTCAACATTAAAAGTTGAGATCTGAAATTTATTTTTCAAGGAATATATTCTATCTCAATAAATATTAAAATATATAATTAATTTTATATATTTTACAGAATAATCAAAATAAAAAAAATCCGTATATTTATTAATTGTAGATAATTTATGTAAATTTTAAAAAAATTATAATCCAAGTTTTTTCACCACCAACATTACATATGACATATTGTACATAAAAAAATTGTAATATGGTTTAAAGTTTTTTTTTTTTTTTTTTGCTTTTTAAACAGAAAGTGATCCCTCTACTTTTGAAATATAGGTAAATGTGTAAAAAAAAAAATTCTTTCATTTCTTGCCCAGTATTATTAGAGTTTATATATTAAAAACCAACATATTGTAATTTTTTTAAAGAGAAATTATTATAGTTTAATTGTAAATAATCTAAGTAAATTTCGAAGACAATTTGATGTTAGTATTTTCTCCCTCTATATATTCCTAGGGAATAGTATTAAATAAAGATAAGAATATATAATTAATGGAAGACTAAAAGTATTCTAGAAACTTTAACAAAAGGGAAAAAAAGCATTGTGATTATTGACAAAAGAATAATAATTAGTAAATTACTCGGAGAAAAAAAAAGATTAACAAAAGGATAATCAAGAAAAACAAATAAATTATCATTATTATTATAATTATTATTAGTATCATCATTATTAGTATCATTATCACTCTCATTAAAATTAAAAACAAATAATAATAAAAAAAAAATTATTTTTCTTACTAACCTCTTTGTTAAATTTTTGTTTCCTCTTGATAATTTAATAATTTTGATTGTTTTGGCAGTAATAGTGCTTAATTTTTTTTCTAAAGTTTTTTGGATATTTTTAATATATAGAGGGAGAAGAAAACATGTTCAAGGATTTTTTAATATAATAATATAATGGATAAATTTGTCTTTGCTTTTAATTTTAATAATACTAATAATGATAATTATTATTATTATTATTATTATTATTATTATTATTATGACTATTATTATTATTATCATTATGATTGATATTAATAATAAAAAAATGCCTTTGTTTTTAATTTTAATAACACTAACAATGATAACAATACCAATAACAATATTAATAACAATAACAATAATAATAATAATAATAGTAATAGTAATAATGATGATGATGATGATGATGATGATCAAAATTTAATTATCATTATTAAATTTGACCATAATTTAATTATTATTATATTAATAATAATAATGATGGTAATAATAATAATAACGATAATAATTTTTACAGCCATGCGCTTCCTTATAAAGATTTAAAATTAAGTGCATCTTTTTTTTATTAAATAAACGTTGTTTTTTAGGCAATGCTTTTTTAATTTTATTATTATTATCATTTTTAGAATTATTAAAATTAAAAACAAAAACAAATTTTTAGTATCTTTATCTGATTTATCCATTAATGTTTGTAAGAACACCTATATAAATTGTTTATATTAAGAAAATCCTAGGTCATGTTTCTTTCTCCTAAATATATTCCTAGACGGAAGACTAAAAATAGACCAAAAAAAATCATTATTGAATTATTAAATTAAGACCATTAACAATCAAAATCATTAAATTATCAAGAGGAAAAAAAATATTAACAAAAGAATAACTAACAAAAATAATTAAATTATTGCTATTATTGTTGTTGTTGTTGTTGTTGTTGTTGTTGTTGTTATCATTAGTATTATTATTGTTTTAAGTACACTTATATATACATGGACAAAAGTAGACATGTATATATTGTTGTTGTTGTTGTTGTTGTTGTTGTTATTGTTCTTATTATTATTATTATTATTATTATTATTATTATTATTATTATTATGTTAACTACACTTACATATATATGGACAAAAGTAGACATGTATATATGATTATTATTATTATTCCTATCATTATTATTATTATTATTATTATTATTATTATTATTATTATTATTATTATTATTATTGTGTTAACTACACTTACATATATATGGACAAAAGTATACATGTATATATGATTATTATTATTATTATTATTATTATTATTATTATTATTATTATTATTATTAATAATAATAATAAAATTTGAAGACCAAATAAAAAGAAACCCTAACAAAAAAAAGATTAAACAAATACTCAAAACCGAATTATGCATATATATATATATATATATATATAT
Source organism: Salix exigua (assembly GCA_032356905.1). Taxonomy (NCBI): domain Eukaryota; kingdom Viridiplantae; phylum Streptophyta; class Magnoliopsida; order Malpighiales; family Salicaceae; genus Salix; species Salix exigua. Next base: position 6,065,661 of record CM063590.1, on the reverse strand, counting down.
ATATATATATATTACAAAACACATAACTGGCGTGCCATTTTCACTGTGCTTCCTCTCACATTACACTATGGATTTCAACAGTTCTTTTTTTTTTTTTTTGCTTTTGTTGATTTTTTATTTATTTTATGATTACTGCTCCTTCATTTCTTTTTTCTTTTTCCTAATTTTTCTTTTTCTTCTTTTTTTTTCCTCCATTTTGTTTTTGCTTTTTTGCTTTTATTTTGTTTTTATTTTATGATTACAGCACCCTTTTTTTCGTTTCTTCTTTTTTTTTTGCTTTTTTTTGTATTTTATCCTTATTGTATTTTCCTTAATAATCATTTAATAATTTTTATTTTTGTTTTAGCATCTATTATAATTTTTCGTTTTCTCTTTTATTAAATTTTATCTACTTTTGTTAGTCTTTGATTTAATTAGCAGGGAAATTAAATGTCACATTTTAAAGAAAGGTTTTGGCTTCGTTCTTCATGTCAACATAAGTCTTTTTTTCAATGATCCGCATGTTATATAGTTCGCGCTCTTTTATGATCTTTTATAACGTTGTATCTTTATTCTAACAAATGTTATTTATGCTTGCGCAACAAATTGTACTTAAAAATTTATACATTTTATCTCATAAGCTATAATTTTTTTAATTATATCATATAAATTTATCGTTTTTTATTTAATTATATGAAATTATATACAAAAAAATGCCCGCGGCAATGCGCGGGAAATATAGCTAGTATATATATAAACTTGAACAATAATAGGGAATAATCCACAAATATATAAATAATAATAAAGGAAATCAATTTCCATAAAACAATTAAAAATATAATTACCAACATAAAAACTAAAATATATAATTGATTTAAAGTGAAGAATTAATTTGACAACAATTAATACTTTTGTACCAAAAATATTAAAAGATTTAAAAGAAAAAACATCTAAAAGAAGAGGGACTGAAATTGAATTTGAAAGGAAGGACAAAACTGAAAACAATAAAACTTGTTGCACCTAAACAATTAAGAGATCTAATAGAAAATCGAAAAATTGAAAGAAGAAGGGTTGCCATGCAAATTGTCTTTAAATCAATTTGATTGAAAGGACACAATTGCAAGCAATTGAAACTTCTATTACAGAAATCAAACAAAAGTCAAGGGACTGAAATGCATGAAAAACAACCTGGGGGACTGAAGTTGAATCCGACAATGAGGAGAGAGAAAAGAGCACATAAATGTTCAATCGACTATTTAAGCCTATACGTAGATCAGTGTAAGGCACGCGCCACCGCAAACGATCCAGGGAAGGGTTGCGCATCGTGTAAACCATTGGCGGAAAAATTTCCTCTACCTTACGAATCCACATGCGCCGCCCGAATAAATCGCGTGGAAAAAACGCACTGACGCGCCTGTACGGATGGTTGACAGAGTTGACGACCGTGAATAGTAACGCGGGAGTAAATGACCAAAACACCCCTCATCCTAAATAAAGGACTTTGTCGTTTTGGGGGTCATGCACGTAATAACACATTTTAATAATATATAAAAAAACGTGCTGCGGACCGGACCGAACTGGACCGGTCCACACGTGGTCAATTACATTTGTGCCCCTCACAGAAAACCTTGTTTTTGTCCTATTAGCGGGGGTGCATTCTGTAAAACACTGTTCATAAAAGAAAAAAAAGGTATACGTGCACCTGCGAAGAATTGAAACAAAGTGCGTGTCCACAGTGAATATATGAGTGTGTGAACAGTAACCGAACAGTGTTTATCAACTTCTTTTAGTGTATTTGTTAATATTGTTTCTATCTATGATTTAAAAGTATTTTTTTAAAATGAGTTTTTTTTTTAATTTTAAATTAGTTTTTTTATATATATTTAAATCATTGATTGGTTGATTGTTAAAAATAATTTTAAAAATAATAAAATAATTATGATATTTTTTAAACAAAAACCACTTTAAAAACAACCAAATTCTAAATAAGTTATATTACAAAATAAAGAGTGTAACAGTGGTTGGATTTTAAGATATTATTTATTTTAAATTTGTGTTAAAATATAATAATAAATTAAAAAAGTTGATATTTACCTATAATAAAATAATATATTTAGTATCGCTACAGTATCACTATTGTAAGAAAATAAAATAAAAATTAATTATGCTAGCTTTTTTTAGTGTGTGTGTGTATGATAATGTATTTTTAAATAGTTGATTTATAAATTATATTTTCGAATCGAGTGTATTCTCGAATTCAAGAGAAGTAGTACGGGCAGACAAGTTTTGTCTTGCGGGACGTGGCATACGACAAAAGCTAAGAAACGATTGTTTTGTGGCATAGGACTGTGTAGCTCAGGTAGCTTAACACGTCACGTTTCAGTTTCTTAGCGGTCCTGTCGCATGCAGCGGCGGCGGATGGATTCTTAAATCAGCCAACGCCACCGAACGACCCAGGGTTCAGACCAAAGGCTGAGGCTCGAAGACGGGAGATTGGTTTGGTGCTAGGGGACTCGAAGGTTGGGCCGAGCCAGCTGACCTAGAGGCGTGGCCATGGCGGGTTGATCATGCCCTAAAGACCGGACCTTCTGGTTGAAACCCTGGGATTAGGACATGATGGTGGAGACGAGGCAGGGCGACCACAAGGTCTGAAGCTCGGGTGGAATATATTAGAGTCGGAGCCAAAGGCACCTTCAAAGTGGAGGCTATACCGACACCCGAGGCTTTTGCTCATTCAAAGCCCGTTGAAACTTATTTTGTGTCTCATTAAATGATGGATCATTTAGGTACCTTCACCTTTAAACATTGCTCCTCCTTCAAGATTTTCCATTTTAAATTTTGCTTCGCCATATTTAATGAAAAATCCTAAAACAAATAATAATCTAAAACAAAAAAAATACAAACTTTAATTTTCAAAAAAAAACTTTTACAACACAAAAATAAATAAACTTCGAAATATTAAATTAAATGATGATTTGGGAGTATGGTTGTGCTTGATTTTGAAAATATTTTTTGTTTAGAATAACATCAATATAATATTTTTTATTTAAAAAAAAATATTTTGATATAAAAAATAATTTTTTTAAAAAAAACTTTTAAAATGAAGTGATAAACAATACAAAATATAAATACATGCGGAGCAAAGGATTTTACAGGGGGGAATTTTGAATTTTGTGCCTTTTATTTTCCCTGCCATTATTTTTTTCTCCATTTGTTTACATCACAAATTTAAAATCACAACTAAATTAAATGTTTTTTTTATAATATTATTAATTTTTATTTTGAGTTAATTCAATTGACACCCCCTACTATTCTTTTCATTTTTTTACTAAACATACTTATCATTTTTTTAAACACTTTTAAGTTTTGAATTCTTAATTACCCTCTTGATTTTTTTTCATCCAAACTTTACCACCTCATATTAAGAAAAAGGATATGTTCTTTTTTATTTTTTATTAATATGAATATCCAGATTAGCTTATAAACATTTCAACTAATTTTACGGGTCCTAAAATGAAGATTATTATAATTCTTGAAGGGGTCTTTGTACACAAATTTTTTAGATAGAACAAATTTTATGATATTTGATAAATTACTATATATATAATAGGAAAACACTGTAGCTTTCCCAAGCCAATATATATATATATATATATATTATTAACTATATAATAAAACACGTTCCGGTTTTACTGTGCTAATTTACAATAACACCTACTATTAATATATATTTTCGTGAAAGACAAACGGTTGTTGAGGTAGCCGAGATGGTCTAAATAGCGTCAAATTAAGATCCTCTTCGAGGGCATGGGTTTGAATCTCACTCTCAGCACATTTTTTTTAGCGAATCCACATTAAAATTAGATTTAATATATATTTTCGAGAAAGATGAACAAATGTTAAGGTGGCCGAGCGGGCTTATGAGGCGGGAGACAAAAATCATGTTCAAGAGATTGGGGGTTCAAGTCCACTCTTAACATATTTCTATTTTACTTAAAAATATGATTATTTTTTTTAATGATTATGGTAATTTTCTTGCTTTTTTAATGATTATGATAATTTTATGTTGGTTATTTCGTTGAAACCTATTAAACAGATAAATTTATATCGATTTAAAATTCATATATTTCATAGAAAACTTGCGCGTCACAGGAATTCAACACAAATTTATCATTTTAACCAAAAACAATATTATAAAAAAACAATTAAATTTTTTTTATATTGAAAAAATATGATATCACTCGCGGAATTGGCTAGTAATAACATAAAAGCTGTAATAACAACAAAATGAAAATAATTATTAATGATGATAAAAAGAAAAAAACTATTAGAAAGTGGTTATATAAAAACAATATACGATGATGTCATGGTGGAGGTTAAAAAACACCACTAGGGAAGGGCAATGGTGTGGTTGAAATTGTTGAATCTTATGGTCATACAGTCCTCTCTATAATATATTATATGAATTAAAAATATACTCTAATAAATTAATTAATTGTGACATATTATAATATAAACTAATTGTGACATATTTTGTCTAAAATAATCACAAAACAATTATGAGAATGATTTTTTATAAGATATTCTATGTAAAATAAGCTTCTCGAGGAAAGTCCTTGTCATTCATTATACACAGGGATATGGGCGATCGATAGAATTTTATAATAATGGGGCTGTTTGGCATTGCGATTGAAAAGTGATTATGAAAAAATTTGAATTTTTATTTTATTTTTTATTTTAAATTAAAAAAAATAGTGTTTTTATATTATTTTGATGTGCTAATGTCAAAAATTATTTTTAAAAAAATAAAAAAAATATCATTTTGATGTGTTTATAAACAATAAGCACTTTCAAAAACTACTGCAATCGTACTCCCAAACAAGCTAAGCTTATGGTGCATGCAGGGCCATGGCTCTTCAAAATATTCATTACAAGAATGAGATCAAAATAAAAATAAGAGAGTAAAGTTTACTAATATAATAATGTCATTCCAATTTATTTTTATTATTATTATTACTTACCATCATATTAGGGAAATTATGAAGTTAAAATTTTAATTAATTAAATATTTAGGAATAAAATAAAAAATAATTTTAATTATATAAAAATATTAAAAAAAATAAAAGAGTACAAATAGATTGGATATTTTATTAAAAAGAAAAATATAATGAATGAGGATCAAAATTAACATAAAAATAAAAATAATTTTTTGATTGAAGAGTAAATTTTTTAAAAAAACTTTAGTTTTTAAAAATAACAATAAAGATCAGATTGATACAACATAATATATGTTATATCAACACTATGGTAGACTTTTCATGACATTGCAAACAAATGGGTCGGGCATCTAAAAGTAGATGAAAACGGGCTTCTCAATGCCAAAGCCCATACGAGAAAGGAGGAGGAAGAGATGATGCCCAAATCTGCAAAGGATAGATAGATAAGAGCTTGCTGGAGTGAAGGATCCCATTCCAAGTCTACACAGTCAAATGATTTCACACAGAGAAACAAACAATCTTATCATTCACTACACAGTCAAATGATTTCAGACAGACAGAAACAAACAATCTTATCATTCAGGTTCGGTTTCATTCATCCAATCTTATAAAAGGGTTTTTTTTTAACTCCATTTTGAAATTAATAAATTTCGGATTTTGCAGTTAATTAACAACTTGGAGTTTAGGGAACAGCAGGAGTATCAAGGTAATCTCTTCTATCTATAAATAGTTATTTTGATACATTTTTTTATCTCAAAAAGGAAAAAAGAAAAAGAATTACTTCCCAGTCATTGCAGGTTTGAAATAGTAAATAGGAGCAGGACATTTTCAAGACAGAGTAAATTATGTGGGAACTGGAAAGATCTATTGATTATTGTTGAGGAAGGTATTGACAGCACAACAAATCATGCAGATCACAAATCTAATCTGCATAATTCTGCCATCAATGCTAGTAACAATATTATGTTATATCCGGCTATCACAAGAGACAAATCAGGAAGGAGATTAGATCACGTGCAGATATTACAAGAGAAGAATCAGGACCTAGAATCACATTAAGTTACATTAATTATGCAATGTACAAGATATATATATTGTACCTGTATACCTGTATTTGATACTGTGAAATACAAGTAACAAACAGAGTATTACTCTCTGCATATTCACTAAGTTTATATGGTATCAGAGCCACTCAAAGAGACCAACGTCTTACCATGTCTTCTTCTTCTACCTTTTCTGCTACAACTCAGACGTCTTCTTCTTCTACCTCTACCATAATACCAATCTCTAATGACATCTCTTTAAAACTAACTCCAGAAAATTATCCTCTTTGGAAGACACAACTGATGCACTACTTTTGTGGCTAAGATATGTATGGCCACCTAGATGGCACATTTACTCCTCCCCCAGAATGCTTGTTACATCACAATTTGATATAGGCACAGTATCTCAAAATCCAAATCCTGCATATTCCCATTGGTTGCGACAGGACATCCTCATTCTCAGCACCCTTATGTCCTCCGTGTCTGAGGGAGTCTTGGCTCAAATCATCTCCTACTCCACTGCTCAACAGATATGCATGCATTGGAAACAAATTTTTCTTCACAATCAAGAGCTCGTACTATACAAGTTCGAACACAGCTAGCAAATGCAAAGAAAGGCAACCTATCTGCCAATGAGTATTTTCTGATGATCAAAAGACTAGCAGATGAACTTGTTATGGCTGGCCAAACCCTTTCCTGTGATGACATTATCTCTTATGTGCTTGCTGCTTTGGGACATGACTATGATAGTTTTGTCTCTTCCATCTATGCAAGACACGAACCAGTAAGTCTTGAAGAGGTATATTCCCTTCTAATTCTGACAGAGTCACGACTAGATTGTCATAATCAATCTCTCTCCATGCCAATTGGTGAAGCCAATGTTGTCCACATACAACAATCTTCCAATTCCCAGCAATCATTGAATTCCAGGAACAGATTCAGTAATAGGGGTAGAGTCAGAACCGATAACTATCGTGGTAGGGGTAATTATTCTCACAATAATACCTTTAATTCCTCCTCTATTATTTGCCAAGTATGTGGGAAACATGGTCATTCGACTCGCAAATGCTACCATAGATTTGATCTGACTTATCAGAACACATCTATCTCTCCCAACAAGCAAGCTTTCCTTGCAACACAAAATCTTGACAATGACTGACATGCTGATATAGGAGCTACACATCATGTGACTCATGATCTCTTAGCTCTTAATCTCAACGATTACAAGTACACGGGTACAGATCAACTACAAGTTGGAAATGGACAAGGTCTGCATATCTCTAAAACTGGTTCTTCTTCTTTTCATATCTCTTCTCATTCCTTTCATTTAAATAACATTCTTTATGTTCCTCAAATAACGAAAAATTTGCTCTTTATTCAACAATTCTGCAAAGATAACAACGTTTATTTTGAATTTCATGGTCATTATTTTCTTGTGAAGGGATACTCGGGAATCGTTCTCCATCTGGGCCATGTCAGTGATGGATTATACCATTTCCTCCCAAAAAATAAAACTCCTCAAGCCTTTTCTACTGCTCGCATTTCCTCTAATCTTTGGCATTGTCGCCTAGGCCATGCTGCTTCTCTAGTTGTTCATTGAGTTCTCTCCTCTAATAAGTTGTCAGTTGATAAACACAAGACAATTGTTGTATGCCCTGATTGCCAATTAGCTAAAAGTCATGCTTTGCCTTTTAATAATTCTACTTATGTCTCCAAAACACCATTAGAACTCATCTTCATAGATGTATGGGGTCCAGCTTCTGTTGCATCAACTACTGGTGCTTGGTATTATGTCAGTTTTCTTGATCATTATTCGAAATTTTTATGGCCTTTTCCAATGAAACTTAAGTCTGATGTTGAACACATTTTCTTGCGTTTTCATAAACATGTTGAGAAACAATTTAATCTTAAAATCAAGGCCATACAATCAGATTGGGGTGAGAAATATCGCAGACTCAACAATTATTTTCAAACATTTGGTATATCTCATCGAATTGCATGCCCTCGTACTCACCAACAAGTCAGTTCCATTGAATGCAGGCATAGACAGATTGTTGAAGTAGGTCATAGTATGCTTGCACATTCAAAACTTCCACTCCTTTACTGGGAAGATGCTTTCAATACTAACACCTTTTTGATTAATCGTCTACCCACACCCATCCTCAACAATCTCTCCCCATATGAAATTCTATATAATCGATCCCCAGATTATGCATTCTTATGTGTATTCGGGTGTGTGTGTTGGCCTAATCTGCAACCTTACAATAAACATAAGTTAGATTTTGTGTTGATGTGTTTCAATATATCAAACATTGCATGTATATATGTTATATTTTATTTTTGAACTAGCATAATTTATTGGTTGTTTCAATCTTAACAGTTATAAAAATTGTTTAATTTGCCCGCAATTTAGTGCGAGCAATTTAACTAGTAATTTACATGAAAACTTTTAAAACTCTACAAAATATTCTATATTATATTTTCTTGCAAAGCATAAAATTCAAACAAGATTGCTTCATTATACCGGTAGCCTTAGCCTAAGCTGGGTTTGAGTTAAGTTAATTATAGGTTATCTCATATGTGGTGAAGCCTTTTTCTGTCATCCAGCATCTCCTCTAGCTTATTGGCATTTGGTTTTACCCATTGCACTAATATGATACATTTTGATGTTTCTAGATTCCCGGTCATAGGTGATGATACAACGAGTAGGCCATTATAGCTACGAGCTTAGGGAGGGCTGAGGATCTCCTCACTACTAAAAAAAAGAGTGTTTTGCAACGGATTTTTGCAACGGCAACAATCCATTGCAAATTATGCACCGTCAAAACAACTTTGCAACGGATTTTCCGTTGCAAATGTATATTGCAACGGATATTCAGTTGCAGAAGAAATAGTTTGGAATGGATAAGCCAAACGTGCAACGGATAATCCGTTGCAGAAGAAACAGTTTGCAACGGATAAGCCGTTGCAATTTATTTTTTTTAAAAAAAAAAACTTCGTTTGCAACCAAACATTTTGCAACGGATCATCCGTTGCAAACCAAGTTTTTTTTAAAAAAAATAATTTGCAACGGAATAGCCGTTGCAATACATATGATTTGCAACGGAAACGCTGTTGCAAATTCAATAGTTTTTTTAAAAAAAAATCATTTGCAACAGCTATTCCGTTGCAAATTCTTTTGTTTTGCAACAGATTAACCGTTGCAACAGAAAGATTTTGCAACGGTAGATTCGTTGCAAAAACATTTTTAAAAAAAAATTGAATTTGCAACTGCTTATCCGTTGCACATTCAATTTTTTAAATAAAAACCGTTGCAACGTTATTTTATTTAAAAATAAAAAATAAATTTGCAACGGATATTCCGTTGTAAATGATTTTGTTTGCACCGTGATTACAATGAATTCTTTGTATATTTATGTCAAATTATAATGTTCAAAAATTTATTGAATATTGTTGTCTCATAATATATAAAGGGAGATGAAAAATGACAGGATTTTCTTAGTGACAGAAATTTATTACGATGGATAAATCTTACCAAATTAAAAAAATATTGGCTTCAAAATTAAATTTTATGCTCTTTTTTTTAAGTTTGTTTCTTTAAATAAATTTACAGTGTTTCTACTTTTTAATTTTATATTTGTGTATTTATGTCAAATGATATATTTGTGTACAATTATGTTGCAACGGAATACCCGTTGCAATTACAATTTGCAACGGATAGAACTATTTATTCCTTTATGTTATTTGAAATGTATTTATTTGCTTCGAAAAAATAATAATATGAATCAAACTGTGTAAATTTATGTATTCCATAAATTAAATAAACAATTTAATAAAAAATATATTTAAAAAAATAATAATTTCTGCCACTTTGCAACGGATTAGCCGTTGCAAATAAATTACTTCTACTCACCGTTTTGACCAAAAAGGTGCGTTTTATGTTTTGCAGACAAAACTAAACGGTACGTTTTATGTTTTGCAGACAAAACTCTTTCTCCCTCGCGAAAATCCATCTTTCTTCCTCCCTCGCGATCTCTCTTCCTCCTCCATTCTGGCCACGAACCCAAGTTGTTCCTCCTCAAACAAATCACTCAACCTCTTCCTTAGAACACAACTCTCTTCCTCCCTCTATCTTCTTCCTTCTCTCCTTTGTTCAGTACATGTTCATTGTACAGTGAACAGTGGTAACAAAATTAAAATTCAATCTCTTGTTCTCGTTCGACCTTGTCAGCGTCGAGAATGAGTTAAACAGTCGACCCATCACCACAACAAAGCCGATCTTCTTTCATACGGTAAGCATTTCAATTTTGCAATTTCCTTAGTTTTATCCGAATTTTTTTTTTTTCGTTTTCTTCTTCTTGACGCCATTTCCACTATTAATTGAGCTTATTTTGTTATGCTATGCGTGTTGACGAGAGCTCACATAGAGTAATCAATTTCTGTGTGCTTTGAGGATATAGGTTACCTAGAAACACTTGGGCTCACAGATTCGTGCACATTGACCTGTCTTCTGGTTGGAATTCCAGGTATGAATCCTACACACTCTTCCAGTATTTTTCTTCCACACTGAATGCACATAATACTAGATAGGTTAATTTCCAGTAATTAACAAACGAACTCTAGTTTTTTTTTTCAATTTTCTTGCCTTCTCTATTTGAATCCTCAATTTGTTTCCCTTTATTGTTTATTTTCTTGCTCAAATGAGAATTACAGTAGTTGTGTGTGTGTGTGTGTGTGTGTGTGTGTGTTGAGATAACATTAATTACCTGTTTCCTAGATAATATATACGTTTGGCAAATCTGTTTCCTAGAAGTTTATGAAGCCTAAGTATGAGGTCCTCTTGCTGGTCAGATATATTGCCTCTCTTGATGTTTGGTCTCAAATAATTCAACCATCTCAGCCCGGGATCTTAGCACGGTTTATGATGGAAAGGAAGTTTAGTAAGGAAAATCAAATCACTTTGAAGTTGTGGCTAAACTAAAAAAAAAATCTTAGATATTGGATTCACTTCAAGGCCTACTATGAAAAATATATAAGAGATGGAGGACTAATTTAGAGACTGGGTTCACTTCAAACCTTATTTTGAAAATATATATATAAGATGAAGGAAGGGCTGATTGAATCTTCCATTATTATTACCGTGTACATTTTCAACCTCACATCATCACAACCACTACTTTTCTTACATGAAACTTGGCTTTGTTGTCTTGTCCTGATGCAAGTTTGCCAGCAGTAAAACTGAATAGGTTAAATAAGAAGAAGAAGAAGAAGAAAACCACACGTGTTATATAGGCTAAATTTGTACTTTTAAAATTTGCTTAATTTGTTTGCTTAATCGATGAACATTTACCCTTAATATATCTACTCGTGATTATATTTGTATTATCATCAAGAGGCATACATGCATTATCATCATAAGTGTTTTCAATTAGAATTACCCTTAGAAGATCTAGTTGTTTTTATCTTCTTTCCTTTATCTAAAAGAAGTTAACACTCATAATAAATTCTTTCAAACAAAGTTGCCTCCTACCTAGTTGATTTTTTTTTATCTCTTAGCCATCATGAGGAACACCAATGTCATTCTCATCCTAAATTTTTCAATATAGATTTACCTCTAATTATTTTGATTCTTTATCTTTCCATTATACACCATGAGCCTAAAAAACATTATCATCAGTCTAACTATGAACTTTACATATTTAGTTAATAACCATTTTATTTTAAAATCATCTTGTTTGTTTTGGGGTAATGCTGTAAATTTTCATGATTATATCTATTTAAGCTAATTTTGAAATGAAATTATTGATATGTATGTAATTGAGATGATTAATATTAGTATATTTCAATAGTTTTTGTAGACATTTCAGTGTTTTAATTATAAATATTAGTAAAATTAGATTAAAACTAGATTTTCATTCAGTTTTTTTTTAAGGATTAATATGTTCTTATTACAACCAAACCAGCTGTATTAGAGCACAATTCATGATGGGAGATTTTAGGGGAATTTTATTAAAATCTATGTATTTTTAGGACGCATGCAACACCTTCTCATGATTTATAATTGTAATTACAAACATAGAAAATTAGTTATCGCTCCCGCGTTCTACTGTGAACAATAGAACAACCTACAACGCCACCATTGCTGAGCTCCTCTATATGAACCCTCCACCATCCCTTAACTCTTACAACGCAAATCTCGAACCCTCACCCGTGATTTATTTTATTAAGGATATCATCATGGTTGTCTTAGGGCACTTTGTAGTAGTAGTAGTAGTAGTCGTCGTTTCCAATTGCCATCCTATCCTCCATCCCTCATGCTTTTGTTGCTGCCGACAAAATGAATGTCACTGATGAATGTTGGAAACGGGGTCCGAACCGGGGAAGAAGCCGGCAACAACTGGCATCTTGTCATGTAGGGTTAATTTGCAGGGAAAATGACTAGCAATGTTGGAAGAGATGCTGTAATTAATGTATGAAGTCACCGGCCTCTTGTGTAGACTCCATTTGTATGATAGATTAGAGATGTCTTCCGTTGATACAGCTAAACATTTATCCGATTCTTTTGGTATAGCTCCGTTCAGATTCCGTTCAAGCTTCTCCTCTCCTGGTGTTATCATTTTATTTTATCTGGGGGTGTTTGAATCAATCAGTAGCAATTAAAGTCAGGCGTTCGTTTTAAAATCAGGCTTTAGCATTGGTGCCAGTAGCAGCAACAAAATCATACATATCCAACATATATTTGATCACAGATCTTATTAGATTCCAACATTTCCCATGTTCACGTAACTGAGCTCTGTACAGAGATCACATCACAGAGATCCAGTTTGAGATAGAACATGAGAGAGTAGTACAGATGATCCACAGATACAAATACAACCCAGCAATTAGATGATAGATTTCCCCCTCAAATTCTTTGCAGGCTGTACCATATACTCAGTTCGTGTTACTTACCAAAAATAACTAATTATTTGAGAGGCAGACATTAGGTAAAAGATGACAAAAGTACAGGGAAACAACCTTTGACAGTCCGTAATAAGAGGTTCAGAGATGCGTTCCTCCATATTAATTCTCATAATCAGCTTCACTGATCTTCATCATGCTTGATAGCCAGTCGGTTGGTGAAAAAGGAAGAGTGCAGCTGTGAATTTAATTAGTCGATGATCTCCTGAGTTCTGTGCCCCCAGAAACCAGCATTGGATTGCTCTCCAATCAGGTCAAAAAAAGGGATCTGTTGCACTTGCCAGGAGAAACTCAGGGCAGCCTGAGAAAATAGATATGTCAAAACACCCTTGCCCCATGAAACCAAACCGTACTGGACCAGAAATGCGAGGTCTTATTGTGCATAACGTAAGAGATATATATGTGGGCAAGGAAATAAATCAAGAAATATGTGTTACAGCTATAGCTAGAGTACTTTATATGCTATAGCTGGCAGACTAATCATCACCCTGAATATACCAGCAAACAAGCATGGTGGCGCAACGGCGGAGGATGTAGATACGAGCACGTTGCTCCTTGACCAAGGCGGCACACTTGGTGGTGAAGCCATGCCCCTTGGATCTCCTTGTAGCAGGGGCCTTTTTGGCCCCACCACCGCTCTTGTTGTATACCTGGAACTTGATCTCAGCCATGCCTGATCATAAACGTTCAAGCTAAGAGGTGTCCCCAAAAAAAGCTCACCAGAGAGCTTGAAGATGGCTATGGGGGGAGGGATCTATATATACAAAACACAGTGCCATTGGAGGATCAAAAGCCAATTAAGAAAGTTGACCGCGTTTTGAAGGAAAGCAGCAAGGGGAGTGAACATGGCCAGTTTCGAAAAATGAGAGATTTGCATGGGGAGATGCGCCATCGATTCTAGTATAATTTTGTTCTTCTGTGTAGATGTAGATCAGCAGGGGGGAGCGCACGCGGGGTTTAAGCTTTTAATACCAGCGGTACGTGCAAATTAATGTTTTTAAATCCTAGAATTGCTGTCAAAAACCTTGTTTTGTAGTGTCATTAGCTTGGGAAGGGTGAATATATTAAGATTAAACGATAGATTGGAGAAATGGCAAAGTGCATGCATGAAAGGTGGAGGTCTGCTTAATGAAGACAATGCATTGGATAAGGCCCGGGGGGACATGGTCCCGGCAATTTGATCTTAATTTTGAGGCAGGAAGTTGGTTTTGTTGGATATCCCCTTCCTCAACCAAACATGGCTCACCATCGCAACACACAGGTATTATTATTATTATTATTATTATTAATTTGAGATTGTTGGAGACTGATTGTGGCTAAAAAATGTAATGGCACCCTGGATCATTTTATTTGAGATAAATTGTATTTGTGTGGTCTGGATGTGGTTTAAAGGTGATGATGAGTTTCTAAATGATAGTTCATTTATGACTTAGAATAAAGATTTGCATATATAAATAAATTTGGTGTTTTGAATTTATTATTCATATGTTTTTACTTTATTATGGGCTCGTATGTCTTGATAAATTCTTTAGAGAACAATCTATGTCGATGCTCTAACAAGGAAACGTATTTTTCACTCTCTTATACTGTAATACTTCAAATTTAATTTAGGAGAATATCTAAAATAATTTTGATAACTTCCTAATCAACTCCTAGCATTTAAATATCAGCTTATTGATACTCCAAATGATCTTTCATGAACTTTGCTAAGTTCCCAATCCTTGGCTGCCTAAATGTGCAAGCCCCTATCAACCTTTTCATTACATCCGTCAGTTGGTGCAGCGCCAGCACAACTGGGAACAAAATCCCACTGGAAACTGTATTTTATGGACCCGGATGGGTAAGTAAAATTCGGATTGTCCCATGTTCTTATAAGAGACGCATGTCTTAACTCGAACTCGAAATTTATTGTGTAAATCACAAGTTCTCTGTGATCCTGTCATGTTTCTTGGAGACAAAATAGCAAGTTCCTCACCTAAGCCATGCCCAGTGACTACAAATTTCGCGTTCTTGTGCTCCATTAGCATGCTCTTGAGCTTCTTTCTCACAGCACAGCACGCAGTCTCCTTCACCATTTCTGACTGGAACTTCTTTTGACCTCCAGCAGGAACCTCCTCGGAGGCGGAAAATTGATCCCATTCATTTTCATCCGCGTCAGAATCAATTCTTGATGACAGTGATCAAGATCCTTCATAACCATCTTTGAAATTTGTGCTCTTCATCCGAATGTGATATTGGAAGGTGCTCGTATCAGCTCTATTTCACAAGCCTAATGCTTCTAAGAATCCCATATGGACTTGTCCCAGTTTCGGAATCTCATACCGTGAGTAATCGAAATCAGTACCCCCCCAATCATTAGCGTCAAAAGGCTCAGTGCCCAGAAAGTTGATCAATATTAAGTTTGCATCCTTGGGTCTGTCAAAAAGTATGCACACTTGACTGGACATTTCTTTTTGAAAATCTATCAAGCCATTAACCAAGAACAGGATGAAAATGCACCAAACACTTGATCAGAAGAGCGAAGTAGTTTTTTGCTTAAAACCAAGTAAAGGAACATTATTTTTAGACCATGAAAAGAGTTGGAAAAGTTTCAAATCTTCCATCACTCCATTCAGAATGAAAGTCCGTGTCTCTCTGTGGTGTCGCCAACTTTCCTGCATCCCCATTATCATCAGAACAACCGTTTCGGTAGACTAGTATTGCTGTACCGTTTCGCTAACGATAGGTTCTAGTTCCTTTACGTGAGACATAGGGTAGGTTTACTACTTGGTTTCTAAAGAGGGTCTCTTCGTTGTCCCGGTGATCACCCTCGTAAAGGCGATATGGGGGTTCAGCAGATAGTGATATGGCACGTATACCAATCACTACCAGTCTAAACACTCAGCAAAGAGTTGGGGTTTACACAAACTTCAACCTTGACTCAAGTCATAGGTAAGCTGCTAGTCCCCCACTTAACTTAAAGTTTAGTGTGTGCTCTCAAAAATAATAAAAAAAGTGATGCATGATGACAGGATATAAAGAAGCATGCTAAAGCTTATAAATAAACCATAACAACATGAAAATAAATAAATAAATAAATGAAAAAACAAATAAAACATATCATAAACAAATAAAACAATCAAGCTTAGCCCAAATCCCCAGCGGAGTCGCCATTCTGTCGCACCCCAAAAATGATTGTTTGGTGTAATGCGGCGTCGTGGCAACTTGTCCCCGTGAGCGGGGATATTAGATGTCGGGGGGAATGATCTATTTTTCATAAAAAGGGAGTCGCCACCTAGTATTATGGTTACTAGGAAACCTAAGACTGGTCTTTCAGAGATTCTAGGGTAAGGGGCTGGTTGCGTAAAGGGAAGGTTTTAGCACCCCTAGTACGCCCTACCTAAGGTAAACTGCTTGACGTTTTGGTTTGCTTATGATTTGCTATGGCCTTAAAAAATAACATACGTTAAAATAAATGGCAGATGGGATATCATTCCCGCCGAGTATTTTGGATATCAACCCCTTTTGGATTTATTTATCCAAATACCGACAGTGAATAATACAATATCATTCCCGCCGAATATTTTGGATATGAACCCCTTAGGATTTATTTACCCAAATACCGATGGTGAATAATAGCATATCATTCCCGCCGAATATTTTGGAAACTAACCCCTTAGGATTTATTTATCCAAATACCGATGGTGAATAATAGCATATCATTCCCGCCGAATATTTTGGAAACTAACCCCTTAGGATTTATTTATCAAAATACCGATGGTGAATAATATCATATCAATCCCACTGAATATTTTGGAAACTAACCCCTTAGGATTTATTTATCCAAATACCGATGGTGAATAATAGCATATCATTCCCGCCGAATATTTTGGAAACTAACCCCTTAGGATTTATTTATCAAAATACCGATGGTGAATAATAAATTCCCAAAAAAAAGATTTTTATATTTTTTTGAATATTGGCCAATACCCTTTGGATTTTACAAACATGTTGTAAAATCTCAAAATGCAAGAAATGATTTTTTCTTTGCGAAATCCATGCTAAAACTCATTTTCTTTTCAAAACCCAAGATAAATATTTTTTTTCTCAAAAGGAACAACTTTTAAAAAATATGCTAGTGTATTGGCCGTATGCAAGAAAACAACACATTTTTTTATCTTTTTTTATAAAAATATTTTTTTGCAAATTTTGTGTTTTTATATATATATTTTTAAAATATTTATTATTCTATGGTGAGTCGGATCGCTAACCCACCAGTTTGGGGTCTGGTCGCCAACTCAGATAGACCTGGGTCGAAGGCCCGGACAAATCTGTTATGGGCTACGTGGGATCTTGGGTCGGGCAAAAGCCCGACCCTCCCCACGTCGACCAGCCCTCATGCAAGGAGGCGAAATCGTCTCTCGCATGCAGTGACCGAGGAAGATGATGAACAGGAGATGCGCAAATTTTTGAGTGTAATAAAAGCGTACTGTAACACGGTTGAGTAGAGGGCTTCAAGGTGGTTCTTCCGGTCGTGTCTGAATCGGAGGTGGTGGCCTGTGGTGGCCGAAAATTGCATCGGAATGGTGACAGTCCGTTGTGATGATACTCGTTGCTTCGAGTCGTTCCGGTTTTTTCGACGAGAGAGTTGTCTGAGGTCGTTGGGGTTTATGTAAGAGACTATGGTGATGCTTGAAGAAGAATATGGGTGGTCAACGGTGGTGGTGGTTGGTCGCCGAGAGGGAGGAAGAAACAGGGTCCGTGTTATGAGAGAAAACGAGACCGAGAGAGGGAGAGAGTTGCACCGAGATGAAGGTGCTCTGCTTTCTTCGCTTTTCTTTGTTTTTCTTTTTTGTTTTCTCTCTTTTCTACATGGATTTCTTCTTTTTCTTTCCTCTTCTCACTTCTTTTATTTCTCTCTTTTCTTCTTCTCTCCACCGTCGTCCTCACTTCGTCAACTTGAGTTCTACAAGGCTCTCCGCCTTTTCCAAATCTTAACCCCTCTGTTTTTCTACTCTCCTTTTTGTTTCTATTTTTTTGCGTCAACTTCGCTCTCCTCCCTCTCTCTCTGTTTCTTTTCCTTTCTCTCCCTTTCCTCCCTTTTTTGTTATTTTCTCCCTCTCCCTTCGCCTCACAGTGCAAGCTTTTTGTAACTGGGAAGATTTTGCATTCGTTAAGGAAATAGATCAAAGAATAAGGAGGAACGTATGTGAATCAGGGAAAGATTTGATGGAGAAGATCGCGGTTGATTAATTTGCATGCTTGTGGTGAGGGAGATGAAACGGGAAGAAAATCAACATTTAATAGGAAGGAAAATTTGGTTAAGTCATTGTGATCACCGTTAATTGGGAAGAGGAACGAATTAAAAGGAAAAAACTTGATTGATGTTGAAAATGCCAGGTAAACCGAACAAGTGCATGCTTAAAAATGCAGATTTTGAAAATAGTTTTAGAAAGAAAAATGTGATTTGGTCCTTTAAAATTTTTCTAAATACACCCAATTGGATTTAAACTTTTTATGCAATTAAATCCCATCAAAAATTCAATCTCGAATTGACTTTGCGCGATCTCCTGAACTGGCCCTCGACTCCTGATTTTCGCGATTTAACTCTCAATCGGCCATTAAACTCTCAAATTGCTCGATTTCGCCCTTGAACCCAAAATCTGTTTTTGAAATACTTTTTTGAAACATAAAAAATAAATAGTCAAAAATTGGGTAGCAACAGATGCCCCCTCTTTACAATGCTTACGACTAAAGTCTTGTAAAAGACTTTAAATAGTAAGCGTTGTAAAGAAAAACAGAATGAAGGATATGGGTCTCGTTTTTCTGGGTGACCTACCCAAGCTAGATATGAAGGGTCTCATTTTTCTGGGTGACCGATCCGGTTAGTATGGCCTCATTTGATGGGTGACCGACCCGTGGTCTCATTTTTATGGGTGACCGATCTGGTTAGCATGGCCTCATTCGATGGGTGACCGACCGGGTTAGTATGGCCTCATTCGATGGGTGACCGACCCGGTTAGCATGGCCTCATTCGATGGGTGACCGACCCGGTTAGCATGGTCTCAATTTTCGGGGTGACCGACCCGGTTAGTATGGCCTCATTTGATGGGTGACCGACCCGTGATCTCATTTTTCTAGGTGACTGACCCGGCTAGCATGGCCTCATTTGATGGGTGACCGACCCGTGGTCTCATTTTCCTGGGTGACCGACCCGGCTAGCTTGGCCTCATTTGATGGGTGACCGACCCGTGGTCTCATTTTCCTGGGTGACCGACCCGGCTAGCATGGTCTCATTTTTCTGGGTGACCGACCCGTGGTCTCATTTTTCTGGGTGACCGACCCGGCTAGCATGGTCTCATTTGATGGGTGACCGACCTGGGTGTAAGATGAAGGCGGTTTTGTTGTCACAAGTGACTTTGAGGAACGAAACAACACCAGTCCTCAATTCATATTTTCTTCTGTGGTTTCTTTCACTTGAGATTCTGCTTCTCTCTTTTGGACACATAGGTCGCCTTTCTCTGATGTTCCATTATCACGAGATGTCTTTGCTTAATCTCCAAAGCTTTGCAGGCTTCTCTGATTGGATGGCTCATTCAAGTTTGTCATAAATCATTCATCCACTCAACGCAAGCACATTGCTTATCATGGGCTATCTGCGATGATCTTTGCTTTTATCCAAATCTGACCATGCCCCCAAGTGTGGGGTTGCTTGATTTTCCATTTAGCGCAGAGTTCTAGTATTATTCTTCTTTTGAAGTTCTGAGCATTATCAGTTCTGATCTTTTCTGGTGGTCCATATCGACATGTCAAATCTCCTTCAACAAATTTATTCAACACCTTTTGCGTTACATGAGCAAATAACCCAGCTTCTACCCATCTTGTGAAGTAGTCGATAGCCACGAGAATAACCTATGATCATTGCTGGCTTTTGGTTGATATACCCAATCACATAAATTCCCCACTTTGCAAAAGGCCACAGAGACATCAAGTTAAACATAAGAGCCGGAGGGGCATTGATTTTTGTCACCACGGACTTGACACTTATGACATTTGCGGACATAGTCGATGCAATCCTTCTATAATGTCTTCCAGAAATAACCATTTCTTTGCATTTTTCTAACCATCATGCCTATTAGTATGGGTTGAGCGGATCCTTTCATGGATTTCTCGTAACGCGTTTCTGGCTTCAACTCCATCTAAGCATCTCAGCAAAGTACCATCAGATGACCTCTTATACAAAAACCTCCCCATCAAGGTAAAAATCCATCGTTAACCTCCTCAAGGTTTTCTTCTCTTTTTGGATGCCCCCAGGGTTTTGTATGAAATTATTGATATCGTAGTACCAAGGGTTTTCATCTATTTCTCCTTCAACTGAGCAGCATCCACAATGATCAGTCATACTAATAGCATTTCTGTATTTTCAAGACCAATGCTGTATTGCCTTGGGGGTCTATAACAATGAATCACCACACGTAAACCAAACTTATCCAATCCATGGTTTACCTTGATATTCAAGATCAAGCCGACCTTCTTTCCATAAACTTTCAGGGATGATAAAATAGGTTCCGCTAAAATCTCAAAACAGAATCCGACTTCATACATACTGGGATCACATAAATTTCCACTTTTACTGTGGTGCTGATGGATCTAATTTTGCAATAAACCTTTTTGAGGCTACCGCAGACCTTTTCTTGTCTTGGGAGGTCTGATTCCACCACTTATAACAGAGGTTGGAGGAAGCCTTTTTGGAAGACATAGATTTCGTTGATGGTTCTGTTTTCTTGAGCGATGAGTTTAGAATGGCCTCAACAGCTTCACATTGTTGTTTCCTCTTTGTAATCGTATCTGAACAAGCACCTACAGGATTAGGATTTTTACCATCATTGACCTCCTTGCTTTTGAGGCTGCCTTCATCTGAGGATGTAGAACTCTCCAAATTCTTCTGGCTTCTCTCACCTTTAATAGATTCCTTTGTTCCCCTGCTTAAATTCAGATTTTTGCGGCCATCACCCAGTTCATGTTCAGAACGCTTTCTAGAACTCTTTGAATTTGCACATCTATCTTTCTTCTTACCAGAGTCAAGTTTCTTCTCGCTTCTTTCTCTTCCCTTGCTTTCATTAACGTGATATGATTCCCTGGAATTACGGACTTGACATCCATTTTCCCTGGAAGATCATGTTCCTCTTGGGCTTTGCTTTTGCTACTTTGGATATAAAAACTCCTTACCGTCTCCAGAACAATGATCTATGGCATCGAGTCACAAAACGAAATAGAGTTTTTTTATCTCTGTGTACTTTCTACTCATTTTGTTTGCCTAGTTTACCACTGCTTCTAGAATTTGAAGCATGCCTAGACAGTCTTGAATGATTATTAATACTTTCTCTCTTGCAAGCATCCCTAGGAGCTGTTTCAAGCAAGGATTCATATGGTTGTTTCGCTGAGATGACCAAATTCCTCTCTTTAGCATCCTTTACTAGAGCTGCTCAATTTCGGTTTGTCTGCAAGGTCCTCGCATTACCCAAGATCCAAAGCGAGAGCTTGGCTCTTGTCAGGGCAACATTCATCCGTATTATATCTGCGACAAACCCAATACTGCTGGAGCTCAATCCATTCATAGATGAACTTAAATCAACTGCTCTAACAATGGAAAGTATCAGTATATCAACCTCTCGGCCCTGAAAGCCATCAACAGTATTGAACTCCATATCAGCAACAACAGATGATCCAAATGCACTAGAGAAACGAGAGCTGGCACTTATATGGAGTTATGATGCGAATTCTACCACCAACAAACTCGGATGAGTACCTCCTTTTGAAAAATCGTAGCAGCTCAACTGCAGCTTCAGCCTCACATTCATTATAAGAGCCGATGCACCGAAAATTATTTTTTACCGCGAAGCTCCTGGCCGTCCGTAATATCATGGAATAAATAAAGGCCAAGAACCCCAATCTCATGAAATGATGCTGATTTGTTTGACATTTGCTCTCCGTTCATCAACTTGTTATCATAAAAGTGCAAGGAGGGAAACTGGCAAATTTCTGGGTGCATCCTATAAGCACGTAATGGAGACCATCTTTTCTTCAATTTATGATGGTTCAATTTGTTCGCTGCATTGGATGTTCTTGTTGTTAACTTCTCCTTATGAACCAAAAACAAAATGCACAATCTTCTCGCTTGAGATCTGTGATTGTGCCATGGTCAATGGTTGGGACTTTCACGATTTCCATTTCCACTATCTTCTCACTCAGCAACCACTTTACAGTCTTTGTCTGCAGCTGCTGCTATCACCTCTACACGTTTGTCATCTTGCTCACATAATTCTACAGATTCTTTTGTATTGGAGTAACTAACGGTTTCAATAGATGCTTCGTACTGTTCTCCAACAGATTGCAGAAATAGCTGCTGCTTACTTCTTCAACATTTCCAACTTTTTTGCATGCCTTTTCTGATCCATAGTTAAAATCCATTCTTCTGCTCAACATAAAATCCAAGGTATTCTCACCAGTTGTTGGGTAAGATCTATTCGCGACTTCAGCATTGTCAGGTAGCTTTTCATTTCCTCCATGGTGAAAATATCTATTCTCAGCTCTAACATTATCAGATATATTTCCATTACCTCCATCATGATCAAGTACACACTTGATGATCCCATCAACCTCAGAATTCACCGAGGGCAAGCTACTTTCTGTATTCACTAGAAACTGGACCAACATCCTGTAATGCTTTTTTGTTGTCTCCATTAGCATTGTTGGGGGTCACCACACAGTTTGCTACCTTCTCGTTTCCTTCACAATCTGAACAGCCTTGAAAACCAGTATTATTTTCTTCAAGGTCAATATGAAGTGTCATATCTGGTAACTCAACATTCTAAGTCATTCTACTTGCATTATCCTGACTTCTGATATTAACATTGCCAGACGATCCTTTACCACTGAATTTTAGCTTGATCAACTTTCTTCTTTTATGCTGCTGACTTGATAAACCAATGCTTTCTGTACTCCCTGTATTGGCAGCACTCACAATTTCTGTGCTTTTCTACGACGCTCGAAATCTATAAAATGGTATCACTTCTGGTATTTGGAGATCATCCCCCTTGCCAGCTGAAATATCATTCATGATAATTCCCTTTTGAGACCTTCGGCAATTGACCCATTAATAAGTGGGAGTTCTTGTTCTGTTTCTTATCCTTGAAATTTGTAACCTCATCTCGCCTTTTCATCTGCGGCTTAATTTTTCTTCACCTATTGCCAGGCCTGGGGACATCTGGGTCATAAGGAATATTGGATGCACCAATTCCATCTCCATAAGATGTTGAATATAAAGCATTAGACCTAGGCAATCTATCACCATCCAATACAGAAAAAGAAAGCTCAAAATTATGTGGCTCCATCAACTTTATTGGTGAAAGGTGTTCAGCTGGGTTCTTTGTGTAAGAATGCAGATCTACTTTCACGATTGATTGTTGTTCCTTTGAAGGCTCAATGGTTCTGAGACAAGATGGCCGAACAGAAACCATGTTGTACACAAGCATATATGCACCCTGAGAAAGCACCTCGTCTAATTCAAACTAGAAACCTTGTTGTCATCAATTCTATGCCAGTTTCCATGGAAATCCTTGGTGTAACAGATGTAGTGACCAAAAAATGATGCATTTAGTATATCCATGTGGACAACAACTGCATAAAGCTTGTATACATCGGTGCCATCTCCTCCTTCACTCATCATCTCAGGAAAAGATACCCTTTTGTTAAGTTTACCATGGAATCTCCTCCCTCCCTGGAATCTCTTTAAAGCGATTGTAAGAACATTTGGAGCTCGTTGAATGGTAAGACGCTTCCATGCCTTAACATAGTTATTGCACCTGTCACATTTGTACATATTTTCTCCATGAAGCCACTCTTTGTCTGTGAATTGATCAAGGCATTCCTCCAAGGATGCAGCATCACCATGAATCTCAACAGTTAAACCCATCATGTTCTCAAACTGATTCGAAATCTTATTGCATTTTGCACAAATCACCTGAGATCGGAGGCGACCCCCAAATATGTGTTGAATTATTGTAGTCTCTTGAGATGCAGGTTCAACAACCTTTTCCCCACCAAATTCATCAAGGCATACTGATTGCATAGTATCAATGGCAAACCTCATGAGCAATCCTCCTGTCTTCCATAGCCAAGATTACGACCAATATTAGGTAACCGAAAAAGAATATTTATCGGTGAAAAGGAAAGCGTGCTTTGGCTTGCTTTTTCAACACGGGATTGAAACACCAATCATTATGTCTACATTCTGTTTGATGTCCTTTATTCAACAAATATGCAACAAATGGCCTTGTGTATGTGAGGCATTGTAGAACCACCTTGGCAAAACAATTGTTTCCACAATTTAAGAGCCCACAGGGAGAAAATCCAGGCTCGGGCTTGTCTGAGTTGAAAAGTTTAATGAATTCTTCATACGGGAGAAGAACCTTTCCTGGCTTCTTTATAGGCTTAGAGTTAGAAACTCCACAGGCAGGAGCAAGTGCAATGCTAGAAAAGCTTTTAATCCCACCACCTGAAGGTTTAAAACCAAAGTTTGATCTTGCTGTTTGCGAGGAATTTTGATTTGAACTCCTTGCGTTTCAACTTGTGGCCAACCTTCCAATGTGCTTCTTGGCATCCTGTGAGCAATATCTCACAGATTTACAATAAGAACACTTTTTAGTCCCAAAAACTGCCACAAAGACAAGAGTCCTCTTCAACTTCCAAATCTTGATTAATAATACTTGGATCAATAGCAGTGTGGTTACTCTCAGCAGCTTCGAAATTAGCGTCGACTTCGAAATACTTGGACGCCGTATTCTTTACGAGATGTAACAGCCCTATCATACTCTCTTCTGTGCTCACTGGTAGAGTCCCCAAAGTTCGATGTGGAGATGGCAGAGCCAAAAGTAGCACCTTCATTTCACTCATCTTTCTTGTTATCAAACGTTACAAAGCTGCCATCACCAGTGACACTTCTAGCTTCTTTTGCAGTGTACCCTACTGATCTTGCAACATTGGATCGGGTAAATTGCCTCTCAAGCAGCCTGTCTTTTATCTTTCTTTTACAATAAAAGAACCTTTCTTTCAGACAACCCAAAGTTGAACTTGTGGCGAAAAATAAATCTCGTTGCATCACGAAATTCATTTCAGAGAGTGCGTCACACTTCCTTAGGCAAAATGTTTTTTTAGGGTTTTTCTTTTTATGCAAAAAGATATTATGGAGCATACATCCTAACGATAGGTTCTAGTTCCTTTACGTGAGACATAGGGTAGGTTTACTACTTGGTCTCTAAAGAGGGTCTCTTGCTGTCCCAGTGATCACCCTCGTAAAGGCGATATGGGGGTTCAACAGATAGTGATATGACACGTATACCAATCACTACCAGTCTAAACACTCAGCAAAGAGTTGGGGTTTACACAAACTTCAACCTTGACTCAAGTCATAGGTAAGCTGCTAGTCCCCCACTTAACTTAAAGTTTAGTGTGTGCTCTCAAAAATAAAATAAAAAGTGATGCATGATGGCAGGATATAAAGATACATGCTAAAGCTTATAAATAAACCATAACAACATGAAAATAAATAAATAAAAAAAAAACTGTCAAGCTTAGCCCAAGTCCCCAGTGGAGTCGCCATTCTGTCGCACCCCAAAAATGATTGTTTGGTGTAATGCGGCGTCGTGGCAACTTGTCCCCGTGAGCGGGGATATTAGATGTCGGGGGGAATGATCTATTTTTCATAAAAAGGGAGTCGCCACCTAGTATTATGGTTACTAGGAAACCTAAGACTGGTCTTTCAGAGATTCTAGGGTAAGGGGCTGGTTGCGTAAAGGGAAGGTTTTAGCACCCCTAGTACGCCCTACCTAAGGTAAGCTGCTTGACGTTTTGGTTTGCTTATGATTTGCTATGGCTGTGAAAATAACATACGTTAAAATAAATGGCAGATGGGATATCATTCCCGCCGAGTATTTTGGATATCAACCCCTTTTGGATTTATTTATCCAAATACCGACAGTGAATAATAGCATATCATCCCCGCCGAATATTTTGGATATTAACCCCTTAGGATTTATTTACCCAAATACCGATGGTGAATAACAGCATATCATTCCCGCCGAATATTTTGAATATTAACCCCTTAGGATTTATTTATCCAAATACCGATGGTGAATAATAGCATATCATTCCCGCCAAATATTTTGGATAGTAACCCCTTAGGATTTATTTACCCAAATACCAACGAGTGAATAATAACATATCAATCCTACTGAATATTTTGGAAACTAACCCTAGGATTTATTTACCCAAATACCGATGGTGAATAACAGCATATCATTCCCGCCGAATATTTTGAATATTAACCCCTTAGGATTTATTTATCCAAATACCGATGGTGAATAATAAATTCCCAAAGAAAAAAATAAGATTTTTATATTTTTTTGAATATTGGCCAATACCCTTTGGATTTTACAAACATGTTGTAAAATCTCAAAATGCAAGAAATGATTTTTTCTTTGCGAAATCCATGCTAAAACTCATTTTCTTTTCAAAACCCAAGATAAATATTTTTTTTCTCAAAAGGAACAACTTTTAAAAAATATGCTAGTGTATTGGCCGTATGCAACAACACATTTTTTTTATAAAAATATTTTTTTGAAAAATTTGTATTTTTATATATATATTTTTAAAATATTTATTATTTCTTGGTGAGTTGGATCGCCAACCCACCAGTTTGGAGTCTGGTCGCCGACTCGGATAGACCTGGGTCGAAGGCCCGGACAAATCTGTTATGGGCTACGTGGGATCTTGGGTCGGCAAAAGCCCAGCTCTCCCCACGTCGACCCAACTCTCATGCAAGGAGACGAAATCGTCTCTCGCATGCAGTGCCCGAGGAAGATGATGAACGAGGAGATGCGCAAATTTTTGAGTGTAATAAAAGCGCACTGTTAACACGGTTGAGTAGAGGGCTTCAAGGTGGTTCTTCCGGTCGTGTCGGAATCGGAGGTGGTGGCCTGTGGTGGCGAAAATTGCATCGGAATGGTGACGAGTCCGTTGTGATGATACTTGTTGCTTCGGGTCGTTCGGTTTTTTCGACTGAGAGAGTTGCTTGAGGTGCTTGGGGTTTATGTAAGAGACTATGGTGATGCTCGAAGAAGAATATGGGTGGTCAACGGTGGTGGTGGTTGGTTGCCGAGAGGGAGGAAGAAGCAGGGTCTGTGTTATGAGAGAAAACGAGACCGAGAGAGGGAGAGAGTTGCGCCGAGATGAAGGTGCTCTGCTTTCTTCGTTTTCTTTGTTTTTCTTTTTTGTTTTTCTCTCTTTTCTACATGGATTTCTTCTTTTTCTTTCCTCTTCTCACTTCTTTTATTTCTCTCTTTTCTTCTTCTCTCCACCGTCGTCCTCACTACATCAACCTGAGTTCTACAAGGCTCTCCGCCTTTTCCAAATCTTAACCCTCTGCTTTTTCTACTCTCCTTTTTGTTTCTATTTTTTTGCGTCAACTTCGCTCTCCTCCCTCTCTCTGTTTCTTTTCCTTTCTCTCCCTTTCCTCCCTTTTTTGTTATTTTTCTCCCTCTCCTTCGCCTCACCGTGCAAGCTTTTTGTAATCGGGAAGATTTTGCAATCGTATGAAATAGATCAAAGAATAAGGAGGAACGTATGTGAATCGGGGAAAGATTTGATGGAGAAGATCGCGGTTGATTAATTTGCATGTTGTGGTCGAGGGAGATGAAACGGGAAGAAAATCAACATTTAATAGGAAGGAAAATTTGGTTAAGTCACTGTGATCACCGTTAATTGGGAAGAGGAACGAATTAAAAGGAAAAAAACTTGATTGATGTTGAAAATGCCAGTAAACCGAACGAAGTGCATGCTTAAAAATGCAGATTTTGAAAATAGTTTTAGAAAGAAAAATGTGATTTGGTCCTTTAAAATTTTTCTAAATACACCCAATTGGATTTAAACTTTTATGCAATTAAATCCCAACAAAAATTCAATCTCAACCTTGGCTTTGTGCGACTTTCTAAATTGGCCCTCGACTCTCGATTTTGAAAGATATATATATATATATATATATATATATAGATATATAGATATAGATATATATATATATATATATATATATATATAAGGCAAAATATGCTTAAAGTTTACCCCTGAAAACCTTTCAAACCCGTAACATGAATCATGAAAACTAAATAATCATATAGATTTTTTTATTAAAAAAATCACAAATCTTAAAGACCAACTACCCTAATATTGAGAGATGAGAATTTAAAAAAAAACTTGAAATAAAATGGATTATAAGACTACAATAATCTCATGGAAAATGATTTGAAAAAAATAATGAACATAGATTTTTAATTAATCCAATGTTAAAGGATGCTGATAAAAATCAATTAAAAGAAAATTTAGAGTCCTGGGCAAAACTTTTAAACCCATAACTCATTTCATGATATTTGAATTACCTTTTAGAAGACATATAAAAAATATTATAAAACTTAATTTTCAACACCTCGATATTGAAGGATGAAATAGACACAAAAAAAAACAAATTAAAAAAATGACAAAAAAATATCCAAGGAAACCTAGGTCAACCTGCAACTCTAAGTTATGAAATCATGATTACCCCATAGAAAGACATGAAAAAAAATTAATGAAACTCAATTTCCAAAAAAAAGGTATATTAAAAAAATTAAAAATATTAATTTGGTAAAAAAAACAATACAAAAAAAAATCAAATTTAATACAAAAAAAAATGATAGACCATTTTGCTCATTTGAGAGCAGGGTTGTAAAATCCGTTCCGGGCACTGTTCCGTTTTTTTGTTTGGAACGGAACATTCCGGTTTCGGTGCATTCCGGCGTTCTGTTCCGGTTTTATACTGTTCATATTTATTTAATTATATATATGAAAAAAAATAAAATATTAAGGTTCATGATTCAAAATAATTGAAAAATACATTACAAAACAATTATGTCCATAGAATTTCATTAGATAAAAATTAACAAACTAAAAATAAATATTTTGTTGATGTGAAATATAAATTAATTAATGTTATTTATTATCTTAAATTAATAGGATTTTTTTAAAAAATATATTTTTTATGCTAATTATTATTATTATTATTATAAACCCCCATATTATTATTATTATTATTATTATTACTACCCCTCCCCCGTATAAAGTATAAACTATAAACTATAAACCTACTTTTTTTTATTATTAATAATAATAATAATTTATATAACCCCCCTGTCCCCCGTAGAAACTAGAAAGTAAACCTACCTTCTTTTATTATTATTATTATTATTATTATTATTATTATTATTATAATAACTAAGTATAAAAAGTTAAAAACCCCTAACATAACCCTAAATCCCATTTTTTTTCTCCCATGCGGCCGCCCCCCACCCTCATCTCCTCTTCTCCATTTTCTTTTCTTCCTCTTCACTCTCTTCCTTTTCATCTTGTTCTTCTTTTTTTTTCTTACCCATTGTACCAGAAGCATCACTTCCCCCATAGAAAGTTGCATGGGTTTGTTGCCAAGCCGCAGAGCCGAATTTGCGTAGCTTAGAACAGAAAGGCTTGCCATGATATTATTTTTCCTCCACGACAATGGAGGCTGGTTTATTTGCTATATATTGCTAGAGCTAGCTAGTTTAATTTGATGAAGAAGATGCAAAACTCGGCAACTATTTATATTCACTACTTGCATTACATTCCAAACGACGTTGTTTTGGCTTGACCGGAGCAGAACGCCCGTACTGAGCCAGGCGTTCGGCGGATTTTCCGAATCGGCGGGATTTTGACCGGGACAAAACGTCGCCGTTTTGTCCCGGATTTTGCATTGGAATGGGCCATTCAGCCGTTCCGTCCGAAGCGGAATGGGATCAATAAGCCTGTTTGAGAGTGTTAGGCATTAAAATTGAGGCAATACAAGATAAAACAAAGATTAGAAAAATAATTTATCAAGCCAAATTGGACGCCCTTGCTAACTCGTGGTGGTAAACCATGGTGAGATGTTTCGAAGGAGATTAAGTGGTCGATTTGCTCAGCGGTTCACGGCTGCGCTTGCGTTGAACCACGAGTTGAACCCTACTAATACCAAACGAGACCCCGATTTTTTCGTGGGTCCCACTAAATTTCAAGAGTTTCAAATGCGTTTTGAAAAACATCTTTTGATGCTTTTCAAAACAAATGCAGTGAAAATAAACTCAAGTAAATGTTGAAAATAAAAGAACAGTGAAATCTTCACGTACACGAGCTGGTTCACACATTCCTCACTATTGCCATTGGCTTCCTCACCATTCCCGTTGGCTTCCTCTCATTACCATCGTCGTAGCTCCCTCTCTCTCCTCCACAGCCACTACCCCTCCTCTCTCTTTCTACATGCAATCACGCCCACAACTCCTTCTTTCTCCTCCATAGCCATTGTCCTCTCTCTCTCCACATGCAGTCATGGCAACTCCCTTCTCTCCTCCACGACCACGGACCACGGCTCCTCTCTCTCCTTCATGGCAACTCCTCTCATCCTCTCTTTAGCAACACTAGAGGCAACAAGCCTCGACGTCAGCAGATGGCGGCAGTTGGTGCCTGCAACTCGCCAAAGCTCCTACCGACCACAACACGGCACCATTTACGACGCCACCACTACAAGAAGAACCACCCTCGGCCTTCTTTACCCGTTGTGATTGGTTGTTGACCCTTTCATCACGATCGATGAACGATAGCGTGAACAGTAACATGCAGCAAAACGAAAACAAAAGGCAAAACGGTGCGTTTTTTTTTTCTTTCTTTAAAACCAAACACACCATTTTGTGTTTTAAAAGAGTCTTAACACTTGGTTGGGTTGCTCTCGCCCAACCTAAGTCCGCAGGGTTGGGCCGGCCCATTTATTTGGGTCAAGCCTAATCCAATTTTAAAAAATATATATATAAAATTCATATTTTAAAAAAAAAATGTGTAATTTACTTGAATTATTAATTATATTTTATTATTATTATAATTAAATCTACAATGTTTTAAAAAAAATATATGTCTTTTAAAGTAATTTCACAAGTTAACAGTAATATGAAAAGCAAGGTAACCAAATACTGGAAACTGTTTTTCATTAAACCTCAAACTTAACAATAGTTTTAACTAAACACTTTAATTTTAGTTTGAACCGCAACTAAAAGCGCTTTTCATGAAACTGTTTTTTTTTCAACCTCAACCACAACAACAAAAGTTGTGCCAAACACACCCTAAAGAAAGCCAAAAACAAATGTTAGAGGCCACCACACATGATGATTAGGGGGATATTTGATACTATATTTTAAAAATATTTTTGATAAAAAATTGAAATATTTTTTTAAACTAAAAACTTTGGTGTGTTTACATCATTTTCATGTATTATGTTAAAATAACTTTTTAAAAATAAAAAAAATATTATTTTAATATGATTCTCAATAAAGAATATTTTCAAAATTAATTTCAATCACATTCTTAAACGATTAAATGCGATAGCCTCTTCCACACATTTATACATGTTGCATACACCAACAATTATACCCAATTATCTTCCATTTTCTCTTGGATATCAAGTTTTGATAAACTTTTTATGGTTATGAATCAATGCAATCAATGTTTTTTTCAAGAGTTGATTTTTTAGCCAACAAGGTCTTGCCCTGGTGGTTAGATAGAGTACTTGTCTTCCTCCCACCCTGTGTTCAAGTCTTGCTAGAGCACGTCTCAGAACTCTCGCAGTGCCTTACTTGCTCATTGGACTTGCAAGATGTTCAGTGGGCTCGGAATTTAGTTGTGATGCTGCATAAGTTGGCTTAGACACTCCGGTTATAAAAAAAAGAATTGATTTTTTTGTGGATACTATAAAAATCCTAAGTGAATGGAATCAAAGTAGGCCATCAATTCTAATCCAAAATCAACAAAAAGGGCAAGATTGAAACAAAAAAAGAAAAATATTGGGGATTTATAAATTATAATGTTTACTAGGCCTAATTCTCATGTTACATTGCAAGCAAGACCATAATCTAATATCGCATATAAAAAAGTGTACTAGCCATCTTATTTATTTCTTCATGTGATAACATTTTTAAAATGAGAATAAAAAAAACTTAATTTACTATATCATATTAAATTAACCAACCACCACATATATAAATAAATACAAAAACATAATCTTGTTTAACCTTGCGCGAAGAGCAAATTAATCACTTGTGTAATTTGATTAAATTTTTTTTTTGAAGTCGACATTATTTTAACCTGTATCCAGCCCCATGTCAAAATGTTAAATAACATTGATGAATGTGTTAAAAACAATATATTACTAAGAAAAAAACGGTAAAACATTATACATGGCTTCGTTTGGTCGAAACCCTGGTTGAGGAGCATTCATTTTGGCATATTTTAAGAAAAACATTTTTTATATATATTTTTAAAATTATTTTTATATACTAGATTAAAAATAATATTTTCATATATATATAAATAAAAAAATATTTTAAATGATAATATCTATTATACTTCACATAACCATAACAATCTTCTAACCGTGTTTGTGTCATACTTTTACCGCAATCAAACTGCTAATAGATTGAAAAAAACAAATATATAAAAGAAAATGCCACCGACTGCCGACATTACGCGTGGCTAACATTAATAAGGTAAAAAACGGGTGTGATACAGCCGTGGACAAGCTGTTTGAATTGAACGCCATGTCGGTGAGGTACGCCTACACGTAAAATTGACAAATTCACCCCCCTCCCCTCTCTCTCGTGTATTAAATACCTTTTTTTTTTCTCCTTTCCTTTCTCTTATAAGAATTTTTCAAAATAGATATTAAAAGGTGACGCGATGACTGTACTATATAAATTATTTATGTGATAATATATTTAATTCTTGAGTTGAAAACTTATTAAAAAAAATCAAAGATACACACTAGGTCCAACTTATTATATATACAAATAATATAATATGTTGATCAAGTTTTTAAAAAAATACAAGAAAAGTCTTTGGTGAACCAATGCCAGATTCGTATTATAAGCTTTAGTTTACTGAGTATATTAAATATCTCTTGATAAGATATAAAAATAAAATAGCAAATAAACACTTCATATTATCTGTACCTAGATTGTATAAAAAATAAAAATAAAAAAAGATAGAATCTATCACGTCATTTCATTTCATTGTAGTAGTTAATTTTTTTTTTGTATAAATAAACTAAAAACCAATCTGATAATAAATTGTAAAGCAAAAATAAAAGGCTATACAAATAAATAAAAAGGATGGAGAAAAAGAAAAAAAATGATATAGGATTCTAACATGTACAAAGTCTATAGATTGTGTCATAAAAATAAATGTAATAAAGCATCAATAGCAAATTAATTTATAATCCCCAAAGATGTGATTTTGAATACAAAAAATTTACATATCAGGTCTCGAGTTCGAGTCAAAACATTTATCTTTTATAAAAATATAAAATAATCATGATTTTTTCCTCGTATGAATCCATAAAATATATTTTTCGAGAAGTAAACTTTTCATGCATAAAAAAAGATTCATAATTAAATGAATCTTGTTCATAGAACAAAAGAATCAAAAGCGAATTAAGACTAAAAGTATTAGAATCAAAACAAATTCATCGGGGCTCCATTGTATAATCAAGGACCCGCGATTGAATTTACATCTAAAAGAGTTGGAAATGATGAAACCTATGAATATAAGATTTTGTTGAAAATTAATTTTAATAATTTATTGAGAGGATGGAGAAACAAACCAAGCATGAATTCATTTTTGATTTCCAAAAAGAATTGCGAATGCTTGTTTTTTCCAAGAAACTCTTTATCAGTGATTATGAATGATGATTCAGCTTCAAACTCTATTGTTTAGTTTAAAACATATTTTGTTCTTTTTTATTATTGATATCAACTAATAAAATCATTAAAAAATATTATTTTTGAAAAACAAATACTCTTAAACACCGTTTTAATTCGGAAAAAAAAAATAATTTGATTAATTAACAACTTAATCTCTTTGGAGATTAATAAATGATTTGGTCGCAAGTGGGGTCTTGTCCTATTAGTTAAAATGACTTGTTTTTTTTTACATTAGGATTCAAGTCCCACCATGTATGTATGTCATCACGCGGTACTTTACATGCTCATTAAATTTGTAGAATGTTCAGTGAATCTAAAAATTAATTGTGGTGCATATAAGATGACCGGTTATCAAATAAATAAATAAATGATTTGGTCAACGATTTTATAGACTATGTTTTGGGTTCCATATCATTCTAAGACTAAACAGGTGCTCGCCACATCTCCTGCAGCTGTAACAGACTGACAGTTGTCCCCTCATCATGTCCTTCCTTCATTTGTACTTCAAATCCTTTTCTGGCAACCATCAAATTTTGTTTTTTAAGGATTGTCAAAGACCACGGGTATTTAGATTTGAATTGGTTTGTGACTATTACTAATTTTTATTTTTTAAATTAAATATATTAAAATAATATTATTTTATTTTTTTTAAATATTTGATATTAAGGAATTAAAATAAAAAAATTTCAAAAGTAAAAAAATAATTCTTCTTTTAAAAAACAAGTTTTTAACATGATATCAACGTCACTTTCAAAAAATATTTTTTGAAAATAAATAAATAAATAAAGTATTTTTATTTATTGCTTTAAATAAAATTTTATTGGCATTTTAAGATTATTTTGATATAATAATGTTAAAAATAATTTTTTTAAGAAAAATATTTAATATAATTCTAAACAAAAAATATTTTGGAAAACAATGTTAATTACCATCTAAACATTTATTTAATACAATATAGTTAATGTATACTTTTATGTTAACCCTTTTCTTTTGGAAGTTGAATTACTTTATAAAAGTAGTGGGTATTTATTTTTATCTAAAAGTAATTTAAGCAACATTTTGAAAATGCCCTTTATAGATTTTTTTCGGTGAGAAATCGGTGCAAGTGCATGTTTTAGAGTGTAGTTGAGATTAATTTTTAAAATATTTTTTGTTAATAAATATATCAAAATAATATATATCTTTTGTTTTTTTAATATTATTTTTAACATCATGAAAAAGATATATATATATATATATTAATTTAAAGTAAAAAATATAATTTTTTTTTTCAAAAACATTTTTACAATAAACAAACATAGACTAAAAGATTAATGTTTATCGAGATCTAATCTATATGCGTGTGGGTGGGCTATTAAATTCGGTAAATTAAAGTATTTAACGTCTTGCTCCCTCCCATCTTACTCCATGTGATTTCTCAGACTTTTTTTTAATACAAGAAAGAAAAAGATTACTATCTAGCTGGCCGTGTTTGATTTTTTGAGCAAAATTGGCATGGCCCACTTAAGAAAATAACGTGAGGGCAGCTTAGCTTACGAGTTAATGAAGGATCCCCCCCTCCATGATAATGATGCGCACCTTTCCTCAACAAAATATATATAGTAAGCGCAGGAAGAAAGTGAATTTTTACCCACTTTTACTGATCAAACAATCGAAGTATCCGATTAGTTCTAGTCACCTACCAAATATTTTCAAATCACAGCAGTCTCATTAAAATATTCATAAATAAGTATATGACAGGCAGAGAGAGCTTTCTGTGGCCTTGGATTCTTCTGGCAAATCGTGTCTGCCAGCTTTGGTTGGAGGGATGTATAAGTCATCCCATAAAAAAGAAACCCATAGTAGATAATCTCTCAAAATAAAAACAAGTCATTTAGACAAGGGGGTGGTCTGTTTTTGGGTTTGTGGGTACAGACAGACAGACCTTGGGTTTTTTTAGATGAGATGATGGAGAGCTGGAGAAGAGTTGAGCTGCAAGTGACACTCCTCCTGGTCTGCATTTTTGGATGCGTCAATGGTGCAACAGATCCAAGTGATGGTTAGTTAGTTTACTCAACACATTCATTAACTTATCACAAAAGATGTTGTTGGGACCACAAAAGATGCTTTCTTTGATGCATTTCCAGATTTTGCTTTTGTCTTGTTTATCTTCTTAAAATACTGTGTGTTTGGGCTGTTCTAAGAAGCAGATTGGTGGTAAACTGTGGAGATCAGTTCTGGGTTGAGAAAAGTTTTCTTCTTTTTTCTGGGAAAATAGCATCTCCAGCCAAGGACAGTGATATTAAATATAAGCTCAATTTCATGTCTGAAATTACTGGTTTCAGCTTTGCTTCATTGTCTATCATTTAAGAAACCCAAAATGTATAGAATATCATCAAGGAATAGAAGGCATCTTTAATAAATTAATAATAATTTTTTGCTTATATAATTTTCGCTTCCAGGTTTTGCATATTCCAGCTGTTCATCCCCCCCTACACTGGTTATTGATTTCCCGGATTGTAATGTATCAATGATAGAATGAAGGGGCAATCATCGTGTGGATATCTAAAATAAGTTAGTGATCCTTAAAGAGTGTTTAGGTTGGAGATTTCTGTTGGTGATTGTTGAATATCAAGACTTTCAATTTTGAGTATTAGGGAATTCGTAGAAGCCATAGATCATTTAAAATTCACATAGTTGGCACTCATTAGGCTGAATTCTTGATGCTTTAAACAGTCCTATATCAGTTAAAAGGTGACCCTTTCTGACATTGATGAACATTGTACCTCTAAATGCGTCTGACAATCAAAAGGGTTACAAATCATCACACATAGTTGGTACTCATTAGGCCGCTCTCTCTGCTTCACACTCTCCTGTCTACCTTTTAATATAGGGTCTTAGATCAGTGGAGTTAAAAATTAGTTTTTTACAGTGTTGGGTCTTTTTCTAAAAGAGTTTTCCCTGAGAAGTCCGAGTTCTCTTCTTTAATTTAGCACCCATGGAAGATGGATGGATGCAAATAGGAACAGGGAAACTTCTCAAGTGTGATGCTTTCATTCGCTTTTCGCTTTCCATCTCACCACTCAATTCCCATGGTTTGATAGAAAGCCAGCCAATGTGGGCACATGGTCTACATCTAGAATTAACCAAGTCATTGCTGTAAGAAAGGATTTTACATTTTTCTCCTGTCAGCTTGGCAAGAAAGATAAAATATCAATTTCCAAATGCTCATACAATGGATAAATATCACATTTTGAGCTCCAATTCTACATGTTATACGATCAAGTACTGCAATACTGTCACCAGCCTGTGATTTGAAAAGTACGAATTGCTATTGAATTTTTTTGTAGTTGGCAACAAATATGGTTGGTGATTGTCTCTCTACTGAGTGATACGTCCATCCTAATTTGTTACTTGTTTTTCATGCAGCCTCTGCTCTAAGGGTCATGTACAGCAGTTTGAATTCACCAGGGCAGCTAACACAATGGAGCGCAAATGGTGATGATCCATGTGGGCAGAACTGGAAAGGCATTACTTGCTCAGGCTCGCGAGTTACAGAAATGTAATCTTCTGTTCTTTCTGATATTTAATATGTTAGAAAGCTATTGACGCTGCTTCACCTACACTTTTCTTCTTCTTATATTTTCAGTAAATTACCCAGTCTTGGACTTTCTGGGTCATTGGGATACCAGCTCACCAGTTTGACAGCAGTAACAAACCTGTGAGGTTACTTATTCTATATATTTCGTCAGTCCCAACTCTATACATTTCCATGTCTTGACATGTGATTTATTGAGTTCTGCAGAGACATGAGTTATAATAATCTTGCAGGCAACATACCGTATCAACTTCCTCCAAACTTACAGCAATTGTATGCTTCATTCTTCATTTCTTACTTAGTTGAGTTAGTGCTGCCTTTTTCTGATTTTGTGATGATTTACATTTGATGTTCTCTTGTGCTCAGAAATCTTGCTAACAATCAATTTAATGGAGGAATCCCATATTCCATTTCTCAATTGACTTCTCTAAAATACTTGTAAGTAATTTCTAGTCAATAACTCTCCATTTCAACTTATTAAAGGTACGAAGCTAATTCTTTTTACTTTTTCTTTGAGAATGTAGAAACCTTGGTCACAATCAGCTTCAGAATCAGTTGGGAGACATGTTTGGACAACTTCCTTCTCTCTCCACTTTGTGAGATCTTCTCACACATTCTTATTAAATAAGAAAATAATTTTACTTGGCTGCCTACATTATTTTTATTGAAGGGTGTTGCTTGATTTCTCTGTTACTTTGACAGATTGCTACAGTATCAACAATTCTTTTGTTATTCTTCTACTTTCTCAACCTGCTTAAAAAACTAGGGTTGATGCTAAAGCACTTCTCTGTCAGTAACACAACAGGAAAACTTATGCAGATGCATATTATGTGTCTACTTGAGACACGTTGTTAGTTTTGATTGATGTTTTTCTTATTATCCTCTATAATGTCTGCTGCTGAAAATTTTTGGAAGTGCCATTTTTTCCTCAACAAGTAGATCAAATTGAAGTTTGTTCAGTAATTTATCATGTTAAATATATTTATCTAGTTTTATGGAAGAAAAAGGAAAACAAAGTAACAATCATTTCTCTATGCCGCTACAGGGATTTGTCATTCAACTCACTGACTGGTGATCTACCTCGGAGTTTTAGCTCACTTTCAAGTATGAAATCAATGTAAGTTTCAAATGGTCTTCTCTTATAGTAGAACTTCATACATTATCTTGTCCCCTTTTCCTTAATTTGTCCTTTGGCAGGTATTTGCAAAACAACCAATTTACTGGCTCTATCAATGTCCTTGCAAATCTTCCTCTTGAAAATCTGTGGGTAACCAGCGTTTCTGTTAAATTCACCAGGAGCATTGTCTTCTAGCTGTCTGCAATTAAGAAATCGTATTGCAGCTTATTATATTCAGATTTATTTTTTTCAGGAATGTTGGAAATAATCGTTTTACAGGTTGGATCCCTAGCCAGTTAAACAGCATTAATCTACAGTAAGCATTTGCTAATTGCAGCATTCAGGAAATTGCCATTATTTTCCTATTGTTTCCTAAGAAAAAAGTGCATACATGTTGTAATCTGAATATTCTTGACAGGAAGGATGGTAACAATTGGAACTCAGGACCTGCACCCCCTCCTCCACCTGGTACACCTCCATCCCCCAAAGGCCGGAGCTCCCGTGGCAATGACAGCCCATCAGGCAGTGGCAGCAAGAAATCAGGAATAGGGGGTGGTGGCATAGCAGGAATAATCATATCCATATTTGTTGTTGGGGGGATAGCTGCATTCTTTTTGGTGAAGAGAAGATCCAGGAGGTCCTCCTCAGATCTAGAAATGCATGATAATCAGCCATTTGTTTCTCTTTCTTCAACAAATGACATGCAAGGTAGTCCCTTTTTTACTAGCACTTTTCTTTCTATTGAGCATCATGGATGAATCAGTCCACTAGCACTACACTGGTACAGTAAGTCAGTACAGCACTAGTATTGATCACATCATTTTACCTTTTTGCACTACTGCATATTGTTCGTTACTTTACAGGCTGAAAGTAAGGAGGATGGCTTTGCAATTTATCCACTAACTTATGATTTATTAGTATGCTTTGCAATCTATTCACTTTTGTTGCTGATAGTTTGACAGAATTAGAACTCAAAATTTGAAACATCAGTGATTCAGGAATATAGTTTAAATGTTTATGAATTAATAGCTCAAATGGAAAGCACATAAATAAAATACTTTCAAATTTTATGGCATCCCTTTTCTTTTATCATGTATAACATTCTATAGTGAACACCTTAGCCTATCTAAGTTGTGGCACAGGCACTACCCCGGAGTTAGCTCCAAGTTGACTTGGAAACTTCTAGTCCCATAACTTTAAAAAAGCAGTACCATGTTTAGCTTCACCACTTCAGTGTAGCTTGAGGTCCATGTCGTGAGCTTCTTGGTTCCATCACACTTGACATTTTTCTTTATCTTAATATAACCTTTGTCTAATGATCTTGTCTTAATATGACCTGTCTTGTGATCTTGTCTTTGAAATTGTACTGCAGAAACGAAGTCCATGCAAACTTCTTCCATGGTTAACACAAAGACATTTGACACCTCAGTCGCAATAAATCTTAGACCTCCACCTATTGATCATCACAAGTCATTTGACGAGGAGGAATTTTCACCAAAGCCCGTTGCTGTCAAGAAACCTGTTGCTGCTCCTATAAACGTGACATCATACTCAGTAGCAGACCTGCAGATGGCTACTGGCAGCTTCAGTGTTGACCATCTTCTTGGTGAGGGGTCTTTTGGACGTGTTTATCGAGCTGAGCTTGATGATAGGAAGGTATAGTTTTCTTGCCTTTCAAATCAATTTGGCTATTCCAGTTAAAAGGATAAAATATAATCTTCTTGGACATGTCTGCTCCATTTAATACTTTATGCTGGGCTTTCCATTCTTCTATTATGAATAACATACCCAGTCAGATAATAAATGCATTTATGGAAAAATGTGTAAGAGTCTGGATAGTGTGATGGAAAGTGTCTGTATAGGGAGAAATTTTGTTCATATTTCCTTGTGAAAATCTCTCTTAAACATGCACACTCTCCCTCTACTTTATTAAGTCGTAACTTCTGCTTTGACAACACTGCAGGTTTTTGCTGTGAAGAAACTAGATTCAGGCATTCTTCCCAGTCATATGTCTGATGATTTTATGGAGATAGTTTCAAGCATTTCCCTTTTGCATCATCCAAACGTGACAGAACTAGTGGGTTATTGTTCAGAGCATGGACAGCATCTGCTGGTCTATGAGTTCCATAAAAATGGCTCACTGCATGACTTCTTGCATCTATCAGATGAATACAGCAAACCTTTGATATGGAATTCCCGTGTCAAGATAGCTCTGGGGACTGCTCGGGCATTGGAGTAAGTTCAGAAAAGGAATTCTATAGTTCCAATTGTTTCTCACTAACATCAAATTTTTCACCCCCATAAAAAAAATTGAACACGTCCACATCCTCCATTCTCTTTACCAGTATCTATCATCTGCTTTATTGTTCAAATATTGGGGGCCAAGGGATTGGGTCATTGCCACTTGAATTGTTCAACAAAAATGATAGTTGTTAATTATTTTGTTCCATGGTAATATTAATAATGGAAAAGCCCGAGGTGAACAAAACAACCTCTTCATTTTCTGAGCATCTAAAACCTTTTGCATATGAAGAGGTTGCTTTGGCACATCTGTTTCTACTCCATGTGAACAGTCCTCATTCTTTCTAAGATGCAGGCATGGTCTAGAATTTTGTTAAAGAATTTTGATGTTGGAATCTAGAACTCGCAATGATATTAGTGATGAGCTTCCTGATACTCAAAGGGGTTTTCTTCAGGTACCTGCATGAAGTTTGTTCGCCATCTATTATTCATAAGAATATCAAGTCTCTGAATATATTATTGGACACAGAGCTCAATCCACATCTCTCAGATGCTGGGCTGGCAAGCGGTCTCCCTAATGCAGAACAGGTTGATCATGAACCTTCAATTTATTGAATACTTCTAACTTGCGCTATAACCTATCTTCTTTTGCTTGCTAATCTGGTCAAGCTCTCCAACTGAGAACTTGGTTCCAAAATTCATGATGTGGTAGTAGCATATTTTTAGATGGTGCAACATCTAGGATTCTGGGTTTCCTGCAGGGTCTATTATGTAAGAACTACCCAGAAAAATACAAGTGGTTTCATGGTAGCAAGTTGGCTTCTTTCACCTTCTGTATGTTGCA
The DNA here is from genome assembly GCA_032356905.1 of Salix exigua. NCBI lineage: Eukaryota > Viridiplantae > Streptophyta > Magnoliopsida > Malpighiales > Salicaceae > Salix > Salix exigua. Next base: position 6,024,024 of record CM063590.1, on the reverse strand, counting down.
TTTTAGGAATCATTTAGTTCATGTTATCTAATGTGCAAGATTTCCCTGGATTCCAGTGAGTGAATCCACAACCACTTAATTGGTGGTGAAAAGTTTCGCATCTTTTATTTTGTCCCTTTGTCCCCCTATCTTAGTCTAGAGGCTAGACTAATCTCTAATCACTCACAGCTATTTGCTTAACTTTTTTTCTGAGGCCTCTGTATTTCACCACATGCAGGTTTTGAACCAGAATGCAGGTTCTGGATACAGTGCACCTGAGGTAGCCATGTCCGATCATTATACTCTAAAGAGTGATGTTTACAGTTTTGGTGTAGTTATGTTGGAGCTTCTAACGGGACGTAAACCATTTGACAGGTGAACTGCTAACATAAACAATATGATGAGAGAGATGATTGCATTGCCATAATCACGCTGATTATCCCATTTACTAACATAATTATAACTAAAGATGGGATAAAAATCAGTTTGTTCGAAATCTCATTGCAATTTTAATTGTTAACAGCTCAAGGCCTAGATCTGAACAATCTTTAGTCCGCTGGGCAACTCCTCAGCTCCATGACATTGAGTCCTTATCCAAAATGGTTGATCCAGAACTCAAAGGGCTCTACCCAGTCAAATCTCTTTCCCGCTTTGCTGATGTTATTGCTCTCTGTGTCCAGGTAAATATATTACTTGAATGAGGGAACTTTGGTGAGGTTGAGTTGGGGAAGGGTTTTTGAAGTTAGGTAACATATTGCAGTTTTTACCGAAACATAGATATTGGAAGTTCAGATTCGCAGTTTGACAAGTTTTGGGCATACTGCAGTTCTAGAAAAGGAAAAGAGTGTGCTAAATATTGTATGAATTTAAGTTCTGATGCTTATTACCATTGTTTTTGTGGCAGCCTGAGCCAGAGTTTCGACCTCCTATGTCAGAAGTGGTTCAAGCATTGGTTCGTTTAGTGCAGAGAGCTAACATGAGCAAGAGAACTATCGGAAACGAACAGGGAGAAACACCAAGAGCTGACAATCCAGATGCACAAGACTATATGTCTTGAGATTTTCTGCAAAAAACATTGATTTCTTGCGTTGTGGTCGTCGTAGATTGATAGCCACCCCCACTTCCTCACACTTTTGGTTTATTGTACTTTCAAGTTCATTGAACGAAGTCTTAAACACACGATACGAGAGTTAAAAGCTTGGTCCGGTAAGGTAAAATGACATGGTTTAGCCTAGTGTTTTGTTTTATGGGACTTTGTGATGCCTTCATGACAGTTCATTATGGCATTCTGTATGTAGATATACTCTTTATTCTTGTCTTTTTCCCAGTTAAAAATGGTGATGATATACGTTGTTTGTAAGCGGCATATCTCTCGTAAACAAGCACTCTCATAATGATTTATTTAACATTGAAAAACAAGAGGATGTAAAGATTATAAAAAGCCTTATGATCCAAAATGTATAAGAAGGTAAAGTGTAAATATTTTATTGAAGTTACTCCTCCCTTGTTTGGACAATAATTCAAGGTTAATGAAGGCTAAATTAACAATTTTTTATGAGTTTTTATTACACTTATTTGAACTTTTTTTCTTGTTTTTACAAAAAAAAAAAAACAATAATTTAATGACCCAGATATTGATGGTTTTTAAGGGTTGGTCAAAGTTCATCTCCTGCCACTCTTTCATCACCCCTCTCTCTCTCTCTCTCTCTGAATTTTCAACATAAAAGAATTGAAATATAACATGAAAGACGTATGGAGACCCAAATATAAATATTGAATATAATAGATATCTAATTACAAAAATAAGTCTACTAAATGATAGCCTGATAATTGGAATGTAATGAGTTGCAAATATCACCTCATCTAACTAGTAACAATGTCATGTCCGGGCCAAAATCTTTTAATTTTGATATTCTGCGTATTCAAAAATTTATCTTTCCCTTCAGCAAAGAGTTGCATGACTTGGGAAAATTTGAACGATCTACTCATACTCATCAGCAATGGCACCTAACTATGCTACATAACAAATGACAGATATACAAAGAAAATGCTAAACTACATTGACTATCTAAACTTTGAAGCATCCTTTGTATTCAGACTTAAGTTCTTGCAAATCTCTGAATCCCAGAGTCATTGAGGCCATTTTCATCTGCATGCTTATTATGAAGTTCCTCAAGCTCCTTTGATGGTTGCAGCACCTGTTTGCAATTTCATAAAACAAATAGAAAGCTTTACTAAACAGAAAGAACGACTACACCTTTGTGACCTATGGAATACATATTCCTGCATGGATCTCAAGGACACTAGCCATCAATGTGGAGAATAGAGTAATATTCAAGGATATATCCAGAAAATACAAATCAAACAACCATTTGTCAAATCTAGCATTCCAATTCCCAGGTGCATGAGATATAACTGAGAGAAAACTACTTCATGACCATGAAACTTATTTGGATATGCCCACTTGGGATTTTTACAAAAGAATCCACCTGGACTTTAATTTAGCAAAATGTTCAAGGTCAACAGTTCCAACGAAATTTATAATCTTGTAAAACTTATAGAAGATGTTCATACCCATAGAAAAACTTGGGAGTTATGGAATTTATGATTGGATTCCTCACTCTCAGGCTTGCTTCCCTCGGCATTTGGAACAACTGAATTGTCAGCATATGAGCAATCTGACACTAGCTGAAGAAGTTTCTCACTTCCCTACGGTATCAAATAGCACAAAAACAAAAAAATATGAAAAATGAAACTGCATGTTGATGCATAAGTGAGTGGCAGAATATGATGATGATAAAGCAAACATTAAGATACTTTTAGGAAACATGATACTGAACTTTATCGAAAGTAAGCTTTCTCATAGAACAATACAAACTGCTCACACAAGTGCAAAACAATCCAACTTCATTTCCATCTTTTCAAATCATGCTAAAGATAAATAACACACCTTAAGAGCTCGCCAGTTGGAATAACTTCGGAATAAGAGCCAAAAGAATGGGATGTAGGGTAGAGGCAAGACCTAAATAAGAAAGAGAACAAGGATGCAACACAGAAAATTCAGAAGAGTAATAAGAAACATGATCATGCATCTGCTTGTAATTCCTAAAGCATGAAAGGATAAATTTCAAAACCAATAATAATGCATGGAATCACAATGGAAATTGACATTCTTAAACTAATGCATACCTACAGCTAATGCACTTGACAATGGAAGAAGAGTAACTGAAGCATAGAAACATGTCCTGTGGATGGAAGCTCCCCTGATAGTCAGACAGTAACCATTTCAGGAATACAGTGACAACAATACAAAATTCACAAAACCCAAAATTGCATATCCAGTGAAATTAAATACATGCTATTTAAGCTTTAAAACAAGTTAAAATTAAAATTCAGAGATAATTGAATTTTTAACTAAGAAGACAGTTAGGGTTATCTTTAAGGAGCTTGACATTATATAAAAAGCTTAACCCCTAAGAATTGTCAATTCTCAATGTCCTAACACGTTAGGCAAGTAGAGCTTTCTTACAAATCCCCAGAAAAGAGCTTGACACTCATACGCTCCTCCAGCTAATTTCATTAACTCAGTGCCATGTCTTGGAACAGACACGACAATATGTCAGAAATAAATAGAAAATGAGGCTTCTATTCGAGCCTCTTACTTTTTTGAATCATCCATAAAGAAACCTTCAAGCCAAGTATGACGCTGTATATAATTGAACTAGATAATTGCCGCGGGTAGTTTTTTTGTATATAATTTAACATAATTAAATTTATAATGATAAATTTATATGATATAAGTAAATAAAAATTGTAGATTAAAAGATAAAATATTTTAAATTTTAAATTGAGTTTGTCATGTAAGCAGAATATAGGTATGACGTCATAAACGATCATAAAAGAGCGCGCACGAACATTAGAAAAAAGAGTAAATAAAATTATTAAAATCAATTAATAGAAAGAGCAAAAAAAGGAAAAAAAAAAGGCAAAGGAAGCAATACTAATTTAAAATATTATAACAATAGCAATATCAAAGTCTTAACATTTAAAATTATTATTGCCGCTAGAATAAAAACAACAGAAATTATTAAATTATACCGAAGGAAAAAAATGAAAAGCATAAACAAAACAGGAAGCAAGAAAAACCAATTAAAATTTTTTATTCTTATTATTCATATTATGAAAAAATACATAATCACTATTATTATAATATTAATAATAATCACTATTATTATTATTCTTATTATAATAATTATTATTATGTTAGTAATGAAAGAAACAAAAATAAATGAAAAATTCAAAATATCTTAGCAACTTTAACAAAATATAAAAATAAAAAATAAAATTATAATGAATATTACTGGCAAAAAAAAATTAATCAAATTATTGGGAGAGGAAAAAAAATAAGAATGAAAAATAATTAAATCATGATTATTATATTATTATTATTATTATTATTATTGTGTTACAAACACTTATATCACTATTATTATTATTATTATTATTATTATTATTATTATTATTATTATTCTCATTCTTATTATTGTTATAAAGGGATTCAATTAAACAATTAAAAGTCCAAGGGCTGAAATGCAACTTACATTTATTGTCAATTAAAATCAGAGGACGAAATTAAACAAATTGGAACTTCTGTACCGAATCGATTGCGTTATCAACAAATATACCGAACATTGAAAGTAGGAGGACCGGACCGGTCCGGCCGCGCGCAATTACGCTCGTGTCCCTCATGCAGAAGCCTGTTTTTGTCGTTATTATCAGGGACGAAATCGTCAGTGCACTGTGCACTCCTGAATATTAGAAAAAAAAATACAACAGGAAAAACCGAAATTACCCCCGCCTCCCGCACCCCTCAGGCCGCGCGACCCTGGGACAAAACCGCCTCTGCACTGTGCGAATCCACAGTGTAATGTGAGAGGCGCTACAGTAATTTCAGGACACCGTTTATCTTCTTTGTAATTCCCTATAAACTATTTTGGTTCACTTCCAAACGAATTACCATAATTTTAAAAAGTACAATCTCAACATTTGAAAGAAAAGAGACCCGATAAATAAGAAAGACAAAGAAGTATACTTAACTGCCTCATAAATGAAACAACACAAGGGAAATCAATTACCTTGAGGCAATATGTCTCAACCTTCGACGCACAAGGCGTCCATTTAAACTGCAATGCGGCAGGAAAAAAAGTAACTAGAGGGTCAACTGCAATAAGGATCCAGACTCTAAACTTGTTCTACTTTCGCATTGCATTGTTCTTCAAAGCATTAAGAAAAAGAAGACATGCACTAACCTAATCATCATGTATTAAACCAAAAGTAAATGAAGAGGATAAGAGAGAGAAGTGGACCTGGAAGGGTAGGTAATTTCAACACGAGTGACCTCCTTGGATAAAGATTTCAAAAAAATCTCAGATGGCTTAATCCTTGACAAAAGCATCAATCCCAACCTGAACCCCTCAAACATTTCAATATAAAAAATAATAATCAATCTCTCATAGGATACAAGCAACTTGTAAATAGTGAGTCCACTTGCCAAGACATTATAGAAAAAGGAAAGGGCAAAAGGAAGGGATACCCGTGAAGCTTATTCTTAAAAGTGCCTTCAGGAGCCTTCTCCAGACCCGTCCATGCTTTATTCATCTAGTTAATCAAAAAAAGATCACACATTTATGAATTTCTTTCAATGGGTATTCAACAAAACTAACAAACGATGTGTGTGTGTGTGGGGGAATGTAAGACCTTATTGGAAGCATAATCTATAAAAAGTTCCACATTTTGGGCACTAGAGTTGGAAGAAGAAGAGGAGGGTGAGAGACGGAGTCATATTGTTGGAATGGAATGTGACTCATCACTTCGCCTCCTTGGTGGACTTGCTATTTTTTTTTTCTTGCTTCAATTTTTTGTTTTAAAACCTCCAAAGTTACCAACTTTTCCCCTGGATAGTTTTGAGAATCACTTCAGGTAGGCAAAATTTATAATTATAAACAAACACGAGTGAAAAAAAAGAGACAAAATCTAGTCTAATTGGGATTAGACTGTTATATAGGACTGAATTTTGGGCATGAAAAATTTTACTCTGTGATAAGTGGTATCAAAATGCAGATCATACAGTTTGAAGTCATGGAAGCTATTCAGGAATGAGTGGTGCTTCTTAAGACTTTGATATGACAAACAAAAGAAGATAGATAACATTATATCATTGATTGATTAGGGGAAGCTATGGAAAGCACCGAAAGGATGAAAGTGTGTACATTTTTCTTGAGTCAGAATTGAGTGGACGATTGGAAACTGATGAAGAAACTATTTCCAATCCAAAACGGGCACTAAAAAACACTTTTAGTGAGGTAAAGAACATCCAAGTCTAAAGTGCTTGAATCTAAGTCTGCAAATAGTTCCAAGGAACTTGAAAATTTCTTGTGTGACACGAAACAATAGTTTAGGCTATATGTGCTCGTTGGGAGTTTAGATAATTACGATATCATTACTGTCTTGATTTCTTGAGAAAAAACAAGATCGTTCTGATGTCATATCTGACTAAGTTATGACTGTAAGCGAGTGGTGTTCATTTTTGTCCTAGAAAAGTGGTAGGGCAACTCTTTATCAACCATAATCTTAGCTAGTGTTAGAAAGAAAGTAATTATAATTAGATTAAAAGGCGATCAAGATGAAAAGGTAAAAAGATAAGAATAAAAAAAATAGTGTAGTGCATTGTTCAGGGAAAGAAACAAGGAGTCAATTGTATCGTCTAATTCAGGCAAATATAAGTGGTATCCATCGATAATTTGAGCACGAGCAGCCAACGCCGAAGGTAGCGATCCTTCAAAGTAAGCCACTTTGAATACTAAGTTTACAGATGTAATAAAAGCTTCTGGGCTAATGATTAAGCTTAGCAAAGGAGACGTACGATTGCGGAGTATCATCACTAGCAACACGAGGAAATGAGAATTCTTCAGCTGCTGTCACTAGTTGTTCACATCACGTGCATTACAAAAATAACTACTCAACCAGAAAAAAACTATGTGCAAAATACAAACACCTATTATGGTACACGCTAAAATACATGCTATGGTAAAATTCATCACTACTAACTGCATCGGGCATCAACCAGGGAGTTAATTCCAGATTTATTGAGTATCCATGACAAACCAGCCCCACCGGCGGATTATCACAATGAACTACTGTGTATTGAAAAGGCGGCGCATTAGGAACACCATCGCCCAATTTCCTGTATCTTCTTCATTCATTTTCTGCAATGTAATTGGGTAATTCACCTTGGCAGAGGTACTCGTCACATGAAGATGCTGATTCCCAACCCTTCCGCAACCTAAAGATGTCCTCAGTGAAAGTGGATCCAGAGGCTCCAATGAACACACTGGACATAGCACTGATTGCCTTGTCCAGCATAGCTTCCACCTACAAATGAAAACCCGATAAATTCTTTTCAATTTGAGGGGAAACACGACAGTAAGAAACATACAACATACACTCATGTAATTATCATATGTGAGATTTGTAAGAACTATTGAGTTCACACAATGTCTTCACATTGTTCAAATTAACAGAGCAAATCAAATACTTTGAGAACTTATTTTCCAATGTAGAAAGGCACCAAACTGAGTGCATTCAATTATGTCCAGGAACAATAGGATAAAGCAGGAACAAAAAAAAAAAGGAAAGAGAAAAATCAAGAGTGAGACAAATGGAGGAACAATATCACCATTATTATTCAATAAGATGCCAAAGTGGGACTCTCTAATCTCTAACAAAATCAAATATAAGTGAGTCATTCATATGCATGATGGATAATTATATGCCATCAGCGGAAGAGAGTTCAAATGCACTTCTTCTGCACATGACTAGGAATAAACTTGAAACTTATTTACTTGAATCACAACAAGAACTGCAATAAAACCTATGAGTAGCTCTTTCACTGAAGGATTTCACAAGTCTTTATGAAGATAAATCTGATAAAAATAGAACATGCCAGAAAACCAATTATGGTAGATTTAATACATTCACAATATGGAAGCAGTGCATGGTGCAGCGATCACTTTAACAGAACATACAGCTAATCGAAAGGGATCGTTTAACAAACAGCTAATCAAAATGGATCGTTTAACTCATAATCAACAAATAAATTTATCTCAAACCAGGTAGAGAGTGATTTCCTTTAGCCCATGCTAAAACAGGAAAACAAGAAATTTAGTCTTACCTGGGAATCTTCCTGGAGGCCATGTCTGTATAACAAAGCATCCCACTTTTCAGCTGAATTACGAGGAGGACGTTTAACAAGTGGAATGGTCCTTCCATTCACCACAACTAGTGATTGCAGCAAACTGGTTTCACTTTCTGCCGCATCTGTGGAGAGATATACCACAGGTGCATTGGCTCTTTCAACCACCCGAGCAATGCAATCTGCTGCTTGGGGAACGGGATAAAAGCAACTTGGCTTCTTGACATTGCTGGAAAATATACAAGGGTTCTTAGAGGCATCATGATGTCTATCTTCTCAATAAGGTTAAAGAAATTCTAGTAAATAAGCATTCATAATGTTTAGAACCCAATCCGATCATGGATGCTGATTGGAGCAAGAAATAGATGTTGCTCTAAAACAAGAGAACAGTTGCATTTTAAGTGTTATGCTCCAAAACTGTCTATGATATCTTATATAAACAAATCAGTCTGTATTCAAGCAGTTACACCATGTCTATAAATATAAGTATAGAGTAATAATTTGATTTTAAAAAAAAATGAAGTTGATGCATAAAGCCACATACACAAGCTGAAAAACACACAACATATGCACTGTACGTGCAACCAAATCATCATTTAAAACACCCCATCCCTGTTTTTCTTCAGTTTCGAATTCATGGCACAAAATTACAAGGAATCTCCTGATCACCTTTTGGATAAATACTAAATCAAGCTAGCTTGTAACAGTAAATCTAATTTTACAGATGCTTAAGAGCAAAATGCTTTAAGATTTTGACTGTGACCGCCACAAACAAGTTATCAAGTGGGTATTAGATTCTAGATAGACATAAGAGTTCCTTTCCCCCATCCCCTCCTTTATGCTCTATACAGAGCAAAACAGTTCATACATGAAAAACAAAGAGGCAAAGAGCACCAACAGCAATAAACATAAAGGAACAGGCATGAAAAAAGCAACACATACCAGAACTTCAAAAATCCATGACGCCGAAAATGGAGAGCAATGAAGTTGCTCCCCAAGAAAGTTTGAATGAACCTCTGCGCTGTAAGCATAATTATCCTAGTTGGTTCGATCAAAGTCTTGCATTTATGAGCAATAGGACCACCTGGCTGCATAACCCATTCTTCCTCCACATCAGCAAAAAACACATCTCCCACAGCAATAACATTATCATCACTCACAAACTTCCCCTCAAGATCCTTAACAGTAAGCTTGCTTGGCTTTTTAATATCCTCCTTCCATGGGGACTCAAGTTTCCCCATAGAAACCCCCAACCCCTTCAACTTCTTAACATGTTCTTCATCAACATAACATGGAGTAGGATCAGAAAAATAACAAAAGAACCTATCGATATGGGGTTTATTCTTCATGGTTTCCACAAACTCTTCGAAGGTAACAACAACCTTCCTGCCCAAACAATCATTTACATGCTCGATATCTAAAACCCTATTATACTGATAATCAAACCTGGAGCTCGGAATAACCAAGACCCGATTCAACAATGCAGCGAAAAACATATGCTTCTCTAAACAAATCAAATGGTTACTCATCTGCCCAGATAAACAAAGCGCGAATAAAAATTTATCCGATTTCGGTTTCCATTCTAATTTTTTTCTATCAGCGAATCTCTGATCCACTTTCTTTTCACATCTCTGGAGGAAACCACCGGCATTGCTAAAATCTAAATCTGATGACGATGAAGATGACGACACATTCCCTGACTCATGAGGGGCTAGTAAAACCTGTTGAATTTCTTTATTTAAAGAAATTTGTTTTAGCAATGCAGATTTCATATCTTCAAAGGAAACGGAATTGAATTCCTTTTCTAACAATGTGGAATTGCTAGTGGAATTCCAGAGAGAGAAAAGAGAGAGCTGCTGCTTTTTCAGCAGATAAAGAGCGCGTAATTCGGATTCGCGCATTCTGACAGAGAGAGAATCTCCGACTTTCAGATGCGTCGAAAATAAATTCCGAAAGCTGGTGGAGAAGGAAAGGAAAAATATCAAGAGAGGGAGGAATATTATAGCAGCGGCGAACAGAGTGTACCTCTTGTTGAAGTTGAAACGGTGTCGTATCCGAGATTCGACATCGAATGTACTGAATCGTCGGCGAGACGGGGAGGGGGTGGGGAGGAGGTCGTTTTCGTGGTGTTTTCTGTCGTTTTGCTCAATCAGGTTCTCGCGATCGTCCTCTTCGTCTGACGAATCTCTCTCCATTGGGCGGGGTGCTTGCTTCGCTTCTTGGGACAGTGTCGTTTAGTGGGTTTGAGATGAATGTGAAGGGGTTATATACGTATCCTTTAGAGTGAGAGTAAGGGAGGGAGGGAATGATAAGGAGACCAGATGAGCGATGTAGGTGGTGGTCCTGGTGGAGGGTAGAGAGCGGGAGGAGGTTGGGGAAAATTAGAGAGGAAGCAAAGCAAATATGATCCCTCAGTCGTCGGTGGCGGATAATGACCTCACACCCGCCTCTCTCACTCTCTTAGCTTCACCGGCCCGGCCCAATTATTTGTTCCAGCTGTTTATGGATCTGCCCTGATCATTGTGCTAATAATAATAATAATAATCAATTGACTTCTAATTAGTCCACCACGAGCGGCCGCGCCCTGCGCTGTGTCTTTTTTTGTGTAAAAAATTATTGATTTTATGTGTATTGTAATCTGTTATTTTAATATTTAATAATAATAATAATAATAATAATCAATTGACTTCTAATTAGTCCACCACGAGCGCCGCGCCCTGCGATGGTTTTTTTTTTGTGTAAAAAATTATTGATTTTATGTGTATTGTAATCTGTTATTTTAATATTTAATTAGTAAAATAATAATTGATAAAATCTATTAGAAATAAGATTTTTTTCCACCTAAAAATGATTGAATGTTGTTATTGTTAAAACCGTTTTGATAATTATCTAATAGATAGATTATACAATTGGAATCGAAAAATTGTTGTGATTGTTGTGTATGTTTTATTTGTTTCATGAATTCTTTCATTAGCAAATAGTAAAATTACAATAATTGAATTGTAGCACAGAGGAGTGAATTGTTTTATGCAGCAAACAATTATATTGATTGTTTTGTTTTCATTACTTTGGTGATAATTTAATAAGTAAATAGCAAAATCACAATTGATCAAATTAACTTAAGATATATTATTTTTTGCCTGCAACATATTAATTATTTGTCCGGCATGTTTTGACTATTTGCCAACTAATTTATTTGATAGATAACAAAAATGCAACTGTTAAAATTTACCACAAATTATGATTTCAATTTTTTCTTCATATTATTATATTAAAAAAATTAAAACACTGAGATTAAATTAATGTAAGATTTTTAAACAAAAAATCAGTTCGATTTTTTTAAAAATATTTTAAGACATTAGTATAAAAAAAATATCACAATGTATAATTAGTCTTTTCTATTTTTTTAAGGAAAAATTCCCAAAAATTATATATATAAAAATTTAGGACCATTAACAATTTTGTTACATATTAAACATTTGGTGCCGACTATGCCAAAATACAGGGTAATTTTTTATTTTATTACTGTGGATAACTTGGTACAATTTTTATACTTGTCTTGTCTATGTGTAGTTTCGTTTTTTTTTTTCATGATATGAGATCTAAAATATCATACATAAAAAAAAGATGCAGAAGTTTTTTCACAAAAATAATATTGACCAATGAATTTTTGTCACAATTATTGTAGCTATCATTATAATTATTATTCGTCATACTATCAATGACACTGTAATTATATGTTTGAAAATGAATTTTTATTTTATTTTTTAAGATTTATTCCTCGTATTATTATATTAAAAATATTTTAGAATACCGATAGCAAATTATTAATTCTTGAAAATAATAAAAAGGTATGTATATATACATATAAGTGTAAATTTGTATTTAGCTATTTAAAAAATATGTATAATAACCTTAATGCCCCTGGCGGTTCCCGTTCAGTTTTTTCCTATTCATGGGTATTGGGAAAAAAGATATGAAAAAATATTAAAAAAATGGGGTCTTTGGATTATTCGTGGCACGCGTAAACTGGTTCGGGCACCATTGTTATAGAAAACAATATGTGGGAAAAAAATTATAGTGTTCGTAAGTTAACCCGGACACCTCGGTTATAGAAAAAAAAACTATATAAAAAAGGGGGTCTTGGGATTATTCGTGGCACGTGTAAACTGGTCCAGGTATCCGGAGATTAGTTGTGTGTGCGTAAGCTGTCCTGGACACCCCGGTCATTAAAAAAACAGGAAAAAAGGAAGCCCAGTTATAAGAAAAAAAATATGCAAGGGAAAACACCTTTTCAAACATTAATGAGAGAAAAAAATCATGGTATGCGTAAACTGACCCGAATACCCCCAATAAAGAAAAAAAATGTATAAGTGGAAAAAAAATAAAGGATTTTTTTATTAAAAAAAATAGGTCCAAAGATTAATCGTGATACATGTGAGCTGCAACGGATACACCGATTATTAAAAAAAAGACCCGGTTAAAAAGAGAGAGCAGAAAACACCTTTTGAAAGTGAATGAACATGGCTCTCCCACTTGAGTTACCTTAGCCCCGGGCCATGCTATTCAATGATATTGGAAAGATGGCAGTGTAACGTATAATAGTAATCCTATTTCTGATTTTTTGTTTCTTTACTTATTCGTCAGTCTAGCGATCTATTTTTTTATCTTCTTCCCAGTTACTGTGCACGATCGTATACTGAGGTGCTCCCCGCTGGTTGTTGGAACGACACGAGCTAGGCCTCGATTCAGAAAGGTGAAGGGCCAAAAAGTCATGATTGGAGGTTATGAATCACTGCTTTTTATATTCTTTTTTTATCCAAGTAGTTAATAATAACTTGAAATTCTGAAATTCTAAAAAGCAGTTCACTTCTCTGAAGGTTTTGAAATTCTAAAAAGCATTGCACTACTCTGAAGGTAGGCGGCTAGGGCTGGGAAGGTTCTAGGCTTCCAGCCTTCTTTTTTTGCTTCGCTTCAGCTGAGATGATGATTAGTGGGTCAGGTACAACGTGCATGATTTTTTATTCTTCTTTGAAATACAAGCAACATCAACCTATGATCTCCTTTTAAGTGCAATTGCAATTGACGCAGCGAAATAGAAGATCACGCACCCCAGTCTACAATGGATCTGGGTGTGCGTGAACAGTAGGTGCACAGGGATTCAGCGATCTCTTTTAGCTTATAGTGTAATGTAACTAGCTTCTTCTTTTTTAATATAATAAATTTTGTATATGGGACCACTATTTTTCTGAAGCCTATAGAATATAAATAGAATGTTATAAAATTATCTTGTACACACATTTCAAAACAAATTTAACTAAGATATTTTAAAATTTTATTTATTATTATATATATCACTATTTAAATTATGTATTTATATTTTTGCAAATTATAAATATGTTCTATGTTTATTAGAAGATCATATTCTTTTTGTACTTGTCTCTTTTATTCATGTCATAAATTTTATTGTGTATTTATAAATTTAGTATATAGGCCGAAAACCTTAGACTTGTGGGCTGTTGATCCAAAGTAAAGTGAAAATCTCATTTATGGTTGAGATATAACAACATGATATACCATTTTTATTTTGTTTGATAATTGTTTCTTACTAAATTTTCTTATCATTATATTTTTATGAATTTTTTTATATTGTTATTTTCTATAATTATCATGGATTTTTTATCCTAAAATTCATTTGGATCTCATGGATCTTGGAGACACCATTATAAATGATAATAAAGCATTTAGTAAAACAAAAAAGAGAGGCAAAGTTCATGATTTTCTTACACCATCATCTCCATCAGAATTTGAAAATAGAGTATCTCATGATATAAAGAATCCTCTTATTGTTTGACAAATTATGAAAAAAAGATATGAACATCAAAAGACAGTTATTCCCTAAAAAAATGTATATTTATGATTGCAGGATTTTAAATCAGTAAATGAATATAATTTTACAATATTTAATATAAGTTCTAAATTGAAATTATATGGAGAAGATGTCACCCGTGAAGAAATGTTAGGGGGGGGGGGGGAAGTTCTTTGTTTTTCATGCCTCGAATATGCTCCTGCAACAATAATATAGGTAACAAGTTTTAAGAAATATTTTAAATTGATTTTATGTTTATTTATAACTAAACAAAATAATAAACTTTTAATGAAAATCATGAATCATAACAAATTGGTTCTTCTTTATTCCCTAGTGTGAATATCATGAAATATAATAATAATTATGGCCGTGTTCATGATAGAGGTTATCGGTAAAAATAGTTTAATTATCATAACTATAATGATCATAATTCATAAGAAAAAAAATCTAACTAATCTTCACAAAATAAGAAGAAACAAAAAAACAGGAAGCACGTATATAATTATTATCAATGTTGTTGATTTATATTAGTTATTATTGAAAGGAAAAGAGAAAAAACATAGAGATATTTTTTTCTCATCCACATCAAGAAAATATGGATTTGCATCATAAGCTCAATATTGATGGTGAAGATATATACTTAGTAGATAGTACAACAACGCATATTATTCTTAGACTTAAGCAAGATTTTTCAAATCTAAAAATAATGAAAGCAAAAGTGAATGCAATATCATATTCAACATACTTTGTTGAAGGCTTTAAAAGAGTTGATATAATGTTTTCTAGTGGAACATATTTTATTGTTGATAATGTTTTATTCTTTATTAAATCAAGGAGAAATCTATTAAGTTTCACAGATATATGGCTTAATTGGTACCATATTGAGATTGATAATGATAATGGTATAGGATATTTTTACATCATATCAAATGACTATACAGGGAAACATAAATTTGGAAAATTACCCGTTTTTTCTTCAAGATTGTACTACATAAGTATTAGTACAATTAAAGTGAACGCAATAATGAACCAAAATAACAATATAACCTAAATAATTTTATAATTTAGCATTATTGGTTAGGCCATTCTAGATTAATAATAATGCAAAGAATTATTGAGAATTCCATCCATTAAAGAACCAGAAGATTCTTCAATTTAAGGAATTCTCATATGCTCCTTGTTCTCAAACAAAAATGGCTATTAGACTATCACCAATAATAGTTAGGATTGAATCCCCAAAAGATTTTGGGAATGCATTCAAAGTGATATTTGTGGGTTCATACACCCACCATGTAGACAATTTAGATATTTTATGGTTTTAGTACATGCATCTACAAGATAGTCACATATGTGTTTATTATTAACTCGTAGCCTAAATTATGCCAGATTACTTGCTCAAATTATTAGATTATGAGCACAATTTCTTAGCCTCGTAATAAAGGTTATTCATCTTGACAATGTTAGTGAATGTACATTCCAAGTATTTAATGATTATTGCATGTCATTTAGGATAAACATTGAACATCATATTGCCCATATTTATACTCAGAATGGTTTCGTTGAATCATTTATTAAATGCCTTTAATTAATTACAAAATCATTACTCATGAGAACTAAGATTCTTGTCTCTATTTGGGGGAACACTAATTTACATACAGCAACACTCATATGTACTGGGCCAACATCGTATCACAAATTCTCCCAATTATAATTGGTTCTTGGTCATAAGCTAGATATTTCCCATATAATAATATATAGTTATGCGGTATATATTTTAATTTATCCACCACAACTTATAAAGATATGTTCTCAAAGAAGGTCAAAATATATATTACGTTTGAGTCTTTATCAATAATTAAATACTTTGAACCCTTAACAAGTGATTTATTTACAACATGTTTTGTTGATTGTCATTTTGATGAGATCATGTTCCCAACATTAGAGGGTGGATAAATATATTATATGGAATGCGTTTCCATTATGAATTTATGAACAAAAAGTTCAAAGTATGCTTCATTTGCAAAACATGGTAAATCAATTATCAAATGTATTCACTAACTCAAAAGAAATAATTGAATCCCATATTTCAGATATATTATGCTTTAGCCAGGACTGAATTTCTAAAAGGACAATCTGCTAAAATTATAACAAATGAGTCTAAAGCACGTTTAAAGCATGGTATGTCAACCAGTTCAAGAGACAAAAATCATTGGGAAAAAAACAAATAATCAAGTTGGCATTATTGAGAAAGAAAATATTCATAAGGATATTGACATAAATGATCATAAAACCCTAAAAGAGGTTCAAGTACATGAAAATAGTACAAATAAGAAGATCTCAAAAAATTATATCTAGATGAAAAAATGATAAAACTTAAATAAGATAGTTGTCAATAATATTTTTTTCATATAATATATCACTTGAAATCATTAATGAAAACGAGGATCTTGAGCCTTAATCCATCGAAGAATGTAAACGTATACCTGATTTATTAAAATAGAAAGAAGCAATTCAAGTTGAATTAAATTTATTTGCAAAAATGAAGTTTTTGGACTCCTAGTCCAAACACCTTGTATAATCAATTGTATAAAAATAGGTATTTGTGCAAGAATAAAATAAAAAGAATGAAATCATGAGATATAAGTTCAGTTCGACTAGTGGCACAACGGTTTTCACAAAGACCTGACATTAATTATAATGTAACATATTATATTATATTAGATGCAATTATATTTCGTTATCTTATTAATTTGATAGCCTTTGAAAAACTAGATATCGTGAGATATAAACTAGATATGCAATTATATTAGATCCGTTGACAGGGTTTGAAATAGGAATATCGGTGGAAGTTATATGTAGCATTTTGGGAAGAACATGTATAGTACCATTAATAAAACCAAAAAGCTTTTGGCCAATAAGGTAAGGTAGAAGTTGAGCCTTCCATGACATATAATTGTCACACGTAAGTTTGAGAGTTATATGGTAGGTAGGGTAAGTATGTGCACGAGGAACATCGAAGTTAGAAGAGGAGATGGTAAAAGATGACACGATGCACACAGATCAGTAGGCTCTGATACCATAAATAGAAAACATTTTTGAGTTTTAGCTTCTCATGATTATTTTGGGGACAACAACAAGCATTTATAGATAGCTTATGTTTTACGGTAAACAACAAAGATATGAATTTAAACAAATGTAAACCACCTCGTTTATCTTTACCTTATCTTATCCTCAGTCATTCTGAGATTTTGTTGTTATGTTTTTGCTTTGAATTTGAGGATGTTTTCTGTGTAACTCAACAGTAGAAAAAAGGTATGGATATGGGTCCTAGAGACCGATGATGTTGGCATGCAGTTAGATGAGTGCTCCATGCCAAAAGATAACCGATGTGGGTTTTATCTTAGGGGTTTAGAAGTTGAATTCTGGGCGAAAGAGATCATAAAATCTCGTAGGGATTGTGTAAGAGAGCTTCATGGAAGATGAGGAAAAGCGAGTGTGTATAATGAGAAGTTGATTCCTGAAATTAAAAGAACGTAAAACTGAGAAAGCAGAGATTGAATAAGCAATGAAGGGCAGTTGATTTTTGTCATTGGAAACTGAGAAATTAAAGAGGGCAAAGGTGGTTATTGCTGTGTTTCCTGGTTTGATTAGTTCTTTAGGGTTTTAAGCTGCCTGTCATTGAAACCATCAACACAAGCATCGATGATTTGCTTGGGCTAAAATGCATATCTCTTGGATTTTGACTAACCAAGAAACAGCTAATCTAAACATTTTTGGAGCCGCAAGGAATCACATTTGAAGTTCATGATATGCGTACGTGGTTCATATTTTCAGCCTCTTTCTAACTTTATTAGCTCAGATAATTCAGGAGAAGTAATATAAGGCAGGCGCATTATAGCTAAGAGGCGTAAAGAAAAATTGGATACAATTTGGTCTGTCTCTGCATATATATTAATATTTGAATCTCACATGGAACAGTTACAGAGGGACCAAGAATGTACGCAGTGAATAAAAAATTGTTCGCCTCTAAATATTACATGCTAGCTATAAAACAAAATATGATGGATGATAGATTCATTAACGCAAGACCCACGGTTAAACTGCGGAAGCCAATTTGTGTTGAGCAGGGTTGTTGACCTATCCCAATGTATCATATTTGGGAAATTCTATGGACCGTCTCAAGCTCCTTCCGTCCCTTCAACAAGCCTTCCATGAACCCATTTCTTAGTAGCGACTGATTTGGAATGTGTCTCCTCTGTCACATACTGAACCCTAGATCCATTTGGTGAATTAATCTTTTCAGACTTGAGACTCCCGTTTGGTTCCGCTTGGTCAGGTTGCTTTCCTGAACTTGAATGGTCTATGGTTAGAGAAGGCAAACTATATGCACTGGAGCTTATAGGGAGAAGTCCCCCCTGACCATTCAGTATATCATGGGAGACTAAATTACTGAAATTGAGGTCTTCATCTTTACTAGTTTCCATGATCATGGTCCCATTTACTTGTCCCAACTCTACTTGGTCCATGCTTTCATTGCCTGCATTTATTTCCTTCTCATCCTCACTAAACAGTTCAGTTAGTGCAAGAGATGGGTATCTGTCATTCACACCAGATATGCTATCACTGGATACACCATTCCCTCTACTATCCACAGATTCAATTGATTGAATTGCTTCAGCAATAAGCTTTCTGGCTTCAGTTAGGGAGGCACGGGCAATGGGGCTCTTCATTGCAGCACCTTCAAGAGCGTTAGCAGCCTTTTCAGCTTCCACAATTAAAGACCTGTAGGTATCCCATAAGATGATTATAGTTTCTCTACACGGAAAGCAGTCTAATATGTTGGCGGAAGATTCAAAATGCAACAAAGAGAAAGAGTAGTGAAACTCAGAACAAGATGAGTTCATCTAGCTTCATTACTGCTACCACTTTCGTTTTCAGCAACAATTCCCAGTAGGGGCCAAGAACAAATGAACTTAAATAGTTAGATGAGATAGTACCAAACATTAAGGCTGAAAATGATGGATTGAGGTGTGTAATGCATTCATAGTGCAGGTTACTAAATTCAACTTTAGTTTGTATTCATATAGCAAGTCATGAACTAGGTTTGCAAAGTCAACCATTAGCAAACTGACCTTGCTCGTTCAATAGCTTCATTTTTCTTGGTTTCTGTGGCAGTTCTTTGTGCTCTGATATTCTTTATCATTTCCAACTTCGAACTTGCCAAAGGATCCTTGTATGATGGTGTCTTACTTCTTCGCCTCAACTTCTGGATTGGGCTTCTAGTATTCCCTTTTTCTGTATCACTGCTTCTTCTCTTAGAGGAGTCCCGTCTAGCAGACTGTGAACTACTACTTGGCACCCGCCTTGGCTTTCTTGCAGCTCCAGCTTGTGTGCCATGAAATTTACTAAGGCCAGAGTAAACTCTCTCTCGGTATTCCTAGCAGGAACAAAGAAAGTTGACTGATTGTAATGGGGGATGAAATATGTGTGAGTTCACAGCTGCAGAGTTGTGATTGAAATTTATATCACAAGTCATAATTAAACTTAACTCATGAGTCATGAGCATGCAATCAGCTGAAGAGCATAGAGTTGGCTGAATGATGAGTAATACTAGAAAGGCAGACAGCAAATGATGGAAGAGTATTTAGACAAGAAATATCAGAATATGCATACGTCCATATCAACTAATAATTTCACAGGTATATCAGGTCCCTACCAGATATTTCTGATGAAAGAAAAATTTATGACTAGAAAGTTATGTTATACAGCATGTCATGTCTTGGCCAAGCAGCATCATAAATTCTTGTTCCACAATTGATTTTTGTTTCGTGCATTGCTCTTTTTTTTTCATCCCTTCATTTACCACTAATCTAATGGTCCAGTATCAGAATTCAGGATCAATATTCATTGGAGGAGACATATAGCATAAAAAATACCAGAAAGAACTCACAGGATCAGCCCATTTCGCAGCAATGGCTTCTGATATTTTTCTTCTTTGTTCAAGAGATTTTGGTGCTCTTTTGCTACCTTTTGGCCTAGGCAATGTTTTCCTTTGTTGAACGCTCTCAGCCCATTCAATCTCAAGCTGTTGCCTTAAGATATTGTAGGAACCCCACTGCAGCTCTTCCTCGCCAGTGTAGCCTCTTCTAGAAGCCTCTGCAATTAAATTCTGCCATTCAAAATAACAACCTTCCTGCATCATTTGCTTCTCACGGCGTTTCTGCCACCCCAACCTAACTCCATGCCCAATTTTCTCCCTTGTCTCTTTGCTGTAAGAAAACAGGAAATAGTGCACAATTTTCAACTTCCAGTCAGAATCTTTTTCCCAGGTAAAAAAACAATGTAGAAGGCAAATTAAGATAGTTAGGTGACAGAACCTTTATTAGCGCTAGCAGCAGAAATGGTAGATTAAATCAGATTTGTAGCAAAAGAATCAAAACAGAGAATTACCCACCTCTGTGCATGTCCAAGGCTGGCTAGCTTCATCTTGATCTGCATAAGACAGATTTTGAGTGAATTATACAATTTAACATGTCAGTCCTATTCATAGAGTCAATCATATGAAAAAATCTGTGAAGCCATATCATGCATACCTTAATGATGTATCCAATACATTAGCTAAAACAATCTTGTAAAAGTAAAATTGTCCATGAAGATGAGTTGCACAAAGAAGATCATTTAACTTATGAATGGTCAGGAAAAGGAAAGGTCCATCTTGGATGAACCATAAGTAAATCGATTGAGAGAAATCATGAACTCAAAAGAACAAAGAAACAAATTAAAGGTCAAAAGATTCAATCAATTGCTAACTACAGTTTTTCTTAACATTTTGCACAACAAGTCAGATGCGAAGGCCAACGTCAATCATTGGTCATTGCAGTAAATCCTCCTGGCTACTCAAAATTAATTCCACCAAAACACCATAGACCAGTGTAATTGAACAATTTACTGTCAAAGAACAACCTCCTTGGCCGCTTTGTGAGAACCAGCCAGACATGGGAGAGTAAGATCTAGTTTGGTATTGCGGTAATGGTTGATTTTCAAAGTGTTTTTCACTTAAAAATGCATCAAAATAATATATTTTTATTTCTTTAAAAAATTATTTTTGATACCACCACATTAAAATGACCTGAAAACACCGAAAAATAATATTTTGAAGCAAATAAAAAATATCAATTCTTTTTAAAAACACTTTTGAAACGCAAAAATAAGCATAATCTTCTAAGCATTATTTTGGGATGTTTGCAGTTTTTAGGAAGAGTTTCAGCTGGCTAGCTAGAGAAGCCAGAATTTTTAAAGCAATAATCAAGAGACAAAGGGATTGAATGTCCTAGAAAACTTTGCTTAAGCTTGTATCAAAGTTTATTCATCTGAAAACTGGATCCAATTATAGAGTAGATTGTAAGCTTATCACATCATGCCAGGGGAATATATAAATTATTCTTACATGACATCACCTTAGGATCCTGCATTGCAAGCTTTGTCCTTTCTCTAATCTTCTGAAGGGTTTCTGCACGTGTATTAATATCTTTTAGTAACAGCACCAAATTACAAGTCAACAAATGAAGAAAACAAAATGACAAATGCAGAACTATGTATCTAGTTATTTCTTACCAGGACTATGTTTCCTGCCTTTGTTCCATGGCATGTTCCCTTTATTTGCATTAGAAATCCTTTTCCGTCTCAATTTTTCTTTGTCATCTAATGCCATCGAGTCTTCACCTGGAGAATCAACTTGAGCAAGCAAGGCATCTGAATTGGCAGCAATTTGTTCATTTTCAAGACTTGTTTTCCTTTTTCCATCCCCCTTGCGAACTAAAGACTTCGGTTCAAAGGTAGCAACAGCTTTGATCTGAAGTTTACTCCTATCAAAAGCATTTATCTTTCTACGGAATTTGATGGATTTCCCAAGGGAGAACAGCCTCTTATCATCACCAAAGGCAAATGGGCTTGAAAAAACTTTGCAATGAGCATTGGTTTGAGCCCCTAGTACACCCAGATGATTTGGCAAGGAAGCCTGAGAAGTAGCAATATCTGCCCACCGAAACCAACCATTAACAAATTCAGTGATACGAAAAATACTCCTAGAAGTTCACCGCATATAGGCAATGAAGACCCAAATACCCAAGAAAGTCCGAATAAAAGGAAGAAACTTGCATGCTAACATCAATCTTTTGTACAATTACAATACAAAAAATAAAAAACGGAAGTCAGCGGTGAGAGACAATAATGAAAAAGCACGTGAAAGAAAAAAGCAGAGGAATATCATACAATATGTAGCAAACGTCTTTGCTAACCGCAAAACCCTGAATTATAACAGCAAATTATGCAGATATAGAGTTAGAAGTGGCAATACTTTGAGTGAATATCTTGTAGCAAAAACCGTAAGGCTATCTGGGAACGGAAAAAATGCTAACTTACCATAATCTTGCCATAGTTATAAAGAAAAAGCACGAAGATTTAATAAGAAAGGCATGAAAGTAGAGGGGGGTAGAGAAAGAACCTAGTAAAGGCATTGATGAGAGGTCATTCAGCTAAAAGCAAAACCAATTAGCTCAAATGGGCACCTGTAATACATGAAGCTGTTGAGATTTGAGAAGCAGACTCAAGATTTTCTACTCTTATATGATAGAAAAAAATGTCAGGGGGAGTGAAAATGGGTGTGTAGTTTTATTTTTAAAGGAATGGAAGGAGGAGGGTAAGACGCAAAATCTTGAAAAGAAGTGGAGGAGACAGAGCGAGAGAGCCACACGTAGTGAAAGGGTGATGTCCGTCACGTCAGTGTAATGGTTGCTGAAGAGTAGCAGCCGCAGCCCATAGCCCATGGACTCCTAGTCAATCTGATAATGATCAATCTTAAAACCTTATGGGCTGATATTTTTAGATTTATAAGCTGATCCAGTTTTCACTTTTATGGGCTTTAGATTCGAGCTTTGGGGTAGATATAGAATAGCCCACACAAACCATGGCTGTGTGTAGCGCAGTGTAGTGTAGTATTATTACCGAATAATATAAATTATATTATGGGATTTTATTTACAAGCTTAAGTTTTTAGGTGAGATGGTTTCTTAATATAGTATCAGAGCTTTGTTGACCCAGCGGTCACGAGTTCGAATCTCACCACCCTCATTCTATTTGATAAAAATTAAGTACAATGTGATGTGGGTCTGTATAAAATTCAAGGTCAAAGAGCTTTCACTTGAGGGGGTGTTAAAGAATAATATAAATTATATTATGGGGCTCACCTACAAGCTTAAACTTTTAGATGAGATGGTTTATTAACATTAACCATGTTTTTAACACAAATCTCTAACAATAATATAGAGAGAGAGGCAAGGGGGATTTATTTTTACATACAATTGTTATCCCCTAAAAACATATTTATATTTTATGTTTTCTTTAATAATATTTATTTTTGAAAAAATAAAGAGCATAACCAGTTTCATTATCAATTTTTTTAGAGGCCACCTTATAGATCAAAACAATCAATGGTTCATTTATTGAAATTATTTAGTCATTCATGATCAAATAAATAAATAAAAATAATTCTTCAACAGATGTAAAAAATAAAAAATAAAGGAACAATAATTGAAGAGATTTTTACACGAACTTGCCTGCGTGTGTTCGAGTTATGCCCTTTTCTTCCCGGAACTTTCTTAAAAGGCGAAAAGGTTAATCGGTGTGCCCTTCAAGCGTCTGAGTTATCCCGGAACTTTCTTTTCTATTTCATGTATAATTATTGTTAAAAATTACTTAGTTCTGTTTTGCAATGCATTTTAAAAGTATTTTTAAAAAATATTTTTTGTTTATATTTTTATTTTAAATTATTTTTGGGTGTTTTTAGATTATTTTCATGTGCTGATATCAAAAATATTTTTTAAAATATCATTTCTATAAATTTCTAAACAAAAATCACTTTAAAAAATAATCACATATGTATTCTCAAACAGTCAGTCAATGATAGTGATATGAATAAAGAATCTCAAGTCAATTCAATTCAGATTAGTGTTTTTCTCATATAGTTTTAACTATATGAGAAATGCATGTAAATAAAAATCAGTTTGCATAATTATTCTGAAAATATAAAATGAAACTAAAGCCTTGAAACATAAATAAAATAGCATAAACAATAATTAAACCGGTTGTTTTTTAATGGTTATTTATTGAAGCACTTTTAATCTAATTCATATGATAATTAACTATTTATTTTTAAATTTTTATTGTTTATCTTTTATAACAAAGAGAGAGAGAAAAGCAAATGAAACTTGAAAACAACATATAAAAAGGAAATGAGCTGCTGCAAAATATGTAGAATATCTCTCATTAAAAAAAAATTCATATCGATTTTTAAAAGAAAAAAAATTATGCCAAATTAATTTTGATAATTAACACATGTAACAAAAGATTTGATAGTTTTTCTTAAAAAAAACAAATTCATGAAACATGGAATTTGAATAGTCTAAATATAATAGACCAATTAAAAAAATTATAAGCTAAACTTTATTTTACAAGAAACCCAAGTTTCAACCCAAACGCAAACCCAAGACCAAAATAAACTATTAAGAGATCATTATTTATGTATTGAAAAATTATTTTATTAAAATTCAAGTTCCAAGGCCTCAAGTTAAGAAAGCATATTTGACTTAGTTAAAAGTATATTTGAAAAAAAATTAATTTGTTTTTCTTTAAATTGAAAAAATTGAAAAAATTGGTATTTTTAAATCATTTTCATAAGTTGTTGTCAAAATCACTTTTAAATAATAATAAAAAAATATATATATTATTTAAATAAATTTCTAAATAAAAAATAATTTTAAAAATAATTTCAGCTACATTTTCTAAGAGACTTAAACCCCAAGCTTCTCCTCTCAAATAGATTTAACTAGTTAATTACCCGCACTAAGTTGCGGGCTGAATAAATATTTTTTATGATTATTGAGATTGAAATAATTAATGGATTTTGATATTTTAAAAATAAAATATAATATTTATACATGCAAGGTTTTTGAAAAAAAACAAAGAAAAAAAATATCAATTTTTAAATGATCATAAACACATACTAAAATTTAAAAACAAAGTTTATGAAAAAAAAATTTATCTCAACAAAAGAGAAAATAATAAAAAATAAAAACCAAAATTAAAGACACATATATATAGACATAGATAAAAATATGGACTATTTAGAACTATAAAAAATTAAAGGATTTAAGATAAAAAAAATTAAAAGTATAAGGGGTGAAACAAATACAAAAATATATTATCAATTTCAATCAAATGAAAAAATTGAATAAAGTTTAATATCTATACATGTAAGGTTTGATATAATGAAACACATGAATACATCCTATTATAACAACAGGAACATTAAATCTTTATCGACTAAAAATATAATTACTATTACTGCTAAAACAATAAAAACTATTGAATTACCTAGATGAAAAAATTGAAAACATTAGGAAAAGAGAAAATAAGAAAAAAAAAACTAAAATTATTATTTTTATTGTGTTAATAATGGTAAAAAACATCCATTGAAAGAAAAAAAAATCAATAACTAAAAAAAAACATTATAAGGAAAAAAATTATTTGATGTAAAAATTAATAAATAATAAAAAGAAAAAAAATCATAAGTGAAAAAAAATCAAAAAATTAAATTACCCGAATGAAAAAAATTGAAAACATTAGGAAAAGAGAAAGTCAGAAAAAAAACTAAAATTATTATTTTTATTGTGTTAATAATAGTTAAAAACATCAATTGAAAGATAAAAAAATCAATAACTATAACAAAAAAACAATTATAAGAAAAACAATTATTTGATGTTGAAATAAAGAAATAATAAAAAAAGAAAAAAATAATAAGATTAAAAAAACAAAAAAATGAAATAAATAAATAATAAAAAAAGAAAAAAATCATAAGAGAAAAAAAAATCAAAAAAAAAGAAAAAAAAAAGAAGAGGAAACGCTCCTAGCAGGGGTCGGAAAAAAAACGAACCCCTGCCAGGATATATAAATATAGTACAATAATCGAACCAACGACCCGACCCGAACTGAAAACAGAGCAATACTATTACAAATTCACAGTGATTTCACTCACATGCTTTAATATATTAGTTAATTTGTGTTTAACTTTATTGATATTTTTTATTTATTTTAGAATTAAAAATGATTAATATCTTGTAAGAAAGTCAGGTTGTCGATCAACCTTTGTTTTGTTCATATGAGCATGAGGTGATAAAATTTCTCCTCTCTCTTATTCTTTATGTCTTCTAATATTTTTTATAACCTCTGAAATTCTCTCCCACAGTCCCACTATCATCATCATCCACTTCGTTGCATCCGCTCCGCTACAAAAAAGCGCCCAATCCTCGCTCCCTTCACTTTCTTCGGCCCTTTCACTTCATTTCAATTCTCTCCACTCACCTCCCTTGACTCCCAGATCGGAAAATATCATCTTCTCCGATTCTAATCTCAATTCGGTACGCGCCTCCTCTTTGCATCCCTGGGCACACAGATTTGACTGCATTTTCATATTCTCTGATCTATCGTGCTTTTGAAAGTTTAAACTTTATTTCCCATGGGTATTGACTGGTACTAATGAATCTGCAAAGCTTCAATCTTTTTATCCATTGATTTGATGCATAGTTGATCCGTGGGTTTGAAAGTTTACGTTGACTGGAGGAGAGAGAGAGAGAGCTGGAGGATAGGGAAGAAGAAAAAAAAGAGCTCCCTTACGCGCGCGAAGCATCAAGAGAAAATGTCCGCTCTACAGTATTTTTACTCACATTTTACAGTAAATGTCTGATCTATTTTAGTATATAGGACGAGCTGTATGCTCGCAGCGATGCGTAGTGGTTTTTTAATTCAATATAGAAAATTAATTGTGTTTTATATATATTGTATTTTGTTGTGCTAAAAATTAAATTAGTTAAATTATAATTCATAAAATCTGTATAATTGAAATGGAAAGTGGTTCGTATATTTTGTAATTGTAGATAATATAGGTAATTTTTTTATGAGTTGCATTTTTTTTCTCAGTAATATTAGATCTGACACATTATAAATAAAAATATTGTAATATTTTTTTCCAGAAATAAATATATATTTTTTGCGTGCTATAATTAGTTATTTTAATGTTTAATAACTAAAATTGCAATAGATTAAAGTATGCTTGCCCGCGCATTGCGGTAGGATTTTTTCTATGTAGAAAACTAATTGATTTTTTAAATATTGTAATTAGTTGTTGAAAGATTTATCGTTTAAAAGGAACAATGCAATCGAAACGGGAATTGACTCACATATTTTTTAATTGTAGATTACCCAAGTAAATTTGTAATTTTTTTTAGTTTAATTTTTCCTCCGGCATTATTAGATTTAAAATATTAAAAATGAAAATATTGTAAATTTATTTTTAAGAAATAAATTTAAACAAAAGAGTTTCAAATTTAAATTCAAAGGCAATTTTTTTTAAGATTTATTAATCATATTATTATATTAAATGTATTTAAGAATATTGATATTATTTTTTTTAAGAAAAAAAATCCCAGGTCATTTCTCTCTCTCTCTCTCTCTCTCTCTCTCTCTCTATATATATATATATATATATATATATATATATATATATTAAGGTGATAATATTCAATAAATATTAAAACATATAATTAGTTTAACATACTTTATAGAGTAATCGAAATGGAAAGTGGTTCATATATTTTTTAATTGTAGATAACCTAGGTAAATCTGTCATTTTTATTTTTATGAGTTGCTTTTGTTCGCAAGTAATATTAGATCTGAGGCATTATAAATAAAAATATTTTAATTTGTTTTTAACATAATTTTTTTGCGTGCAATAATTATTTTTTTGCTGTCTAAAAAGAATAGTTTAATCGAAACGGGAAGTGACTCGCATAATTTTTAATTGCAGATAACCTAGGTAAATTTGTCATATTTTTTTATGAGTTACCTTTTTTCCCAGTAATATTAGATTTGACACATTGCAAATAAAAATATTGTAATATGTTTTTAGGAAGATTTTTTTTGCGTAAAAACCAAAATATTGTAATTGTTTTTGAAGAAATAAAGTTTCAAAAAAGAGGACAAAATAAAAATTTAATAACAGTGGAAATAGTAAGAACTGGTTAGACCATATTTATTGTAAAAAAAACTCCATAATTTTTTTTTATAAGATTTATTACTCATATTATTATATTAAAAGTGCGTGTGTGTGTGTGTGTATCAATCTTAAAATGATCATTAACGCAAATTAAAATGTATAAAAAAATTAATAACAGTAGAAATAATAAGAACTGGTGAGACCATATTTATTGTAAAAAAAACTCCATAATATTTTTATTTTATAAGATTTATTACTCATATTATTATATTAAAAGTATTCAAGAGCAATGATAGTAAAATTAAATAAATATCAAAGAATATAATTAGCCTGACATATTTAGAAGAAAACAAAACTAATATATAATCATTATCATTATTTTGAATATCTTATCAATAATAATATTAAATTATGTGACTTGAAGGGGAAAAATAAATCATAATAATTATCAATTTTTAAATAATTACCAGCACACAAAAAAATTGAACATTAAATAAAAACTTAATAACATTAGAAATGAATAAAATAGGAACTAATTTATTCAAACAATTTTTCTGAATTCTTTATCCTTGACAACTCTTTTTCATGCAAATAGAAAGTTTGTAGAAAAATTCATAGCAAGCAATAGTTGATCTGTTAACTTTACAAAAACCCCAAAACCCTTCTGCACTCCTCCTCAAGCATATCGTAAGATTTTTTGTATAATACATATTTATAATAAAATAATTAAAAAAAAGGAGACCAACAACCGACAATATTTCTGATCATGCAAATAGAAAGTCTGTAGAAAAATTCATAGCAGCAATAGTTGAGTATTAACTTTACAAAAATCCCTACTGCACTCCTACAGTAAGATCTTTTGTATAATAAAATAATTAAAACAGAAGAGTACCAACAGCAGCGATTCATCGAGACTTATTGCCAATAAATAGTGGCAATGAGTCTTGAGCAACAGATGATTTACTGAGTGCATGTCTGATCCCTTTTAGTTTCTTTAGTAATATGCTAAAAGTAATATTTTATTTTTCAATTTTTGCTATATAACTATATAAAAAAACTCCAATCTTTTAAAATATAATAAAAAGTTTTGAGTTTCACAAAACATGTCAATCAATGATTATTTGAGATTGATTTTTGAGCATTTATATATTTTTATACTTATTATGCTAAGTATTTGTAATAAATTTATTAAGAAAACTTAACATAATGAGTGAATCAAAACAAGGTTCATTTATGGAGATTATTTAGTCATTCATGATCAAATAAAAAACAATCTTCAACACACACACACACGTATTAGCCACTTAACCGTGTTTTGTCGCGGGCAGAATCATATTTTTTTCAACGTCAAATATATTAATTGTGTGCGAGTTTTTTTAATATAATATAAATTTGGAAAAAATAATAATTTTGTGCAAAATTCATGTGGAGTGTGAATTTTCTATAATATATATGAATTTTAAATCGATATAAATTTATATGTTTAGTAGGTTTCAACGAAATTACCAACATAAAATTATCATCAACATTAAAAAAACAAGAAGATTTTGATACTTGAATTAGGAATTGAAATAAAAACCAATATATATAATCAGTTTCAATTGAAGGACACGATTGAAAACAATCAAAATTTTCAATGAAGAAATTAGGAATAAAACTGAAATCAAATGAACAGGGACAATAAAAGAATCAAAAACATGAAGGATTGTCATGTATTATCAGCACTTCACCAACCACCATCACAGGAGGCAGAGAAAATTGCAGCGCACTCGGTGACACGGCGAACGGGCACTTTCCACCACCTATCAAATCACACTCGCTGCCTAAAAGGTGTGTCACGTGAAACATTGTTGGTCCGTCAGTACGACGCGCCTGCAGTAAAATAAAATAAAAATTAAAAATATAAAATTACCTAAACACCCTTGTCCCCACCCACTAGCCTTTGTTTTTTTTGTCTTTTTTAAGGGTATGTAAGTAATTACACTACGTACAAATATGTGAAAACTCGAAAATACTCTACGTCAGCCTTAGTCTTTTTGTCGGCTCCCAAGAGTAAATAAGTGGTCTCACTGTGTAATAAAATATTAAAAAGATCAGAACACCCCTATACCAAGGATTAAATTTTGGTTATTTTAGAGATAAAATAGTAATTTTATTATTGAAATCTAACTGTTTATATATATCTATAATAATAACAAGGAAAACGGTGGGGAAGAGAGATTTTACACGAACTGGCCGGCAAGCGAGGCTTCCTTTTGTACACGGGAATTGACTTGCGAGTCAATCCCGGAAATTTCTTAAGAGGTTAATCCCTCGAAGCAGCACGCCTGTGTTTGTGCTTTCAAACGCTTATGAAACCAATTAACGCCCATGATGATGAGAGGTTCATTCAAATTCCATCATTTTGTCTTTGACATTTATTTTATTTTATTCTCTCTCTCCAGATTGAGGTATCAATGGGAACTAAAGCCCAAAATGGTGGCAAGGCACTTGGCTTAATGATGTTGTTTGTTTTTGCCGTGGTAAAAACCATGTTACATTATTATTTAAAATATAAAAAATTGTTTGAAAGTAATTATTTTATACATTTTCAAATAAAAAAACAATTTAAAAAGCTAATTTATAGGTGTGGGACCATGACGCCTAATACGAAAAGCAGGGTCGGGTCTCACTTTGTTCTTGCTGACCCCTCTCTGCACTAAAAAACAAATGGTTTAGCAATGAAGTCATTTTCAATTGCCGTGTCTCTTTTGAAAATTATAAAAAAGGTGGGGGCTAAATCGCAGTTTTATAAAGTATTGTGAAATTGCAAGCTATCAAACACTATTTAAATGTTTGAATATTTGACAGAAACTTTATTTTGTACCAAAAATGCCCTTAATTATTAATTGTTAACAATATAATTAAATCACACAATTTTTTTTATAAAAAAAATGGCATCGATTGGGATAGTCAGACAAGAGAAATAGGTTGCACGCGCAACACCCTCGCTAATGAATCCACAGTTTTTAATTGGTGCCTAGGCGTGTGTTGATGGTAGCATATTAGTTGGCCTTTAACAACTCTTTTTTCCTTATTCACTCATTGGTATTATTATTTTTAATTTGAAAAATATATTTTATAGATCTAAATGTTCAAATAAAATCTTGATTGTCTCGGGTTTTACAAGAATTGCATGTCTTGACTTGAGTTCTAGACTTGTGTAGATCTCAAACCCTTTAAAAAAGTGCATTGTTATTTATTCACCGTATCAAATTTGGTCTATATTTTTTTATTTTATTTTATTTTGAATCCCTTTTATTTTCTTGATATTTTCTTGGTGTTTTTTTTTTTTTGCTGAAGGTCATCATCATTAAAAAAAATTTAAAAAATAATTCATATACCATCATATAAATTTCTTTTTTTTTAAAAAAAATGTTCAAACGTTTTTTTTTTCCTCGCAAAAATTAGTATAGCCCGCGGAAAGCTTACTAGTGGGGGATGAAAATGAAGTCAAAATTGGTTGACGACAACATCGAAAGCAGGTGGTGATTAGCGGGTGTTTTGGACGAACAATCCGGGGATTAGGTGCCACATTTCTTGAAATTTGTGCTCGAAAAGTGTTTAATAACCCATGTGAAAAGATCTTAGCCTTGATCCCATTTAAGATTAAGCTTTCAAGATTATATTCCTCAGGCTTGAATCTCGCAATCCATCAATGCCTTTTATCAGGCATCTGGCCGGTCACGGGGGGTTCTATATGTGTTTATATATATATATATATATATGTATGTATGTATGTATAGTATAGTATGTATGTATATGTATAGTATATATATATATATGTATAGTATTGGTATAGCGCTTTTTCTTCTTCCGAAAACAGCTAATGATTTTATAAATCTCCACGATATATTTCCAAAACAGCACACCAGACATTAGACGAAAGCATGGTTGAGCCATGGCTGGACGACCAAGTCAATCACCAGAACTTCTCGATCACTCAACAACGACGCTTTTTGATTTTTTCAAAGTAGAGTAGAAACCCACTATAGGGTGCAGGAGACTAGTGTTAAGGAGGCAATAACTGTGATATTGTAACAGTCATTAGTTATGTTGACCAAAAACTTAAAAACAGGACCGTTTTGACTGGCTCAAGAGTTTCAATTGCTCGAGCAACACGGCCGGCTCGGTCCCCAGTAGCAGCAGACAATTTGGTATTCAATTAATTGTTGAACTTGTGTTCAGAGAAGGGGTTCAAGTCTGGCATGCGTCCAAGCAACCTCGTGGAGACCAACATGGCTCTGGCAAGCCACCAGCAGACTTTGATTTTATGGTGGGGGGGCTTCGTTGATCTGGGAAAAATTATGCACTCAAGGAAATTACAAGGAAGAAGGCACAATTTCTCATGGCAAATCAACTTGTCGCACAGCAATGTGACGAAGATTAGTTCTGCGTAAAATAAATGGGTTCCATAGCCAGAGCCTCCTGTTTCTCGACGAGGGCATCTCCTGCAAAGTCTCATGATGTGGATTTGTATAAAATAAAGTAATTTGATATATTTTAGATTAAAAATCAGAAATTTAGACACCGCTGCTTGACAGGCGATATAAATTGTTTTAGATTCCTCGATAACCTACTTTTATTTCAAAAATTAGTGCTGATGCATGTAAAATAGAAGGAACCATTGGCATGCGTACACCAGAAAGGAAGTACACTTTAGTCAACTTACAGCAATACCGCCACTCTAGGACAAAATTAAGAGGTTGATTAGTAGCAATAATAAGTAATAACGATTGAATAATTTTGGGTTTCAAATTTTTAATCCAATTACAATTTGAAATCAAGACATGATCCTGTTACACAGCTGCTTGACAGGACTTTATTATGGAATGCTAAATGTTTTATCAAGTTTAAAGGGGAGAAGGGAAGCACATGAATGTAAGAAAGGTCAAAAAGATGGAGCACCGCGCCACCTCCTACAGTAGCAGACGTAACTTTTCTGTGAGTAAAGAAAGGGACAGTCTTTCTGTATTTGTAGGGTAAAGAGACTCTGGCCGGCATTTGTTTGCTTAATTTTAAAAGTCTTAATGTTCAAAATTCAGACCCAAGAATCGTGGTCTTCTTCTTCTGTTCCTCTTCAAAAGTCCAAGCCACCGGTCTTTCAATTCTGATTTACCATTCTTATCGAACACACCCAACCATTTTTCCACTTTCCAGTTTATGTTACTTTTCTTAGTCTGCTTTTATACATATGTTCATTCTAAGAAATTTCATTTGAGTTTTGAAGCGTTCTTTCACTGTCTCTTGTAATTCTCAACTGGGCCTGCTCCTCTGCTCATTTACAGTCATAAAGTTCGAGTCTTTGGTGTTACAATTTGTTATCCGCCATGGGAAGATTGGATGACTCGGCAACAGTTGAAATAGCAGGGAAGATTATGATAATAGCAATCATAGTTCTGTTCTTGGTGGTGGTTTTTATTATCTTTCTTCATCTTTATGCAAAATGGTTTTGGTGGCGCGTTGAAGAACCCACTCAACCTCAACAATCTCGCCGCCGCCGCCGCCGCCGCTTCGTCTTTACACCTGGTCAAGACCCAGTAAGAAGAGGGCTAGATCTCTCTATACTAAGATCCTTACCAGTAGTGGTTTTCCAGTCTAGAGATTTCCCGGATGGACTAGAATGTGCTGTTTGCTTATCTGATGTTTTAGAGGGAGAAAAGGCCAGGTTGCTGCCTAAATGCAACCATGGATTCCATCATGATTGTATTGACATGTGGTTCCAGTCTCATTCCACTTGTCCTCTTTGTAGAAGCTCAGTAGCGCCACAAGCTCAAGGCTCTAGTGGTACCAATAACCTCAATGATTTGGAGCTGAATATTCAGTCTCCAGAGGAAATTTTGATTTCTGGGTACTCAATGGAATCTCCAGATTTTCCTACAAACGTGTTGTTTTGGGGGGATCAGACTCAAGTAAGCACTGGTGGTGGTTCCATGGAAGAAGGACCTTCTTCAGCATCTTCTGCACCTTCATCTTCAGCTGGTGGGGGGCATGATGAGATGCTTGTCATTGATGTTCCTGTGCAAATTACTGATAATCTCGCTGAAGATCAGGAATCCAAGTTGCCAACGCCTACGCGGCTGAGGTCATTGAAGAGACTCCTGAGCAGGGAGAAGAGGGTACCTCCTAATTGTTCCACTGGTTCTGTTGATGTTTAATCCAGGTCTTGAAATTAGCTACAGATGCCTGAAGATATAGCATTATCTCGGCATCATTGGGTTCTGCCATTTTGAGAATCGGTGTTTCTTATTGGAGATGAATGAGACTTCTTTGGCTGATTAGCTCAGTGTCATGTGATTCTTGACGCTGAAATGGCAAGGTGTGTAATTAGCCTGTTGTGCAAGTTCTTGCTGGTAAGTCTGGTCTCGCCACAGACGTTTGTATGAAATGAATATATTGGATTAGAAGAGAGTGGTAGCCCACCAGGCTTCTCTGCTTAAATAGATGAACCAACGTATCTCTTTCAACAGAAGATGTAATTCTGCAACTTTTCTGTTCCAACGCTGATTCATCTATTATAGAGCCGTTAATACATTTGTTCCTTGTTTAAGCTTTTATGATTCACATGCCACGGGTTGAATGCACTTCAGATATGTATGAAATCATCGATATATTGCACAAAACTGGGTTGCATCAAGTGTTGGACAGGCTCCAGAGATGTTGAAACTTCCCTTTCGAACTCATCTTAGAACATCCCGCTTTTCTAATGTCAAACAAACACAGTAAAGTGTTTTCTAGTTTAATGGCAAATAAACACAGTAAAATATTTTCCAGTTTATTTATTTTTCATAACACTGCTAAACAATTCAATTTTTCCATAATTCACTTTTCAAAATAAAAGCAGAAAAACGGCACTTACATGACTTGAAATTGCATACAGTTGGCATCCATCTTTGTTGTGGATTTGGATAGCTTCCTTTGCATCAGTCAAAAACCAGAGATAGGCCGGATGGGCAACACCAGCACTCTTACCATATAAGTTGAGTTTTATACCTCGTTTTGTATTGAGAAGATTCAATTGATTATTTATTTTTTATTTCTTAGATATACTAATAAAAATATATTTTTTAAAAAAATAAAAATAATCTCTCTGTCCTTTTTCACAGCCCATCTCTTGCTTTATTTCGCAGCTCTTTCCCTTTCGGTCTCTTTTTCTCTGTCAAATAGTGGAAATTCCTTCATGTTGAGACTTGGGAGTTGGAGAAGTGTTTCAAAATGGATGAGGTGTGAGTCATCCTGGCGTGTTCAATTTGATAAACTCCTGCAATTTAGGATAAAATATGGATAAAAATAGAAATAAATATTAAAAAGGAGCTTCATTGCTCATAAAAACAAATTAAACAATGATGCTCCATACCTAAATAATTACTCGGAAATGCCTTGGTGGCTATTCGATTGATAAGAAGAACATTCTTCGACCTCGGATTTCAAGTCTCACATATGCTGCTGGCTTCTAACATAGGAGCAAATCCAGGATCATTGGCGTTGGAGGGGGAGAGGATGTGTCCTTTTTTATTGGAGGGGCCAATTTTATATTTTGGAGGGTGGAAGTTGTAGAGATCTTCGAGAGAGAAGGCTCGCAAATTTCATTCTTTCAAGGACTCAAAATCAAGATCTTCTAAAGAAGAGGGACCAGGTAATTATCATTACCAGAGAGCGGGTCTGCTTCCATTGGATTCGTTCCGGTCCAGTGAGAGTCTAACATATTTCACATTTGATTATCCTCCCTCGAACCACCCCAAGTTCCAGCCTCTGACAAAAATGTGGTGATCACCACCATTTTCTTTATCAAAATCAAAAAACTTGGGGGTACCAAAAGAAATATGCACGTTACTTTTATGAAAACAACAATAAAATTAATTATTTAGTACAATATAGTAACTTAGAAGTTTACTTTATCCTGTGATGTCAAGTTTAAGTCCTGTAATAACAAGCAAGTGCATGCCCAGCAGGAGAGTCCCCTCTCCTTCCCAGCACGAACCTAGGTTCGATTCCCGGTGGCAGTGGGAGCTGGAGAGGGTACTCTTCTCTTGATCCTGGGTCTATCCTTGCATGGTATTCCTGTCATCATCGCGGTGTTTTACATGCTCCTTTGGGCTTACAAGGTGTTCAACTGAGCTGGGGAATAGTTGAAGTGCACGTAAACTGACCCGGACACCCCGGTCATAAAAAAAATTAAGTACTGTAATTACTAATATAATAAAATTATTATGACATACAGATTAATAATAAAAAACAATAAGAGAAAGGGTACAGAACGCAACATCATATTGATTGGAAACAATTCGAGGCAACGAAGTTCCGGGCATGGTTGGAAAAGCATCGCCATTGAATAATGAAGCTTTTGGCCATTGAATAATGAAGCTTTTGCAATCGACGACCACGTCGCCATCCCATGGACAACGTTGGATCATTTGCGGCTGAATTATCTGCCAGGAACAGCTGTTACCAGACATGTTTCCAAGATTTATAGATCCAACACTGCGCTAATGTCACTGTTCTTGGAGCTGGAGTCTGAAGCACCGCCGAATCACACAATATAATACCGATCCGTTTCGCTTCCCCAAAAGGACCAGTGTTGAGATCACGTGGTAGATCCACATGACCTTCGAACAAATGTTTTTACAAAGCAATCAAAATCGTCAGGGTCACTACTCACTAGTCATGTAACAGTCACATGATCCCACTGCTATCAGATCCCAATTGGACTTTCTACTAGTAATTTGAAAGAAGAAGAAATCAGTGAAGTTAGATATATGAACTACTTGTACTAAAATGAACCACTTGTACTAATATGAACTACTACATGGTCTCGTTCTATTATATCAGAGATCATTCACTTGCCAACATAACAAAGAGCAAACTACCAACAAAATGAAGTCACACTGTAGAGCGCTGGCTGCTCTTGTTCTTATTCTTTCACTACTTTTTTCTTCCTGGTTAAACAAAGCTCAAGCAGGGGATCGTTCCATGGCGCCACCATCTACCACTTCAGTGTCAAGCAAGGCTTCAACTTCACAAGCTTCCAAAGATTTGCAAGCAAATAAGAACCCATTTAAGAAAATTGGTTCAAGCTTCAGAAGAATACCTCCGAGCAATTCAAATCCCACACAGAACAAGTAACTCACGAGAACAAACAGTATCAAGACCTTTTCCACCAATTGCAGTTTTCTCGTAATTGATTTAAATACCCTGTTTTTTTGTCCCAGGTGCAAGCCTTCACTGGGCAACGGAAAGAATCACAAACCGGAATATTCAGAGCCTCTGCAGCATTGAGTGTAGATGCTCTTTTTTTCTCTTCTTAGTTAATGTCAATAGCCAAAAGTAGTTGCAGTTCGTATCGCATTTACAATTTTTTGCTACCATAGGGACAGAATTAAGTTTTGCAGTAAAATGTAAACCCATCAATTTCTTATATGTAAAGTAAATGAAAATTTCATCTGTTATTTGAAAAGGTCTATGATTCACACATTCCAGTCTACGACAAAATACTCTTAGACTGAATAAACTTTGAAGCCAAGAGCAAGATAAAAACTGCAATACATTAACAGAACTTGCACCTTCACTCCAGTACTCAACAATCTTCGCAACTAAATTGCTACACTATATGCTCTACGCAACAAAAGTGAGGCCTTACAAAAGTGTCAGAAGTAGAGAGTTCATACCATCAAACTTTCAACTTCTTTCTTGAAGCTTTAGATTGCTCCTCTTGTCCATGTCGTTTGTTCTTCTTCAGGTCAACAGACAGAAAAGGTTTCTGATTTACACTCCCTGATGCTTTCTCAGAGGCACCACCATGACCCCTCTTGTGCTTCTTGTTTTTCAGTTTCATGACATCATCAACCACAGCATGTTTTACGTATTTCTCTGATGAGGCCAAATGATGATCAATCTCTTTCCTCACATCCTTTATTCCTTTTGTGAGTGATGTGCTCTTGGAAGTATCAGCAAGGAAGGAGTCACTTTTTGATGACTTGGCCTCACCAGATCCAAATGCAGCATAAAACTCTTTGTAAGTTGATTGTTTCGATGCTTGTCTTGATCTCCACTGATCAGGCCGGTTAGCATATCTGTCATCGTAAAGCAAAGGCAAAGGGAAACCAATATCAACACAATAGTCAACTAGCAAAACCAGCCAGCAAATGCCAAATGCTCCTTAAGTATCAACTATCATCTTGTTTTCCCCATTGCATACTGCCCATGTAAATTAATTTCAGATCACAATACAGGGTCCTAATTGGAGGGAGGGCAAACCAGAAAAATCTTATC
Source organism: Salix exigua (assembly GCA_032356905.1). Taxonomy (NCBI): domain Eukaryota; kingdom Viridiplantae; phylum Streptophyta; class Magnoliopsida; order Malpighiales; family Salicaceae; genus Salix; species Salix exigua. Next base: position 5,985,510 of record CM063590.1, on the reverse strand, counting down.
ATGGCTCTTATTACCCATGAACAAATGCAAAAGGCAAATAGATTTCACATGAGAACTGATCACCTTAGGAGCTCGATATTCTAAACTAAATTATTTCACGTAACTTACCCATCAATATCTAATTTTCTTAAGAGGTAAGGGCCTTGCTTGGTCTTGGGAAGCTCACTTTGCACGGATAACAAGTCTGATGCTATAGCTTCTCTTAGTGACAAATTACTGGCATTGAAGCACTTTTCAACAGTAAATGAACCAGAAGAGTGCATTGCGAGCTCTCCAAAATGTCCTCGTAACCTTCAGAAGTAGAGTAATCAACATAAGACAAAAGGAGAAGAGAGAAATGAAATGAACAACCAGCGAAGTAGAAAATTCAGTATTCAGAATTGATTAAAAATAAGAGTTCTATGTTGGATTCCCGTATATGAATTAATCTCTGGATCCTTGATAGTAAAAATCCTGAGATATAAACCACATATTTTCAAAGAAAATAGTACATTCAAGATTGACCTTGCATTACATGTCACCAAGGGTAGAAGGGCTAAACTTAGTTTAACTTTGTTCCCAAAATGAAGGAAAAACAACTACATGTGAAGGTGTGAGGGGGAAAAATAATTACAAAATTGGAAACTGATTCTATCATGGTTTAACTGGAAAATATAAAACTTTTACCCCAAAGTTACCCTTTTTTCCCCAAAGCAGCTCCTTCAATTATTATTCAACCAAAAATAAAGGAACTAGGAAGAAATTAAATCTCCTGAAAAAGATAAACCACCAATACAGTAGGCATGACATACTTATTAATTAGTCTGTGCTTTAGTTTTCCAGACGCATTGGAATCTAGAAATGCTTCGATTGTACGAGCTCCCCCTGCATCCTTTGCAGCTTCAAGGACATGGTCAACTTCCATGGATGTGAGACTTGTAATATAAGGCTGTATGAGTTGCTGCCAAAATACCAAATATGAAACATTAAAACAAGGAATGAAAAGATTTCCAAATATCTCCAATAGAAGCCAATTAAGTTAACTGAGCATGTTGGAGGTTCCTAGCACGCCATGATAAAATAAGATAAATATGAATATTAATTGCAGTGATGAACTTCTTAGTAGTCAGATCATAAGAAGCACATTCGAAATTTTACAATACCTAGTTCCAGAAGCAGTTTTTGAAGAGAGAGATCGATGCACGTATGAACACATGTGTGTGTGAATATAGTCAAGAATATGAAGGCATGAGGTTAAAGAACTAGGTAGGTTGTGAAAGACAATGTGTAACCCTGTGCAGTTTTTGAAGAGAGAGATCAATGCACGTGTGGATACATGTGTGTGAATATAGTTAAGAATATGAAGGCATGAGGTTAAAGAACAGGGTAGGCTGTGACAGACAATGCGTAACCCTGTGCAGCTTCATACCATCTTTATTGTTTGGTTCCCCACATACCTCTTTCTACAGGGGATATGATTACCACCCTCCCCTCTGGTGAGAATGATCTGTTAAGTACCCAAATAAATAAGCTTCACTATAAGCTACAGCAATCAATAAAAGAATACACACTTAATTGTTTTGAAGCACAGAACGAAGAACAGACAATCTGAATAAGAGTTCAGCAAGCAAGGGCTGATGAGAAAATGAAGCAATTATAGAAAGACAAGCCTCGCAGGCTTTGAGCTAGCTTCAATCCTAAATAGACACAACAATGTCAAATCATCTGCCAGACTTCTAAGTTGGTAAAGAAAATAAACCACACCAGAGCAGAAAACACCAGTCACTTTCCTGTTTTCCCAGCCAGAGGCTTTTTTACAAGAACCAATTACAAACAAACAAAAAGAATATTTCCTTGAAAACTCAAGGACTCAAACCAACAAACCCAGATTCATGAATTCCAAAAGAAGGACAAGAAGATTAGTAATAAACCAACTGTATTTGTATTAGATTGAATTCATGAACTAATATATCAAGGTGGGTTTGAAGAAACAAATACAAGGGTTCAAGATTGGTACAAAGCAAAACTAATTGACAAAGGCAAACAACCAAGTCCACTAGTAAATCTGTCTACGCTAAGTCTCCAGCTCAAGATCAGTAGAACAAAAGCACAGAAGCAACTGTGCATGCGTGGTAATACAACCACTTTCTAATCATTAAACTATGATGGAGCAAATGGTTGTAGAATTTGCGAGTGGTGATGGCTGTGAGAAAAAATGGAACATTGGTTGAGTTTGAGAGCAGGACAAGAACAAGGGACCCAGTACTGTAAAATTTGTAAATGTATGTTAAATGTCTAAGTACACCAAGAGCACAGACCACACTTGCAAGCACATAAAAGAAAAATCAAATTTGAGAGGCAAATGATGGGTCCGTAGCATAAAGATTGCACAGCTATCAATCCAAATGCATACTATGCAAGGAAAAATATTTGCTTCAAATCTGTCCTGAATGGAACCAGTCACAAAATGGCCATGTATCGATTGGTGAGGGTGTTGGTGTTGGCATCATTAGGCACAGTTGCTAGGCAACATCCAACAAGTCAACATAACATAGGATGCTGGTCACTAAAAATGGAAAGGAAAGAAACGGAGCTTCCTTCTTTTAATTCACAAGCAAGACGCATCAATCAACATGAGACCATCCATTCTCTGACAAAAGAGGGACTGCTTCCAGTGCTCCATAAGCATGATTCATCATTAGTCAAAACAAAACCAGAGGCTCACAGCAATGGCTTTGTTTTCCTATCATTTTTATTGTTTTGCTCTTAAAAGCAAACATACAACAAAGTCAAGTTAATGGACTTGAGCAATTACAAATGCAGAAATGAGGCAAAAAAAAACTTACATTTTGAAATTTAAAAACTGTCTGCAGAATCAGAGAGCCCATAACATGGATCTTGGCGCCACTTGGCCACTTCCAATTGGATTTTTCCACACAAGCAAAGTAACTTTCAAGAAACAATATTCGATCAACAACAAACCTCGGAGACTCATTTGGCAAACATACTGCATCAGCAAGGGCCTTACAGACCTACAACAAGTAACAGGAATGCATGACTGCCACTGTTCGATTATGCACCAGTGTGTATATTAATAATGATTCTTTCCTTTTCTTTTAAATACATGTTAGTGTAATAATCTAACATAAATTGTTTTTCATCAACTTGAAAAAATAATCAATTTTGTTTCCTAAAATTATTTCAGAATTTTAACATATGCATGCATCAAAATAAATAAAAAATGTCAAGCAAGAAAAGGTGTTTGAGTAAAAAACCTCGCGTTCATGTATGTGAAGCCTTTGACTTGTAGCAATAAGAGATGCAATAACTCCTGACCTCCCCATTTCAAGAAGATCCCTAAATTTTGGACCAAGTTCCTCCCAGATAAACTCCATCTAGTAGTCAAGAAGATAAAAATACTGCATCAGAACTCAAAGAAACTGTAACTTCTTGCACCGTGAATTAGTTGGTTGTTGAGTATAATGGCTAGCTAAACATGGCAAAATTGTACTAGCCTGTTAATGTGCCAGAATAACTTGAACTCATGAAAAAGAACTTCCCATAATATTACAGCCTAATCTTGGTGCAAAAAGGTAAGTTGTGCTGAGATTTAGGCAAACATTCAGAAGTAGAGAAGTAAGAACTATAGGCTGAGTTAAGAGAGATGCAATCGTATAGAACATACTTGTTCCTGATCTCTTGCATGAGAAATGAGGGCTTGAACGACAAAATTGCCACAATGATGGGATGAAAGCTCAAATAGAGATTTCCTGAAAATCTTTGCGAACATTTCATCATACAAGCTTTCAGGACTCACTGCCAGGATTACCTGTAGATTTGGGAAACTTATAATTATCAAATTTACAAATAGCTACTATCTAGAGAGAAAAGTTCACATGTTACAGCATACACCCTTGACAACAATGTGTGATTATCCAAAAGTCCAAACCACTTCACATGACAGGTCCTTAAAAAAAATATTACAAAATAAAAAATCAAATGCATGGAACTTGCAATCCTATGGAAGCAGCAATGTTATTGTTACCATGGAATAGCTTGCTCAGATAAGTGACAGTTGGGTTAAGTGTGTCAACAACCAGATAGTAGAATAATATAAACAAAAAAATAAGAAAATTGATGGCATTTCAGGACTCACAGTAGCAGAGCAATTTCATAAGAGGACACCTACAGATACTAAACATTTTTAAACTGTTTACAGGTAAAATGATAAAAATTGCACCTGGGAGATAAATTTTTAGTATAACAATTTGGTTTACATTGAAAGTTTATTAGTATCTGTAAGCATACTTGTGGTTGTAAGAACAAATGATGAGGATGTGTCTGTATATTAGAATCTTTTCATTATGATTCAAACTTGAAAAGTGTAGAAATAAACGCACCTTAATCAAGCAACCCAGGAGCACAATGTAAAAACAAGTAATCACATTGATACAGATGCAATTTGAGGATATGACATGATACATAGGATGCATGTGTCTAATTAACGGATCACAATGATTTGCCGAATTAACAATTTGATATGTTACTCACCTCCATTAGGTGGCTACACGCAGCTTCTTTCATTAATTCTACAATGTCACCAACCGCTGTCATTTCTATGAAGTTTCCTTCCGTTAAATTTTCTTTTCTACAGTTGAGTAGGACCGGAATTATCTGTAACAATTGTTGATCATGCCCAGCAAATAACTTCAAAGCTGTCTGCCAAGAGCAAAATGCCAATTAAATAGCAAGACCTTGATTAAGACAATTAAATCATATGAATACATTAAACCAGCAAGCAAGAATTTGCAGGACTCAAGTCACTTAACAGAGTGCAACAAGCACCAGCTCATCATGGGAGGTGGCGGTGTGTCTATGGATATGGGGGTGACAGAGTCTCTGAGCACAATGAAAAAGAAAAGCAAGAATAGCTTTCTAAGCTTAAGATAGTTAGTTGAAGACTGGCATGATGATTTTAAAAACTCAGACAAATCTTCTGGAGACTGTATGTCTCAGCTTAGAACTCCTAAATCAAGTAATAGCCACTTATTCTTCATATTTCCATACAACATCAATAAAGCATGCAACAAAGATACAGCATAAGGAGATTCAGGGGAAACTTTCCAACATGCCTGCAAAACCAAACTGCTGTACTGATCAACTAGAAGGGATTTCACATCTTCTTCACTACATTTCAACATTCCCAATACAAGAAACTTGAGTAAACCAGGGAATCCTTGATGACGATATGATAAATTGTTCCCAGGGGCTGAAGAAGCGCTGAGGTTCAAACGCTCTGCCAAAATCATTGATGGTTTTGCTCGATGGAACTCTGGGGAATCTAACGGCACTCCTCCACAAAGACAAAGAAGACTTCGGAAAACATGAGATCCATAGCAGTTACACATCATATCGAAAGGACTATCTACAATTACCTGACAAGGATCAAATCAAATATAACATGAGATCCAAAGCGATTGCATATCATAATTGGTTATAGTTACCTGACAAAGATCAAATCATATTTAAAGGGAAAGCAAGTGTCATTAAAAACCATACTCTACTTAGTCATTTACTTCTTCTATGGAGGAGGAATTGGCATTTTTTTCCATTTCGCCAAACAAAAACTGCCACTTAATTAATACCTTGCATAAATTAGTTAGAGTCTCTTCAATAACAGAATAAGCCTCATCGTCTTGAAGTTGCATGGCTAGAGACTTGAAAGCTGTCTCAGCAACATGAGAACCGGACCTATCCATTGAAATTAAAGGAAAGACCTTTGCACAGCCTCGGAGGAAATCGCAAAGATGGTCCACATTACAGCCCTCAAGTAGGATTTGCAGAGTGTGGCTTATATAATAATCAGTTGCCAGCTCAAATTCTTTGCCTTTAGCTTCTTCAAGAGCATTGCCACATATAACCGGACGCTCCTCCAAATCAACCCCGTCACTTTCAAAAAGATTTACAATCTCTGAAAAATATTTGGTTGTTTCAGGATCAACCTGTTTCCTACAAGCAAATTCCACTATTCGGTCATGCATAAGAATTTAAAAGATATTTCCAAAAAAAAAAACAAAGGTAAGGCAGATGGTACTGTACCTTACAATTGACGGCTGTGGCTCAGAGAAAGTGTTTTGATATTTTGATGAGTTTTTGGGTTTCGCAGTTCCATCAGTCGCCCGCCCGGAAACACTTTTGTTGGAATGATCAGCATCAAAACCAAAACTGCCATTCTTGGTCTTCCTGCTCATACCCTTGTTCTTACTGCCCTGATTATATGATTTATCCTCCCTGCCCATCAAGTTATCTTCCACCAAATTACAGCAACTCCTGGCTCTTCTTGATGCTAAAGCTTTTGAGCCGACAGAAACCATACGCACCCCGGCAGCAAGGCTTCTTGCCTTCTATGTAATAAATTGACAGGATTGAAAGAAAATCAACTGAGAAACACAAAAACCCACCTTAAACCCTAATTGGCATGGCCATACAGCTTTTAAGTTTTAACCGTTCGTTTTCAAACGGTGGCGTCTCCCAATGAGGCTTTCGGGCCCATACATTTATAAGTTAATACTGGCTCCTTTCTTTCGTCTTCTTTAAACTCGATAACGGTTTAGGGCTCGGAGGCCCATCATTAAGAGTAAAATTTTCTTTGCGAAGCCTGGTGCTAGTTTTCGACGACAGGACGGTGGGGGGCTAGGATTTTAGGAGATGAAATCCTGGCCTGGCCTCATAAAGTTTGCAGCAAATCCTACAAGGACGAGACTTTTTTTCTCAAACAAGATAGATGTGGGTGATGATGAAGAGTGTGTTTGATATTGCTTTTATTTTTGTGATTGAGGTTGAAAAAAAAATAATTTCAAAAAAAACGCTTTTACTACGGTTCAAAATAAACTGTGAAGTATTTGGTTAAAACTGTGGTTGAATTGGAGGTTGAAAAAAAAAGCAGTTTTGGGTGTTTGGTTACCAAGCTTTTCATATTGCTTTTAACCTGTGAAATTATTTTAAATGACATAGACATATACGCACACATTTATTTTTATATATATGTATGTATGTATATATTTATATTGTATTAATAATTATAATTTCATAATATAAAAAATAATTCAAGTAAAATGAACATTTTTTTTATTCTCTCATTAAACTATTTGCAATGTCATTACGAACAATATCCATACATGAAGATCTCTGCAATTCCTGACTATTTTCATACACTATAATATCTGGTAAAAAACCATCTAGGATATAATTGGAATTATGATCATATTAAACAAAAAAAAATATTATCTTGCGATCTCCTTCTAATATAGTTATGTAGTGTCATCGATACAACAACAATTTCAATTTGTGTTTTGTATGGATAAACTCGCATGTAATTAATTAAATTTAATTAAATTTAATTTTAATTTAATTTTAAATTATTTTAATATTAACAATATATTTTTATATTAATAAACATATATTATCTTTAGTGTACAAGTATGCTGAAACTGCACTTGTCCCAACACGCTCATAACATTAACAAGCTTTGCTTTCATGGCTTTTTCTCTCTTCACACATACACTAGACCTTTCTCTAAATTGCAAGTCACAAGCTTTTTACCACTAAGTCTTCCTTTTCACTCTGTTTCAGTCTGTTTGGGGCTTTTTGCTGTTGTTTTTCGATTTAATTTCAGTGGAGGAATGGATGAAGGGGTGTCTCTTAAGCTGAAGCTGAGTATGAGTATGGTTTTTGTGGAAGTGTTTCTGTTGATTTCTAGTAAATATTTATCTTTTATTTGCTGTTATGGTAAATGGATTTTGGTTGTTTTTGCATGATCTGTGAGTTTTCTCAGTTGGGTTGTTCCAAGGTGATGGTTTTTGTGGGGTGAATGTAATTGGGTTTTGGTAGTCCTATGATTCTCTATGACGGGTTTGTGCAAATGGGGTTTCTGGAATATATAATTCATAGGCAGGGCCAAAGCAACACGTTGTATTTTGAAAAACACAGATTGCATTCCATAAGTAGCCATTGAATCGCGGCAAGAAAAGTAGCAAATCACTACTTTTCTTGCACCGGTGTTTGGAGGAAAATTGGAGGTGGGACCCATGACACAAACTCCGGTTGGAGTATAACCAAACATTGAATCCAATTTGCTTATATGTAAACGTGGGTGGCAAAGCAATGTCAAACAGACACGAAATGGGCTTATGACCGCAACTCATATAGTACTATTACTAGTTGGATTGCCTGCACTTCGTTGCGGGCACCAAAAACAAACAAACAACATAGTTAATATATTTTGTTCTTTAAAAAATAAAATATCACATCTTGGACAATTGCTTCCAAATATTTTTAGCATAAAGTTGGGGGAAGATATATCATTCCCCTAACGCTTGGTTTTATATACATGGTTTCATAGAAATAGAGGACAAAATACATTACTGTTGGATCATATTAACATATTAAAGCATAATAATATTGTAGATTCAATACAGAAAACTTACTTGTCATATTTCGTTTCCTTGTTCCTAGATCTTTCCTTCAAGACCACTTTGATTACTAGAACCAAAGTTGTGTTTCACGGTACGAACGTCTTAACAGATTGTAGCAAGAGTATTGAGAGAGATAACTATCTTCACTTGTGTTTGATATGGAGAGGGAGATCTCTATTTATACTAGAGAGGAGGTGTTACTTAGCGGTCACCAATAAGTAACACCCCTAGATAAATAGACCTGGTTCATCCCTCATGGGTGAACCATTGCTAAATCACACCTCTAGATAAATAGACTTGGTTCATCTCTCATGGGTGAACCATTGCCAAATTGCACCTCTAGATATATAGACTCGGTTCATCCTTATTGGCGAACCGATGCCAAATCGCACCTCTAAATAAATAGACCGGGTTCATCCCTCATGGGCGAACCATTGCCAAACCCAATAACCAACAAATATCAACACAAAAACCTCATAATTAAAGATATGGAAATTGATAACTGATGCAAAAAGTTTTGAGCACAAAAGTGAGGAAACTATTGCAAATTTTCCAGCAGCTTCATTAACATTAACGTCGCCTTGAGTCTATTGTTTTCTGCAACAAAAGAAAAGACAATTACTTATGGGTTGAGATTTTTCACAAAACCAATATGATTATATTGGTAGGTTTATAATTAATTGCCAAAATTATTTATTGTTATATGCAAGATAAATAAGAATTGTAGGTTATCGCTTGGAATTTGAGACTATACCTTTGTCAACTATTGGCAGCTAAATAAGCACTTTTATGGGTAGTCAATATAGGTTTTTAATTAAGCATCACAAAGTGATAAAAATTGAATTCAAACATACCTTTTTTTAGGTGAAAACATTTGCTTTCTGTTTCTTTGATGGATTGTCCGCTGATTGATGTGCTTGTGCTTGGACATTATCTTCTAATGAGTTGCTTGATTGTTCATTATTGTGAAAGTATATTTTATTAAAAGGATAAGCTAAATGTGTGGAGAAAGAAAAATTAATTACAATTATTCATTTGTTTAGAGCATAATGTACAAACCTTTGCTGCGAATCATCATTGTTGAAGTCAAGTCTTCTCGTAGTTCCAGCATTCAAAGTAACACTTTGCAGCTGTTGTGTGTTAAGCGGATTAATCGTTAATGGTGAATCTGAGAAACTACTTTTCTGAGTAACACCGGCGGGTGTTGAAGGGTTGGATGTGCTTAACAAAGCAGACATGTGAATAAATTCATCAACATTTGACATTTAAGACAACTGCACATCACTTGGTTCAGTTTGAACATCATTGAAAACATTTGTTATGAGTATATCACATCGATTTGTTGTTGATCGAAATGTTCCAAACCGCAATTCAAAAATATATATCTTGTTTAGCTTTGATGTCATGGGTGGTGCAATCTTTGATTGGTCATTGAAACCTCTATCATACACATAATGATGTGCTGATGATCCAAAAAAGTTTTCTGCAACTTTTCCAACCATGAGAAAGTTTGTCACATCTATTTCATCGCTGACAACACAATCAAGACATACCTACATAAGTTGCAAAAATGATGCTTGAAAGTTAATACACTAAGAAAATATTGGTTGTGCATAAATAATAGATATTTAATTATTAAATTTGATATCAAAAGGAAAGCTAACTATGGCACAGGTAAAGATGTTATTGCATCATGATCCATGTAAATTGGATTGTTCGCAGTGCCACCTAGTTTTTTATTGCAATGAGGACAACTTGGATACCACCATCCATTAAAAAGATAGAAATCAGCAATCGATGCACGACATGTGAACCTAATATTCTATTATAAGAGGGGAAATAGTGTTAGCGTATCTTTCACATAAAAAGAAATGTGATAAATTTGAAGGAATAAAAAAGATATAACAATAATAATAATACCTTGTGCTCATATGGATTCATGCAAAGGATTTCTTTGATGGTTTTTCTATTTTCAATAATTTGGTCTTCCAATTTCAAAACAGCATTCGAGGATGAAGGAAGTTGGTAAACTTCAACATGCAATTTCTCGAAGCTTTTATAATAGAATTGATATGCAATTAGATTACAAAGAATATAAATAAAACATTGAAATTATTAAAAACCAATTTTAAATTTAAAGAAAGAAACTTACTGATGATGATAAGGCAACACTTCAGGTATGTCAGGATTTATGTACCAGAGAGAAGCAACTGTCCCATTTAGATTTGGTTGACCTAGTGGTTGAAGAAGTTGGTATTGAAATGGGGCAGTGAAATCAGAAAATATACCAAGAAGTAACATCGTATATAAAAATGTGAAGTTTTTGGCAGTGTAAGATATTGAAACCTCGATATTCTGTTACACGAAATCCTACAAAAGCTATCATAATTGGTTACTTGAGCGTTTTAAGAGTTGAATCATCAAAATCCCTTGTGCGATCACTCCATAGAGTTATACGCATTTCATCACCCCTTTAATAAACATCAACAAAACATCATTATACAAAACAATATAGTAAAAAAAAAATTGGTGGGCTTGCTAACAAACCTTATATTTTCAAGGATAAACTCTCTTTTATTTTCCAATGTTTGGCCCTGAACCAATACTTGTTCAAGTGGTTGAATAGCTTTAAGCCTTCCTAGAACATCTGAATAATAGAATATGTTCATCTTTATTCAAGATTAACGTGCATAATAAACAATATAGCAAAATTTTGTATAACTTAGACATAACGTAAAATAAATTAATCAAACCTGTTAGAACTTTTGAACCTCTTCTTAGAGAGAGAACGTGGGCAAAGTCAATGAAGTTGAAGTAATATCTTTGCACTTCAGGCGTGAGAGGATCAACAATTTTAAATTTGACTAAAGTTTTAAGCTCAGCAACAACATCATTATCAACAACTACATTTGTTGATTTGTTTTCATAGGTGTAAAAACCTCTAATCTCATAATAAAGACCCTTAGTAACTACATCAGCAAAATGAGGAACATCTCTTGCTATTGATTATCCTTGGATAGCTCCACCTTTAAAACACACAATGATTATGTTATGCACAAAAAATAAGTGTTAAATAACAATTAAAATCTAATTAGATGATAACATTTGCATCATGAAAGTATTTGATACAAAACTAAGAACAAAACAAATAATATATCTTGGTTGATTGTTGGATATACCTTAAAACAAAATAGAAAGAATATATGGGCAACTATGATTTTCTTGTTTCAATATGCATGAAAGAAAAGGCTGAATAAGAAAAAAATTGCACCTAATTATCCAAGAAAACACAATTAAAACTGCGGACTTGTTTTTCAAATCTTGAAATCCATACACGACAAACTCGTGCCCGCATCAATGGATAAAAGGTGTACTTCTTTATATCCTTAATTCGCACAACCATGTTCCTGTAAAAAACTTGGTACATCAATAATAAGAAAAGAGGATTGAAAAATAACATCTATAAGAAAGAAATGGGACATGGATTGGACATGTAATTTCATAACTATTTATAGCACAAAAATATTTTCTTAAGGACATGGATTGGAGGAAACAACAAATTTTAAAGTGTAAAAAAAGACAATCAAAAAATAATGACAAATGAAAAAACAAAAACAAAACAACCATGCTTCTCATCAACAAATGGGGAAAAACCCTAGGACATTAAGCACATACATCAATCTTCACAAACAAATTATTGATAAAACTAAACATTAAATTTACTAAAACACCTAAACAATATTGCTAAAACAACTCGCAAAAGCAACACAATGCCCATTACGATTAAATTATGCCCAATGAAATCCGAAAAACTAAATTCCAGCATAATAAAAGCGTAAAATTTAAACGCAGCTTTGAAATCTATTATGAACATAAATAATTTTCCAATAAAAGAAGAAGAAGAAGACATACCTCACAAAAAGAGTTGCAAAGAGAATCGAAAAACAGCAGCAACCACAACCCGCAGCTCCTAAAAACCTCAATAAATGGCAGATCAACATCAAAAATGAAAAATCATTACAAAAAACAATATAACATTAAAAAAAAGCAACAAAAAATAACTTCCATCATACCTTGAAAAGGAAAACAACAAAGAAAGGTAGAAAAAACAGCAATCTATCTCTTTACAAAAAGAGTGGAAAAAATGAAAAACATGATCTAAAAAAGAAAATCAGCAAACAAAACGAAAGCAACATAAAACTCACCAGTTTAGCTCTATTTTAACTTTCTTTTATCCTAACTCTCTCTTAGCTTGGGGAAAAAATCGAGAGGTTGCGTATAGCTTATATGCAGTTGATGACAGAAACAGAAATGAAAAAAACACAAAATACTCACACACCCAACATCAGCAAACAGTAACTACACTGCTAAGGACATAAAAAACAATTATTTATTAGCATCCATATCCAAAGGAAGTGAAAGAAAACAATAAATTAATAACCAAACCCATACTGCCCATGGAAAAAAAATCAGAATATAGCTGAAATTATTTGGGCTAGTACCCAGTAGCTAGTGGGTGCATTTAATACAAATTCATATTCACGAAAAATCTATCCCAAATGCACACAAAATTCCACACAAACATACACGGCATAAAAAAATAACAAAAAAAAAACATAAAATAAGCAATTGCGCCATTAGCTTTGTACAATGATTGAGGTCTTTAATTTTTTCTTTTCTTTCCTAATATAATTGTTGTTATTTGTGGTCAGATTTCTGGTGAAGCTGTAGTTCTCAAAAAGGCTTTATATCACATAGCTCTTAAATCAACCTCTCAACTGGAAGGTTGTTCAAAGACTACATAGTTAATCCTCAGAATTGCACTTCTCAGCCTCCTGCACCATCACCTCGATCTCTTCCTTGCATTAGTGATTTTGCAAAGAAGATAAGAAAAGACTCGACACAACTGAAGATGGAATAAAAAGAGAAAGGGTGAAATTGTTAATTGCAACTTACCCATTTCTTTTCGCCAGCACACGACCGTGAGCTGCTCCCGTGCACTCGAAGCTTTTCTCCTGGAGATAAAGGCTCGCACTCCCTACTGAAACTCTGTTGCCAACTCTTCGAGGCCCTCTTTCCTTCACAGCTAGCGAAGTTCACCTAGGAAGAACTCCCACCTCAGCTACGGTGCAGATGCTAGTTGAAGAGAAAATGAAAGGAGAGAAAAGAAAAGAAAGCAAACGGCTCCGCCCAGAAGAAAAGAAAAGGAGAGAAAAAGAAAAGAAAATAAAAGGAGAGAAAAGAAAAGAAAGCAAACAGCGCCACCCAGAAGAAAAGAAGAAGAGAAAAGAAAACAAACCAAACGACGACACCCAGAAGAAAAGAAAAGGAGAGAAAGCCTAAAAAAACAGAGAAACGGAACTGGGACAAGAGCTGGAAAAATACATATCAGTGTATCATTTAAACCAAATCGACCAAAAACCCAAAACCTGAATTGAACCAAGTTAGTATTACAATCTACTGGAAAAACACTCAATGAACAATACTTCTCGAGCTCTTTTAGGCCTTGTTTGTTTCAAGGAAAGTGAATTCTGAATTCACTTTCCTTGCTTCAGATGTTTGTTTCTTTGAAACAACTTTCCGGAAAGTTGTTTCAAGCAACAAACACTAGAAAGTTGTTTCCGGTGTTTAGCAAACACCGAAACCACTTTCCAGAAAGTTGTTTCGACCAAGGAAAACTTAAGGCTTGAAAAAGGAAAGTGTACTCCTCTGCCAAACATCCGAATACACTTTCCAGTGAGCTAGTTAGTTATTGTTTTTTAAAAAAAATAGAAACATGTTAGTATTATTTTTTATATAAAAAAATAATAATTCTGATATTAACAATTAAAAAACACAAAAACTAATAATTTAAATCTTAAAAATTCTATTTTTTTAATCACCCTAAATTAAAATTTTGCATTGAGATTTTGATTTAAAATTAAAAAAAACTTATTTTAAGCTTTTAAAATTGGAAAAAATATATATTAATAATAAGTTTTACTTAAAAAATATTTCACAAGCTTATTTCTCTATAATATGATATGACATATATTGTTATATTTTATAAAATAAGCTATGTATGAATATATGATATAATAAAAAAAATCATCATTATACTTTTTAGATTTCATTTTTTTTATTTTAAGTGATTAAATATTTTATATTAAATATTTTATATATATAAGATAATCTTGAAAAAAAATTAATTTATTAATAAATTATTTTTCGATTCATTTTCCATAACATCGCTAAACATCGAATTCACTTTCCAGAAACCACCTTCGAGAATTCACTTTCAGGAAAATGAATTCAGGAATTCACTTTTCAGAAACCACTTTCCGGAATTCACTTTCCAGGATTCACTTTCAGGAAACCACTTTCCAAAGAAACAAACGGGCCTTAGATTATTTTATAATAATTATAATAATTATTCTTGTTGTTTCAAATATTATATATATATATATATATATTCCAACATATTTTGATTAAAAAAACCTAAAAATGACTTAGAAACTAATTTTGAACAAAAAAAAAATGGATTTTACGGTACTGATTTTCGCAGCACCCCAGTGCTTGCCAGTCTGGCGTAAATGGTTGGCGGCTAATTATTTTTGTAGACCGTCGCTTTTGACTTTTCTCTATTTTCAATAATACAGCCAGCCACATGGGCTGGCTTTTGGATAAGCAGTGGTAGGCAGGTAACCTCCAGTCCACTGCTCCTTCCAGCCACATTTAAAATTATATTTAAGATATTTCTTCTATTGTTGCCTTTCTATTTATTGATAATAAAAATCCCAACCGTTTTTTATGTCAATTTTTATTTTTTTTATTATCATGATTTTTTAGCAAGGCTGTACCATACCACCTCTGTACATTTTAATTTAAAACCTGCATTAGATTAAAAAAAAGTTGATTCATGAAATCAATTTTATTAAAAATATCAAATAAGTTTTTATTATATATATATATATATATATATATATATATTAAAAAAATAATCTGAAACCGCGATCATGCAAAGCTAAAATAATAACTTGAAACTGAAAAAATTTAGACACAAGGACATATGTACCGATTCAACATTGAATATGATTTTGACATTATATTTTTTAAAAACAATTAATATTTTAATATATTTCTTTACAAATACACTCACTTTAAAGAAACAAACAGACTGTCAAGCAATCCCTACTTGTATAGGCTGCGCACTGCAGTCCAGTTGTCACGTGCAGTTCGGTCGTCGAAATATAAAGTTTCAGGATATTAAAAAAATAACAGAGAAAAAACAGTGCCTTTTAAGTTATTGTTACAATTTAATATTAAAAGTATGATGTGGACAACTTTATTAAGACAACAGAAGGTGTTTTAATGGTCGAGTGTTGGGTTAATGCATGCTGAAAGGTGTGGTTTAGATTATTTTTTAAAGTGTATTTTTTTGAGAATAAATTAATATAATATCTTTATTTTTAAAAGTTATTTGACATTATATGAAAATAATTTTAAAATATCAAAATTATTTAATTTAAAGTAAAAATTAAAATTAAAAAAAATAATTTTTTTTCAAAAACATTTTAAAGCTAAAGAGAAATGGAGTTGAATAACAAACAATTAAATTATTATTGTTGTTATTATTAAAAAAACAAATAAAACAGGAGGTGTTCAATTGCTATTATCATCATTAAAATCAGATCGGAAAGAAAATAAGTGTATCCTTATATCATGGTTTAATCACAAGTTTAATAGGTTGATTGAGAATTGAGTTTCATAGTTTGATTTGCTCCCTGATTCTAGTCCTGTGACCTAGTTTAGGTTGATTTAGATTTTTTTCTCATGTTTTAGTTGATTTTTTTTCATTTTTATCTCTTAAATACAAGGTTAACTCAGATCATTTTTTAAAATTTGATTTTTACGAGGTCATCACAATTTGATTACTCAAATCATAAATTTAGAAGGTTAACCCGAGTTGATTTCAAGTTGTTTTTAGATCCATAAAGTTGACCAAATCACTTTAAATCAACCCATACACAATTACCTTTATTTTCTACTACAAATAAATTAGTCAACACCACATAATTCTATTCTTAAAATGATTATATACAAGATCTCTACTGAGTGAGGACTCAATTGACTCGGTAAAAATAAATATGTTAACCCACTTTAATATATTCTACTCATATAAAAATATCACAATAATTTGCAATAATATCCACACATATAATTGTATAAATTATCAATAAATAAATTACTATATATATAAAAGGTGTAAGAAAAACACTGTAGCAATCTATAGTTTTTCCTGCGCCATGATAATATATATATATATATATAAAACTATACAATAAAACGTGTCCCGGTTTTACTGTGCTAATTCACATTAACACCTATTATTAATATATATTTTCGTGAAAGACAAACTGTTGTTAAAGTAGCTAAGATGGTTTAAAAAGCGTCAGATTAAGGCCCCCTCCGAGGGCATGGATTTGAATCTCACTCTCAACACATTTCTTTTTAGCGAATCCACATTAAAATTAGATTTAATATATATTTTCGAGAAAGATAAACAAATGCTGAGGTGGTCGAGCGGGACTATAAGGCGGGAGACAAAAATTTCGTTTGAGAGGTTGGGGGTTCAAGTCCCACTCTTGATAGATTTCTATTTTACTTAAAAATATGATTAATTTTTTTTTTAATAATGATGATAATTTTCTTGCTTTTTTAATGATGATGATAATTTTATGTTGGTTATTTTGTTGAAACCTATTAAACAGATAAATTTATATCGATTTAAAATTCATATATTTTTTAGAAAACTTGCACTTCACAGGAATTTTGCACAAATTTATTATTTTGACCAAAAATATATTATAAAAAATCAATTAATATTTTTTGTTGAAAAAAATATGGTATCGCCAACAACGAAGCGCGGGGCATTGGCATATATATATATATATATATATATATATATATATATATATATAAAAGTATGGATGTTTTACTGTGTAGTGTACTGTAGCATGTATATATATATATATATATAGGTGTGGGTGTTTTACTGTATAGTGAACTGTAGCATGTGAGGTGATTTACCCTGGATTGCTACAATGCACCGATGTTTTTACCCCTGATGATCTCGGGCTAAGAATTTTTGACCGGGAGCGTTTATGGTTTTTTATTTTTTTTTGTTTCTGACTTCTAGATTAAAAAAATGGGAGAGATGTAGACATAAAAAATAACACATCCTTTTCTTAACTTAAATCTCTGTGGCCATATTCTATCAACAACCAACTTCATGGGGACTCGGATTTGAAGACAAAGGAAAGTACTTTGGATTTCTCGGTACCAAAACCAAATGTGAAGGTATGCCAAGGGGCACAACTTTATTTTATTAATTAGATATAATAAGAATAAAATATTTTTTTAATATTAGAAGCTTTGATTGATAATAATATAATATGATTTTTTAATCAAATATTAATAAGAAACACAAACTTATACAAGAAAAATAATAAATCTCAAAAGTCTATTAAAAAATTTAAAATCTAATAAATACATTAAGTAAAAAATAAAGATGGTATCCAAATCTTTTAGATTTTTTAATGACAATAATATTTTTTTTGCAGGTGATTTCATTAAAACCTACTAAATATATAAATTTATATAAATTTCAAATTCATTCACTTCACAAAAATTTTACATGAATTTATTTTTTTTTATCTAAATTTATATTATAATAAAAAAATTATACATGAAAAAAACATGGTTCTATCCGGAACGAATCCCGAGTGACCTGGCTAGTTTAAATATAGACCGAGAAGCGTCGAAGATAACGGATAATCCCAATTCAGTGGTTCTCATGATTCCATGCAATCAAGATTTAATTGAAGAAGAAGAAGAAAAAAAAACACTCAAATAATTCTCTGAGCTGCCTCTTCAAATACCCAGCCGCCACTGCTCTTAACAAAATTTCTCTCGCATAACCACACATTAAATGACACGTGTTTGCTATTTCTGTAGTATTAGGATTGTGATTGTTGCTATAATAGTTATATTTATATTATTATTATTATTAATTTTAAAATTTATGAAATTAACTAGGTAGTACAAACTGTCTCGCAAACCCCGTCCTTCCATTATTACTCGCGTTGTTCCTCTATAAATGGGCCAGGCACCAAGGTGATTGAAGCTCACAGCCCTCCCTCCCCTTCCTTCTCCTCCATTGCTGCTAGCCAAGATGACCCAAGATAAGCGAAACCTGACTGGAATATCAGATTCCGGCAAGCACGTTTCTACTTTCAAGAAGAAAAAAAAACTATTCTTAGTTGTTTTTGCTTCTTTGTTACTGGTTACTGCTATAATTGCCGTTGTCACCGGAGTAAATTCACACAAGAACAGCAAAAATGAAGGTGCGCATGCCATCGTCAAATCCTCATGCAGCTCCACTCGATATCCTGAATTGTGCTACTCGGTTGTCGTCGCTGTCCCTGGAGCCACCAGCAATTTAGCTAGCCTGAAGGATGTCATTGAACTTTCCATAAACCTCACTGCCAAAGCTGTTCAGCACAATTTCTTCACCGTAGAAAAGCTCATGGCCACCAAGAAACTCACCAAACGAGAAAAGATTGCTCTTCATGATTGCTTGGAGAATATTGACGAGACTCTTGATGAGTTACACGAGGCCTTGGTGGATCTCAATGAGTACCCAAGAAAGAAATCTCTTATAAAACACGCAGATGACCTCAAAACCTTGTTGAGCTCTGCCATAACCAACCAAGTAACATGCTTGGATGGTTTCTCTCACGATAAAGCTGATAAAAAGGTGCGCAAATCTCTCCTGAAGGGTCAAATCCACGCTGAAAAGATGTGCTGTAATGTACTGGCAATGATCAAGAATATGACAGACACAGACGTTGCAAATGAGCTCATCAAGACCACTAGCAGGAAGCTCGTGCAGGAAAAAGAAGGCGATGAAAGTGGGTGGCCGGAGTGGATGTCAGTAGCAGACAGGAGGCTGCTGCAATCATCATCAGTGACACCGGATGTGGTGGTGGCTGCGGATGGAAGTGGGAATTATAAGACAGTATCGGCTGCAGTAGCGGCTGCGCCCAAGAAAAGCAGCCAAAGGTACATAATTCGTATCAAGGCAGGCGTTTACAGGGAAAATGTGGATGTAACGAAGGAGATGACAAACATTATGTTCATGGGAGATGGAAGAAAAACAACCATCATCACAGCAAGCAGGAATGTGGTTGATGGAAGCACAACCTTCAACTCTGCTACAGTTGGTGAGTCCGATATATATTATCATATCCCATTCCTTCAGCATCTTTTTTTCTATTATATCTGTTAATTCATTTCCTTTCTTTTATTGCATTTTCCTCGATGGAATTTAGGGGCCGGGTGTGTTATCACTGAATTGTTGACTTATCATGGGTCCATTGTTGTTGAACTGAACTGATTAATTATCTGTGTTTGTGATTGAAATTATTTATGAAAATATTTTTTTGTTTTAAAAAAATTAAAATAATATTTTTTTAATTTTTAAAAATATTTTTGACATTAGTATATTAAAATAATTTAAAAGAATCAATATTTTTAATTTAAAAAATTAATTAATTAAATTTTTTCAAAAACATTTTGAAAACACCTATAACATGCATTTCACTATTTAATTACTTTTGTTTGATTATACTGTTTGCTTTTACCAAACTTATCTTACTTTTTTTTAATATTCATTTTAAATTATTTTTTTTTATTTTTTAAAATTATCTGATTGGTTAATGTTATAATATTTTTTTCAAATCAAACATAGATATGTCCATAACTTAATAAAAATCAAATCCAAATTATAATATTTGGATTTGATTGGTTAATGTTATAATATTTTTTTCAAATCAAACATAGATATGTCCATAACTTAATAAAAATCAAATCCAAATTATAGCTCAGGTGTCATTTTCCCTTCTCTTTTTTTTTATCAATAAAGCATGTAATTTCTAGTAGGTAGTTGACTTTTAGGGTTTTGCCTTTCCTCCTTGGGACTTGGCCAGTCCTTTTTGGTGGTTCTGCTTCATGTTTCGTGCGTGACTCTTCCATATCTTCTTATCTCCCTAAGTGGTAACCGACACTCCATTTTTGGACTTTTGATGCAGTGAAAGGATTGCTAATCGGCAAACATTTCACATCACAAGCTATCTCCTTCATTTCTTTATCTTAATTTAATGTCAAAAAATGCGTATGCAGCTTTGTCAAATCTTCTGTTCGATGATTAGAAATTCATGTCCCTAAAAGACCCATCATAATGTCAACGAACTCTGACTTGATATTTGATTTGCAGCTTTGGAGACGATACATATTTATTTTGTAAGATTTTAAAATAATTAATGTTTCACTGGTTTAGCCTGAAATTATAAAGAACATTGCCTAAACAACAGTGATGATTCTCAAATAAAAGAAATTAGAAATTGATTCTTTCCTCGTCTCCATCCATTCTTTGTGGCTATGGATGCCTAGAAAAAACAGATATGAATAGGTGAGACATTAACTAAAGTGGGTCTAGTCTAGTTAGATGATGAGGTTTGAAATTGAACCCCACAATTAATTTCGTGTCCGGACTGATAGAACATGACTGGTACGTATATGGACGTTTATGTTGTTTAATATGTATCGATTAACAATGTTTGAATTTGGACATTATTGAATGTCGGTTAATAAAGATGAACAATCATCAATCATATTATCTTTAATTTGAGACTTAATTGTACAGCATTTTAGCAGGGATGATCACCCGAATTTTCCTTGTACCATTGCAGCTGTAGTGGGTCAGGGATTCCTAGCCCGGGGCTTAACTTTCCAGAACACAGCCGGTCCTTCCAAGCACCAGGCCGTGGCGCTGAGGGTCGGGTCTGACCTTTCAGCATTTTACGAGTGCGACATGCTAGCCTACCAAGACACCCTCTACGTCCATTCAAATCGTCAGTTTTTCATAAACTGCCTCGTGGCGGGCACGGTGGACTTCATCTTCGGCAACGCTGCAGCTGTTTTGCAGGACTGTGACATCCATGCTCGCCGTCCCAATTCAGGCCAGAAGAATATGGTCACGGCGCAGGGCAGAACGGACCCTAACCAGAACACTGGGATCGTGATTCAAAAGAGTAGGATCGGGGCCACTTCTGATTTACTGCCCGTTCAGAGCAGCTTCCCTACCTATCTCGGCCGGCCATGGAAGGAGTACTCGAGGACTGTAATCATGCAATCATCCATAACCGACGTGATAAACCCAGCCGGGTGGTTCGAATGGAGCGGCAGTTTTGCCCTGAGCACGCTGTACTACGCAGAGTATCAGAACTCGGGGGCTGGTGCTGGAACCTCTGGAAGGGTAACCTGGAAAGGGTACAGGGTGCTCACAAGTGCAGCCGAGGCTCAAGGATTTACTCCTGGCAATTTCATTGCTGGCGGTAGCTGGTTGAGGTCGACTACCTTCCCATTCTCTCTCGGCTTGTAGACTATATATGTCTTTTAATTATGGTAGCTGTAGTAATTATTAGTAATGATGAGTGAGTGTCTTGTGCAGCCCATGCATGAATGGTCCTGTATCGATTGATTACGTGAAACTCAATAATGGTAGCGGGGCAATTCCAACAGTAATTATAGTCCAACCCTTCACGGACTCCAAACCAATCTATCAAGATTGAAAAATATTTACTTAAATTATTAATTATATCATGTTATTATTTATAATATTTAAAAAATTATATATGCGTGTATATGTTTTTTAAGGTAATTTCACAAGTTGATAAAAATATAAAAACTTAGTAATCAGATACACACAAATTATTTTTTATTAAACCTCAAACTCAACCACAATTTTAACCAAAAACTTCAATTCCATTTATGAACTTAACTAAAAATATTTTTCATGAAACTATTTTTTGTAACCTCAATCGTAACAACAATCACAAAATCAAACAATCCCATGGAATGATTTGAACCAATCCAAGTCGTGTTAACATCAATTTTAAACACAATCAAAAGCTTCTGCCATTGAAGATCAAAACTTATCTCCTCACCCTGTAATTTCATTACCGGTAGTACCTGGCTGAAACACACTATCTTCCCATACTCTCTAAATCTAAAAAAAAAATAGCTCATTTGAAATATTTGTATTATTTGATCTGATTCAATCCGTTAAAGTTGGATAATATAAATATTACATATAATGGTAGGTTAAAAAATCTAATAAATAGATATTATGGGTCAAGTATGGATTAAGATTTTTGAAACTCAATCATCTCAATCTAAATATATAACTTAGTGGTTGTTTAGTATAGTGGTTTTTGGATGAGGTTAAAGGAAAATCTATTGTTTTCTCTTTGGTTATTTTTTAACCATAGTTTATATTCATCTAGGACCCACATGTTGAAGCCTTCAAACCATGTTTTGAAAACAGAAAAACAAAAAAGGAAATGACATTGCATCTTGAATAATTTATAAAATAACAAGTTCAAATAATGATAATTGAAATCTTGAATAATTTATAAAAACAGAAAAGGAAACGACATGTGGTGGCTATTTGGTATTGTAACTCTGTAATCTTGAATAATTTATAAAAAAACAAAATCAAAAAAAATGATATTGCTTTTATTTCTACTTCTTTTTCAAAGTGATCCGTAACACATACACAAACATGTTTATGTATTTAATATTTATGTCCTTCGAGGTCATTTTACAATCAAACTTCAATATTAAAAAAAATTAACCAAACATACTATATTGTTTTTTATTCAATCTCAATTTCAATTACAGTTTTAACCAAACACCTAATTTTATCAAAATAAAATCAATATAAAGTGATTTTTTTGTTTTTTTTTTCAAAACACAACGACACAAGTAATCATAATATCAAACACACACTTATTAATATAAGTAACCCGAATTCTTGGGATAAATAATATTTTATTTGTTTTTTTTGTCTATCACCTTCACACTGACCATCAATAAAATATTTTATTGCTTGGAAATTAGAGTTTGTGATATGACTTGGAAAATAAAAGTTAATTTGAATTCTCTAAATTCTCACATGTTTTCTCATGGCCTCTTGGTTACCAAATAAAAAAAATATAGAATTGCACTATCACTTTACTAATCAAAATTCAAAATGGCCTATAATTTATTATGTGAAAGTTGAGAGTAGTAAGAATAAGAAGGAGATTAAGAGAATGAGAGGTGACACTGATGGTCAGTGTGAAGGTGAAAGACAAAAAAACAAATAAAATATTATTTATTCCAAGAATTCGGGTTACTTATATTAATAAGTGTGTGTTTGATATTATGATTACTTGTGTCGTTGTGTTTTAAAAAAAAAACAAAAAAAAACACTTTATATTGATTTTATTTCAAATTTCCAAGCAATAAAATATTTTATGATGGCTAAATTGGCTCTTCTACTACATTTTCGTCGTTTTATACCTTGTTGTTTAGTAATATAGTAGCCATGCTTTTGAAGTTTTTGAATGTCTTTTATTGATTTTTTTTCTTCAAATTTTTAAAATTATTTCAATATGTTAATATAAAAGATAATTGTTTTTTTAAAATATTGAAACACAACAACCTATATCATATTATAAAACAATAAATTCCTGGCCTATATAAACTTGGATCCCAGCAATGATTTTTCAAGCCTATCATCGAATGGGATGGGCCCATCCCCAGCATAAAACGATGAAAGGCATCGTGGTAACGTGGGCGGGATCAGCAGAAAGCAGAATTCTGATCACTTTTGCCTGATCGCTTGCTTCAAGAAGATTCCTTCCATGGAGATGTGACGACACGAGCCAGCCAAGTTTCTCCCAAAGCCTCTTTTTGTGGAAATTCTGCTCTTTCCATTCCCATTTCCCACACCAACGCTCGTTGATTTTTGAAGTATTTTTTTATTTATAAATATATTAAACGAGTATATTTTTTAATACTAGAATACAAAAAAACACAATTGTAAATCTACTAGGAATCACGGGGTAAAATGGAAAGCTTCATTGAACCCAGGTTTCTTGGCAGTTTATGTCTTTAAAGTTTTATGTAATGGTGTTGATGGATGATAGAAGATATATGATATGTGTAATAGATTATAAATTTAAGTTATTATGTGTATTTTTTTAATAAAATTATAAGATGATTGAAGTTTTATTTGTTTATTTAAATCTATAAAATATATTTTATGATAAAGTAAGTTTGATCTAATCCAAAAAAATAATTATATTCTTTATGTCCCCATTTCCATTTGGAGATATTCTTTATGTCCTTTTCTTGTCCTGTGTGGAAACCATCCAGCTGCATGTTGACACCTTCATTGGTGCTTCTGGTCAAAATTCAACTGTTTTATATTTATATACAATCCAAGAGCTTTTGGCGTGAAGTTACTTTAATTTTTTAATAGAAGGTAGGAGTTCAACCCATCTTATCTTTTACATTTGGTCGGATATTTAGGGAATATTTTTATACTTTCAGGGTTCATCTAGCTAACATCTAGAAAACCGTGTGGTTTATAAAAAACTTTATTATATATATATATATATATAATAGTTTTATATATATAATAACTCAACTAAAGCTATCATCAAATAATAAAATACAATGGCCAGCTGAAGCTTAGCATTTTCTATGCAGCTATTTATACGCGAGAATGCATTTTGAGGGGTTTTTTTTGTAGCTGAGAAAGTTTTTGTGTATATTAACTAATTTTCTGAATTTATATTTTTATGTTTATAAAAAAATTTGCATACAAAAACAGAATAATTTACTAATTTTTACAATATAATTGCATAAAAATACAATCAGCAGAACAAATCTCACTATGTACATTCTATTCTTATCTTAATTGGTTAACGTCTTGGGTTGGGTTATAAATTGACATTAATAAAATTAATGAAGTTGGCCTCACTAGTTCCCACCCTAGTTCGGATTGTTAAATCATTCAAATTAAATAAATCATATTTTAAATTAATCATATCAATTTTTAATCTGAATTGAAAATATAATCAAACCAAGCTAGTTTATTTCTATTATAACTATAGTAGTAATAATGATATTTAATCAGTAGAACATACTGCTTAGCGATTGAAGTTGATTTTTAAAATATTTTTTGTTTATAAAAGTATAATAATGATTTTTTAATTATTTTTGATATCAGCACATCAAAATTATTTAAAACCATAAAAAAAACTTAATTTAAATTTTTTTTTTTCAAAAATGGTTTTGAAACACAACGTCAAACAATCTCTTAATACCAATGTTGTCGATTTTATTCTATTTCCTCCAAAACATTTTATACCAATAAAAAAAATCGAGATAAAATGAAATAATTTTTATCTTGTTTAAAATATTAGTTTATTCTAGATTTTTCGAGCAGAAACAATCCGGTCTCATTCCACATGTTCTGTTTCTTCCTTTAAATTAAACAAACAGATTTGTACATGCATCCAAAAAAAAATAATCCAATAACTCTCTGCTTAGATGCCAAGAAAATTTCATTTTAAAGATTTTCTCCATGTACTCCACCATTTCCTCGTAACAATCGTTTTGCTGCGGCGAGTTTTGCCATGTGAACATTTTCCTCGCAAGCCGATGGTGTGGCCGTTGAGATCTGCTTTTCTTGAGATGACTGTGTTATTTGAGTGGGAGATGGGGCTAGTTTTGGAGGGTAGTGGGGTGGCTATCATTGTGCTGGTGGATATAGGTTGTTCTTGGAGGATGAGATGTGAACCTTTCATGTGCATTTCATATTAAAAGATTAAGAAACAATTCATGTGTATTTAAACTAAAAAAATCATAATTGATTTTGAGATAATGTTTATTTAATTTTATGTTTGTATTATATAATTTAAAATTAATTTATCTTTAATTTGAATTATTTTTATTAAATTAATATTTTAATTATATATGAACAATATAACTTTGAAATGAAATGTCAAAACATTTCAAAACTAAAATATTTTATTTCAATTGAAAAAACAAATCAATTATCGAAACCAAATTGACAATATTACTTAAAACTCGGTAAAATAGAAATTAAAGTTATAAAAGATTCTTTACAAAGGCAGGTGATGCATGAATAGACGGTGAGCCCTCAATTATGAATAAAATGTTTTTCGTGAAAATAATTTAATTTATTTTAAAAAAACACAGTTCACGAAAGTTAACTAATTGTTCTTCCTTTTTAAAAAATATTTTTAATATTAACATATTATAATAATAAAAAAAAAAAGAAGAAGATGTTGGATCGTGCTTATCCTTGAATACTAGTGATGATATCTCTTGTGAACACTCTCGAGGAAGGATCCAATCTTAAGATAAAAAATAAAAAACAATTATGATAAGCTCCCCATTCAACCTTGAATATTATTTACTAGATAATGTCCACGCTTACATGTGAGCAGTATAATATTTTTTCAATGTAAAAATATTAATTGTGTATATTTTTATTATAATATAAATTTAAATAAAATAATAAATCATGCGAGAATTCATGTCAATCGCAATTTTTCTATAAAATATATGAATTTAAAATCGCTATAAATTTATTTGTTTAGTAGTTTTAAGCGATATAATCAACATAAATTTATCATCATCATTAAAAAAGCAAGAAAACTCGGATATATAAAATTATCATTATTATTGCGCAAATAATAAAATTATAAAAATCTTATAATCCAAAGAAAAAATAATAATAAAAGAGCATATCTAGCCATGGCACCACAAAAAAATATTTCATAGAAAAAATATATTTAGAAAAAAAAAACAAAATAGAAAACATAATCAAGAAAAAAACCAAAAAAAACTATAAAAAAATTTGAATCCGAGGATTAATTTTAGTGCGCTTAAGCTAGCATAGACACTATGATTATTAAAAAAACAAATATACATATAACCAACAAAAAAAATTCAAGTAAAAAATTAGAAAAAAAGCAAGAAACAAAAATAAAAGGGAAAAAACAAAAATAAAAAGTAATCAGAAAAAAAAGGAAAACATTGTTGCAATGTAAAAAAAATTAGAAAAAAAACAAAAAAAAAGCAAGAAATGGAAAAAATATTATTTATTGGAGGTGGCTAGTTCATCAGTCCATACATTTTAATTATATATAAAAATAAAATAGAAAACAATTGTGCTGCGGCTGCTGCCTCGAATGAATCGACATAGCTTATCATAAAACTCGATGCTTGGTAGATGGCGGTGGAAAACAATATTGCTATCAGATTATTTTTAATATCAGTATTCGTGTTGAATTGTTTTTTTTTAATATAGATTCTCGTAAATAATAAAAAAATCATTTTTATAGCTTGATGTTAAAAATAATTTTAAAAAATAAATAAAAATAATTCATTTTTGATATTTTTATCCAACTAACTAAATAAGTGATTAAAATTAAAGACAGCCTTCATCAAGAAGAGAAAATAAATGGGATTGTATAATTGTACTCGAATGTCATCCTATAAATAAAAAAAAATAGAAGAACAATTTAGTTGAAAATTAAGAAAAAAATAAAATCGACTCCTAAAAAAAACAGAAACGGGAAAGAAAAGAAATAGGGAGAAGGAATGATTACATGCGCAATTAACGGCTGGCTACACGGAGTGAGATCCGTCGTAGGCAACCCCATGTGCCCGGAAAAAAAAAATCCCATCTAAAAAATAAATCGAAGTCCAAAGACTATTGTTGCGCTGTCCCATTCAAATCCAATTTCTCTTATACACTTCATTTTTAAGAGATTTTTGAATAAAAATATTCTATATTATTTTTAATTTTCACTTGAAATTAAAAAAAATATTTTAAATCATTTGAAGTGTTGTTATAATAAAATAAAATAAAATAATTATAAGGATACTAACAAAAATTTAATTAAAAAAATCAAAATAAGATAAAAAAAATAAAAATGACCCCGAGAGCACATCCTAGAAATCCAAGTGATGGAGTCGTCCATGCTAACCTCTTTTAAAAATAAACTGCTTGGGAGAGAAATCAGAGTGCCGGTGTAGCTTTATCTAGGCGGAGGTTTAACAGGCTGTCTTCATTGATGGACCCATTGGTTGGAAAAGTATGTGTAACCAGGAATTAAATGTGATTGTGCTAATTTTTTAAAGTAATTGTCATGTTAAAATATATTAAAATAATATATTTTTTATTTTTTTAAAATTATTTTTAATATCAGCATATCAAAATAATTTAAAAATATCAAAATATATTTACTTTAAATATAAAAAAAATTAAATTTCAGCAAAAACCGGCGGAAACAGATTCAAATCTCACAATTGATGGCGAGAAAAACCCATCTAATTAATAATAATAATAATAATAATAATAATGAAAACTAGGAGAAACATCCGGCCCAGCAAACGCAGCTGATTCTCTTTTATTATTACAAAACTAGACTATGGGCATTAAACAAAACAAAAAGACAATTAACATCGTGATTGGCTTTGTAGTTTGTACTTTTGTTTTGGTCCATAGCATAATTTACCACCGCGTAAGCAGGGGAGGATGTTGCTTTCAACTTGGCTTAAGCTACTCGGCTGGATCGCCATTGTATGATGGTGTCAACGTTTTCCATCGAGTAACAGCTAGTTATTTTTGTTTGAGAATGTTTTTTTATTTGGAAATGTATTAAAATAATCTTAAAAAAATAAAAGTTAATGGAAGGATAGCGATGGTGATAAATAAAAAAATATCCAGAGAAGAAGCATCAAGGAAAGAAGGGGAGATCCCACATTCTGTGTCCCCCTCTCTTTATAAAAAGACGTTAGTTCCGAGCCAAACCAGAGAGTCCCACAGGCCCCATTCGACAAAAGCTCACGCCTTTTCGCACCACCGATTGAAAAGCTCAGCCGCGCTCCCTCGAAGCCCTCACATTGTTACCGGGCAGAGCTAGCTCGCTCCCTACACCGAGTTGGAAAAGAAAGAGAGCAGGACGCCATTTATGGATTCTATCAATTCCTTCAAGGGATATGGTAAGGTGGACGAGGCAGATCAGCAAGCCTTCCGGAAAAAGACGCGTAAGCGTTTGATCATCGTCGTTGTCTCCTCCGTTGTTCTTTTAGCTTTAATCATCGGAGCTGTTGTAGGAGTTGTTATGCACAACCGAAACAACAACTCGTCATCCAACCCGGTTCCTCCTTCCGAGTTGACTCCAGCCACTTCACTCAAGGCGGTTTGCAGTGTGACTCAGTACCCGAGCTCGTGTTACTCCAGCATCTCTGCCCTTGAAACAGGTAACACAACAGACCCAGAAGTGCTTTTCAGGCTCTCTTTACATGTTGCGGTGAATGAGCTCTCCAAGCTCAAAGACTACCCCGATAAGCTCATACAAAGCATTGCTGACCCAACCCATCAAAAAGCCTTGAATGTCTGCACCACCGTGTTTGATGATGCTTTAGATAGACTGAACGACTCCGTCTCGTCGATGACTGTTGGCGAAGGTGAACAGATTTTATCACTATCTAAAATGAATGACCTGAAGACTTGGCTCAGTGCTACCGTTACTGACCAAGAAACATGTTTAGATGCTCTGAATGAGTTGAACGCTACAAAAAAATTTAACCAGACACTTGTTGATCAAGTCAAGACAGCAATGGAGAACTCTACTGAGTTTGTTAGCAATAGTTTGGCCATTGTTACAAAAATCTTGGGTGTGCTGTCTGATTTCAATATCCCAATTCATAGAAGGTTACTTGGATTTGAGAGAACCCATTATTCAGGGTTTCCTCAATGGGTTAGTTTGGGAGATAGAAGGCTACTTCAGACGTCTAATCTGACGCCGGATGTCACAGTGGCGGGGGACGGTACCGGGGACTTCATGACCCTACGTGAGGCGGTAGGAAAAATTCCAAAGAAGAGCACTAAAAGATTCGTCATACATGTCAAGGCTGGTACTTATAAGGAGAATGTGATCCTGGACAAAAGCAAGTGGAATGTGATGCTCTATGGTGATGGGAAGGACAAGACAATTGTTTCAGGAAGTTTGAATTTTGTTGATGGAACTCCCACCTTCTCAACTGCCACTTTCGGTAATTTCTGCTTTCTCTATTTGATTACTTTACCAGTTATGATTCTGATCTATGCATTTGGATTCTTTACATATCGGTCTATGCATCCGTGACTCGAACTTCACAATTGTTTTCTTGATTTTTCCATGCGTCTTTCTTTGTTTCACATTGCATAATCACTCCCCAAAATTTTGAAACTTTGGAAGACACTCGGCTGGAACCCAGATCCATATTGTGCCATGTGAATACTTCAGCCGAGGAATAGAACAACCAGTAGCAGAATGGCACCTTGTAATGAAAGGATTGGTAAAGGAACATGGATTCGAATGTCCACTCCCCCATGTGAATTGATGGGCAACTGGTCCCTGTAAATCTTGCTTTGAGCATAATAAACTAGATTGCATCTATTCTGTGGAACCCATCATGTGCTCGTCTGTCTTCTGATCTATAACCATTATTCCTGATGGTCCCATTTTTTGCCCATAATCCAAACCAGGTAACGGGCCTGCAAAGTGCGCATAGAGATACTAGGACTTGACTTATTCGTAGATTTTACCATCGTCGCTAATGGAACTGGTTGCTGTAGTTAGTTTTCAGGTTAGGGGTAGTTAGTGCTCGACACAGGTAGGCGTGGCCGCAGGGAATCTAAATGCTTTCATGTCGGCATAAAGAAACTTAAACGACATCCCACGTTACTGATGCTCGTGCAGTTTTGTTACTGTGGTTATGTCGGCCGGCACCACTTGCATTAGACTAGAACGTGCTTTCTTTCTGTCTTTAGTGTTCTCACCCACCACAGGCCCTTCAAATCCAAAAGAAAAGATTCAAATCTAAGTTGATTTCTGCATGCTTTGCACTTACACTACTCTAGGAGGGTGCTGTTAGGTTCGCATTGATAGCCAAACTGGCCGGTCATTTCTGATATAATAGGGTCATGGTCATTTAATAGCTAGTTGTTCAAATATTTGATTTTTTTTCCCCCAGAAGATATTCCTTGGAAAATGAGTGCTAATTATAGTATATACTGATGTGATCACAGCGGTTGCGGGAAAGAAGTTCTTTGCCAGAGATATCAAGTTCATTAACACGGCTGGGGCAGCAAAGCACCAAGCAGTGGCCTTCAGGTCTGGCTCCGACATGTCCGTATGTTTTCAGTGTGCATTTGATGGGTTTCAGGACACACTCTATGCTCACTCGAATAGACAATTTTACCGTGACTGTGACATTACCGGCACCATTGACTTCATTTTCGGCAATGCTGCGGTTGTCTTCCAGAACTGCAACATTCTGCCCAGGCAACCCTTATCCAACCAGTTCATCACCATCACAGCTCAGGGAAAGAAGGATCCTAATCAAAACACTGGCATTTCAATTCATAAATGCAAAATTTCTGCGTCAGGTACTGTTACAGCTCCAACCTACCTTGGCAGGCCTTGGAAGGATTATTCCACAACTGTCATTATGCAGTCCGACATCGGGTCATTCTTAAAACCATCAGGTTGGATTTCATGGGTCAGTGGTGTGGATCCACCGGCCACCATATTCTACGCAGAGCACCAGAATACTGGGGCTGGTGCTAATGTTGATGGAAGGGTTAAATGGACCGGTTACAAGCCAGCTCTTACGGTAGACGAGGCAGGAAAATTTGCCGTCGACCCCTTCGTCCAAGGCAGCGAATGGTTACCGGAAACCAGTGTGACATTTCAATCAAATTTATGATCTACGATTGTCTGGAAGGTGAGTGCCGGTCAAGCCTGGTAAACTGAAGAATCTCCAGAAGAGAAGAGGATGATTTTTACCTTCACTGCTTCTTTCTTTAGAGAGGAGAGGGCAATGTTTATAGATATCAGTGTTCACACTTTCTTCTTTTGTTACACATTTTATATTTTATTTTATTTTTTAATTAAAAATGTTGAAAGAGTTTACCCTCAATATACACGTGTACCCTTTCCAGCTTTCCACCTATTTTAGAAGACTTTTGTTTTTTATAATTAAGTTTAATGTGAAGTCAGCATTACATAATTAAAAAAATATATAATTAACTCGATAAAACAATTGAAAATTCTTTGGATAGTTGTACTGTTTATATATATATATAAATAAAATATTAATTTAACAATTATGATTAAAATTTAAATTATTTTTTATTTAAAATATTTTGGTGTTTTTAAATTATTTTAATGTATAAATATCAAAAATATTTTTTTAAAAAAATAAAAAAATAGATTTTGAACCCGAAACGGCACGTCCGAAACGGAACCGAGGTGTTCTGGCTGAAATTTTCGGAATGGACTGGAATTAAAATCGAGGCGAAAACGATATCGTTTTGTCTCGGTTTTTAGAATGAAATAAAATATTATGGTCGGAACGGAACGAAACAAAATTAACAACTACATGTAAACAACAAATAGTCAACGGGCGCGATGTTGAACTTGTTATAGCAATGCTGTCATAACATAAGACAGACACTATGGAATGTAATGATAAATCTGTAATATTTGTTTTTTAGTTGCTCAACTATTTTTCTTTTCAACTTCATCTTTCTTTTGTGTGGTCTGCTTTTAATTTGGTTTGCATGTGATTAGCGTGGTCCGAAAAGAAAAGGAGGTTTTGGGTCATAATAACATCAATATCGTTGATTCAAAACAATTAAAGCTTCGAGGGTAGATTTGAATGAAAAAGAGAGGAATTGGGGAGAATTGATGGTGTACGAGAGAGGTCGAATTTAAGTGGCCCATGTGATAACCTCTAACATCTCCCCTCCACCTCTTCATTAGGGTTATTTTTATTAAATTTGATTTCATTCTTATGGTAATTGTTTTTAGTAAAAAAAAAAATCAATTGAATCTTTCAGTATTTTTTTTTTAAAAAAAAAGTTATTTTTTTCTTTCTCTTAAGAGGTAATCTTAGTCTATGATTAGAGTCTTGTGTTTTAAAGGTTGACTCGAGTTTATACATGTTTTTTGAGTTATTTTTTTAGAATAAAGTTTTTTTTATTTCATCCTGTAATATTTAGTTTGTTAGGAATTAAGTTTCATAACTTTATTTTTATTTTACGCGACAATCACAGTTTTATGATTCAAGTCATGAGTATGAAAAGTTTACCCATGTTGATTTAAGTCTTTTTTCTTTCTTTTTTTCTTCCAATTTTTATCATTGGCATAAGGTTTATTTGAAATTGAGATTCTGTCATGTTTTTTTTACTGCTTTTCATAGGGTTAACATTGTCTCATAAACTGGGTCGGGTGTTTGATTGGTTACTCAAATTGTCTTTAAGTTTTTTTCTTTGTTTTTCTTCAAAAAAAGATTTTTTTTTATCGTTTTTTCTTTCAATATTAAGTTAATTGACAATTGAACTAAATAATTTATTTTAATTTGATCTATATAGGGTTATCAAATTTTAACTATCCATGTCGCAGGTTCAAATGGTTTGTTAAGGCTAACTCAAGTCATTTTTTTAGCCTATTTTTTTTTAAATCTAGTTTTCTCAAACCTTTCCTCTAGCATTAAAAAAACTTAAAATGTGAAAGTGGCCACGGTGATCTTAGGATTAAAATAAATCTATAAAAAAACCAAAAAAAATTCGTTTTGCATGGCATCATCATCATTATTATTATTATTATTATTATATATATATAATTTTTTATTTTTTTCATTTTAAAAGTAAAATACTAAAATAACCCTTCCAATTAGGGATAATGTGGGTGATTAGAAAATGAAATGCAAATAAATGGAAAATAAACACAAAAGCATTTTTTTAATGAAATTGCACACTTTTAGGTAGGATGTTGCGGTTCTAAATCCTTATATTAATTAAATGCTATATTTATGAACCACGATATTGGATCAAATGTGGTGGTTTTGAATAACAATAAAATTATAATTGATGTGATTTAATCAATTTCCATGAAAAATTGGTTGATCTTTTCACAAATATCACTTAAATAAGTACTTTTTTATGGGATTTATTTTCTACTTTGTTAACTTGATATTTAATGTAGTCAATAATTTTAGAGAGTTAAAAAAAAATAAAAAAAATCAATAAAAAATGAGACGAGTTTTCTATATCTAAAATCCTATCTCACTTTTAAAAAACTTTCAAAGAACAACGACCAAACTCAATAAATTCTCATCAAATCTCACATTACATGATCACAAGTAGCCTTAAAATTGTGAAAACAAATACATATATACACGCAAAATGAATCTCAAAATATTTCAATAATACAATTTTCAAGTAATTAAAATTCTAAAACATATAAGCATAACACATCTATCTATCAACAGCTACATCATCTCCTTAAATATCTAGACCATCAATAGCAAGGCTAGGGGCCTGTTTAGGAGTGCGGTTGCGGTAGCTTTTGAAAGTGATTTTCGTGCCGAAATGTATCAAAATGATGTTTTTTTTTTGTTTTTTTTTAAATTATTTTTAACATCAACACATCAAAATAATCTAAAAACATTAAACCGCCGGTTTTTAAAATAAAAAAAAAAAGAGTAAAAGCATCAAACCTCCCGTTTGACCCAAACGGGCATTAGATCTCCTTGTCCTCACATCTTCTAAATAGTTAATGTCTTTTCAAATAAATGTTTAAATAAAAAGACCCAATGGTGTGACATTTGCTTTCTTGGTCATTATTGTAAGGATAAAGATGTGATATCTTGACCCTTTATTAACATGAAGTCAACATATATATATATATATATATATATAAAAATCAATGTTAGATTAAAATATAACCCAACAATTTAAATAATGAGGTTCTACTCATATAATACATTTAATGATAAGAAAATAAAACATAAATTAAGATTATAAATCATTACAATGCTAGTGAATATGAATATTACATATATCTAAAAGGCATCGCTCGGTTACTGTAGATTACTGATTACTGACAATTTTTCCTCCTTACTCCTCGCGTGTATGTGCTGCTCTTTGTGTTTTTTTTTTCCGGTTTTCTATTTCTATTTTTTTTTACATTACATTTTCCTCTTTCTCTTTCATTGTATTCTTGCTTCTTTTCTTTTTTTCTTTCTTGCCTTTTTTTGTTATTGTGTTTTTCTAATTTTTCTCATAAAAAATATTTTATGGGAAAAAATATAACCGAAAAAAAAATAATTTTAATTGTTTTTACATAAATGACAATGATTTTTTTCTTTTGTTAAAGTTTCTAGGATATTCTTAGTCTTTCATTAATAATAATAATAATAATTTGATTGTTTTTCTTGCTTACTCTTTGGTTAATGTTTTTTTCTCCAGTATAATTTAATTATTTTTATTGTTTTGACAGTTATGTCAATGATATTTTTTTTTATTTGTTAAAGTTTCTAGGATATTCTTAGTCTTTCATTAATTATATATTCTGATATTTATTGGATATTATCTCATAGGAATATATATACAAGGAGAAGAAAACATAACCTAAGATTTTTGAATAAAAAATTTCATATCGATATTCTTAAATACATTTAATATAATACAATTAATAAATCGGGTAACACAAAAAAATTGCCTTCAAATTTTAATTTTGTACTTAACAAAATAATAATATTTTAATTGTTTTTCTTGCTTACTCTTTTGTTGATGTTTTTTTCTCCGTATAATTTAATAATTTTTATTGTTTTGACAAGTAATGGCAATTATATTTTTTTCTTTTGTTAAAGTTTCTAGTATATTTTTAATCTTTCATTAATTATATGTTCTAATATTTATTGGATATTATCTCATACTGAATATATATAGGGATAAAAACATGACCTTGGATTTTTGAATAAAAAAATTAATATCAAGTATTCTTAAATACATTTACTATAATTATATAATGAATAATAAAAAAAAATTGTCTTCGAATTTTAATTTTGTACTTAACACAATAATAATAATAATAATAATAATAATAATAATTTAATTGTTTTTCTTGCTTACTCTTTTGTTATTGTTTTTTTCTCTCCATTAATCTAATAATTTTTATTGTTTTGACAGTGATGACAATTATATATTTTTTTTAAATTCTCTTAAAGTTTCTAGGATATTTTTAGTCTTTCATTAATTATATGTTCTAATATTGATATTATATATATATATATATATATATATATAGGAAAAGAAAACATGACCTAGACTTTTTGGGGAAAAAATTAATATCATTTTAAAATTAATATTGAAATTTGGTACTCTTTTATTTCTTAAAAACAAATTTACAATATTTTAATTTTTAATATTTTAAATATAATATTGCTGGGAAAAAATTAAACTAAAAAAAAATACAGATTTACTTATGTTATCTGCAATTATAAAATATACACGTCACTTTCCATTTTGATTACATAAATTTTATCAATTATAATTATACTAAATAAATATTAAACTAATAAAATACAATACATATAAAAACAATAAATTTTCTACATAGATAAAAACACCGCATCGTCGCTGGTATACCGCTTCGTGTTCTCTAATCGATGTCAATACTACAATATATTAGATTATTGCTCTTTTTAATAGCAATATTTATTAAATATCATGTTTTTTTTAAAAAAAATTGTGAAGATCAAAATTTGTTATTTTATGAAAAAAGAATTTAAACAATATTATTCTACCAAAACTTGTAGTTTACTGTGGTAATGTTTTTTTTTTAAAAAAACTTTCAAATAACTTTAAATATGCTTAGTTGGGCGTGCATATATATAGCTAAACTTGGATATAAAAACTACCTACACATGAGCCATCAATTCCACGGCATAACACACTTGAGCAAAAGGAGAGGGAGAATAAGGGATCGGAGAGACTAAGGGCATGTTTGGGCATTATTGATATTGTTTTTTAAATGTTTTTTTTTAAATATTAAAATGATGTTTTTTTTTTAAATTATTTTTCATATCAACCATCAAAATAATATAAAAATATAAAATAAAATTAATTTATTTTGTTTTTAAACCGACGAGATCATGAAAGACCACCAATACATATTATATTATTTACGAGATCATCAACGATTTGTACTCACATTTTAATTCTTAGATGCTAAGATTCGCACCCGATGCCCTTACATCTATAATAGAAACAGCCGGTCAAATTATGATCTGGTTTGTGCTGAAGAATCGATATTGAGTATGAAACAGTAACACTACGTAGATCTTGAGTTATTCGATTCCTTGTTCAATGGAATGGTCAACCTTTTCTAGTGACTCCTGCGCTCAATTTTTGCCGCTTACGCTTTTATTTTTATTTTTATTTTTATTTTTTATACATGGTGCCTGCCTATCCAGCAAATGCGTGCCTCATGATTTCGTGTCGCACCGGCGGCCGCCCACTTATTACCGTGCCTAATTCTGTCGTTACTATGAGCTGGCATTAGACTATGCTTGCTCTGAAAGTTTAAAGTTTGATTAAAATTATTTTTAATATTATCATTTTAAAATAATTCAAAATTTGGAATAAAAAATAAAAACTTTCTTTTTAAATTTTTGTAAGAGACTGACAAACAAGCCCTCCATGCCCGCCCCTGTTTTTAAAGAACCCTGTGGGCGCAACCGAAGACCAGACAGCCGGCAAAGCTTGCCTGTTTCATTTTCCAAAGTCAGTTTCTTTAATAACTACAGAAACCTTATCATTAAATAAAATTAATATTAATATGAAAATAATCAGTATCTTTTTTAATGTATATTGATTATTAAAGAATAATTTCTTGTTCATAGATCAACGAACCAAACCTCATGCTCTGCTATACAAGGGCTTGAAAAGACGCAAAAGCCCCTGTCTCTCTCTCTCTCTCTCTCCTGAGCTTTCCTGCAGTCATATTTCCTCTCGGGCGTAATCTTTTCAGTCAAGTAACATCTGTACAATATAAGAGGATGCGGAGATCCGTTTTGGGGTCAGCTAAAGCCCTTTCATACATACCAAACCAGGTAACGGGCCTGCAAAGTGCGCATAGAGATACCAGGACTTGACTTATTCGTAGATTTTACCATCGTCGCTAATGGAACTGGTTGCTGTAGTTAGTTTTCAGGTGAGGGGTAGTTAGTGCTCGACATCGGTAGGCGTGGCCGCAGGGAATCTAAATGCTTTCATGTCAGCATAAAGAAACTTAAACGACATCCCACGTTACTGATGCTCGTGCAGTTTTGTTACTGTGATTATGTCGGCCGGTACCACTTGCACTAGACTAGAACGTGCTTTCTTTCTGTCTTTAGTGTTCTCACCCACCACAGGCCCTTCAAATCCAAAAGAAAAGATTCAAATCTAAGTTGATTTCTGCATGCTTTGCACTTACACTACTCTAGGAGGGTGCTGTTAGGTTCGCATTGATAGCCAAACTGACCGGTCATTTCTGATATAATAGGGTCATGGTCATTTAATAGCTAGTTGTTCAAATATTTGATTTTTTTCCCCCAGAAGATATTCCTTGGAAAATGAGTGCTAATTATAGTATATACTGATGTGATCACAGCGGTTGCGGGAAAGAAGTTCTTTGCCAGAGATATCAAGTTCATTAACACGGCTGGGGCAGCAAAGCACCAAGCAGTGGCCTTCAGGTCCGGCTCCGACATGTCCGTATGTTTTCAGTGTGCATTTGATGGGTTTCAGGACACACTCTATGCTCACTCGAATAGACAATTTTACCGTGACTGTGACATTACCGGCACCATTGACTTCATTTTCGGCAATGCTGCGGTTGTCTTCCAGAACTGCAACATTCTGCCCAGGCAACCCTTATCCAACCAGTTCATCACCATCACAGCTCAGGGAAAGAAGGATCCTAATCAAAACACTGGCATTTCAATTCATAAATGCAAAATTTCTGAGTCAGGTACTGTTACAGCTCCAACCTACCTTGGCAGGCCTTGGAAGGATTATTCCACAACTGTCATTATGCAGTCCGACATCGGGTCATTCTTAAAACCATCAGGTTGGATTTCATGGGTCAGTGGTGTGGATCCACCGGCCACCATATTCTACGCAGAGCACCAGAATACTGGGGCTGGTGCTAATGTTGATGGAAGGGTTAAATGGACCGGTTACAAGCCAGCTCTTACGGTAGACGAGGCAGGAAAATTTGCCGTCGACCCCTTCGTCCAAGGCAGCGAATGGTTACCGGAAACCAGTGTGACATTTCAATCAAATTTATGATCTACGATTGTCTGGAAGGTGAGTGCCGGTCAAGCCTGGTAAACTGAAGAATCTCCAGAAGAGAAGAGGATGATTTTTACCTTCACTGCTTCTTTCTTTAGAGAGGAGAGGGCAATGTTTATAGATATCAGTGTTTACACTTTCTTCTTTTGTTACACATTTTATATTTTATTTTATTTTTTAATTAAAAATGTTGAAAGAGTTTACCCTCAATATACACGTGTACCCTTTCCAGCTTTCCACCTATTTTAGAAGACTTTTGTTTTTTATAATTAAGTTTAATGTGAAGTCAGCATTACATAATTAAAAAAATATATAATTAACTCGATAAAACAATTGAAAATTCTTTGGATAGTTGTACTGTTTATATATATATATATATATAAATGAAATATTAATTTAACAATTAAGATTAAAATTTAAATTATTTTTTATTTAAAATATTTTGGTGTTTTTAAATTATTTTGATGTATAAATATCAAAAATAATTTTTTTAAAATTAAAAAATAGATTTTGAAACGGTACGCCCGAAACGAAACCGAGGTGTTCTGGCTAAAATTTTCAGAATGGACTAGAATTAAAACCGAGACGAAAACGATATCGTTTTGTCTCGGTTTTTAGAATGAAATAGAATGTTCTGGTCGGAACGAAACGAAACAGAATTAACAATTATATATAAACAACAAATAGTCAACGGCCGTGATGTTGAACTTAGCAATGCTGTCATAACATAAGACAGACACTATGGAATGGAATGATAAATCTGTAATATTTGTTTTTTAGTTGCTCAACTATTTTTCTTTTCAACTTCATCTTTCTTTTGCCTTTTAATTTGGTTTGCATGTGATTAGCGTGGTCCGAAAAGAAAAGGAGGTTTTGGGTCATAATAACATCAATATCGTTGATTCAAAACAATTAAAGCTTCGAGGGTAGATTTGAATGAAAAAGAGAGGAATTGGGGAGAATTGATGGTGTACGAGAGAGGTCGAATTTAAGTGGCCCATGTGATAACCTCTAACATCTCCCCTCCACCTCTTCATTAGGGTTATTTTTATTAAATTTGATTTCATTCTTATGATAATTGTTTTTAGTAAAAAAAAATTTCAATTGAATCTTTCAGTATTTTTTTTTAAGAATTTTTTTTTTCTCTTAAGAGGTAATCTTAGTCTATGATTAGAGTCTTGTGTTTTAAAGGTTGACTAGAGTTTATACATGTTTTTTGAGTTATTTTTTAGAATAAAGTTTTTTTTTATTTCATCCTGTAATATTTAGTTTGTTAGGAATTAAGTTTCATAGCTTTATTTTATGCGACAATCACAGTCTTATGATTCAAGTCATGAGTATGAAAAGTTTACCCATGTTGATTTAAGTCTTTTTTTCCTTCTTTTTTTTCTTCCAATTTTTATCATTGGCATAAGGTTTATTTGAAATTGAGATTCTGTCATGTTTTTTTTACTGCTTTTCATAGGGTTAACATTGACTCATAAACTGGTCGGGTGTTTGATGGGTTACTCAAATTGTCTTTAAGTTTTTTTCTTTGTTTTTCTTCAAAAAAAGATTTTTTTTTATTGTTTCTTCTTTCAATATTAAGTTAATTGACAATTGAACTAAATAATTTATTTTAATTTCATCTATATAGGGTTATCAAATTTTAACTATCCATGTCGCAGGTTCAAATGGTTTGTTAAGGCTAACTCAAGTCATTTTTTTAGCCTATTTTTTTTTTAAATCTAGTTTGCTCAAACCTTTCCTCTAGCATTAAAAAAACTGAAAATGTGAAAGTGGCCTCGGTGATCTTAGGATTAAAATAAATCTATAAAAAAAACCAAATTTTTTTTTGTTTTGCATGGCATTATTATTATTATTATTATTATTATTATTATTATTATTATTATTATTATTATATAGATAATTTTGTTATTTTTTTTTAATTTTAAAAGTAAAATACTAAAATAACCCTTCCAATTAGGGATAATTTGGGTGATTAGCAAATGAAATGCAAATAAATGGCGAATAAACACAAAAGCATTTATTTAATGAAATTGCACACTTTTAGGTAGGATGTTGCGGTTCTAAATCCTTATATTAATTAAATGCTATATTTATGAACCACGATATTGGATCAAATGTGGTGGTTTTGAATAACAATAAAATTATAATTGATGTGATTTAATCAATTTCCATGAAAAATTGGTTGATCGTTTCACAAATATCACTTAAATAAGTACTTTTTTATGGGATTTATTTTTTACTTTGTTAACTTGATATTTAATGTAGTCAATAATTTTAGAGTTAAAAAAAATAAAAAAATCAATAAAAAATGAGACGAGTTTTCTATATCTAAAATCCTATCTCAGTTTTAAAAAACTTTCAAAGAACAACAACCAAACTCAGTAAATTCTCATCAAATCTCACATTACATGATCACAAGTAGCCTTAAAATTGTGAAAACAAATACATATATACATGCAAAATGAATCTCAAAATATTTCAATAATACAATTTTCAAGTAATTAAAATTCTAAAACATATAAGCATAACACATCTATCTATCAACAACTACATCATCTCCTTAAATATCTAGACCATCCATAGCAAGGCTAGGGCCTGTTTGGAGTGCAGTTGCGGTAATTTTTGAAAGTTATTTTCGTGCCTAAATATATCAAAATAATATATTTTTTTATTTTTTAAAAATAATTTGTGATATTAGTACATAAAATGATCTAAAAACACCAAACTACTAGTTTTTAAAATAAAAATAAAAAAGCATGAAACCGCCGGTTTAACCGCGACACTAGATCTCTTTGTCCTCACTTCTATAGTTAATGTCTTTACGAACAAATGTTTAAATAAAAGGACCCAATGGTGTGACATTTGCTTTCTTGGTCATTATTGTAAGGATAAAGAAGTGATATCTTGACCCTTTATTAACATGAAGTCAACATATATATTAATAAAAAATCAATGTTAGATTAAAATATAACCCAACAATTTAAATAATTCTAGTCATATAATACATTTAATGATAAGAAAATAAAACATAAATTAAGATTATAAATCATTACAATGCTAGTGAATATGAATATTATACAATAATCTAAAATAGGTCAGAAAAACACTGTAGCTTGTGAGTAAAAACATTGTGGATTTCAATAATGTTTTTTTCGTTTGTGAACAGTAAAAACACTGGATTCACTACATGTATAATATTTATATATTATTTTACAAGAAGTAATAAAGAAAAGTTAGTGGTCTACTGGTAAAAAGGTGCGGTTGAGTAAAGGAGGGTCGATCCCTACCTAGAGTGAGATTGTGTATTTTTTTTCTTTTAATTTTCTTTCCATTTGTATGATATTTATATATTTTTTTTAACAAAGAGTAACAAAGAAAGAAAGTGACTTACTGGAAAACAGGCATGCCTGAGTAAGGGAGGGGCAGGGTTCGATCCTTGCCTAGCGTGAGATTTTGCTTCTTTTTTTTTTCTTTTTTATTTTTTTCACTTATGATTTTCATTTTTATTTTATTTATTTATTTATT
The DNA here is from genome assembly GCA_032356905.1 of Salix exigua. NCBI lineage: Eukaryota > Viridiplantae > Streptophyta > Magnoliopsida > Malpighiales > Salicaceae > Salix > Salix exigua. The sequence continues at coordinate 5,942,373 of CM063590.1, read as the reverse complement.
TTGATGTAAAATTAATTTTTTTTCTTGTATTTTTTTTCATTTTTTGGTTGTTTTTTTTGTTAAAGATATTGATTTTTTTTTCTTTGATTGAATTTTACCCCATTATTAACATAATAAGAATAATAATTTTAGTTTTTTTCTTGCTTCCTCTTTTTTTAATGTTTTTGATTTTTTATCGGGGTAATTTAATAATTTTTATTATTTTAGCAGTAATAATAACGATATTTTTAGATGTTAAGACTTTGATGTTTATTTTTTATAATAGAGTATGATGATATGTTTCATTATATCAAACCTTGCATGTATAGATGTTACACTTTATTTGATTGTTTTCAATTTTTTTATTTGATTAAAATTGATAATATATTTGGTTTTATTTTTGACCCTTATACTTTTGATTTTAATTCTTTTAGTTTTTTATAGTTCCTAAATAGTTCCTATTTTTTATTTTAATGTTTATATATATGTTCCTTAAGTTTTGATTTTTATTTTTTATTATTTTCTGTTTTGTTGAGATAACATTTTTTTAAAAAAATTATTCTTAAATTTTAGTTTGTGTTTATGATCATTTTAAAACTGATATTTCTTATTTTTTTTATTACTTTTGGTTTTTTCATTAGTTTTTTTTAACATCAAATGATTTTTTTATATAATAATTTTTATTTTTATTCATTTTTTATTTTTATTTTGTTTGCTCTTTTCTTAAAGTTTTTGGGGTTTTTTATTCTTTTTTTGAATTTATTTTCCAATTATTAATGAAATAATATTAATGTTATTATTAATAGTAATAATAATAATAATTTTAGTTTTTTTTTGCTTCCTCTTTTAATAATGTTTTTTTTCTCCTCTGAATAATTAATATTTTTTATTGTTTTAACAATAATAGTTATGATATTTTTATATGTTAAGGCTTTGATGTTCCTATTGTTATAATAGGGTGTGTTGATGTGTTTCATTATATCAAACAATGCATGTATAAATGTTATATTTTATTTTATTTTTTCAATTTTTTATTTGATTGAAATAAGACAAACGATGACTTTGGTCCACGGACAGTCTAGTAATTGACCCTATTTTTTTAATATTTTTTTTGTTATTGTCAGTGCGTGGGACGCACGTGCCATCCTGTTTTCCGCACCATGCCCTGTGTAGGTAGCGCGTGTGGTATCATACGGTGGATGGAGACGAGCTGCTAACATCTAACGCAGTGTTAGTATAAAAGATGATGTTGATCCCTTTAAGTATATCAAATTTTTTATATTAAAATATCAAATTTTAATCTCAATAGTTGTAAAAATTATTTGTTTCGTCCGCACTAAACCCGCAACGCAGTGCGGGCATTGAACTAGTGTTCTCTAATCGATGTCAATACTACAATATTTTAGATTATTGCTCTTTTTAATAGCAATATTTATTAAATATCATGTTTTTTTTTAAATTGTGAAGATCAAATTTTGTTATTTTATGAAAAAAGAATTTAAACAATATTATTCTACCAAAACTTGTAGTTTACTGTGGCAATGTTTTTTTTTAAAAAACTTTCAAATAACTTTAAATATGCTTAGTTGGGCGTGCATATTATTATTATCTAATATACTAAAAGAGATCAGTTGAGCACTGTAGATTAGATATTTGCTCTTTGTATTTCGCGTGTGTACATTAGCCTCTCTTTTTAACACATTTGCCTCTCATCTCGGGCAGCCCCTGCAGTGTGTGAGAATGCAATGCTTTTGGACTTTATTTGTCTGCTTTTTTTTTCCTTTCTTTGGTTTTAAATGAAAAGGAGGAAAAGGTGTTTTGAAGTTAGGTTAGGGTAACGAGCAAAATGGAGACAGACTACTATTTCGGGTAGCTTTCATCACTTTATCATGTAATAATTACATGATAAAATGGAGATAGACTACTATCTCGGGCAATGGTGGTTTTTTTTCTTTCTTTCAAGAACCATTTTCTTTAAAAAAAATGGTTTTTTTTTTAAAAATAACTGGTTGTTTTTTTTTTTACAAAAAAAAAATTAATAACTGAGATGTCCGGGCCAACTTACATATACCACGACTAATCTTCAGATCCATTTTTTTTTAAAAAAAATCTCTATTTTGTTTTGCCACTTATATTTTTTTTCTTAACCGATGTGTCGGGTCAGTTTACGCGCACCATAATTTTTTCTTCCCAAGTATATTTTTGTTGTATTTATCATTTATTTTATTTTTTATTTGCTCTTTTTTTTAATGTTTTTAGGCTTCTTTTCAGCCTTTGATTTAATTTCTTTTTTTTTTTCACGTTCTTAAAGCAATAATAATAATAATAATAATAATAATTTTAGTTTTTGTTCTTACATGTTTTTTTTATTGATTTTTTCTCAGGTTTGTTTAATAATTTTTATTGTTTTGACAATAATAGTGATGATAATTTTAGAAGTTAAGGGTCTTTTGTTTTTTAATAATTGGTTGTTGTTTCTGATTTGTTTTTTGTTTTTTCAAGAACCGTTTTCTTTTAAAAAAATAAATGTTTTTTTAATAATTGATTGTTATTTTTTTTACAAAAAAATAAAAAAAAAATAATAACTGAGGTGTCCGGGCCAACTTACGGTCACCACGACTAATCTCCGGATCCATTTTTTAAAAAAAACATTCTTTATTTTGTTTTGCCACTTATATTTTTTTTCTTAACCGAGGTGTCCGGGTCAATTTATGTGCACCACGATTTTTTCTTCCCATGCATATTTTTTTTCAATCAATAATTTTTATTGTATTTATCATTTATTTTATTTTTTATTTGCTTTTTTGCTAATATTTTTAGGCTTCTTTTCATCCTTTCATTTAATTTCTTTTTTTTCATGTTATTAAAGCAATAATGATAATAATAATAATAATAATAATAATAATACTTTTAGTTTTTATTCTTACATTTTTTTTATTAATTTTTTTTCTCATGTTTGTTTAATAATGTTTATTGTTTTGACCGTAATAATAACGATAATTTTAGAAGTTAAGACTCCAATGTTACTATTGTTATGATAGAGTATGTTGATATTTTTTATTATATCAAATTTTACATGTTTAAATATTATATTTTAATTTCAATAATGATAAAAATTATTTGTTCCGTCCATATTATACCCGCAACGTAGTGCGAGCATTTGACTAGTATATAACTAAACTTGGATATAAAAACTACCTACACATGAGCCATCAATTCAACGGCATAACACACTTGAGCAAAAGGAGAGGGAGAATAAGGGATCGGAGAAAATGACTAAGGGCATGTTTGGGGGATTATTGATATTGTTTTTTAAATGTTTTTTTTTAAAATATTAAAATGATGTTTTTTGTAAATTATTTTTCATATCAACCCATCAAAATAATATAAAAATATAAAATAAAATTAATTTATTTTGTTTTTAAACCGACGAGATCATGAAAGACCACCAATACATATTATATTATTTACGAGATCATCAACGATTTGTACTCACATTTTAATTCTTAGATGCTAAGATTCGCACCCGATGCCCTTACATCTATAATAGAAACAGCCGGTCAAATTATGATCTGGTTTGTGCTGAAGAATCGATATTGAGTATGAAACAGTAACACTACGTAGATCTTGAGTTATTCGATTCCTTGTTCAATGGAATGGTCAACCTTTTCTAGTGACTCCTGCGCTCAATTTTTGCCGCTTACGCTTTTATTTTTATTTTTATTTTTATTTTTTATACATGGTGCCTGCCTATCCAGCAAATGCGTGCCTCATGATTTCGTGTCGCACCGTCGGCCGCCCACTTATTACCGTGCCTAATTCTGTCGTTACTATGAGCTGGCATTAGACTATGCTTGCTCTGAAAGTTTAAAGTTTGATTAAAATTATTTTTAATATTATTATTTTAAAATAATTCAAAATTTGGAATAAAAAATAAAAACTTTCTTTTTAATTTTTTTTTAACAGACTGACAAACAAGCCCTCCATGCCCGCCCCTGTTTTTAAAGAACCCTGTGGGCGCAACCGAAGACCAGACAGCCGGCAAAGCTTGCCTGTTTCATTTTCCAAAGTCAGTTTCTTTAATAACTACAGAAACCTTATCATTAAATAAAATTAATATTAATATGAAAATAATCAGTATCTTTTTTAATGTAAATTGATTATTAAAGAATAATTTCTTGTTCATAGATCAACGAACCAAACCTCATGCTCTGCTATACAAGGGCTTGAAAAGACGCAAAAGCCCCTGTCTCTCTCTCTCTCTCTCTCCCCTGTGCTTTCTTGCAGTCATATTTCCTCTCGGGCGTAATCTTTTCAGTCAAGTAACATCTGTACAATATAAGAGGATGCGGAGATCCGTTCTGGGGTCAGCTAAAGCCCTTTCATACATCTCCTGTCAAAATCATTGTGACGTGCTGCTGCTGCGTCCTTTAGCCTCTTCTCTCTCGCGTTTCCTCTCTTCTACCTCCGCTCTTGATTCTCCACCTGCTCCCCCATCTATGGCTCCTGTTTCTCTTGATACCATCAATCCCAAGGCACTTCCTCTTCACCATCAATCCTGCTGGTTTTTTTCTTGTTTGGTTCTTGATTTTGTTTGGATTTTTCATCTGTTTTTTATTTTGTGCTATTGAGGTTTATATGATCTGGGTTTAGGCTCAAGCTTTGTTTGTTTTTTCTGTTTGTCTTAGTTGTTTTAGACTCCTTTTCTGGCTGTTGGGTGTGCTTGATTTGTCTTTGCCTTTTCTCTTATGCATACATGAATGGCTGGATAGACTGGAACCTTGATTTAAGCTTCAAACTGGAAGTCCAGTAAGCAAGGCACATGGGCTTAGTGATTCATTCTTTCTATGTTGACCTCGTCAATTTCTTAGTTTTATAGAATTTGATTAAGAATATGCAAAAGCTCTCTGTGCTATCCAATATTGATTTTTTTTTAAACTGCTTCACTTTGATTCACATGAAAAAACACCATTATTTATTTTTACCAAAGTCAAGGGGCGTTTAACCTTGCGCTAAAATTAGAGAATGTGTTTGGTTATTGGTAGCTTCTCTTGAACTCTCTTCCTTTGTTTGCCTTTTATTTTGTATCCCCCCCGATATTCCTAGTTTATCATTTATGATGTTCTGTTTCCCAGGTTTTGAAATGTGAATATGCTGTCCGTGGCGAGATTGTCACCCTTGCACAGGTAATTCACTTGTCTGGCTGTGTTATGCACTTCAAAGATAGAAAGGGCAGGATGTTTCTATTTAAAGTTTGTGCTTTTACTTGCTATGATTTTGTTCAAGGAGGTTTATGTACTGGATGTGATCATGTATTTTCCTTCATCTTAAACAGGCGTTACAAGAAGAGTTAAAGTCTAAGCCAGGCTCTCACCCCTTTGATGAGGTGCGTTTCTTAATATCTGTGACATTTTGTCCTTGTAATCGAGGTGTTTATCTAGCACGATTAAGCTGTCTAAGGTAGACAAATGATTTTGTTCCTCAATTCAATTCGTTTTTGATGCTATTGTTGTATTGTGCTGTGTTGCTGTTTTGTTGGCGACAAGATTCAAAGGAAATTTTCAGTACTTCTGGATTACTCAGATAGCAGATTTCGCTTGCTGGAGTTTTAAATTTCTAGGAATTGGCATTCTGCTTCAACTAAGATAATATAAAATGAGTTTGATCAATTCCTATTAAAAAGAAAAGAGAGAAGCTACATGCATGTTTTCTTTCAATTGATATCCTCTAAAGGATTCATTTTTATTTGTTAATCATCTTATGGCAGATACTTTACTGCAATATCGGAAATCCTCAGTCTCTTGGTCAGCAACCTATCACCTTTTTCCGTGAGGTAAGTATGTTGTGGTGCTTTGTAGGGTACTGTGATGTTTTCAATTGGGTTTTTTCTCCATGCTGATTATTTTTGCTTTAGGTTCTTGCATTATGCGACCACCCTTCCATTTTGGACAAAAGTGAAACTCAGGGTTTGTTCAGGTATTCAAACTTCTCAAGCTATCATTGATCTCATGCGACCACTCTTTACTTTATGCTTATTTCCACCATGATTGAAGAAAGATGACTTAAGACAAAAAACACTAAAGAAGACTAAAAGTAAAGAAAGAAAGAAGCCAAGATTTGAAACAAAGAAAGAAAGCTATGAAGAAGAGAAAAATTAGAGGAAAAATAGTCCATTATTTTTATCAATTCATCAAAAACTCTCTCAAATTGAAAAAAAAAAAACATAAATCATTAACCCTAAAATATCTAGCTATTGGGCTTAACTCATTTTTGAGTTGGTGAACAATTGAAGGATATCTTATACATCTCTATGAATATTTATAGTGCCGATGCCATAGAGAGAGCTTGGCAGATTCTTGATCAAATTCCTGGAAGGGCCACTGGTGCTTATAGTCACAGTCAGGTTATAATCGAAGCTCTCACCTTGTGGACTTTATAAAGTTCCATTCAAATGGTATATTTGTGGTGTAGAACATAACTCATATATCCCTCTTCACATCAGGGAATCAAAGGACTGCGTGATACAATTGCTGCTGGAATTGAAGCCCGCGATGGCTTTCCTGCTGATCCAAATGATATTTTCTTGACAGATGGTGCAAGCCCAGCGGTAACATTAAATCTTATATAGAAAGATAATAGTATATTTACTGTACTCGCTTCAAATGAAACTAACTGTTTGTTTATTTCCAGGTCCACATGATGATGCAGTTACTGATACGATCAGAGAAGGATGGCATACTTTGTCCCATTCCTCAGTATCCCCTGTACTCTGCTTCAATTGCTCTGCATGGTGGTACTCTGGTATGTCTGTATAAAAATGCTATTTGTCCGAAGTTATTTGGTTAGCTATCCTGCTACCTTTATTTTTTGGTGACCGATGGCTGTAAGCCCAGCATAGTTTAACCAAGTTGATAATTGTTTCATCTACTCTTCTTGTTGCTCAGTTGAAATGGATGTGATCTAAGAGAAAAGTTTGAACATAACTATTTTGCTTTGACCATTGAGATTGAAGTAAAACTCTACTTGTTTCAGGTCCCCTACTATCTTGATGAAGCAACTGGATGGGGCTTGGAAGTTTCTGAGCTTAAGAAGCAGTTGGCAGATACGAAGTCCAAGGGAATTACCCCTAGGGCCTTGGTTGTGATAAATCCGGGAAACCCAACAGGGCAGGTAAACAGTAATTAGCTTTACAGAGATTTTCAAACAAGCGAGAATTTTAAAATTTGTAAATATTGCTCTTACAATGGAGCCAATAACGTCTGGCTGGCTTGAATAATTTAACTACTTGGTTCATGCATCAGGTTCTTGCAGAGGATAATCAGCGGGGGATCGTGGAGTTCTGCAAGCAAGAAGGTCTTATCCTTCTTGCAGATGAGGTAGATGCTAGCCAGTAGTTTTGAACTAGTGTTGCATTCTTGACTTCTTACCATGTGTAGGTTGATTGACCCAATAATTATCTAAATTTCATACAGGTTTACCAGGAGAACGTTTATGTTCCTGAGAAAAAGTTCCACTCATTTAAGAAGGTTGCACGGTCTATGGGGTATGGTGAAAAGGATATATCTATAGTATCTTTTCAGTCTGTCTCTAAAGGTAAGATTGATTTACAAATTAAAATTAAGAGATCCTGCATTTTTCTGATTAAATATGGTAAACATGTGTCATTTGTAATGTTTTAGGTTACTATGGAGAGTGTGGAAAGAGAGGAGGTTACATGGAAGTCACTGGGTTTGGTCCTGAAATAAGAGAGCAAATATACAAAGTTGCATCTGTGAATCTATGCTCTAACATTTCTGGTCAAATTCTTGCAAGTCTCGTCATGAGCCCTCCCAAGGTTAACCTTTTTAGTAACTTATTTGTTTCCTGTGCCTGTGATACTTGGATTTATGATTCAGGATTAGACCAGCCTAAGCTTTGACAAACTTGATTAAGCATTTGGTGTCGCGTTGATAGTGAAAACACGGAAAAGAAAGAGCTCATAAGATTTTACTTATTTTATATCTCGTCTGATCTCCATTAGTCATGTGTGTAGGTGGGAGATGAATCATATGAATCATACTATGCTGAGAAAGATGGAATCCTCTCGTCTTTAATGAGACGGGCAAAGGTCAGTTCAATGCAGCCAATATAATGCATTAGTTAACATGGTCAAGATCAAATATTAAATTTACGAGGAACAAACTGAATTTTGAAATAATCACAAACTTTTGTTAATTCGATTTTTGAGTAAAAAATGAGTATTAGTGACTTTTTGATGCTTCTCTTTATACCTGATGTATAGTAGATGTGTGCTATGCTTTGGGCATTTCTGATATCCAGCTAGTTGGTAGTTAAGCATGCTCTCCTTTTTTCTCCCCTCTTTTTGATCTGAAAGTATTGATAATCATTTGTTACATAATGCTAGACGCTGGAAGATGCATTCAATAATCTAGAGGGTGTGACTTGCAACAAAGCAGAAGGGGCAATGTATCTCTTGCCCTGCATCCGCTTGCCTGAAAAGGCGATTAAAGCTGCCGAAGCTGCAAAAACAGCTCCAGATAACTTCTATTGTCGTCGTCTTCTCAATGCTACTGGAATTGTTTTTGTTCCTGGTTCTGGCTTTGGGCAGGTGAGTTTATTAACTTTGTTTGTTGAATAATTGTGCAACAAAGAAATTGTATCTTCTCCTTTGTTCTTTTGACCGATCCTTTGAATTGATGTTTTTCGTGCAAGATTCCGGGCACTTGGCATTTTAGGTGCACCATACTGCCTCAAGAAGATAAGATTCCAGCAGTTGTCTCCCGTCTCACAGAGTTCCACAAGAGTTTCATGGAGGAGTTTCGCGATTGAAGGATCGTTTCTGAAAAGTTACTGAACTTCCCCCTTGGCTGCTACTGGATATCAACCTAAGAGGAGATAGATACCTGACCAGGTATGAAAGTGAGGGCAAAATAAGATGGTAGCCCATCATTTTAGTTAGAACGATGGATGTTACCTTGATACATTTTAATCCCTTTTTTGTGGAAGGATACACAGAGGTTATTCTTCACTGTTCCTCCATCGAGTGTTTCTACTCGTTGTGATCGGAAAACACATGTTAGATTGTAATCACATTTCTTGAAAACGAAGCTGAGAAATCTTTATGCAGCACAATTGGCCGCAATAATGATATATTTCCGCATCCTCCTTAACGCCCCCAACTATGTGAGTCCTCATGGACCTATGAATGTGCATGGTGGTCTGCAATCACATTTTAAGCTCCAATTCTTGACAACTTGTGTCCGTCCCTGTGCACGTTCGTCAGTCCCTTTCAGATTTGTTTCTGGCTTTCGTCGCTATTTATATCACATAAACAAAACCACGTAACATGTTTAGCCTAAGCTATTTGCCCCCCAAGCGTCCTGCTGTGTTTGTTAGCACCTGCTCTCGTCATGGACGGTATTCTTTGCACGCATTTATTTGCACAGTTACATGATTTAATTTAAAGCATCGAAGAATATGCAAAGCCATGATAAGAATAAAAAAACAAGAAATAGTATTATTAATTGCCGTGTCTCAACAGCCGGATAAGGTACTCGCTTATGATGGGGGAAACGATCCTCACTCGTCTGCTGTGCACAGAGAGCGCTAGCAAAAATAGAGTGAGTGCCGTGTTCGTATATCATCCATCTATCCGAACTAGATAATCTGAACACGTAGGGTTTTTTCATAGATAATTTCTTTTTATTAGGCAAGAATATTATTTTATTTTTTTGTTAAATAATAATTATATGATAAATATCTATATAAATACTAATGAATATAATATAATTCTATAAGTTTTTTACCTGATAAGTAACATATAAAAAATCCCCATGAAAACATTATGATCTCGGATTGCTGTGGCCTTGCGAAGAGCTTGTCTCGTGCAGACTAAGTTTTCGGGAAGGGGTAGTTAATCGGAACTGGATGCTCGCAGTTCCCTGAGAAGCGAAGTCTTCGGAGAGAAACATTAATGGAAGGGGATTAGATTTTGTTGAACCATGCTTATTAGCATTTTCGAGGCCAGGGACTAGGATGACCACACTTCTCTCGACTTCAGTTTAACAAGAAGAAAACCATACCACTGGCCAAATATCCAGATAAGGAATAACAGTGCCTCACGCCACACTGACCTTAAAATTGAAGAAAAAAAATCGACTCACACCAGTTACCGGTCTGAATAAAACATTTAGCTCACTCAAGTGGAGTCACTAAATGATTCAAATACCATAATATGGCCCAGTTTAGAGAAAAATTGAACCGTTCAAGCAATTAAGGCAGCAGGGATATATTCATAAGGAAATTAACATTGTTTTCAAAGGCGGCTAATGACTTCCTCCACCTCAGCAGGGGTGTATAAATGGTATACAGGAGCCACCTTGGCAATGTCGACATTGTTTGGAGTCACCTGAAATCATTAGCATCAACCAGTCAATGATAATAAAGTGTAAACGATACAACGAAACAGCTCAATTGATTTAAATTAAGTGAAAACGGATAAAGAAGTATTGCATGCATAAATGCACACAAATCTCCCATTATACTAGCAGAATAAGGGTTTCCACCTTTTCTTCCATGACTTGCTTAAGAATAGAAAGAGCAATTGTCTCAGCTTCTTTAAGAGTGAGGTCCTGCACATGATTGCCAAAATCAATCTTTGTTCTAACTTGTAATAATAATTTAAAGTAAAAGATATGATAGAGGATAATTAAGAAGGCTAATGAACTTGTTTCATTAGCAAGGATGGCAACTCATCATCATTTGGGAACCTTAGATACAGAGGTTCGAAAGATGCAACCATCCGGCAACCTTTTCATTCAAACTCCATTGGTCTGTATCACCAAGTCCTTTAGTGTTCCAGGGAAGCGTAAAGAGGCAAATATGAATCTAAGCAGCAATACCTTGTTATATTGCTCCTGCAGGGTGCTGTCTGCACCTTCTGACCCTGAACCAATAGCCTTTGCATTGCACTGCCAAAATGTACCAGATGGATCTGTGTAATACCTGCATAATGTAAGCTTCTTGTTTTAGGCCAAAGAGAAGCAAAAACACAAATTATACTGCTGTTAAATTAACATATTTTGCAGCTAAAGAAGCATGGAGGAAAAGGAATTAAACATGCTAAGATATCAGCTCAGCCACAAGAATTGGGGTTGGGGGGAAATTGAAGAGAGATTATAGGTAGTTGACATGATATGGATTTGAAATTAGTAGTTCTCGTGGTGGTAAATGCTCCTACTTTGGGCCTAGGACTAAGGCCCCACAAAATAATTCAAAATAAAATGGGAAAAAAGGATGCCTTAGATAAAACTACGACCAGTCCCATACTCACTGTTTAAGTATCAACTAGAAAGTGTCTATACCAAATGGAAAACTAATTTACAGCCATTGTAACCGTAATATTGTAATTATTTGAAATGACACATAAAAAGGAAATAGTAACACTTACAAGCTGGGTCCTTTCTCGTCATGACCAGCAATGAGAAGAGACACCCCAAATGGACGAGACTGCAAAGGAGAATATTCTTCATAAGTAAAAGCATAGAACAAAGCATACAATAATGATATCTCCACGTTGATTATGGCACGAAGAAATGTTTGCATAACAATCATTTGCATGTCAAAGTGGCAAGAACAGAAACTTGCCTCTCTCTTTTTATCTTCCCAAAGCATAGGAGGATCTGGCAGTGTAAGCGTTTTCAAGATAAACCACTTGAAGATAAATAGATGCACCATTGCAACTTAAAGAACAATGGTGATCACACATTTCTGGTATTTAGTAACAAGGAACAGGATGTATTTTCTAATATGGTATACATAGAGAAGGTGAGTATCACAACTGAATTTCAAAGATGAATACATGAAAATGATATTCAAGAGGAATAGGCACACAACTTTGCCAGTAAAAGGAAAAGGATTTTTAACATCTTTACCTAATAGGGGCACATCATAATGAATAAAAACAGCAGTAGCTTAGGAATTGGCCATAAAAAGAATATCATAAATGAAGAATTGAGAACTCATAAATTTTTTTTATCGAAAGGTAAACTACTATTACCATGGATTCTTCATCACCTTCACCAAATCGCAGGGCCAAGTCACAGAGTGCTTGTGTTGTAGACTCCACTGTCATAGGCTCACCATACGAGAATCTATGGTTCTGAAGAATAAATTTAATAAATAAAATAAGTGGAGGAGCAATTTCACCATGCCCTAGGCATGGCACCAGCAGAAACAACTACAATTAACTTATACCTGAGTTTCAACCCGAGCATGCTCAACAAGTGTACGGGCATCTGCAATTAGTCCGCTCATAGCACATCCGATACATTCATCAATTTCCATGACTTTCTCCACGCTACTGGGCTCCTGAAAATGAATTGAACAAAATGATGACTGAAATAAAGCTATACTCATCTACATTTTAAACATTGCCAAGTGTGACTAGGAAACAAGTTCTCTATGACTAAGTTAAAGTGTAATTCCAACACAACCAGGACACATCTATCACATAAAAAATAGTAGGACTGCAGGAACACTTATTCCGACTATGACTTATCAGTCAGATTTTAAGATTGCTGCAGACATATCATGGAAAGTTTCTAGAGCTTATGCATGTTATTAATTTATAAGGCTCTTCAAGAGTCAAAAGTCAAAGATAAAGAACTACCACTTCAATGAATGTATTATAAATTCCAGATCCACAAGTCTCATTTCACAGTACCTCCAATATGCAACCATGCACAGAGGAAATTCAAAACTTTACACTCTTAGAAACAAACCAAAGGAAATCATCAAACTGGCATATCAAGGTGATCCATTCTTAGGTTTATCAAGTCAGAAGTGACCCGAGTATGTAATATCATAAAATGAGAAGTGGATACAAGGAGGTAGAGACAAACCAGCAGAGGTGAAGTGATACGCTTCTCAACTGCAAGCACAACACCTTCTTTCGTCTTTAAACCAATTGCAGTTGAACCAAGCTGTAATTTAAATAAAACAGAACTTAATTTCAATCATGTAAAAAACAGCTCAACCTCATGAAGACCACGAAAAGAGAAGATTGAAAGGGAGGCCAAACAAAGGCATCATTGTTAAGCAGAAGTTTTTTTTTTTTTTTTTAAATCAAGATCACTAATGATTTCCAAAAAGTCTACAATTTTGCATGCTTCTTAGAAAGGATAACTGAGAATTTTCCCATTGAGATGGCTCATAGTGAATGTGTTATTAATCACATACTCTGACCATGGGTAATAAAGCATCAACATGGCAATGGGAATTCATCACACTCATATTGTCACACTAAACAGCCCATATAATTAAAAACTCCATAGGCTTCTCGGATAATCAGAAATCTTACCGCTTTACAGTAAAAATATAACAAAAGGGAGGCGAAACACAGTTCTCCAAGTTCTTACAAATTCGTGCATATATTCAATCATTAACATTTTTAGCTTTTTTCTATACATTGAAGGACTTATAATTTAAACCACTTCATACATTTAAAGGACATTCCTAACAGCTAATTAGTTTAAAAATATAGCTAGCCGTCAATATCTACTTCTATGAATTATTAGTACCAATAAGCAATAAAAAATACTGTCGATAAGAGAGCAACTATCAAGTACATTCACGGGCTCCTTGTATTTGGTCTCTTAATTATTAACATATAGAAAACCGTAAAAATTTGCCACAACCTGTGGTTTTAAAAATAACATCTCTGCCAAACATAATGGGGAGAACTTAAAATTTATACGATAACGCAGTTTACAAGACCAATCCTTCAAAACCCAGTTGAAGAATCCACAAAACAATCCTATCCTATCCAAATAAGATGCACAAGACCGAACGTTCAGTAATGGGATCTGAGTAAAATATCAAAAGAAAGAAAAATCAGAACATTTTCAGTGGTTACAGAAAAGGGTTTTGAAGAGGGGTTTAGAGGGTTACCTTGATGGCTTCAATAGCATATTCAACCTGAAACAATCTTCCTTCTGGAGAGAAAGTGTTGACTCCTCTATCATACTCGGTCCTTTTATTCAAAATTTAAAAGCATAAAACACAAATCGTCACAGAAAGAAATAAAAACGAAAGGAAGTTATTTTATGAAAGGGAACTAACAATGGAGCCTGTTCATTACCGTGTGAGAAACATCTTTGATTGAATCTAAATCGCTTTACAATTTACTTGCTCTTGAGAGACAGAGAACTGTGAGAGTATGCCTTGCTTTTGTAGTCAGACGGGTTGAGCTCTGTGGAGTCTGGACTTGTTTTACAAGACAGCAAGTCCGAAACGTTTCGTGATTCGTTTTCCCCAGCATAGTCGTTTTTGGGCTGAATAAAACTGAGCGTTTTGAATCTGCCAGATCCACCTGTCAAATTCAATTGGGCTTGTTTGGGAAGTAGAATTAGTTTTGGAGAATATAGGTTTATTTGTCAAAATAAAAAGAAATGGCATTTAACTAAATGTTGTTAACCACTTTTCTAAATTAATATTATAATTATATTATTTTTTACAGAGTTGTAAATTCAAAATCAATATAGTGTGTGGATAATATTCGCAAGATTTGATGTCAAAATATAAATTTAGAAGAATTTGAAAATCAAGAGCCAAGTGATGATTTTTGTTTTTTTAGAATAAAGTAACTACTTTTACGAAAAATACTTGGCGTGTTTTTAGTTTTTCTTGTTCCTAATTTTTTAAAAAGGTTTTTAATCTTTGATGGGATTTTCACAATGTAGGGATTAAAATTTTAAAATATCACCTTTATTGTGTTTGGATCCAAGTTTAATTAAAAATCCAATCTAAATATATTGTATAGTTCTTACAACAATACCCTTTATATTAATAGGATTTTAACCAATTATTATACTATTTTCCCTAAAATAGCCTATAGTTAAAGGATCTTTAAGGTAAATTGTATTCGACTTGTTTATAAATAGATAACAAAGTCATTGAATAAAAAAACAACAAAAACAAGCATACAAGCTCACAACAATATGAAAAACAGCAGAAATACTAAACATGGAATAAATACTTTACAATTTTCACAAGGTAATTCAATTCCATCATGGAATAAAAGAATCAAAATCTTTTTCTTCATCAAATCATGCCAAATAAATAGATGATTAAACTCCTTACTTCCTTCCTTCATTATATCACATGATTAAAACTTTTAGGCTTGTGTGGACAATCTTCATCAAGTCATTTGTCATATCAAATCAAGTTAAGATATTAAAGCTTCTAGGTATCTGTAAATAATTTTTCATCCAAAACAAGATATAGATCTGATCGTTGCAAAAATAATTTATAGAAATGAAGAGTTCTTCGAGAAAGATTATACTTACTTTCCCTATAATCAAAATTTATTGTTTTAATTTTGACATTATTTTTTTAGTGTATTTATTTAATGCTCGATAAATATGTGTACACATATCTTGTTACAAGTTTTATATAATTTGCATTTCATTCTCTCATGTCAAGAGAGAAGAAGTGGCTGAAAATAAAAACAAAAACAAAATTAAAGAGAGAAAGTGTCCGTTGGCATGATTATGGACACACACAAAATTAATTATAGTGTCAACAAATTCCTATCGATAGGAAAACATTTATTGAGATGTTCTTTTGGTTTTCATCTTGCCCAAAAAGCATATATAGGATTGGAAAGTGTTTTGGATCTGGGTTGATTTTTTGTTTTTTTACTGATTATTTGCTAATATGAGACCTTAAATGAGTTTATTTAGATGTTTAACGAGCGGTATATCCGCGCGATGCGGCGGTTTTTTTTTATCTATGTAAAAAATTTATTTCTTTTATATGTATTGTATTTTATTAGTTTAATATTTATTTAGTATAATTATAATTGATAAAATTTATGTAATCAAAATGAAAAGTGACGCGTATATTTTGTAATTGCAGATAACCTACGTAAATCTGTATTTTTTTTAGTTTATTTTTTCCCCAACAATATTATATTTAAAATATTATAAATGAAAATATTATAAATTTGTTTTTAAGAAATAAATCTAAACAAAAGAGTACCAAATTTCAATATTAATTTTAAAATGATATTAATTTTTTTTATTCCAAAAAGCCTAGGTCATGTTTTCTTTTCCCTATATATATATATATATATATATATATATATATATATATATATATATATATATATTCATATGAGATAACATCCAATAAATATTAGAACATATAATTAATGAAAGACTAAAATTATCCTAGAAAATTTAAGAAAATTAAAAAAAAATATCATTGTCATCACTGTCAAAACAATAAAAATTATTAGATTATATGGAGAGAAAAAAACAATAAGAGTAGAGTAAGCAAGAAAAACAATTAAATTATTATTATCATTATCATTATTATTGTTATTGTTATTGTTATTGTTATTGTGTTAAGTACAAAATTATTCATTATATGATTATAGTAAATGTATTTAAGAATACTGATATTAATTTTTTTTATTCAAAAAATCCAAGGTCATGTTTTTTTATCCCTATATATATTCGTATGAGATAATATCCAATAAATATTAGAACATATAATTAATGAAAGATTAAAAATATCATAGAAACTTTAACAAAAAATAAATAAATATCATTGCCATTACTGTCAAAAAAATAAAAATTATTAAATTATACGGAGAAAAAAAACATTACCAAAAGAGTAAGCAAGAAAAATAATTAAATTATTATTATTATTATTATTATTATTATTATTATTATTATTATTATTATTAATGAAAGACTAAGAATATCCTAGAAACTTTAACAAAAATAAATAAATATCATTGCCATTTTTGTAAAAACAATTAAAATTATTAAATTATACGGATATTATTATTATTATTATTATTATTATTATTATTATTATTAAATTAAAGGACAAAATTGAAACAAATCAAAATTTATATAATTATAATAAATAACTTTCAAAGGACAAAATTGAAACAAATCAAAACTTATATAATTATAATAAATAACAAATAAATATATATAAGTCGAAAAAGAAAAAAAATATAACCAGAAAAAAACTATTTTATGGGAAAATATGAAAAAAATAATTAGAAAAAACACAATAACAAAAAAAAGGCAAGAAAGAAAAAAAAGAAAAAAATAATCATAAATATAAGTCGAAAAAGAAAAAACAAATATAACCAGAAAAAAATATTTTATGGGAAAATATGAAAAAAATAGTTAGAAAAAACACAATAAAAAATGGCAAGAAAGAAAAAAAAGGAAAAAAATAATCATAAAAAAAGCAAGAATACAATGAAAGAAAAAGAGAAAAATATAAAGTAAAAAAAAATAGAAAACCCGAAAAAAAAACACCAAAGAGCACATACACATGAGAAGTAGGGAGGAAAAATTGCCAGTGAACAGTAATCTATAGTAACCGACCGATGCCTTTTAGATATATGTAATATGTTTTTTAGAGTTTTTTCCATAGTTGTCAATACCGTTCCGGTTTTTTAATTGGAATGGAACGTTCTAGCGTGCCGTTTTGGTGTCGTACTGTTCATATGCAATTAATTTTATATGTATATATATATAATAAAATATTAATTTAACAAGCATAATTAAAATTTAAATTCTTTTTTATTTAAAATATTTTGGTGTTTTTAAATTATTTTGATGTATAGATGTCAAAAATATTTTTTTTTTAAAAAATAGATTTTGAACCCGGAATGGAACTGAGGCGTTCCGGCCGGAATTTAGATGGAATTTTCGGAACGGATCGAAATTAAAACCGAAACAAAAACGACGTCGTTTATCTCAGTTTTTTGAACGGAACGGAATATTCTGGCTATTCTGGCCGGGATAAAATTAATAACTATAACTTTTTTCAGGTAAAATATGATTGAAAATTATTTTATTTTTCAAGTCAAAAAATCGATTTCCAAGCACATGAGATGGTCAGCGGCTGGACCAAAAACAACACATGTCTTGTTGTTTAAAAAGAAGTCAAGCAAACAACACATTATCTAATATATAAATACATCAACTGAGTTAGACAAATAATCTTCCTCAGTTGCCATTGCTTTTTGGGCCAAGAGCCACAAGGCCCAGACTCTTTTGCTATGTTTTAACATTTTTATTTGTTTATTTTTTAATTAGAATTTATTTAAATAAAATAAGTTCTTAGAAGTTTTTTTCATTAAATACCATTTGTCTCTATTTTTTTCGTATGAGATTATATAATTTATGTTTTAATATTAGCAAATGTTTTTTATACAACCTTTATTATTATTATTATTATTATTATTATTATTATTATTATTATTATTATTATCCTTTAAGTTTGGTTAAAGTTAATTATAATTGAATAAATTCGATATTATTTAATTAGGTAAAGTCAATTTAATATTTATTTTTATTGAGATTCTTGCTCTCTCTTTCTTTTTAAATAAGAGTTGACATAATTCCATCTCTGCTGTATTAAAAAAATAGCTATTTAAAAAGATTTTTATCATTAAAATAATATACACTGTCCAAAAAATTATTTTATAAATTTATCGAAAATAACTCTCAGATGCAGATGCTCTTATCATTGACTTGTGGAGCTTTTTTATTTTTCTAAGACGGTGTGGACTGTGGAGGTTACCGGCACCGCCGGCATCCCTTCACTCTGATTTCTGAATCGTGTCAAAGAGAGGGGCCGACAGATCCCCTGTGGATATAAAGCATAATTGCTAACAAAATTAAAATAAAATAAAATATAAAATGATACTCAATATAATTATCCCTATATAAATTATATGTTCCAGTTACTTCTATATACATTTTTTTTTTATTTTAAAAATTGAGATGCATTCGATCGAAAGAGTAGAGGATAAACTTATTTTATATCAGTATATTAAAATCATTTAAAAATATAAAAAAGTTAATTTAAAATAATAATAATAATAATAATAATAATAATAATTCATTTTGTTTTCAAAATAATTTAAAAAAAAAACAGTGAGTGGGTACACGCATCTAAGGCTTCTTGATGTGTCATCATTTTATTCGGTCTAATGAAAATTTGTATATACAAAGATTATTCACCTCATGATTACTCACTATCTTAACAGCGCTTATAATTGTTATTTCGACTGAAACAATTAAAATATTTTATACCAGTTAAAAAAATAAGATAAAAATGTTTTTATCTTTGTTTAAATTCAGGACAGTTCTGGATTTTTCAGTCAAAATATTTTGATTTCTTTCTACCAGTTTCGTTTTGGCCAAAAAGTGTTTTTTCAAATAATAAATAATTTTACACTATCAATCATATCTCTTAATCCGACCGTTAGATTGATGTGAAATTTTACGATGAGTCTCTTGACATATTTATATATATTATGTTAAAATTTCAGAGCAATCGAAGAACATAATGTTTTTGCGATGATGACATTCTCGAAATATTATATATGCTCATAATTTTGTTTAGTAAAATCATTTTATTGTATCTTTTTTTAGATTAAATTGCACAATTCTAAATAATTTTATTATTGGATTTGAACTAGTTTTTTTTTTTTTGAATTAATATATTTAATTATATGTGTACATTGGATTAACTTGGACCAATAATGATTAATATGATATAGAGAAACAAATTAAAGGTTCAATTATAATGAAACAAATATAGAAAATTAAGAAAAAAAACAAAATAAAAAAGACTCGAGTAAACTTATATTGATGACCAATACAATGCCGCCGACCAGAATTAATTTTTCCAGGCACAAGAAGAACAAAGTTAAAGTGACACTAACATTTATAAAGAATTAATTTTTTATTCAGACCTTTGAGTTGACCGACTTTAATAAGTTTGGTTTATTTAATAACATAAAAACAACTATAATTTAATAACATTAAAAACCAATTAAATATGGAAGAATCCTCTAAATCTTCCAAAATCATAACCCATAAATTATCATATCCAAAGTCAACCAAGAAATTTCAATTAAAATTTAAAAGAACAAAGATTAAATCTGAGATGAAAATAAATAAAGTTTGTTGTGAGTTTCTTGAGGGGCAACATGCAAATTGAAACGAATATTTTTTATGAAATTTTTATATGAGATGATTTCTTAACACGTCCAGCACAGTCAGCATAACCTTAAATAATTTATTTATTTATTAAAACATGTCTCTAAACTGCAGCACAACCTTAAACAATTTATTTATTTATTTACTTATGTCCCTAAACCATACTTGATAATCTTAAAATGTCAAATACATGCCATGGAAAAAACCATTTTATCTCCAATTTCAGCTATATCATTTCAATTATAATATGTTTTTGATATAATTTTACTGTCCCAATTGAAAGGAAATCCCATTTCCCGTCGAGTTTTTTTTTTTTGTTAATATTGAATATTAACAAATCATGTCCCCAAGGGGTTGGCCTGGCGGTGAAGACCTGGGGCTCGTGGGTTTGCTCCCCATGAGGTCTCAGGTTCGAATCCGCTCAGGTGCAAACAATTCCTTGGGGCCATCGGACTTGGGCGAAACCCTTGACTTAACCGGTGGTGTACTTGTGAGAAACATGCTTGCCGAGACCTTGTGCACTCTCAGGATGAGTCAGGTCCAGCGGCTTGGACACCCGTGGATTTATCAAAAAAAAAAATCATGTCCCATCCTTTTAAATGTTAAATAAACATTGATAAGATGGTCATACGTAGACGATACACACGAATAATTTTTTGGTGTGCTGCTTGAACTGTGTCAACGTCATCAAATACGTGGAGAGAGATAAAGAATCTTTATTAATGCGAAGCTTTGATTAGACCCACTAACCAATGGATCAGAAACAAGGTAGAACCCCCCAACTGTAGATATATGCATGCGAGTGTGTGTGTGTGTGTGGAGAGGTATGTGTTAACTATGCTGACAAGGCATAACCTAACAATAATTGAATTTTATATCATTTGCTACCTACTAAATACTCGCCAATCCACAGATTAGGAACAACTCTTGTTATTGTATTGCTGCAAAGCTGAAGCAGCTGGAAGAACAGACAAAAACTCCATTTCTTTCTCATCTTCTTCCTGTTCTTCAAGCATAGGATCAATGGCTGTAACGTGCTTTTCTTCTCCTCACATCCTCGTTCAAAAATCAGGACCTGTTATGAAGCCTGTGAGCAAATTTTGGATGCTTAAACAGAGCAGTCATATTCAACTCAAGAAAGCACCTGCACTCTCAGTCAGATCCTCCTTGAAAGACAAGGTATGCAAATTCTGGAAGTGGATTTATGATCATCGAAACGTTGTTTGTCGATAACTTTCTGGTCAACTTCTAACAGGTTTTCGAGAATCAAGCCGAGGGCATAGTTTGTTATAGAGATGAAAGTGGGGAGATAATTTGTGAAGGCTTGGATGAAGGCCCTCGTTTTCACCAGCCTCTTCCAAGTTCATCAAATCATTCAAGGTTTGATTTTTCTCACCCATATAGCATGTTGCAACTAACCTCTCCTTTTGTTTTACTAGTCCCTCCATTGCAATTGAATGATACCTTGATTGACTTTAGAGATGCTGAGATCATCAATCTTCTTCAGCAAAGATTGCAACAGATTGTTAATGGTGGCGAGTTTAGCAATACTGACAATGGTGTTATTGCTGGGAAAGAGGACTGCAATCAGAATGGTCTGAACAGATTTTGCTGATCAATCACCAACTCGTGTATCCGAAATAAGATCCAACAAAACTGAAAAGAAAAGCATTTTTCTTCAATCAGAAAATGTAAATAGCGAGCGTAAAGAACTTGTCTATCTTGAAACATTTCCTCTCTTTTCCATTATGCGCTATCAAGGTTCCAGGTTTCTACCATTTGCTTGCGCTTTTCTTCTTTCTTGAAGCGAGTATGTCTGCGCACTCACCCCTGAGAAGCAGCTTTCTAAAAATGGACACTTATTTTGCATAGGCCTTGGTATTGATAAAATATTGAAAAATCACCCCTTCAGGCGCTATCATTAAATTGATAAAATTTGCCAAAAGTGAAGCACAGGAAACGAACCTTAGAAAACACAGGATGTGATACCTAAATGCACACCCAGATCACAACTTTGTAATTTTCAAGTATGTTGCAGCCCACGTCCATTAACGCAGCAGCAAATTAAAATGAAAAAAGAAATTCATTATTTCAAAGCTTAAGAATGGTCTTTGCAGAAAATGCTTTGCCAATACATCAGGACATTCACTATGGAGAGAGTGAATCCATTTGTTATGCTAGAAATCAAACAGTTTGAATATCTTAGAAAAGAAAAAGAAAAACCATGCATCAGAACATCTACAGAAAGATTTAAATGTGCCACTAACAAGGTAGAATGATGAAACTGTGAGCCGGCAGATCATTCAGCACGCAATTACTAAAACAGATTTCATTTGACAATGCACCCATAGTTCAACTTGCAACACATTCATTTAACTGGCCTCTATTTCAGTGAAGTAATCCAAAGGGTCACTAAGTTACCATGCAGGTATAAAGGCACCTCTATCCACGGAGATCAGAGTGCCCAACGAGGCTGGACAGACATTTACCGCCACCGAATCAAATGTTACATTTTGGACATATCCCTATCCCCACCTCTATAATTCCTCACAAAGTACTTGGCTACCTCGAGTTCTTGAGAGAGAGAGAGATCCAACCATGGAAATATAGGCCACAAAACATTGAATATGATTTACAGAATGAATATCAAAATCAGCACTAAAATACAAGACATAATATTGAATACATATACATGTTGCAATGCTAAGATTTTTTTTTTTTAGATTTCTGGGAAGGCCATCCAAATATTATACCCCCAACCGAATCTCATGGCTATGGCAGCCTTGTTCTGCATTTCCTAACAAATAATTATGAGCTTCTCTTAACTACAGTTACAGCAGTAATTTCTATATATATATAAAAAAAAAGGGAAAATTAAGAATGAGATAAAAATTGTGGGAGGATCCCAAAATTCAACTTTAAATGTACAAGAACACGGACCCACAATATCAGTCAACTGAAGTCGCACCTTGTATGTTCTCTTCGCCAAAATCAGATTGGGATTTACTTGGAATGATAATGGGAGGGGACCATTGATCCGGGACCATCAAAAAATAGGTAGTCATCGCTTTCCTGAACCTTTTCTTATATTGCTTCGGAGAAATAACAGTTGGCATGGCATTCTTTGGACCGCCAAGTATGCCTGAAGCCTTGACCCATGTTTCCAAATGCTTGTCCCATGTATACTGCCTCATGAAATCAATTATCCCAAGTACCAACTCATGCTTCTCTTCGTCCACCCCGACCAATAATGAGTAATCCATTACATCAATCGACTGCATATTTGCAACAGTGACAAATTAAAAATGGACAATAAGGACTTTTCTGCTTTAAATGCTGAATAACCAAAGCCAGCTAGATACATTTGATGAAAAAACAATACATACAAGGAAAGATCGAAAGAAACGCAGATTTGAAACTTACCGCAAGAAAAGAAGTGTCATTCCAGACAGCTCTTTCCAGCAGCCGCTTAGCCTTGTTTCCCACAAAAATGGGAGAGGTCGGCATTGCTTCAATCAAGTTCTGATCCAGCAGAACCTTATTGCTCCCACTAGAATCAGGATTATACCGTGACCGGGAAGATCCTTTAAGATCATAAAGGCGGGTCACTTTCCTCCTAAATAGAAGGTTTTCCATAACAAGAACATCCATCTTCGTTTCTTTCCCACCTTTCAGAAGCTTTGATGTAACCTTTCAGCATAAAACAACAAAAAAAAAAGAAGCTGCAATAAGTTGCCTGCAACATATTTAATAATCTGTATGAAGTTCATCCGGGATCTCTGTCATTAGCTGCAAAAGTGAAAAGGCTAGGATTCTCAATTTTTTTACTCCTTTCAACCACTTTTTGCAGCCATTTTCATAGCAATGAATGACAGACAGCATAAGGACTTCCCATAAAATAGTTGAGAACTTTAAATACAAAAATCAAGAACATTTTAGCCTAGTTTGGAGTTGAGTCTCAAGAACAAGCACCTGATAAATTCCCAAAATCTTTGCCAGGCATGTTGGACTCCTCGAGCTAATTGATTCAGAGAGATACTTGAAGTAAGCAGGAGCAAATTTTATAAATGACTCCAATTCTGTTTTTGTGACTTGCTTGATGATAAAGCGATCATCCAAGGTTTTTGCAAAGAAGACATTGCTCTTGCCACCTTGAGCTCCCCACTTCTTACAACGACTAAGAGACCTTATATAATCAAGTTCAGATGGACAACATATCCTCCTTATGGCTTCAAACCGTTTTGCATAGTAGCATGTCACGGAATATCTTGCCTTACCAATTGGGCTGTCATCTCCAAAAGAAACTCTAGCATGCACAGCCTTTGTGTAGGAGGGTGGGTCCAAAATCAAAGAGCCACGTGATCCATACATGGATAAGATGCTCTCATCTGTAGATCCAATACTTTTATAGGAATCGGTACTTATTTCATCGTAAGAGTGGAACGACTGAGAAGACATCATATCAGATAAGCTTAAGAATGAACTGAATTCTCCAGAGTCTAGTTGGGCATGATATTCTTGTGATACTAAAGCATAAGATATAAGACTTGTGGGTTCATCGTCATACACAGGAATGACCATGTCATTCACACCCACAGGCAGAAGCAACCTAGCCTGATCTTGGAGTTCTAACTTCCTAAAGGATGAGATATAGACAGGGTTATACTCCCTCAGACTATCAAGCTTCTCAGAGCTTGTTAAACAATTCTTGTTGAACGAACGATAGAAACTCAAGAAGGGCACTCTTAGCCAGCTCATAGAATCTTCCATGATATCAGGGTACTTGGCAGACAAAGCAGGTGACACTTTGGATCCAACTTTTTCTTCAACATGGCACTCCAAATCTACCCCCTCCAACCCTACAGCTGTGGTTGAAGACTCTTCCATAGCTGAATCAGAAAGCCTACCATAATCATCCTTAAATGTCCCACTTCCAGCTTGATTCTCACCTATCCATGCAGCATCAAGGGTATCCGATAGATTTGCCATGACAGGATCCTGTCCATCAGAAAGGGTCCTGAAAAAATTTCCACCAGATTCCTTAATGGCAGATAGATCACGGGCAGGCATAGCAACAAAATGATTAGCTTGACCTCCTTTTCCATGACTGGGACCTTGACAAACATCTACTTCTTGACCAGCTGCATCGCATTGGTTAGTGTTGCTACCAAAGCCTCCTTGCTGGCTAGAGGGTTTAAGTAGCTTGGCATCAGCAGAAGGAAAGTCACAGCTACTGCAATTGGATCCTGGCCCGCATGCCACATTTTCTTCAATGAGCTTATCACTATTAGCTGCCCCTAGCGATTTCTCCTCCTGTCCTGAAGTTGAGCTGTTTGAACCATCATGGAGGCGGTTGCTATCTAAACTAGCTGCATAAACCAGGCGGTTGTCCCACATGTAAGACTGGAAGAGTAACTGTCTCCGCAGTCTGTTGATCTCAAGAATGTCAATAACAGATTGCCCATTTTTCAATTCCTTGTTCAAGACTTTGTGGAGTGACTCCTGAAATAATATCGAGGAGAGTTTAAAATACAAGCATTTTTCTACAATACTTTCACACAAAAAATTGTGAGAAGAAAAAATTCTGAAAAATTTCAGAAAACATGAGATGCAACAGATATAATACTAGTCCCAACTACATGCACTTTTTTACACAAAAAATGATAAAAATGATTGTGAGGAAAATAAATATTTCTAAGAGAACTTTATAGAAACCAGAAGATGCTTTCCATAGTAACATAGATGTGAACTACAAAGGCAGACACGATAATTCACAAAATGAATAGGATAAAAAATAATATACTTGTACTTTAAAAACACTTTTTACCCAATGACAGCACATTTTGTGTGTAGAGAATTGTTAATTATTCTATTCCATAATTGTGATTCTATTAAAAAAAATGGCAAAATTCCCATTCAATGATTTGAAAGCGAATTTCAACAGAAGTTAAGTATCTCTAGCATTACGTAAATTAAAATTACTGGCTTATCATGGTTACAGAAAAGTAACAGAATTAGGGAAGATTTTGTACTTAATGTAGCTTAAAGAGTCCCTATTCACATGATAAGTGTCCATGACAGGAATGGGTCGCATATGATGCTTCGGTAACGAATGACTAGAAGATCAGCATGTATAGAAAGCCTCACCTCAAATTCCGCCTTCTCCTTTTGCCACATCGATTCAAATTCTGCAATTTGGCGTCTTGATTCAGGTAGTTTCATGCGACTGTTATGTTGCTCAATCTTACATAGTTTCTCTGATATTTGACTAAGAGCATTGAGTACTTCAGAAAATAAAAGCTCTGCCTGATTGACCACCTGTTAACAAGACAATTAAATCAACCGTATACACGTGTAAGATAATGAAAAGTCCAAAAA
Source organism: Salix exigua (assembly GCA_032356905.1). Classification (NCBI taxonomy): domain Eukaryota; kingdom Viridiplantae; phylum Streptophyta; class Magnoliopsida; order Malpighiales; family Salicaceae; genus Salix; species Salix exigua. Next base: position 5,915,971 of record CM063590.1, on the reverse strand, counting down.
GGGGATCACAGCACCTCATCTGTTTCTTTCTGCATCCACTCTTGATTCTCAGAGCTGAAATCAACTTTCGCAGGTGGAAGGTACACAGAGAGAACATTAATTGATGCATATCGAAAGCAAGCAACCATTTTCCCGAAACTGCACATGTAAAGGCAGTGTGAGAGTGAGAAGGCTTGTTTACAAAGTTGAATGCCTCCTTTTCTGCTCCTACAGACTGGCATTCAGTGCTGAATGTACATACTTAGGCACACAAGCTCCATAATCATATAGATAAAAAAAATTCACTAAATACACACAAAAACATTGAAGAAACTTGTATTTTAGTGGATATAACCCAACACAGTCCTGAGTGACATCTTGCTTAATATTGTCCATAAAATAATTCTCAGTATTAGATCCTGCATAAATGCCACGATTGCTTTATTTTCACAAGATGTGGTGACTGTATACAGTAATGAATTTGTATGATTACTTGCAGCATAACATGATGAAGAAATTAACAAAATTACCCATAGAAACGAAGACAATCCCTATGGAGAGAATGACCACAGCTTGCCACCCTGCTTGCAGCTGCATGATTTGAAAAACTAAGCTCCAAAAATTTCCCAAAAGATAAACCCCAGGCAGCATCTGACATCACTACTCTACGAGTAGCAGGAGGGAAACCATTGATCCGCGGACACCTCAGGCATCTGTGCCACATCCAAATTTTTCCATCCTTTTCACCTGGTAAGAGTATTTCCGGCAGCTTCTTAACAGATATAGTGAGGGTTCCTTGCCTGTGAGTATAACAGTGAACATGTGCTTCTGATGGCATCTCACAAGAACGGCAGCTGTAACTCTGAGAATAATTGATCTTTGTCAAGTTCAAAATGTAATAGCTGTTTCCACATAACAAATTTGAGAGAGATTATTTACCTGGTCAAATAAATGGTCACGCAAAAACCGACCCAACGGTTTGTCAAAGTTCCCATAGTATTTGAAACGGATGAGATGGGACCTCTCACAGACAGTCCCCTTCCATACACACCGGGAAGACAAGGAAACCAAAATGCTCTGATGATCTGAAGGAGAGGGCGGAAACTCTTCTTTTAAAGGTTCCGACTCCTCAAGGTTCCTTCTAGAATCTTGTTGTGCAGATGATACCTCTGAGCTGTGAGGATGGGCTGCAATTATTTCATTGAAATCACTCTGGGAAAAGTTCCTTGCAACACCATCTGAAGACCCAAAACCGTTAATATCAAGTTGATCACCAATTGCAGCCAAACCATTATTAACTGGAGCAATTTCAGCCACCAGAGAATCTCCAGAATCCATTTTGTTTTTGTCCTCAAATGTTTGGTAAGAATCTGATACAACTCTCACCGTATAAGGAATATCAGAACGAAATTCAGTTGAACTGAAGCGAGATTGGGTGGATTCTGAGGATTGAGAGATGAGACCATCTGCTGCTTGTACTTTGTCTACGGAAGAACTGGTCATGGTTGAGACCAGACTGGCAGTAGGGGCACTATTGGATCTTTGCGGTTCATTGCTAGATAGCAGTCCTTGAGGTTTTTCATTGGCAGCAATAGTGAATCCAGGTACAGTTGATATGGATCTCTCGATGCTTGATGGTTTATCTGGAAGTGCTACGGTTATTGGAGAATTCAACAGGAGTTCTGGTAGAGTGGCTCCTTCATCAGCGAGAAAAGAAGTCTCCAAAGCCAAGTGATATGCTGCAAAAACACCATATTGGACCACATGTTTCACTTTCTTCAACTCATCCCCGTTGGCACCTCTAAGTAAAATCTGGGAAAACAGAAATGAAAGGTAAATACAACTTGCCAGCAATGAAATTTAAAGCGGCCTGTAAAACCAAATTGCTGTTATATCAATGACATGCTAGTAGCTACAAAATTTGCACAGGTACATACAGCCAGGACCACCACACATTCCATAATCCAACCAAGATAATTTCCTGAACAGAAACTCTGAAAATGTTTTCAACAATATTACAATGTGTATAATCATCAGAGTAGATAAAGCATCAATGCAATTCAGAACCCTGATTCAGTGTCCATCAAAACTTTTAACCTCAGCAATTTCTTGTAAGTGATACTAAATATGGTATTATCATCATCTAAGTTTCAGGGACTTGCCGTAAAACCCAACGGCTTTGGGCATCCTTCAAAATACATTAATGTCTTCACCAGTTTTTTCCCACTATGCCCAGCAGTACCAAGATCTTCCAGAAATCTCCCCACGTGGAACTTCTCACAGTACCCCAACTTTGGGGAAGAGAGATGATCAACAGAAGGGACTATTTGAGCACCTGTACAGCGGGCTATACGTTCTAGAAGTGGCCTCTTGATATTAAGCACAAGAGATATGTCTTTTGCAAGAAGGTATTCCTGAGCATGTCGCGATACTGAATTCTCCACTAAAAGGACATCAGGGTTGTGCGCATCTATCTTTGCCACTGCCATCTTCAAATGGTCCATTTCCTAGATAATGATACAATTCTAATAAGAAACCAAAAAACAGAACAAAAATAAAATTCAAGCAAAAACATGCAATTGCTCTAGCACATTGAGCAGTGAGGTAGAAACTAAAGCATAAAGGCTGAGAAGAATGTTTAACAATCAAAACCTGCTGCAATAGAGTATCAAAACTTGACAGGTGGTTAGAAACTCGCTGGTACTCAAGAGCCCCTCCAAGGATCAATAATCGAGGTTTCTCAATTTTTGAAGTCATTCGACGATGAGCAATGTTTTTCTTACAAACAACTCCTCTGACCACCATACTAGAAGAAGATAAATCAAATCAAAGCAGGTAAAATGAAACTTATAAAAACTGCAACAAGAAATGCAGACAAAAATAAATCCAATTTTTAAAAGCAAATGCCTTTTATAATGCAGCTAAACGAAATTAAAACAAGTATGAGATGACATCGCAGCGTTTCACCATATTGAGGAGTTATCTAAAAAAAAAGTGGAATTGGGTGGCCTAAAGATGGGAAATATAAATCAAGGTAGTAACTACCTCTCACAGCGGCGTCCAGAAGCAATGCATTTTACTTTCACATAACCACCAGGGTCCATTCCTCCACCTTTGCTTGTATCTGGCTTTAATAGAGTAGCAGCCTCCCATGACAAAGATGTGATGATCTCCAACCAGCTCTCGTTATCATTTTCATCTCCCACAGGAACATTCTCAACCTGTAACAGTTGAGATACCAAAGCCCTAAAATGCCCATCAACCACATTCTTCATAACCTTCTTGTGCTCCTCCCCTGATCTATCTCTGTTACGAAATTCTCCACTTCCAAAACTGCTGGAGGCTCGTAAATATCCCCACTCTCCAGCAGCATCCTTGTCGTCGTCATCATCTTCAAAAAAACCAACTTCCCTCTCATCTTCTTCATCTTCTGGCTCCGGAGGGAGCCAGAGCAGTCCATTGTTCTCAAAATCAACAGGTTCAGTGTCACCATCTTCTCCACTATACATAGAGGAAGGTGCTTCACATTCATCATCCATCTCATGTTCATCCTTTTTCCTTAGCTGTGAACTTCCTTCCAAATTGTGTGAACCAAAACTGTGGTTTGATGGAGAACTGCTTAAGCTTTTTGGGTCAACATTTTCTCCATCAAGATGATCCTTGCGAGATCCACCATCATTACCCATGTCATCAAACTCAACTTGATGATAGTAATCATTGACTTGTGGAAACTGCCTTGTTTCAGAATCAGACCGGTATGCACCATACTCGTCGTCATCATCATCACTTCTAGTGCCAAAGCAGAATTAGGGATTTAATAATTAATTGCTAAGCATTAACAAACATAAACATCTTACAAATTGCTAGTACTATCATGCTTGTAAACAGAGATAAGTCAAAGACTCAAGTCTCTGCCAAGGGTCTGATCTTGGCATGCTGAACTTTAAACATGAGTAAAAGTTCTTTTCATCTTTGAGTGCAAAAAGTTTAGTTCTTTCAGCTTGACGAGCCATTGCATATAAGCATATGTCAACAGACCTAGGTTGCTGCCATTGGAGCTAAGGATCTTTTATCTTTGTGGAGTAAAAAAGAGTTGATTCTTTTGGCTTGAGACACCATTACATGGTGAACATATGACAACAAACCTAGACAGCAACATGTAATATTGGATGATCATAGAGGAATTACTAAACACTATCCTCTAAAAGATAACCACATTCAATGGCTTATAAATGGCACATGGATTTCTTCAACCTTTGCCTTGAAAAAAATATACTAGATTGTTATCTTTCTATACATTTCTAATGCAGGCACCGGATAATAGCTGTATATGAAGTGCTAAAAGGAGATATAATCAACATACCTGTTCATAGAAAATGTATATCCATCTGGAATTCTATACTCTATGTCAACAACAGGTTCTTTGCTCCTAGCTGATGCCACTTCCCCTTGCTTATCAGAACTGGTGTCCATTTCAGAAACTTGAGGGCTGAGACCTGAACTGTTCTGAGCTTGCTTATTAGGCTTAACTAAGTATGGCATTGAGCCAAGAGTGATGCTACTACTGTTAGCTGTTCCGCTAGATCTAGTGCTTATACAACTTGCTGCAGAAGGTGAAGTGCTAAAATCCAGGCAGGTAACCTGGATTCCATTATCAGAAGTAGCTAAACCTTGCTGCCATTGCCTGAAACAATAATTACACACCCTAATCTTCTCCCACTCTTCCTGAGCGGCCCCGGGATCACAAGATGGAACAGGAACTGAGTTGGCTGTACACTTGGCACAGAAAACTCGGCCACAAAGTCGACAATGATGTCTGCGATTAAATACTGTAAATTGAGAATCACACTCGTAGCATACCCTACAACTCTGATCGGGCATCCAAAAATCCCTTGACACGCTAGCAGGCTCAGAGCGCCAAGGGATCCAGGATTTCAAAAGGCAAATTAGCTCAGAGAACGTCTTGCCAGAAGACTCCATCTAAAACCAATCCTTACAGCCCCGTTCATTATGCTATACTCATTTGGCACTCTTAACCAACTAGCAATATTAAAAGATTTTCATCTTGAATTATTTCATCAAACCAAGAAACAACACCAATCATTCATGTCATCACTAAACAACCAATCACAAAAAAAACCCTAATCAATCTGAAACTCAAAGAAACCACTCCCACATCCAATAACCCCAAACATCCAGTTCCCTTAACCCAAATATGACCTCCAAACAACTAGCCCAAATCAAGAAACACCCTATTCACTCACGAAAAAAAAACACGCTCAAAACTGCAAAAAAAAAAAAAAAAAACGCTTCCAAAACGATCTCAGCCAGTACAATTTACATAAAAAAAACCTCAACTTCTTAAGGAAAAAGAAACCCCATCAAGCCCTTTTCAACTAAATTGATCAAATCCAGAACCCCAAACATATCTGCCTCTAATCTTTCCTTACATAGAGAAGAAAAAGAAGGTGTGATTGAATGACACAATACAATACTTTGATAGAAAAGAAAATACAGACTTGATTGCTATTACCTTGAAAAAGACAATCAACAACAACATAAGATCTTGTTCTCCAAGAGATTTATGACACGTAGTCAAATCAATCCGTGACAAAAAAAAAAGGTAGATGCCGATTTGCAATAGAAAGGAAAAAAAAGAAAAGCCTGGCTGTCTACCCAGATAGCGATTCTCTAAAAGAAGCAATCAATTTTTATGATCCTGCAAATTCACCATCATCATCTATTTCTTCCTCTCCTCTTTCTTGTATTATAAATATATAAACAAAGCTGCTCCATTTAATGACATGAGAGAATAATTAATAATTAAATAAATGAAAAATCAAAGAGCTCCTGGAATTGGAAATAAATAATAAATTTGTGTTGAGTATATGATCAGACAATCTTTCTATATCCAGCTATGTATTGTATTTGTAATTCATTCACATACGAAATTGTATAATAAATGCACACACACACACACTCTCCTTCTTTTTTTAACTTATTTAAACTTATAAATAAAGGGTTTTTTCCTTTTTATTTCTATGGCTAAGATAAACAACTTCTTCGTTGATAAAATAAAATAAAAATAAATGTTTTTTATTTTATTTTAATGACCAGAGAATGCTGAAAAAAACTAGAAAAATTCAAAAATACCCTCAAATTTGAGTCACGGAGGAAAGGAGTGAGTGGGCAAGTGCTGGAAAGATTGTGGATAAGAGGGATAGATACGTATATGGATTATGACTTTTATTTTCCTTTTTTTCTTATTCTCAAAACGCGTTTTTTTTATTGTTTGCTGCTTGCTGACGTTGCCGGCCAGTTTTATATGGGAAGCAAAGAATGTTTTTTTTTTCTTCTGAAAATAATAATAATAATAATAATAATAATAGCAAAAACTTGTATGATCAGTTTTGTTATTTCAAATTTATAGTGATGGTTTGGAATTATAGTTTGTTTTGTTTTTCGAAGTATGTTTTTTTTTTAAAAAAATACATCATTTTTTTTATTTTTTAAAAATAATTTTTGATATCACTATATAAAAATAATCTAAAAATAAAATAAAAATTAATTTAAAATAAAATAAATTCAAAAACATTTTTTTTGATCATCAGACACCACCGTAGTCCCGATCATTTCAATTTTATTTATCTAAATTAGTGTCTTATTACTATTATACCCTTGATTTGTAATGTGACATTTAAACATAGAAAAAGAAAATTTAATTTAGATATGCAAAAATACTTTTTTTCTCGTTTCATGGTACAACATACACATATATTTAAAAAAAATTCTAAACAGCCTCTTTTTTTCAAATTATAAATATAAATTAAATTACGGTTTAATCATAATATAAAATTGCTTTTTCCCTTAAAAAAAAGGACTTCAAATCTATTTCTCCACCTGTAAAACTCTCCAAATCCCTTATATACCTCTATAATTACCATCATTCCTTCTTTTCTTTTTTTTATTGTTATTATGAGATTTAAGAACATTAAATATCCAAATCATAAAAGATGTTTGCTGCAATAACTATACTGACGGAAAATTTGAGTCACCACCATAGCCGGGCCAGGTTGCGGTTGGCTGCATCAGACCAACCAGTCTATCATGAGCTTAGTTAAAACAATTAGATTAGTGGGGTGTTTGATGCTGTAAAACCACGTCATAAAACAAACCTTGATTTAACGTAGTTAAATTAATGGCATGTTTGAATTAATATCACCTTACAGCCCAAAGTAAAAGATGTCTAACCACCCAACAGGTGCTGACCCAGTGGTTGAGGAGAACGCCTTTTTTCTTGGAAGCCAGGTTTGAGCGTCCCAGTTGTTCTTTGGAGGTGTGCCTCCTTCATGCGGCACCCTGGTTTGCTCATGTTTAGTATGTCTGTCACCTTCACGGTGCCTTACTTGCTCATTGGGCTTGCATGATGTTCAATGAGCTCAGGGAATAGTCGAGGTGCGCGCAAGTTGGCCCGGACAACCCGATCATAAAAAAATAAAACCATGTAGTCGATAATTCGGTGATAAGAGTTTGTGATTACAAAATTTATTTTTCCTGTGATTCTTTAGTTTCGAGTCTTATGATTGTTAATATAATAATTACTGAAAATTTATATAATCATTAACTTTGGAATCCGTTAAATTAGTCAAGATACACACAAATTGATCTGACATCTACATTAATAAAAAAATATCATCAGTTGATGGCAACTAGGATCACTGAGATTTTGATTGATAAATATGTATGATAATATGTTATACACTGATATAAAAATTATGTTTTAAAATATTCCTTTTGCTTAAAATATATTAAAATATTATATTTATCTTATCTTTTTAACATCAACATATTTAAAATATATATATATATAATTAAAATAATTCAAAAACTTTCAAATCAGCCCTGGCCGTTTTCTTCTTATGTTTATCCACAACGTGTATATGTATTTCTCATTTTAGAAATATCTTTTTTTATCTTATGCTGGCAAAATCAAATCATAAGAAGTGAACGCCAAGTGGCTCTCTGATGGATGTCCGTTCCTAAAATCCCTTTCTTTAGACAGCAACTACGGAATTCTTATTTTCTCATCATATAAAATAAAATATTATATTGATATATTTTTAAATAAAAACATTTCAAAAAAACAAAACAAAAAATTTGGAGATGAATGAATCTTATTTTTTGAAAAACATATTTTATAGATCCAAATAAACGAGTAAAAACTTAATTATCCCATATATTTATAATTTTTTTTGTCTAAGTTGATTTTAAATATAATACTATCACTAGTTATTCTTCATTTTTAAAAGTCTTTTTTATTCCGAAATATATTAAAATAATATTATTTTAATTATTTTTTATATAATTACATGAAAATAATCTAAAAATACTAAAAAAATAATTTAAAATAAAAATTCTTAATTTTTTTTTTCAAAAATGTTTCTCAAATATAATGCTAAACTAGGCTGTGAGTTAACTCATGTATCTTGTTTTGAAGAAGTTTTTGTTCGATAATGTGAGTTAACTCTCTGTTTTTTTTTTAAAGAAATAAAATACTTTTTCGAGTGTTATTGAATGGTTTAATATACTGATATTAAAAAGAAAAATATATTTTTAAATAGGAAACATTTTATAAAAAAATAATAGTTACAGAAATACAATCAACTTACTCTTGAGTTCAAACATGAAAGTTCTTATAAGATTTTGAAGCTTGATTGTAGGTCAATTTGATAAGATATAATTTCATTTGTAGCACTAGGACATAGTTAAAAAAAACGATGACTGGATTCAGAAGTAAAGAACTTAAATAGCTCATCTTAAATTCGCATGAAAAAGTTAAATTAGTCCTTGTATTCTTCATTGATTTTATTTTAGATCCATTAGGTTTTTGAACTTCTGTTTAGATCCGAAACTTTATTTTTTTTATTTTTTAAATTAAATGAAACAGAGAAAAGACTTGGTGCAGGCCACGCTGCGCATCACCTTTTTATTTTATAGATCGTGTGCATTGTGCCACCCTAGCCCAACTACATGGTCTCTCTTTTTTTAGCTCCTCAAGGATTTGTTTATTGTATTTTGTTAACAAATAGCTTAAAAACATATTAAGAATATCATTTAACTAATACTATTCAATTTATATTTAGTTTTTGATTAAGATTATGACTTCTTCTTTTTATAAAACTATCAACCACATTTTTTGTGCACCCCTTCATGATTTGTCTTTTTTTTTATAAGAAATTTTATTTGTTGTATTTTCTATGTGCTGTTTTTTTTTTAATTTAATGATTACATAAATAAAAACTCCAAAAAATTCTATCATGTTATTCTTATATTTCGTTTTTCTTAAAAAAACCCACAACATAACATTAGTTTTTTTAATTAAAATATACTTTATATTTCTTATAATTTTTTGCTTGGAGAAAATAAATATTATGATAAAAAAATTACAAAAACAATAAGTGCATTAATAGGATGAATAGGTCTTTGTTAAAGATAAGTCTTTTAACCTTATTTCAAATTGTCCAAAATATTTTAGATGTTTATTTCTATCACCTTCAATTTTTATTAGATAAATCACATTGCTAAAAAACTATGTTATTTTTTAAAAAATATATTAATAGGAAAAATAAGGGCTATAGTAGCTAATTGTTTTGTTTTGATATAATCTAAATTATTACTTTTTTTGTATAAAAACAATTTACTGACATATAATTAAATTAAAAAAAAATCTATTACACGAGATATATCTATTTTACTCATTATTCTTGTTGTCATCAACATATCCAAATATATTTTCTTATCATCAAATAATAAAAATTGTTTTTTATAATACTAATTATTTTCGTATCATCAACAGATCCAGTTTTAAAGGCTCCATAATGTGTTTTATATATATATATATATATATATATATATATATATATATATATATATATTACCTATAATATAAGCAGCGTGAGCAAAACAGATCATGCACTATTTTGCCCACGCCATTATATATAATATATTATATTATATTATGATTTCAACAGTGTCCATTTGTTTTGTTTTTTTGTTTTTTCTTTTTTTTCTACACTCCTCTTTTTTTTTGTTTTTTCTTTTTACAGGGTTCATTTGTTTTTTTTTGTTTTTTTTCTGCTTTATTTTTTTTCCGTTTTTTCTTTTTTTCTACCCTCCTCTTTTTTTTCTGTTTTTTTTCTTTTTTTATTATTTTAAAATATTTTTTAACATTTTAAATTTACAATTTAATTTGCTTTTTTTTGTTGATTATTCTTTTTCTTTTTTTTTCCCTCCGTTTTTGTTTTTTTTATATTTTTTCCTTATTATATTTTTTTCTACTTATATATTTTTTGGTTTTTTGTTTTTTTATAATCGGGGTGTCTGAGCTTGCTTAAATGCATCACGATTAATCTCCATATCCAAATATTTTTTGATAATCAGGGTGTCCAAACCAATTTATTCATACCACGACAATTCTTGGACCCACATTTTTTTTCTAAAGTGTTTTGCTACTGGTAATTTTTTTATATATACTTTTGTTATATTCACTAATACATTTTTTTTATAACCATGATCTCAGACCAGTTTAAGCACACCACGACTAATTTTTGGGCCGAATTTTTTAAAACACAATATGGATTGCTACAGTGCTTTAACGTTTATATTTTTTTTGTTTTTTTTCACTTATATATTTTTTTGTAACCATGGTCTCTCAGTCAACTTAAACTCTTTTTTTCACTTATATATTTTTTTTATAACCATGATCTCCGGGCAAGCTCAAGTGCACCACCATTACTCCTCGGACCAAATCTATTTTTTTTGATAATCAGGGTGTCTAGACCAATTTATTCATACCACGATAATCCCTGGACCCATATTTTTTTTCTAAAGTGTTTTCCTACTGGTAATTTTTTTTTATATTTTTGTTTTATTCAATTATATATTTTTTTTATAACCATGATCTCAGACCAGTTTAAGCACACCACGACTAATTCTTGGGCCGAATTTTTTAAAACACAATATGGATTGCTACAGTGCTTTAACATTTATATTTTTTTTTGTTTTCTTTCACTTATACATTTTTTTGTAACCATGGTCTATCAGCCAACTTAAACTTTTTTTTTTCACTTATATATATTTTTTTTAACCACGATCTCCGGGCAAGCTCAAGTGCACCACCATTATTCCTCGGACCAAATCTATTTTTTGATAATCGGGGTGTTCAGGTCAGTGTAGACACACCATGACTATTCTCCGAACCAATTTATTATTATTTTTTATTTTTTTATTGATTATTTTTTTATAAAAATCTTTTGATTTTTTTAAAGATTTTCCTGAAATTTTAATTTATATCAGTGATCATTTTAAAAGCAATATTACTCTCTTTTTTCCTTTATTCTTTTTTTTTCCTGTTTCTTTATTTATTCTTTAGATTATATGATTTTTATGATTTTATTATTTATGCAATAATAATGATAATTTTAGCTATTATTTTTTATTGTTTTTTTATAAAAATCTTTTGCTTTTTTTCATGGAAATTTAATTATTTTAATTGTTTTAACTGTAATGTTAGTAATAATTTTAGCTTTTATAGCAATGATAATGGCAATAACGTCAGGATGAATTTTCAATCTATGTTTTCATTTTTTTGTTGATAGAAAATGAACAACTTCTTTTTTTATTTGATTATTGTAGGTATTTTCACATTTTATATTTTATTTTTGTTTGATTTAAATTGAATTATAAAATGAAATAATCTTAATACAGTAAACTTAATAATTCAGATATCCGAGTTTTCTTGCTTTTTTAATGACGATGATAAATTTATGCTAATTATTTCATTTGAAACTACTAAACAAATAAATTTATATTGATTTTAAATTCATATATTTTATAAAAAACTTGCACTTGATATGAATTCTGTACAGATTTATTATTTTAGCAAAATTTATATTATAATAAAAAATATATACAATTAATATTTTTTACATTGAAAAAAATATTGTGCCGCCGCGGCGAAGCGCGGGGCATTGTCTAGTATATATATAAAAGCGAGATGTGAACAATGAAGTTGTAAGCAATTTAACCATTTTTTTTTTTGTTTTACCAAGTTTTTTCTAAATTTTTAATTTTCAAACTAATGTTTAAGGAATGTCCAAGTGGTCCACAGTATATAAGTTACTCCCATCAAGTTTTAAAACTCTGGTTTATTAAATGATATTGTGTTTCACGCATTTTTAATACTTAATTTGTTAATTAAAAAAGAAAATTCATTTCTTTAACTTTTCTTATTCATATTTTAAAGTCAATATTTTTAAAAATTATTAAACGTTTTTGAAGACACGAAAAATACATTCTTAAAATTTAGTTTTGTTTGACATTGATATCCCTTATCATTAAATAAAACAAATGTCTTAATATAGCTCTTCACGTTACATTCCCATTCGACTGTTTTGAAATTTTAGAGAAAATTAAACTTAAAAATGTATCTTATTTCTTGTACTTAATAAATTAATATTTACTATATTTACCAGAATTTCAGGACTTTTTTTTAAAGCTCACAGGATCATGTGTCTAGTTTCAGATAGCTGTTTATATATATATATATATATATAAAATCCCGGCAACTTAGACTTATATTTTAATGATTTTCTTTATCATACCATATCAAAATTTATTTAATATTAGTGAAACGGTGACAATGTCTTGCAAATATTATGGGGAAGAAGAGGGATATCTGTAAGGTCCTGTTTGACATTGTATTTCAAAAGTATTTTTGAGAACAAGTGAAAAACAATTATTTCTATTTTGTAATTTAAATTAAAAAAATAAAGTTTTAAATCATTTTTATGTGTTGATATCAAATATAATTTTTAAAAAATAAAAAATGATAATTTTAATATATTTATAAATAAAAATTATTCGAACTCACCAATTACATTAGTTATTAGAGTATTGAATTGAAGACAGTAACTGACAAGCATGTTCTACACGTTTCGCGTGGAAGTGTTATCTTCAAATATTGTATTTTAAGACACTAAGGATAAAAAATGATTGTTTATTTGTTTTTATTTAATCCCTTTATATTTTTTTTTGTGTGTTTTTCAACGGCTAAAAGTTTTGTTTGATTAAGAAAGTTTTATTTAGGTTTTTTTAATTTTTATATTGCTAGAAAAAAAAACAAGCTGAGTTTGCCAAAGATCTTTTCAATGTTCTTTTTAAAGCTTGATTTTGTATTTTTAAACCAATTTATAAGCTTTTAAAATTTAGAGATTAGTTTGCTGAGACTAAAACGTTGTTTGTTATATATTTTTAGATGAAAATACGTTAGAAATAATCTTTTTTTTCCAAAAAATCCAGGCTCGATTTTCCAATATTTCTTTGGTTCTCATAAAATTGACATTTATACAAAACGTTAATCTACTGTTTATTTATTTTTTATTAATATGAGTGTTCAAATTAACTTACATATATCTTGATTAATTTTATAAATCTTAAAATTAATAATTATACAAGTTTCTAGTTATTTATCAATAGATTATATATTTTCAACCTTTTAAATTAAAAAAAAGAAGGTGTAGGCCAGACTACACATAAATGTTTTAGCCAACTATACGGCCTCTATTTGTTTAGCCCATTATAATTTATTTCTTTTTAATTGTAATTAAACTTCATTAAAATAAATAACTAAGAAATATTAAGAACATTAATTATATTTAGTTCTTAAATATCATTTATTTTTGTGCTAAAAAAATTATTTTTTTTTTCAAACCCAAACATTGCACGAATAAGTTAACTTGCCAGGAAGGGAGGGGGGCACAACCTCTCAAAGTTTATTTTAGTATTTATAATTATATGAGTTATTCAATTATGCCCCCAACAATTATAGAATAGCCTCTTAGAAATGTTTGTAAAATCAAAATTTACATTTAATTTTATTTGATGTGTATTGTAATAACTTCTTTTTTTTTATGATGAGGGTATTCGGGCCAGCTTACGCGCACCACAATTAATCCCCCGGGCTCACTGAACATCCTGTAAGCCCAGTGAGCATGTAAGGCACCGCGGGGGTGACAAACGTGCATGGTGGGACATCACTATTTGTTTTTTAATATTATTCCATTATCTTTATTTTTAGAAGATTATTTCATTATATGTTAGAAAAAAAGGTTTAAATAAAATAACTAAAATTATTTTTTAAAAGGATTATTCTTTTAAATACCATTTATATTTGAATATGTGTTTTTATATGAGACTATGATATTATCATATACTTTTTTATATAGGTCTTTATGATTGTTTTTCTCCTATGATTAACAAAAACAATAAAATAAATAGTTATGAATCTTTTCTAGATATTTTTTCATCATATACCAATCAATTTAATATTCATTTTTGAATTAGATTGCTAAAAATAAAGGTATTTAATCTCATTTTTATTATAATAACAGGACTAAAGTTAACTAGGTATAAATATTGAGAGACCAAATTGTAATACGTAGATACTAGAGAAGAAGAAATGAGTTGGCACAATAACCAAACACAGGAGAGATAAAATCAAAAGAAAAAAAGAAACAATAAGTTGTCAAAAATACATGAATCTCAAATTATGACATCTCTATAATTATCAAAAAGATCTCGACAAGATAAATTCATAGATACAAAAAAGCAACTTTAGAGTTGACGGTGAGTCTCACATATCGTCTAAAGGTGATGATGTGGTCATTTATTGGTGTGTAGAACACATGCGCTAATATCACAGACCTTTTGATTTATTCATGCATGTTTCACATGCACCAACAACGGGAAAAAAATAATATCCTGGCGCGTGGATCACATATGCCATACACAAACAAATAAATTTAATTTACTAAAAGTGCAAGTTGGACATGTGTTTTTATTCAAATTATATATATATATATATAAGTATTGAGTTGTGTTATTTAGCTATTTTGTTTTTATCATTGTACTATTGTTTTTTTTAATCTCCTTTCATTCTCCAAATTTATCGAATTATTAAGTACATAGATACTTCTCTTAAGGTTCCATAAGTAAGAACCAAATTAAACTAAAACAATGAAATTAGTCTTTTACTATGCATACACTCATATCTTACTCTAAATCTATAAATTAAAATTATCATATTTTCATTTTCAAGAAAAACCAAGTAATTAGACCTTAAAGACAATTATGTTTTTTTATAGGATATATTGGTCATTGTTAAATTGAAAGGAGTTAATTTAGTATCCTAAAGTTTTTAAAGCATCATATAATTACTAAAAAACCCTTAAAAGGCAAAAAGAAAAAACACAATTAACTTGGATGAAAGAGTTTTTTTTAACCTTTATTTTTTCATAGTACAAAGACTTAAATATCCTTTGAAATCAAACTTTGTAGGCTTTTCTTAAAACTATGTTCTTATAATTTGTTTTTTTGTAATTCTCATGTTGGGTAGTGGTAAACAACTCTTATAATATATAAAATATAATTTCAAGAAAAAAAATATCAGGTTTGTGTATGGATGTGACCCCTTTATTCAAGTGACATGTGTGGTGCATTTTGACTTTCCAAAGTGTCTTTCTAGGGTGGCATTGAATGTGTCTCATCTCCATTGTCACAATGGTGCACACAAGTTTTGAGACAAGTGACGATTGAACTTCAATTAAGTGTTTTTCTTCTCTTTACTCTTTTCTCTCTTCTTTTTTTGAAAAGCACATTAGGGTTGTAAGAAATCAAATAAGTCTCATCATTTTTTTTTATTGAATCAAGTTAGATCATCATTATTTAAATTCCAACATATTTTTTTTTGAATCCTTTATTGAATTTATCTTGTTTTCCAATTTTATCTCTTGACATTTGGTTTTTATATCAAGTTTGATCCCTATTTTTTTTCTTATCATTTCTTCAATTGGTATTATTTTTTAACCTCATCCCTTATAATTTGATTTATTTTCCTTTTGTCTTTATCTTGATCCTCATTCTCTTACATTGTTAACAAATAAGGTCATTGAGATCTTTAAAATATAATGAAGATAAATTTATCTTTTGTATTGAATCATTGCTGAGTTTTCTCTTTTATTTTTTATTAATATTTTTTTTTCTAATTATATTATTAAATTATCTGAATTTATTAAACCCAATCAATTAAATAATGATTGTAAAAAAACATGTGCATTGCATCACAATCTTCTTTATTTACCCTGAAAAAAAAAGATCAACCCGTACTATCTAATGACAAGTTGATATTTAGTGGGTGTTTGGTAATGTGGTCAGAAT
Source organism: Salix exigua (assembly GCA_032356905.1). Taxonomy (NCBI): domain Eukaryota; kingdom Viridiplantae; phylum Streptophyta; class Magnoliopsida; order Malpighiales; family Salicaceae; genus Salix; species Salix exigua. Next base: position 5,899,717 of record CM063590.1, on the reverse strand, counting down.
TGAGGTTCAAAAAAATTAATATTTTAATGTTTGGTTAAGTAAAAAAACCTAAAAAATTTCGGTAGGTCCCACGTGAAAAATTGAGGAAACTCCATTTCATACAAAGTAGCCTGCAACATCTTTTCATGGTGCCTAAAAGTGCTCTTCAACTGGCTAGCGGTGGAAGATAGAGAAAACTCAAGGTCATAGAGGAAAAAGGTCCAAACTCCAGGGTTTTGCAAAGGTTCATTACTTATTATGAGCCATTGGTCTTCGCGATAAAAGCTTTTTTGTTTACTTCTTTCAATATATATGATTTTTTTTTTCAGTTCTTTTTTTTATTTACTTTTTGTTCCTTATATTTTTTTTATCCTTCTATTATAACTCTTAATTTTTTGTTTGTATTTATATATTTATATTCTTAATTTTGACTTTTAATTTTTATTATAATTTATCTTTGTATAAATGCAATTTGCGTTAAAAAACAATGTAAGTTCAACTTTGATGGCATGAAATGAGAGCAATTGTTTTTCTATGCATGTATAGTAAATCTTCTTTTGGTAGTAATTTATTATCTTTGTATTTATTTATATTTTTTTGTCTATGTGTGACATAATATATTTTTAGTTTAAAATAGTTTTTATTTAAAAAGAAATTAAATTATTTTATAAGATTTATTCTTCATAATACTATATTAAAAGTATTTCAGAATATTGAGATTAAATGAATTTGAGATTTTAAAAAAACCTAGTTTATTTTCTTATATATAGATTTTAAGGCGTTATTATTGAAAAAATATCAATATATATATAATTATTTTAAGAGAAAAAACCTTAAAAATAATCATTATAATTATTTTAGAGGTATTATCCATAACAAAATAAATATATAAAAATAATTAAATAATTGAAAGGTTTGTACGTTGATTATATTCTTTCAAATTTATATTATCATAATAAAATCTAGGATCATCAACATTTTTTTACTTGTTGATATATGTGTGTGTGTTTTATGCCCTTTAAAGAATTTTATCAAGTTAACCTCAACCACAAAAGCTTGATAACCAAATACTCGAAACTGATTTTCAATAAACTTCAAACTCAACCAAAGTTTTAACCAAACACTTAGGGCATATTTGACACAACTGTTCCTGTTGTGGTTGAGGTTGAAAAAAAGAAGTTTCATGGAAAACTCTTTTAGTTGCAGTTCACAACAACAATTGAAGTGTTTGGTTAAAATTGTGATTGAGTTTGAGGTTTAATGAAAAATAGTTTCAAGTGTTTGGTTACCATGTTTTTCATATTGCTGTCAACTTGTGAAATGACTTTAAAGGACACACACATATTTTTTTTAAATATTGTAGATTTAATTATCATAATAATAAAATATAATTAAAAATTCAAGTAAATTACACACTCGTTTTTATTCTCCCATCAAACTACTTGCAATTCCATCATGAAATAAATTTAAACGATACGTCAAGGTTGTGGAGTAAAATGAAGTAAAACCGGTTATGATATCCAATTTTCGTTTTAAAACATGAGAAAGATGCAATATATTGTTTTTTTTTATGAAAAATACTATGGGAAAAACCTTGGAATTCGGCAAACAACATATTTTTATGTTTTTTTTTTATGTCTTTAATAAAATAAAATAAAATCAGTGGGCTGATTGTCCATCCTTGATGGGCCCGACTGACAACCCACTGTGCATGGGCCAGGCCTCCAGCCTAGGTGGGCTTCCATCCCACCTCCCTTATGCATTTGGGTCGGGCACAAAGCCAGGCCTACTTCATGCAAGCCTGCATAAACAGTGGGACGTGAATTAGGTCCCACTGCAGGCAGGCGATGAGGTGAAGAAGATGATGAATAGTTAATTTTTCAAGTGTGATGAAAGGTGTACCTATTAGTACCGTTGGATAAAGGAGGTCGATGTGATAATTCCTGTTGTGGTGATGTCGAAAATGATGGCTTGTGGTGGTCGGAGGAGGCTTCCAAAGGGGACAGGGCTTACGTTGTAGCTGCTGCAACCGTAGTTGTTGCCTGGCCGGAGAGTGTGGTTAGGTTGCTAGTGTGTAGGGGAAGTTCACGGTAGTGATAAGGGTGATGTTGAGTGACCTTTAAAGGTGGAGAGCGAGCGAGCTAGATAGAGCTGATTTTAGAGAGAGAGAGAGCAACCTGCAAACCAAGAGAGAGAGAAAGAGCTGGTTACCGAGGGGAATGAGGGATGATGGTGTGATTTTTGTGTGATATTTCCTTGTTTTTTGCTTATTTTTCTTTGCTAAAATTTCTGTAAATTTCTCCCAAATTTCTCGTTTCGTCCCTGGTTTTTTCTCCTCTCCTTTACGTGAAAATTTTCCCTTCTTCCTCTTCCCCTGTTACGTAGTTTTTTTCCTCTCGTCCCCTCCTCTCTCTGCGTAAAACTCTTTGTTTTTTTATCTTCTCTTCTGTTCAATTCCAGTGGATCTCTCTCTCTCTCTCTCTCTCTCTCTCTTGTAGTCTGTGTTCATTTTGAAAAGCATCGAAAAGATGCTTTTCAAAATGCGATCGAACCGCACGAATTTAGTGGGATCCACAGAAAAAAATTCCGGGGTCCCATTTGGTATTAGCAGCGTTTGGCCTCGCGGTGAGCTCAATTGCAGGTCGCACCGCGAGGCCAAACACCCACTTCAATTTTAGTTATGAATCACAACTAAAAATATTTTTCATGCTGAATAACAATAATAACCACAATACCAAACACACCTTTAAAATGGTTAAAAAGAGATAGAATAAAATTGTATTTAAATATGAGATCCATAAGTTGCCAACTTCAATTACAAAGCAACCAATGATGCACGGATAGAGGTATATATAAATCGACTTACACACTATTTTTTTTTTCTTCACACGTTGCCGGCGGTTTCTCTATCAATACCTTAATAAATCTATACTTCTTCTGCCATCATTTTTTTCTTACTCGAGATGCAAATAATCCTTTTAATCTCAGAAACATTAACTTGGCTTAATTAACGAAGTTAACGTTAAAACTTGTTCTAAAAAATGTAGTTGTCGACCGTCTTCATTATCTTTACACTTGATGTAGTAACGTCTGCTCGCTCAGCTCGGCATCATAAGCACCCGATTCCAAGCCCGAGTTGAGGTATTGGCTCGGCTTTACTCCTATTTTAAAATTATTTTGAAGCATGTAAAGGATTTTTTTTTGCCAACCCATTACTTTACAAGGCCATAAATAAACAATAATCTTTCATTATGTTAACAATTTAATTTTAATGGAAAAACATCTAGATTTAAAAGTAAAAACTCTATCACATTATTTTTTATATAATTTTTGAATTAAAGCTGATAAATAACAAGAATTAATAATTTTAGAATTTTAAGAGACTATTAATTTATAAGCATAAAATAACGATCATTTTAATATTAAAGATAATATAATAAATCATAATTCTAACTAATCCTAGTGTTTATTTCATTAATTTGATCATGCCTTCTCTCCAGTCGATTGATCACAGTCATGAGAGTTATCCGATAAGAACAAGAATTAGGAACACCTCAGAATATATCCATGCTGCGGTGGATGCAATTTTCAAAGGAAAAAAAAAAAAGCTTAAGCAGAATGAGGAACAAGTTCGTATGGCCGAGCGTGTAATCTCTCAACTTCATTAAATAAGCTACGTTTGAATAGTCTATACTCTATAATCGGTTGAATTTAAAAAACAAATAAATAAAAAAACATTTTTAAAACATAAAAACAAAAAAAAATATTAATAAACTCAACTTCGAAACAGTAAAAGCCCCATATGACATCAGGCATGGGTCTGTACAAAGTGATAAGGTTCCATGGGGAGCACAAAATAACAAAAAGGGCAAGCAAAAGTGTAAATAAAAATGTTTTTATTTGGCTTTATGATATCTTTGTTTAATGTCGACGAAGAAGGGGTCAAGAAATAAGATAAACAAAATACTTGGCCAAGTTTTCTCCAGTTCAAGCTTGATTATAGCAAGTGGTTTTATATTTATTAATCATTAAAAATACTGTTTCAGACATCTCTTACGACATCAAAATTTAAGACATAATGTTTAGTTTACGTCCGTATTTCTTTTCTCCATAATTATTTGTTGGGTATGAAGCCAACAATTTTGCTGATAAATATTAGCTGGACGACTGTGATCAAATCTTGTTTATACTTGGAAGAAAGAGGTGTGTAAAAGAGAAGATGCCAACAAGACTAAACATGGAGAAAATAGAGCACATTCATGACCACAGATTTTCAGCATTCAAGAAGCAATCTCTAGATATATGCAACGGCTCATTCCTTTTTCATATACTCATTCCTTATTCATGTATAACGGTTTAATTCTTTATTAAGCTTCCTTAAATGGAACAACATTGTATGTATATATACACTTCATTCGATTGATTAATACAATGAGAAATACAATTGTTCGTCAGAAATCTCATCAAGAATTCCTTCTCTTATATGGTATCAGAGTTACCATTCTCTAACGAGTCAGAGATCCAATTCTTTTTTCCACAATGTCTTCCATTCCAGAACCAAATCCAAGCACTAGCCCAAATACCCAGCCCTCCTCTACAACAGAAAAAACACTGATTGCATTCAACATTACTGCCCAGATTAATGAAAAGTTAACACCCTCCACTTTTCTGCAATGGCGTGCTCAATTCGAAGCACTTCTCATTGGGTATGACTTACTTGATTATGTAGAAGGCATTCTACAGTGCCCCATCTACACTGGCACCGCTGCTACTGAGTTATGCAAAACTCATTAGATTCAACAGGATAAGCTTATCCTAAGTGCGATCTTAGCATCCACTTCCCCATCAATTACCCCTCTTATTGCGACAACAAAGACTTCTCATGATGCTTGGAATAAACTCAAAAATCTGTATGTTAGTCGATCCCATACCCGAGCTATGCAATTAAAGGAAGAACTCACCTTGATCCAGTGTGGAGCTCAATCAATTACAGAATATCTTCACACAGTGAAGGCCTTGGCAGACGAGATTGCCATCATCGATCATCCAATCACGGATGATGACCTAACTCTCTATGTACTCAACGGGTTAGGGCCTGATTTTCGTGAAATTGCAGCACCCATTCGAGCCCGTGAGAAATCCCTGGTTTTTGAAGAACTGCATGATCTCTTGGTTGGCTATAAAGCATACCTGAGACGACTGGAAGCCATGACGTAGCAGCTGGTTGCGTCTGCAAATTTCTCCAAAACAAGAGCCTCTGGACAAGGAGAAAGCCAAACGTGGTCGTTTAAAAGAAATGACCATCATCAGTCCAACCGAGACACAAATCATGGTCTCAAAGGCAGCCATATGGACCCTCATATGCACGGGTCACAAAGGCAGAATTATGGACCCCCACGTGACAATAAGAGGTCCAACAGTTATTCGGGCCGGTCCAATAATAACTTCAACCGGAGGCCTCAGTCCAAATGTCAGCTTTGTGATAAATGGGGACATACTGCTAAAACTTGTGCCCAATATAATTCCTCCAATGCTTCCATCAACTATGTCAATGCCTCAAGTGGAATGGACAAAAATTGGCTACTAGATTCCGCTGCCTCTCATAATATTACGGGTGATTTGTCAAATTTATCTGTTCACTCCGAATATGATGGAACTGACAAAGTTGTCCTTGGTGATGGTTCAGGTTTGCAAGTCTCTCATATTGGTTCCTTGGCCTTACGGTCTCCTAAACACACTTTTATATTACGTGACACTCTTTGTGTTCCCAATTTACAAAAAAAATCTAATTTCTGTCCATCATTTTACTAATCAAAATAATGTTTTTGTTGAGCTTCACCTTTTTTCATTTTCTTGTGAAGGATCAGATCACGGGGGCGCCCTTGCTAAAAGGAGCATGTAATGATGGCATCTACACCTTTCCGGCATCAATGTTGGCATCACCGAAGGTGGCTAATGTACTTGAACGAACCTCTATTGATGGTTGGCACAAACGTCTTGGGCACCCTTCAACAAAAATTGTTCATCATCTTGTTAAGCATTTTTCACTTCCTGTTTTACCAAATAAAAAATTGTCTTTACTTTGTCATTCTTGTTCAATTAATAAAGCCCATCGCCAACCTTTTCAAACAAACAGTCTTCAAAATCATGCTCCACTTGATCTTATTTACACTGATGTATGGGGTCCTGCAAGCTATACGGTCTTGATGGCTCAAAATACTATCTTATTTTAGTAGATCATTATACGAAATATATTTGGTTTCATCCCATGATTACAAAATCTGGTGTTGCTCAAATTTTTCCACACTTTAAAAAATTTGTTGAAAATCGCTTTCAAAAAACAATTAAAACACTTTATTCTGACAATGGTGGTGAATTTATAGCCTTAAAATCTTTTTTACTTCATCATGGTATTACTCATTTAACCACTGCCCCACATACACCACAACAAAACGGTGTCTCCGAAAGACGACATCGTCATATTGTTGAAACAAGTCTTACTGGCCTTATGCTTTTCACACCGTCTCTTATCTTATTAACAGACAACCAACACTTCTTCTTCAAGGAAAATCTCCTTTTGAATTTCTCTTCGGTCAAAAACCAAATTATCTGAAATTAAGAAAATTTGGATGTATTTGCTATCCTCTCACCCTACCTTACAACACAAATAAAATGCAACCTAAATCCAAGGTCTGTATTTTTATTGGATATTCTCCCACTCAAAACGCATATAAATGTTTCGAACCTCAAACAAAGAAAATCTTTGTCTCACGTCATGTGTTGTTTGATGAAATTAAGTCATCCACTTTTTATCCCTCATCTGCTTCTAATCCAAATCACAATCAAAATTCATTTTCATCTCCATCGTCTCCTCTCGGTGCCTAGCATACACCCTCAAACCCATCATCAATGTTCATCCCATTAGCACCTTCGTCCCCAAATCGATGCTGCCAATTGACTCCGACTGGTTCAGCTGCTATCGTTACTGCTCCTTCAGGTAATTTCATTCTTTCATACTCTTTACCTGCTAATTCTTTAAATTCCTCTCCCATCACTGATTGCAATCCTTCTACCTCGAATTTCTTAGAAAACCCTAGGATTGAGTCTAATTTGCAGCCCTCATCTCCCACAGCCTCTTCCACTGCACATCTTCCATCCACAGACCCCTCCCCTATCCACCCAGCACCATCAATTAACCCACCCCATACTCACACCATGACCACTAGATCCATGAACAACATCTTCAAACCCAAACAAGTTCACACAGTGTCTAAACATCCCCTCCCATCCACCATTGAACCGACGAGTGTGCGAGAAGCTATCTCTCACCCACATTGGCGTGAGGCCATGTCCAGTGAACTCACAGCCCTAATAAAACACCATACTTGGGACCTTGTTGTTCCTCCACCGAACTGTCAACCTATTGGATGCAAATGGGTTTTTTCGGGTTAAAAGGCATGTTGATGGATCAATTGATAGATTTAAAGCTAGATTAGTAGCTAAGGGTTATAATCAACGACCTGGTATTGATTATGTTGAAACTTTTAGTCCTGTAATTAAGCCTGCTACTATACGCACTGTGTTATCTATTGCTGTCATTAATGGATGGGATTTGCGGCAATTGGATGCTAATAATGCTTTTCTTAATGGTAAATTAACTGAAAGTGTGTTTATGTCTCAACCCCCAGGGTTCAAAAATCAGTCCAAACCTCACCATGTTTGCAGGTTAAACAAGGCAATTTATGGCCTTAAACAGGCTCCGCGTGCTTGGTTTACAGCATTGAAAACTGCCATCCTTCAACTCGGGTTTCCCAATTCTATAGCTGATCCCTCACTTTTCATTTACAACAAAAATTCAATTCTATGTTATTGTTTGGTATATGTTGATGATCTTATCCTTACAGGAAATACACCAACATTTGTGGTTGTTGTTATTAAGCACTTAGGTGATCAATTCTCCTTTAAAGATATGGGGCTGCTACATTTTTTTCTTGGCATAGAAGTGATTCCAACTCGCACTGGACTATTCCTATCTCAACATCAATACATTTGGGATCTTCTAGCTACCACCAGTATGAGTGATGCCAAAGACATTTCTACTCCCTTGTCCACTTCTCAAACACTTCGGTTACTAGATGGAACTGCCACTGTGAACAACACGGAGTTTCGTTGAATTATTAACAGCCTTCAATACCTCTCCTTGACGCGTCCTGACATCTCATTTGTGGTCAACAAACTTGCCCAGTTTATGCACAAGCTTACCATGACTCATTGGACAGCAACAAAGAGGCTCCTTCATTACCTCAAATTAACTATTTTTCATGGTCTTCATTTGTGCAAAACCAGCTCAACATATTTTGATTCTGATTGGGCAGGGAATATTGATGATCACACCTCTACTTCTGCGTACATTACATTCCTTGGCTCAAATCCAATCTCATGGAGTTCCAAGAAGCAAAGAGCAGTGGCCAGATCCTTCACGGAAGCTGAATATCGGGCCCTAGCCAATGCCGCATCTGAAACGATTTGGTTGTCAACACTTCTCAAAGAATTAGCATTTAATGTACCAGCCACCCCTCAGCTGCTTTGTGATAATCTTGGAGCCACTCACCTAAGCCTCAACCCGGTTCATCACTCACACATGAAGCATATTCAGATCGATCTTCACTTTGTGCGTGACTTAGTTCAACGAGGCAGCCTTCAAGTGATGCATGTTCATACAAATGATCAACTGGCTGATCTACTCACTAAACCACTGTCAAGACAACGCACTGAATTTTCAAGGTCCAAGATTGGCCTCTCCGATGGCAGCCCAATCTTGTGGGGGCGTAAAAGAGAAGATGCCAACAAAACTAAACATGGAGAAAACAGAGCACATTCATGACTGCAGATTTTCAGCATTCAAGAAGCAATCTCCAGATATATGCAACGGCTCATTCCTTTTTCATATACTCATTCCTTATTCATGTATAACGGTTAAATTCTTTATTAAGCTTCCTTAAATGGAACAACACTGTATGTATATATACACTTCATTCAATTGATTAATACAATGAGAAATACAATTGTTCATCAGAAATCTCATCAAGAATTCCTTCTCTTATAGTGTGATTGTTTTCAAGAAGTGTGACAAACAATTTAAGATCTAATTTTGTAGGTTTTAAGCTTAAATTAAAATGAATTTATTTTATTAAAATCCAGAAGAATTCACAAAAAAAAACCCTAAAAAAAATGAGATTTCCTCCCATTCAAACAAAAAAAAGAAAGTAGAATTAAAAAGTGAAAATGATTTTTATTTTAAAATGTACTGAAGTTCAATGAGCCTTGTGATTAAGTAAACAAACACCGTTTTTAAACGATAAAGACATCGATTGGTGGGCAAAAGAAAATTACGTGATCCCTGCCTAGCTAGTGTCCAAGTTGTTCTATAATATTATTTCATATACTTGTATTTAAAGCTCTCTGAAGGGACAGAATTCATCTTGACAGGTGAGATGGGAAAGGTTCATCCCCAAGCCCTTGTTTCTCCAGACCCTTGTTACCTCTCTTCCAAACAAGAATCATTCACAGTGTGGATGAAATCTCTGGTACTGAGTCGAAAAGGTTGCACTGTATTTGACTCAGCTGGCCGTGTCGTGTACCGGGTCGATAACTATGACAGCAAGAGCAGCAATGAAGTTCATCTGATGGATTTCCAAGGCAAAGTCCTGTACACCATTCTGAGAAAGGTAATCTACACAGCAGCAGCATCTTTTTTTCTTTTTCTTTTTTAGATTAAAGCTGTGCTAAACTTCCCTTTTTCTCTGACCAGAAATTCAAGTTGCTGGGGTTCTGGGAGGGCTACAGGTGCGGCGGTTCAGAGATTGACAGGACCAAGCCTGGCTTTCAAGTAAGAAAAACTTTGAGGTTCTTAGGAGGAGATTCACCATGTAAAATAACTGTTGGATCGGACAAGAATCAGCCATGCCAGTACAGGATAGAAAGCTGGACCAGCAAGTCAGCATACAAGATAGTAGACAATCGTGGAGCGCTCATTGCAGAGGTGAGCCACTCGACTGGCCATGGCCTCTTCCTAATTTCTTTGCTTTAGGAGGCCGTGTATTTGAGAAAGCTAATCAGTATGTTATCTGAAAATTAAAATTAACAGGTAAAGAGAAAGCAATCAGCAAGTGGAGTTGTTCTGGGAGAAGATGTTATGACTCTGATGGTGGAGCCCTTCATCGATCATTCTCTGATCATGGGGCTTGTCGTCGTGTACAGCCTCATCAGCTCCAAATTGTAATGTTGTTTCACTACAATCCATAGCCTGCTCGTTCTTTACTTGTATAGCTGTTTTATCACTGCTGTCTTTTCAACGTACAAAATCGTGTTCATATGAATATAAGAAAATTCTTCCTGGAAAGACTCGGCCGTCAAAAGAATTTCAAATTAATTACTATATTGAAAAATTATACCAAACCCACCTTTTCTTTTCTGTTTTCTTTCCCGTCGAGAGCAAACGATCTTAATTATCTCTCCGATCTAGACACAACCCGTGTCTGATCATTTCCTTCCACTCCTGTTAGTTCATCTTGGCGTATTACCTCAACCAGCCTTCACTCGTTAGCTGAACTGAGAAATTAAATGTTCTGACTTTTTTAATTATATATAGGAGGATGAGCTTGCAAAAGGTCAAAACATAATAATGTAACCACTGTATATTTATTCACAATAAATTGTTTTCCTTGCTCCATTAGATTTTCTACAAAATGACCAAGCTACACTATTTTATTTTATTTTATTTATGGTTTAAATGATATTTTAAAAAGACAAGTAACTCAGATAACTTTTTTATATATAAAAAAAGCAACCGGCTGACCAAGTTAAAATAAATAAATAATGATTTGGCTTTGCTGGATTTGGATTGAGATTGGGCGGTCGACAAATATAGAACTCAAGATCCACACATCAAATATATCAGTTTATAATAAAATAAATTGACATGGAACTACCAAACAAAATCCTTTCTACAAAAAAAAAGAAGAAGAAACATCTTGACTCAAAAGGTTAAGAAATCATGTTTGTTTTTCTTCTTTGATCACACACTAAAAAGGTGTGTGAAATTCAAATTGAATATGGTTTTATTAAAATTTGATTTTTTTCCCGCTTCGATATATTTAAAAATATATAATTTAAATGTATTTTTAAGTAAAAAAACATTGTTCTAAGGTTTTATTTTGATATTAAAATTATAGTGGAATGACTCATTAGAGTTATCAGTGAAGATATATGAGAGATAAATAAACAATACAGACATATCGAAACTTCGATTACGACACTACTAGTATCATTAGAAAAATCTTGAAGAAATGAATTTAATAACACTAATATAAGTCATAAATGATAATGAGTCATATTCTTTATCTAAAAGAAAATGAGAAATTATAATGAGGAGAAAGAAGATACAAAAAAAAAATAAAAAAAATGAGAGGCACAAAAAGTTTTGATTATAATACCATCAACACCATAAAAACAATGTGGATAAGAAAAAATGAGCTACACTCCACTAAGAGTAACTAAGCAATTACAATGAGGAGAGATGAGAGAGAGAGAAAATAAACTCTAGTAGAACACCGTAGCTATGATGATAATAACACCACCGATTAAATAAAAAAATCTCAATGAGATGATTTTAATAAGACCAATAAAAATCACCAACTACAATGGAGTCAACTATATGCGTCACCTAAAAAGAGTGATGTACCTGTTGTATACAACCTATTTTGGTCATTTTGGTGACATTTTATAGGTGTTGTTAAATATATTACTAGAAAATTGACAAATAACAATGAAATTATTGACGAAAAATATTTTTTCGATAAAGTCTCATATAATAACATTGAACCCCCATATATATATATATATATATATATATATATATATATATATATATATCCAATAACCAAAAAATTGAAAATGCAATTTTAAATAGAAATTTTAAATCTTAAATGAAGTGAAAAACACCTACATTTTACTTGCGATGATCAAAATCCTCATACTTAAGATCGTAACCCAACAACCTCCCATGTAATAATAGATTTTCCATTCATTATATACTTATTCTTAAACTCGACTTGTCTAATTTAAAGGCAAGATAATTTAAATGATAAAATCATTATATCTTATAGTCTAATTGCTTGAAAACCATATATCTCAAAATACCAAACAATCAATTTTATTATCAATCATTATATACTAATTCTTTTAAAATTATAGTAAATTTCAGAACATTATCAACATGTTTAAACTAATAAAATAAACATGATTTCACCATATTCATGTACCTTTGCCCTAGTTTTTTATTTCTGTGTTATTTAATGTTTTATGAATGTTTATATATATATATATATATATATATATATATATATATTTCAAAAGATGTTTATGGGTCTATTTGGTATTGCGATTGTGGTCTAGGTTTTAAAAAAATAGTTTCATGAAAAACACCTTTATCTGCGGTTCATAATTGAAATGTTTGGTTAAAACTGTGATTGAGTTTGAGGTTTAATGAAAATTAGTTTCATATGTTTGGTTACCATGCTATTCATATTGTTGTCAACTTGTTAAACTACTTTAATGGACACACGCACACACATACTGTTTTTTAAATATTGTAGATTTAATAATCATCATAATAAAATGTAATTAAAAATTCAAGTAAATTAGACACACATACTGTTTGTACTCTCCCATCAAATTACTTACAATTCCATCACAAACTAAATCGATACGTGAAGGCCTATATGATCCCTTGCTATTTGATCGAGAAACATATAATTAAATATCGTCAAGAACAACATCTACGATCCATAATGAGTTTTAGGATCTCTAACTACATGTTGTAGAGATATAATTCCAAACCCAAATCCGGTTGCAAGTTTCTGATCCATAATCAATTAAAAAAATAAGTTTGTGGAGTTAAATGAAGTCATGTGCCTTACCTTTTCATCAGGGTTGATCTCTATCTATATATTTTTTTATTTAAAAAAAATTGGATTGGGTCTAACCAAACTAAATAAGTCAACCCATCTAACTTGGGCCAAAGACCCAACTCTGTTGGACTTAGACTGGCCTGAGAGTGGGTCCTGTTAGAGAATAATATAAATTATATTATGGGGTCTCACTTACAAGCTTAAGCTTTTAGGTGAGATGATTTATTAACATGGTATCAGAGCCTTGTTGACCCAGCGGTCACGAGTTTGAATCTCACCACCCCCATTCTATTTGATAAAAATTAAGCACAAGGTGATGTGGGTCTGTGCAAGTTTCAAGCCCAAAGGGCTTTCACTTGAGGGGTTGTGTTAGAGAATAATATAAATCATATTATGGGGTCTCACTTACAAGCTTAAGTTTCTAGGTGAGATGGTTTCTTAACAGGTCCAACCCATGAGGTAAAAAAAGTGAAATGGTGCGCAACACTATGCACGTCTTGTATGGACAATTCAAAATGAATGAATTCTCTCATGCACTATTTACGTAACACATGAACAGTAATAAGGTGATAGGTTGATGATGACGAGAGGCTCACCTGTCGATGCTGTCAGGTAGATAAGGTTGATGTGGTTCTTCCTGTGGTGGTTTCGTCGGAAATGGTTGTCAGGAGAAGTGTTGGAAGATTGTTGTTGCTACTTGATGCTAGAGTTGTGGGAGAAGACTGGAATGATGCAGGTGCTGACAGGGAAGAGGAGAGATTACCGATGTTGAATGAGGAGTTGCTGGTGCTCGCCGGTGACTGCTGCTGTTGAAGGAGAGAATCAACTACTTATTTTGTTATTTGATTATTGCAGGTTTTTTCACAATTTATATTTTATTTTTAAATTTGATTTAAATTGAACTATAAAATTAATTAATCTTAATACAATAATTTCAATAATTTAGATATCCAAATCTTCTTTCTTTTTTTAATGATGATGATAATTTTATGTTGGTTATTTCGTTGAAACCTACTAAACAAATAAATTTATATCAATTTAAAATTCATATATTTTTTAGAAAACTTGTACTTCATAATAATTTTGCATAAATTTATTATCTTGAATAAATTCATATTATAACAAAAAAAATATAATTAATATATTTTACGTTGAGAAAAATATGGTGTCGCCTTGCGACGCGCGGTTGCATTGGCCAATAACACATAAATGTGGTGGAGATCGCCATCTTTCATTCTGGATAAACAACAAAGCGACACCATTCCCCATCAACGCAACCCCCCCGACACTCTCCCTCTCCCTTCCCCACCACCTTTCTCCATGGCTTACACTCTCCAAAATCCCAACCCTGAGAATAACATCTCCGCTTATTACCAGACACGCGCCGCCCACCACGCCATGGTCACCGGTGACTGGCTCGCTCAGGCCCAGGCTGCAATCGGCCGTGACCCAGACGACTCCACGGACACTACTGTTGCAACTGTCTCCGGAAAGCCGTTTAGTGTGATCGATGAGTTCAATAGCTGGAGGAAGCAGCCTGAATTGGCGGAGGCTGTGGCGGCGATCAGGGCTCTTGCTGCCGTCATCAGGAATTGTCAGGCTACTACTATGATGGAGCTTGAAATTGAGCTTAAAAAGGCATCTGATTCGCTTAAAGTGAGTGTAATTTTGTTGCTTCCTAGGAGTATTGTTTGATTTCATTTGGGGCTAATTGTGATTTTATGATAGAGTCTTGAATTTGAAGAACAATTATGCGCATGAAACATTCTTCATTTTTGTAATAAATACTGATTTTCAGTTGGAGTATTATTATTAAATTCTTGAAGTGGAGTTTGTTTTTTTATTGTTTGGTCTTGATGATCTACCCTATCTATTGTGTCCAGTCATGGGACACAACATCGATATCTTTGACAGCAGGTTGTGATCTGTTCATGCGATATGTGACCAGAACTTCTGCTTTAGAATATGAGGACTTTGATTCAGCTAAATCTCGGTTGATCGAGCGTGCGGAGAAATTTGGGGAGATATCTTGCAAGGTATTTTAGCTAATTACTGCTCGATGTTGCAATGATTTTTCTAATAGGTTGTTTCTACGTGCCATTTATGCCAATATCGACAGTAGAAGGAATTGTTGTTTAATATTGCAGGCACGTAGGATCATTGCCATGCTTAGCCAAGATTTTATCTTTGATGGTTGCACGATTTTGGTGCATGGTTTCTCCAGAGTTGTGTTTGAAGTTCTGAAAACAGCAGCTCAAAGTAAAAAACTCTTCAGAGTTTTCTGCACAGGTTCTGTGTCTCAACACTCTTGTATATGCTTAGAGTGTCCCTACCATACTTAAAATTACCCTGGACGTTTACTCTAGCTAAAATGGGCACAAGATCATAACTTGCATATTGCATTTTTTTCTTAGGACTTTTTGCTTGGTCAAAGCATGTGTAGAATAGAAGGAAAAAATTGTATTGCCCACCCTCTAAGCTTGGTGCTGCTCATTTTACATATTATTACCTACTTACTCTGTTTGTAATGAATAGATCCTCTGTCTTTAGCCTTTTATTTTGAGACCAACTTTTTTTTTATATGGTTCTTTTCTGGGTTACATGTTCACTAATTTATCGTACTTGTTAATTGCAGAGGGAAGGCCTGATAGGTCAGGCTTACGTTTGTCCAATGAGCTGGCCAAGCTCGATGTTCCTGTGAAACTCCTTATAGACTCTGCTGTGGCATATACTATGGATGAGGTAGACATGGTATTCGTCGGAGCAGATGGGGTGGTCGAAAGTGGAGGTATAATCAACATGATGGGGACATTCCAGATTGCATTGGTTGCACACAGCATGAATAAGCCTGTTTATGTGGCTGCGGAAAGCTATAAGGTATGCCAATCTATACCTTTAGGGTTGGATAGATAATCACACAGCTTTTCTCAATGGTAATAAACCAATTACAGCCAGTGAATAGTTTGAAACTGTATTTATCATCAACAGAAATTTAAATAGGAATTTTCCTACGGGTTTGGTTTCTTAACTTAATGACATATTGATACTCTCCTTTTCAGTTTGCTCGTCTCTATCCTTTGGAACAGAAAGACATGGTTCCTGCTTTATGCCAGATTGATTTTGGGGTGCCCATTCCATCAAAGGTTGAGGTTGAAACATCTGCTCGGGACTATACTCCTCCTCAGTATCTTACTTTACTCTTCACTGATCTTGGTGTACTGACTCCATCTGTAGTCAGTGATGAACTCATCCAGCTATACTTGTAGTCTGTGTTTGAATGTAATTTTGTTTGAAGAATGTAATTTTGTTTGAATTTTTTCAACGTAGCTACTGATCACATGACTATTTTTTGACATAGTGAATGTGGAATGCCCTTGTATCCTATATATATATATATATTTGACAATTTTGAATTCGATCAAATAACATTCAAGTCTGTACAGGCAAATTTGTACCTTTTAAAGTTGGATCCATGGTGAAATTTTCTAGATGAGGTGAATTTGGTGACCAAGAACAAATGCGACCACCAAGCCCTTCTAATGGAAAAGTTGCATCTGCTAAAATTTTCTTGAGCTAAGTTTTTTATTTTATTTTGAAGATTATCTTATCATCTCCTTGTGGAATTCTTCTAAAGATATATTTTTACAGGATGGAAATAAAGTTTAACGTTTGGTAAAGGTGATGGATTTTATATATATATGGTTATCAGCAGAAGTCATCGTGGACAACCCTTTTGCAAGGAATATCCTTAAAGATAAATCATGACTTCTTTTCTCCAAGCTTGTAAAACTGGATTTGGGATTATTTGCAGAAATGACAAAGGGAAGGTTAAAGATGGCAGGGCTGCTACTGGATGGCGGTGCTGTTATTATGCTCTTCATTGTGAAGCGATGACAGAACAACAGGTACTGATTTTACGGAGTCAACTCAGGTCATCCTGGAAACATACTCTTCTTCCACTCTGCTGAAGGCATTTGAATTTGAGCAGGATATTAAATTGTGTGATTGGTAAATGAGAACTGTCATCGGAGACATGAAGCTGTTGCTGACATACTGCCGTAGTTAGCAGTAATTTGGTTCGGTAGAAAAGCTATTGCTACTGATCTGTTGTTAATTATAGATTTTCTATTGTTTCAGTGTACAGGGACACAGTCACTAACAGAAGCCTGCCAAGAGGCTTTCCTTGCCAGGTATCAGATTTTGGAATTGAGAATATTTTAACAAAAGCTAACTGGACTATAAGGGAATTACCTACGACTATTTTAATCACACACACACACATTATTATCGAGGAGATAATTTAGTTTTCCTAAAATAGTTTATTAATTATATTATCCAGGGAATAATTTAGGCCCTGTTTGTTTACTGTAAAGTGGTTTTTTTTTGGAAATTGAATTCCGGGGAAAATGAATTTCGATGTTTGACAATGTTATGGAAAATGAACTGAAAAACACTTTTCAGTGTTTGTTTGTGTTATGGAAAATGAACTGAAAAATAATTTATTAATAAATTATTATTTTTTCAAGTTAATTAAAATAATGAGAAACAAATCTTACAAATTAAAAAGTTGAATGAGAATGAAATTGAAAAACAAATATATAATTTCATAAATTATCTCAAATAAAATAAATAAAGATCAAATCTATTTAAAAAAAAAATTAAAGGTGAATAAATTAAAATAATAATAATAATAATAAACATTTCATAAATTATTTCAAATAAAATAAGTAACAATAAAAAAAAATGAGGACCAAATTTGATAGATAAAAAATTTCAATAAAAAAATGATAAGAAAAAAGCAAATAGCAATTATAAAAATAAGGACCAAAATTAATATAAAAATTAAATTTTAAGAGATGGAATTTAAAAATAAATATTCAAAATAAATTATATATAGCAATCAAAAGTTTGAAGATCAAATTTGATATAATCAGCAAATAATGATATTTCTAAATTTTTTACAACTTCCGGAAAGTGTTTTCCGCCCAAATTTTCCGGAAAACACTTTCCTGAAAACCAAGCCAAATTTTTCTTTGACTGGAAAGTGTTTTCCGTTGACCGGAAAGTGTTTTCCATTGATCAACTTTCCGAAAGACAAACAAACACAGGAAAGTTTGGAAAGTGGTTTCCCGGAAAGTGAATTCCGAGAAACAAACACAACTTAGTTTATTTATATATATGATTTAAAGTATAGTGAGATAACTAAATAACTCTTAGAAAGAAAAACTGTTATTCAAGTTTTTTTTTCATAATAATTTTTTAGTTATAATCAAGTTAATATAACAAAAACCTCATGACTTGTCACAAGCTTGATGTATTAACTTGATTTTTTTTTATTGATTTTTTTTCTTAAAATTTTACTCTTCAAAATTTTATTGATTGAAAACTAAACTTTAATATTATATTTGTTTATTTTTTATAAAGTTATATTGGTCTTGTGACCCAAGTTGTGTTTAACAGGTTAATTTGATTTGATTTGATTTTTTTAAAATTTAATTTTTCAATTTTATTCTTCAATATTAATTTGATTGAGATATGTGTTTCACAATTTATGTTCATTGCTTTCTATCATCCCATCTCATGATCAAGATTGAGGATTTGGTAGGTTAACCTATGTCAAATTGTGTGTGTTTTTTTTTTAATATGCTTTCCATATGAGTAAAAAACTTTGTAGTAGTTGATCTAAAGATGAAAAAAAATGTTAGAAGAAAAAATTATTCTTGACTCACATTCTAAACATTACAGCTTTGATTGTCATTGTTAGTAATGGTGAATTAATTTCATTAGCTATATAATCTATTCATTAAAAAAGTAAAAGAAAAATATAGAAGACTAAACATGTTGATAATGTTGAGAAAAGAACTCAATAATAGGGCACTAATTTAGCAGATTACCAATCAAGTCCCAAACTTTTTTCCCTCATTATGCAATCAAATTATGGGATCAAACAATCAACAATATAATCAAACAAATCAAACCAAGATTTCTACGTGGAAAACTCAATGCGGGAAAAAAACACGGGACCGTAGTCCACTTAAAACTTTCACTATTACAAATAATGGGTTCACAATATTTTTCCTTAGATTGAACTAAGGGTCACAACATATATCATCAAGAACAACCTATTCTTGGAATACAGAAGGATTAAAGAAAACAAAGTTTGAGAAAAGACTCACAATACTAACAACCCCATTTTCTATCAAAATGGTCAACTTCCACAACTCCAATCTTCAATAAGACCGTTCAAAATGAAGATTAATTTTTCTAGAAGCCTCTGTCCAAATCTCAACTCGATCCAACGGTTAATGAGCTGGAAATTAAAGAAACAAGATGGATTGTTCAGCAGCCACCACTTTTTCGTTCTCTCTCACTTTTCTCTTTTTGTCTCTTGTTAAGTATAAAACCCTAATACCACTTTTCAAGAGATGTGGCAGCCCCTCTTTTAATTTAAATGGTACGGGATCACACAACAGATAATACAAAGAAATACCACATATAAGTGGAATATAGAAGACAATCTAAATTGAATAAACATGTTAAGATTAAACTAATTATTAAAAACCAAAACAAGTTGCTAGAATCACTTAAGAGGCTGAAGTTGATATAAAAAGGATAAATACAAATCTTTTACTCCGAAAGCTACAGAAAAAAAACTAGTGTAAGAGATGAAAATAAAGATGAGAAAGGGATATTTGGTTAAAAATGTTAGTAAAAAAATTTAAATTTGTGAATAGACTACCTATAATGTTATACTCAAAGTATCTATTTCTTTGAAATATAAAAAGTTTAATTTTTCACCATGAACTTAAGAATGATTTTTTTCAAGTGAAAGAGCCTAATTAGGGATGTGTTACAATTGGCAAAACATCTAGAGAATCATTTATGGACTAGATTGACAAGTCCAAGCATAATAAGAGTTCTAGGCTTTTTTAACAAGCTTTTTGATGAAAATGAACATATGTACAATAATCTAACGTTTTAATGTGGTTGAAACCTAGTTAGTGCATTGCCAAAGCTTGATTTTATAATGGGTCAACTAATTACAATAAGTTAAGGTTGTTTTCATATCCAAATTAGATCTAAAAGTTTTTTTTTCCTCGTGATTTTTTGTTTTTCTCTATTATTGTACTTTTTTTTATATCTAGTTTAGAAATTTAAAAGCCAATTATGTTATTTTTGTCATGTGACTCAATAAGAACTATTTTTCCTTTAAAGATTTAGTTCTTGAATTAGTTTAATAGATTTGCCTGATATATTTGTAAGAATAAATTATTAACAAATTAATTACTTAAGATTTCTCAATTCCTATAGTTTAAGAACCATAATTTTAGTGTTTGAAAACCCTAATTTCTTTTTGTGTAGTTTATATTTGTAATTTTAGTGTTTGAAAACCCTAATTTCTTTCTGTATAGTTTAGAACTATAATTTTTATTGATTATATAGAGCATACTTGGTAGCCAAATGATACAAGTAAGAGTACGATGTCGATTAAAAAAACATTTTTTGCTCCAATTCCAAAACATAATACAATAAAATTGATTATTGCTTTAACAACTCAAATATATATGGTCTATCCAATTGGATGTGAAGCTTTAATAAATAGAGACCTTAAAAAACATATATTTGTTGATCAACCTCCTAGTCAAATGTAATTGATAATGATCATAATATACACACGTTAAAAAAAAGACTTTATATAGGTTGAAGCAAGCTCTAAGAGCTTGATATTGCTGTATAGATACTTATTTCTTGAAGGAAGGGTTTAAAGGTTTCCATATATATATATATATATCAAAATTATAGGTAAAAAAGATGTTTTTTGTATGCTTATGCGTAGATGATTTGATTTATGCTAGTAATGATAGGGATATATGTAGAAGATTTAAAAGGTCAATGGTGACCGAGTTTGATATATATGATTTTGGAATGTTATATTATTTTTTAGCTTTGAAGTGGTTTAATCAAATTTCAAACCTTATGTTTCTAAAAAAAATGTATGTTTAAGAAATTTCAGAGAAGTTTTGAATGATGAATTGCAATTTGGACCAAGTATGGTTAGCAAATATGTGGGGAATTCAATGTAATTCTACTTGTTGATTACTAAAGGGATACTATAATAGTTGAAATGCAATATGCGGTATGAATTGTTTTATAAAAGGGAGAAAAGTCAGATTTGATTGTCCTTAATGATAATGATAGAGTAGACCGAGTATGTTTTTAAGCTTGGTTTAAGAGTTGCTTCACGGTTCTCAAAGACACAATAATGGCTACTATATCAAACCATGAAAGCTTACAAGTTCATTTGCATGGCAAGTGACATGTTTGGACAAAAACTTAATTTCAAGAGACAAATGCCTACAACATATTTTTGGGTGTGTCAAGTCAACAACCCAGTAATTAAACCCTTGAAAAATCTAGTTGTGGAGCATATTGATGTGGTTTTTCACTTCATTGCTGAAATAAGTATTTAAGAATATTAGTTTAAAAAAAGCATTATTGATATATTAATTGAAATGCTAGGTCCTGAGGGTGGCCTAGCGACTGGTGCTTGGGTTCTGCTTCGGCAGATCTGGGTTCGAGCCCGGGAAACAACCGCTTTTCATAAGAGCCCGGGACAGCCAGAGATTTATGCATATTCTGGATCCACAAAGTATATTTTCCGGATAATATGGTTACGTTACTATATGGATATCAAAAAATTAAAATGCTAGTGTAAATAGGGTATTTCATGAAATTATTTTAAAAAAGTTAGGCAGTGCTCTGGTGGGCTTTTAGCTGGAAAAGGTACGCAGATTCGAGAGCTTTTGTCCACCATAGCACTTCTTTCTTGATTAAACTTGGCACTTCATGATGCCTTGTCCATTGTTTATTTACTCTCATGTAAACAACTTTCTGGCAAGAACAGCCGTTAATAGTTGTACCATGAAGAAGCTCAGATTGGGACACCTATTCCTATATCTAAAAATATTCTCTTTACTTTATGCTTTCATATTTCAATCATCCTCATTATTTTTAATATATTCATCAAAATTATTATTATTGATAGGATTATCAGTGTTAATACTAGTATCACCATCAATATTGCTAGTACTAGCTTTATCTTTAACAAATTATTTCGATATCATGACATGAAAATGATTTAAAATATAAAAAAATTAATTTAAAATAAAAAAAATAAAACAAAAATATTTTTTTAAAAAAATTTAAATATAAATTTTAAAATTAATATTACTGATTTTCAAAAATTATAAAAACAGGGGCATACACCCTCAACCCCCACTAGCCACCTCATGGCTTGATGCAAGAGAAGTTGACAAGTTTCTATTTCACATCGGTGAATTGTGAAATAACCTAAGCATTTGTGGCTTTAAATGTTGAAAGCTATCCCACATCGCCCAAATAGATATACAAACAAGGAGTTGTGTCTATAAATATAATGTGTCGGTTTAAGGATTGAAAGATAGTATAATTTTTTGTCTGATCGTAATTAATAACCTTGCGAACAAAATCAAAATTTTTGAAATGGGTTGAAAATTTTGAGCGGCGGCAGAATTATTAGAATCGTAAAATCGGACCGATCTAGTCTGATTTTAGTCTGATTTTACAAGTTTGATCGATTTTGTTTAAGTTTGACCATAATCGATTTTTCTACCCGATTTGACAAGATTTGATGAGTTGACTCGTAAAATCATATGATTTTACAAGTTAACTCGTGATTTTAACAACTATGAGAAAAATCTTTGAAAAAAGAAATTAACAAGCAGAAGATGTTGAAGAAAATAGAGAGTGAAGAAAAGAAAATCAAAATAATAAAGAAGGTGACAATTGATGTGCAGAATCACCGTGGCTAATTTCTTCCCTTAATTTGCCCTATAACTATCACTATACCAATCCAAAATAAAGAATGATGACAAGTTATATTTTAGTTGTTTTTCACCGATCATTATTAATGATTTAATTGATTATTTTTGTCTCTCAATTATTATTTAACCCTTTAATTCATAAGTACACTAAATATTCTTAAGAAATTAATAATAATAATAATAATAATAATAATAATAATAATAATAATAATAATAATAATAATAATAATAATAATAATACAACCCTCTTTTTAATATAGTATGAGACATCATCTAAGAAAAAACAAACATCACTAGACATGAATTTATGTTTTTGTTCTTTATCTCTAGTTTGAAAGACACTTTTAATGGAAAATTATAAAAATATATTTATTATATATAATACTTTTAGAAAATAAATAACAAGGGAATGGAACATTTAAAAACATTGACTGAATCAAATAAGTCTCTAGATAAGTACTTTTTTATTTTTTATTAAAAAAATAAAAGAGTTAAAAAAACCACGTGTTTTCATTTTCTCTTTTTAAGTTTATGTTTCTTAATTACTTTTTTGCTGAAAGACTTTTTTTTTCGCACCAAGATTATTCGATGATGCGTAATATTATTAACGAAATTGCAAGAAAATTAAAAAAAGAAATTATTAGAAATTAAAAATAAAAGAAACCCAAATTATTAACTGGATTCATTCCACGTTTTAGAAATATCTAAAAAAAATCTCTTCCAATTTTCACGTTTCTATTATTGTACCGATGTCTTGTTCTTGGTGGGTCACAGCCATATCAACTTGCTCATTCCCAAATTCTTTAGTTAATGATTTTTGAGAAGTTCAAGCCAAAACGGTCAGATTATTGAGACAAGGAAAATGTATATTGTTTGTAAAATAAATGATTTTTTTTTTAATTTTTTTAAATTATTTCTATTGGTTGGTATCAAAAATAATTTTTTTAAAAATTAAAAAAATATTTTAATATATTTTTAAACTAAAAATACTTAATAGTATTAAGTGTAAAAAACATTACATAACAAAATTGGTAATGAAATTTAAGCATTTAATTTTGTTTTTCTGTTACTAAACAATTGGCCACCAATCTGCTTCTATATATATACCCATCTCTCTCCTTCATATCACCCTCCCTGTTTATTTTCCTCTCACTCAGCTCTTCACAGCAAATGCTAACAAATTTCAAGATTCCCTTCAAAATGGAGGGACGTTTGAATGAGGAAGCCATAGCTAAATCCACTTATGGAAGCTCAAAGAAGGGCTTAATGGTTGCTGGGTTGCAAACCCTATTACTAGAAGGAGATATTTCTAATGTTGTCACTAAATCTGCTTTGAAAACACATCGCCTTCAGGTCCAGGCGAGCTCCACTGAACATGGCTACCTCAAATCATGTTGCTTATGCAGCAAGATATTGAGCCTCGACAAGGATGTCTACATGTACAGGTAATCCTGGAGATTAATTAGATAGCCATGTCAGTCGACCTAGTTTCATACGAATCTGTATTCTTCCATTAAATTTCTCTCGCAAGATTTCTGAAAATTGCCATTGATCAACATGTGTGGTTGCAGGGGTGATCAAGGATTTTGCAGCAAAGAGTGCAGAAACAGGCAGATAGTTTTGGATGAAATGAGAGAGCTAGAAGCGTCTTGCAAGGAAAGATTAAAATCTTATAAGCACTGCAGTTCTACCGCCGGCCGGCATGAGACTCTCCAGGTCCTGGAAGAGCTCCGCCGGAGTCATAAACCACTTCCTCGTGAAAACCACTGGACGATAGCCTCCTAGCTAGTATACTTAAAACTTTTTTTTTTGTTTTCTTTCTTGAGTTTGCACTGAACAGATAATTCAGTGGAAAGAGATAATGTAAAGTTCAACGAAAAAGTGACTAGTGGGGATTTTTTAAAGATTATTTGTCATATGAAACACCAGATAAAGACGATCTCTAACCTAATCTTTCAATTATACGGGTATTGCTGTGCATGCCCATCAACATCATTTCTTTGTTTCTTACAATAAGAGCAAGAGACAGGGGGTGCCCATGGAATCAGAAATGACCGTTTCTAATTGGCAATCGTGTAGATATTTTGCTTGCATTATCCCTACCCTTTTTTTTTCGCGTGATATTTATCGATGAAGTCTAAGTAGATAGATCCCTCCTAGAATGTTTTTCCTACGTTGAAGATTAATTTCTGAATTTCGGACCAAAAGTAAAACATATAATAAATATTTAAGACTTTTACATGTAATACCAACTGCAGTAGAATGTTATCGAGCAGAAAATAAAAGTTATCGAGTGTGATTTCTCTTTTTCTTACAATACATTTTCTTATTAAAGACTATTTGTCCTAGGTATATGGATAAGAATAATACCAACTTTTTTTTAATTAAAGATCATAAAATCTAAATAAGCTAAGCAATTATTTCCTAGGTATATGGATAAGTAAGAATAGGCCTACAGTAGACTTGTTTGAATACCTAATCTACACAGATATAAATATATTCACGAGAGAATTCTTGTTTAAACAGAAAGTTGATGCTGAAGTGATAACAAGGCATCAATCCTCTATTCTTCTCCCTCAAGATGGATCTTAGAAGAGAATCCCATTCTTGAATCTGAGATTAAAACAAAACACAGGCAAAGGAAGAGGTTTAATTAGTGCTCGTCAACAAATCGATCTGCAGAAGAGACATTAGCAACATGAAGAACTCCAGACTGAGCTTGTGTCCTGGTAAAATGAAAATCTATAGCCACAAGCTTCATTCTCGAGTGAAAAAATGAATTGGAACATAGCTGGGTGGCTCCAACATTGTCATAATAAATGCTTGGAAATCAAGGAAGTTTAACTTCAAGATCAGTTCATACTATTAGTGGATATGACCTAACAGCTGTTCTTTATATTTCTTTGAACTCCAAGATGTAGGATTTTGACAAAGACAAACTATACAAGTATTTGTGGAAGAAAAATTATCCTTATGAAAACATTTTTTACTTATGAATTTTGTTTTAGAGAGTAAAGCAAAATGTTAATCTATTGAAGTACACCATTTTTAGTTTGTCATCTAAGCGGTTTCTAAAATAGTTATCGGGCCTATAAGGATTGTAAGGAATGAAATTGGGCTGTAGCCTCTCTATTTAGGGCGATCAATGTCACTGAACCGAAGATAATTGAGAGGAAGGTGTCATGAGTTGTATATGGAGGCATGTTTTAGAGTTTTAAGGAAAAATAGAGGAAGCAATGGTTTGGCCTGACTTGGGAAACCACTTATATCAACCTGTGATCCAAGATAAACCATCCTTAAAAGACCCTTTGACTTATATATATTGTTAAAATAAGGTTTCTTTTATTTAACCTCGCAAGTCATGACCCCGGTTTCTTTTTTCCTGCCCGATTATCGAGTTTGATTATAAAATTACGTTAGTAGTTTAGGCTAACTCGGGTTAACTATCTCAACCTATGGCATAGGCCTTGTTCTATATTAAACAGAAATAAACTTTTAGTTCAGTTTTAAAATTATAATAATAATTATGATAATTTTATTCTTATATTAAATTAGGTCAGTGGTCAACCAAGGTGTGACTTGTGTCTAATCCCAAAGTAACTTCTAAGTCTTAAAACAATAATAGTAATCATTTTTATTTTTATATTAAATCTAGTCAATGGCCGATTTGACTTATGAAGTGGAACTAGCCCAGTTCAACCCCTGAATTGAGTTTCAAAATTATAATAATTATTATTTTTGTCACATTGTTGACTCGGGTCAATGGTTAATTTGACATGTGACTCAGGTTTGGTCTTAGGTTGACCTCCAAGTTAGGTTATAAAATGATGATAATAACAATTTTTATCTTTGTTTAACTCAGGTCAATTGTTAACCCGGCTCGTGACCTGGTATTAGCTTCAAGTCAACCTCCAAATTAGGTTTTAAATTTATGAAAACAACCATTGTTATTTTTATATTGAGTGAAGTCAATGGTCAACTTGACCCGTGACCTAGATTTGATCCCGAGACGGCTTTAAAACTATAATAATAATAAGAAGAAGAAGAAGAAGAAGAAGAAGAAGAAGAATTTAGGTTGATAGTCCTGACCCGCAACTCAACCTAGTCTTAGACCGACTGTCGTTTCAAGTTTTAAAACTACAAATATAATCATTTTTATGTTTTCATTAATCCCGGTCAAATGGTCAAGCTAACCCGGCAATTTCAAAACTGCTCAATTTTTAGATGTAACAAGGTGAGAGACACCACTATCCAAAAGTCATGTTAGGGTGTACGAAATGTTGTTTGCAAGGTGAGCTTGTGGTTGCTATAGTGAACCGGGCATTGATGATGAAGAGTGGTTAATTGGTATTAGGAGCGAGGGAGGACATCTTTCTGCTGTGTGACCCTGAGTTTTATAAATTTAACAGTAACGAAGATATAGTGGAGGAGATGGACAATTTCATTGTGTTAGACTAGGTCTAACAATGGTTGAAACAAATGATTGATCATAATTGAGTGATGGTTGCCAGCTCGTGGTGTTGAATGGAGGACAGTTCTTATTTGTGCAATTTTTTTGGATTTGTAGTGACTGGAAAGTATGAATGCTCTTGTGTTTTTGTTTGACGGTACGCCTCAAAATTGAGCAGTTTCTTAAGAAGTTCTTTAAAGATGATAGATGTATCTCTGGATTGGAAACCTCCCACTTGTTTTTTCTAGTAATCTTCGAGACCATCAAGGATTTTATCTGTAATATCTTCTTCACCAAATGGAGCTCTAACAGGAGCAAGCTCATCTATCTATTTGAGGTGTTCTTGAGTTGACCTTTTAGTTGCTTGATGCATCCATGAGAGGGTTTGGCATACATATTGGCAAGAGTTGTCCAAGCTTCTGGAGAGGTTCCGGATTGAGCAAAAAGGTTGAGGAAAGGAAGTAGAAAAAGCTGCAGACAGCCTTCGCGTTATCTGCAGTGAAAAAAATGGCCCTGGAAAATGATCGCAGGAAGCAAATGCCATCTGACTCGTATTGCAAAGACTGTATCAGTAAACATGCCAGTACCAAGGTAGAAGAAAACATAATCAAGGTGAAGTGCCCGGATCCAGAGTGTGATGAGGCTATAGAACCTGAAACTTGCCGATCGATTGTCCCACTAGATGTTCTTGATCGATGGGAAATAACACTATGCAGATCTCTAATTCCTGATTCTGAAATACTGTATTGTCCAGAAAAGGTGATATATTGCCAAACCAGAAATGCATATTTAAGGCTATTGAACACATTGTTCTGTTTAAGAAACTAATTAACTCCCCTTAAAACTTAAGTTGTTATACGAGGTCATATAATACGATTTATATTATTTTCTAACATACCTCTTCGAGTGAAAGCACTTTGAACTTGAATTATATTTCCTTTAATTTCCAACCCAAAACATCCTATCTTGAAAAAACATGAAGATCAATTCTCAATCAATAAAATATTTAGGGATAAAATACAAAAAAAAAATGTCATTTAAAAGAATGCTAATAAAAGTTGAAATACAAATAAATTTTGGATATTATTGAAAAGAGAAGTCAATTTATTAAAAGGACCCAAAAAAAGAATAAAGATTAAAATTGAAATTAAAAAAATGACTGAAGGGTGAAATTTAAACAATAAAAAGGACAACGCTAACATTAAAAACAATAGAGCCAACACTGTATACATGAACAAAAAAACGAAAGATGGCAATGTGCTTTTTTAAGTAATTTATCTGTTATTTTTGTTTAAAGAGGGGGAGAGGGGGAGAGAGAGAGGTCTTTATATTATTTTATGCTGATTTTAGTTTTTAAAATGGTTTTTTATTTCATTTTTTTATTAAAGTTTTTTTTTCCTGCACGCAAAAAAGATAGAGTCAATTCAACTCATCCGATCAATAAAGGAGCATATGGGTCACCATTGCGGTGTTAATTGCATGTCCTTACCCCTTCAATCAATTCAATTCAGCTTTGACCACAAACAGATTGGTCCACTTTGAAATATTTTTCTATTTTCAACTCTCCTGTCAATTCCTTTTTCAACATCAGATTGTTCTTGTTCTAGAGGGAAAACTGCCATTGCCATTATTATCAAATTGCTCTTTAATAAAAAAGTGGATCCTATTTATGTTATTATACAGATTCAGATTCTCATGGCGATGAAAAACAGGCTAATAAGTACTCATATATATACACCAGCCATAAACCCGTCATCCACTGCGGGAATTAATTTTTTTTATCTAATTTTAGTACATATAATTTTTTATTTTTTATTTTGGTTTTTATTTTTTTATTTTTTATTTTGGTTTCTAAAAAAATAAAATTACCAAGACACCCCACTAATAATTCTTGGTTTTTATCTTATTTGAAGGTATTATAATTATTGTACTATCCACAGAAATGAAAAAAAATAAAAATACATTTGATACCATGATATTATTTTAAACATATTTTACATAAAAAACTAATATACATTTTTAAAAGTTCTACGACGTCGCACGCGTCATCCGAAATATACATGAGCTATGAAATTGACGTCATGTCCACAACACCTAACAGAAAATATAATTAAAATTGATAAACTACCAATGCATCCCTATAATCAACTCTTGGATTTGTCTTATAGGAGGTATATAAGTACTTATACAACTCGTGGTCTGCATCAGCTAACCCGTATACCCCGATTATAAAAAAAAAGTTCAAGAATTAGTCATGGTGCGCTTAAGCTCACCTAGAGACCTCAATTATATAAAAAAAAAAATATAAGTGAAAAAAAAACAAAATCTTAAGTTGACCCGAAGACACCGATTATAAAAAAAATATATAGGTGAAAAAAAAGTATAAGCATGAAAGCTTATAGCAATCCATATTTTAAAAAAAAAAGAATCAATCTGGGAATTAGTTGTGGTGCACTTAAGCTAGATCGGAGACCCCGATCATAAAAAATATAAGTGAACATAAAAAAGTATGAGGAAAAAATAATAAATTGATTCGGGGATTAGTCGTGATGTGTCTATGTTGGCCTAGACACCCTGATTATCAAAAAACAAATTTGGCCCGGGGAGTGGTGGTGGTGGTGCGCTTAAGCTTGCCTGGAGATCTTAGTTATAAAAAAAAATATAAGTAAAAAAAAGAAGTATAAGCGTGAAAAAACTATAGCAATCCATATTGTATTTTTAAAAAATTCATACCGGGAATTAGTCGTGGTGTGTTTAAGCTGAACTGAAAACCCCCGTTATAAAAAAATATATAAGTGAACAAAATAAAAATATAAGAAAAAAAGGAAAAAAATGCATCAACGAGAAAACACTTTAGAAAAAAAACGGGTCTAGGGATTGTCGTGGTACGCATAAGTTGGTTGGAGACCATGATTATATATAAAAAAATTAGATATAGGGATTAACTGTGGTGCTCTTTAAGCTAGTTTGGACACCCTAATTAAAAAAAATATAAGTGGAAAACGAAAAAATATAAAAATTACAACAGGCAAAAAAAATATTTTGGGGAAAAAACAAAAAAAAAATATAATAAGAAAAAAATAAAAATAAAACATAATAAGAAAAAAAAACAAAAAAAAGACAAAAAAACAAAAAGCAAAAAACAGGGAAAAAATAGTGTAGCAGGAAAAACATTGTTGCAATCAACAATGCTATGTGTGGGGAGCTACAGTGCTTTCCCCACATCATTTACAATCCATATTGTTTTTTTTTTAAATAAGTCCAGGAATTAGTCTTGATGTGCTTAAGCTGACCTGGAGACCCCAATTATAAAAACATTTTTGGTCCGGGCATAAGGAAAAAAAAAAGTATAAGTGAACAAAAAAAAAATAAGGAACAAAAATTAAAAAAATATTAAATTGGTACAGAGATTAGTCGTGGTGCGCGTAAGCTGATCTTGACACCCTTGTTAAAATAAAATATTGTTTATGTATATATTGATGTAAGAATACATATTAAGATATTATAAAAACTAGATAATTAGAGTCGTGGTGCGCTTAAGGTGACTCATAAATCCTGGTTATAAAAAGAATATATAAATAAAAAATAAAAAAATAAAAACTTAAGTTGGCTCAGAGACCATGGCTATAAAAAAAATTATAAGCGTGAAAGTACTGTAACAATCCATATTGTTTTAAAAACAAATTTGTTCGGAGAATTAGTCGTGGTGTACTTAAGCTGGCAGCAGACCCCGGTTGTAAAAAAAAATTATAAGTGAACAAAACAAAAGTATAAGAAAAAAAAGGAAAGAAATGTATCAGCGGGAAAACACTTTAGCAAAAAAATGAGTCCGGGGATTAGTCATTGAACATATAAACTGGTCTGGACACCATGGTTATGAAAAAAATTGGATCTGATGATTAATTATGGTGCGCTTAAACTAATCTGAACACTCAAATCATAAAAAACAAAAAATAATCATGGAAAAAAAGAAAAAAAAGGAAAAAAATGATAAAAAAAACTATAAAAAAATTTGATTTGATGATTAATTGTGGTGTGTTTAAGTTAGTTCAAACACCCCAATTATAATAAAACAAATAAAATTATATATAAGCAGAAAAAGAAAAAAAAATATAACCATAAAAAAGTATTTCATGAAAAAAAAATAGAAAAATAAAAAACATAATAAAAAAAGTAAGAAACGAAAAAAGTAATTAGAGAAAAAAATTAAAAAAAAAGTAATCAGAAAAAAAATAGTGAAAAAAAAGCTACAGTGAATTCCCCCACACGTTTTATCTTATTGTTAATTAATATATATAATTAATATGATTTAATGAGCTACTTGGACATCACTGTCTTGATTCTCGTGTTGCTAAAGACAAGAAGACAATAATTGAAGAGAGGATGAGCATGAGAAGGTAGAAGATGAAAGAGCCTTCTCACAGGGCACGACTTTTTATCCCCAAAAGTCTAAACTACTTGCCATTAAAAAGAAGCTCGTCGGAGGTTAGAACAGGAAAACATGGATAAAATCATTAAAAGGATTCTGCTTTGATTCAAACATCAAGACCAAGCCCCACACCCCCATTTCTATCCTAGTCTTTTACTTTTATTTCTACTTGACAAACCTGCCCTCTTCCTTCTCTATGTTCTTTGGCCCTACCCAGGAAAGCCCTTCCTTGCTACTTTTTCACTGTTCAAATTCCCGTATTGTGTTTCGAAAATGAAAAAAAAAATGATTTTTTTTATTTTAAATTAAATATTTTTTGAAAATCAGTCTAAAGTCTAAACACCCCAAAATCTGTCGTCCCCACCGCCTCATGTTTGGTTGAAGATTCTCGTGAGGTGAAAAGAAAGTTGGCCAGCATTTGTTCATCCATCATTTCGAGTAAAAATCATTCATCAACTGGGAAAGGCCGGTGTTTGTGTTTCTACAGCACCGGACCCGCCTCCATTCTTTACCTTCCAGGCTCAATCATGGCTGCTTATCGACGACTGTCTGTAGCCATGCGTGGTGGTACCACTGCAAGCAGTTGGGGGTCTATCGAATCCCATACAAACTCAACCTGGTTGCCGAGAAGAAAAATAAAAAATCAATTGAATTTTATTATCCAACAATAAAGTAACTCAATTGTTTTTATTTGAATATTTGAGACATTGATTTTGAGTTTTTATTTTATTTTAGTTTTTTAGTTTTTATTTATTTTTTTCAAATTTGTTTTTTGAAGTCAAGGTTAGACCCGTCGGTTAACCATACCAATTTTGTTTTTGTGCTAATAGTACACTTCATTGTGCAGTGCATGAAACTTCAACCAAACCCTGAATCGTGCAAAGTACTACTAACGGCCCATATCATTAATAAATGCGTTTGATAATACATTAATGATGTTTTTTTTTTAAATTAAGATATATGAAAATAATATTTTTATATTTTATTTTATTTTAATATTAGAACACCATAATCATTGAAACGATATATAAAAAAATAATTTTATATTTTTTTTAAGAAAAAAACACTTTAAAAGAATGAGTTAGAATTTTGGATACTCCCGAACTCGTATGTTGGATTTGAAAGTGCATGCTGCAAGGAATAAAACAAATACATTTGAAAAAAACTCTATTCTCACAAATATATGATTACAAAAAAAAAAAAGAAAAATAAAACTGAAAGGCGTAGTCTATTGTTGGTCAGGCTCTTGGGATCTTGGAGTTATGTTGACAGATGTTTATGTTTATCCTATTACCTTATAGCTAAAACAGAATGGAAAGTTACTATTCACTGGCCATTTTAACTTCCTGCTTCGCGAGAGTATGTATTTTTTTTTTCAGGTACTTTTTTTTTTGTTTTTATTGTTTTACTTCCGATTTCATTTTTTTGTGCTCATTTTTTTTACCTTTTTTTTTTCGAGTTACAGTTTTCATTTTTTTTCAATTTTTTTTTTGATTTTTATTTTCTACTTTCGAGTTATATTTTTTTGTGTTTTTTTTCTTCCTGGTTACATTTTTTATTTTTTTTCTATTTTTTTCTTTACTTTTTATTTTTTACTTTCGAGTTACATTTTTTATTTTTTTGCATTTTATTCGTTTCTTGTTTTTTTTTTCTTATTACTTTTTTTTTCTTTCCTGCTTTTTTACAATATAGCTAAAACAGAATGAATCGGTTACTGTAGCTTTCCACTGTTCACTGGACATTTTATCCGGTGCTTCGTGCCTACATAAGCTCGGTTTTTTTTTAAAAAAAAACACAGACGTTCTTTTTATTGATTTATAGAGTAAAATAGACAAAAAAAAATAATTGTGGTCGAGTGGTTCTCAGCGCGCAAGAGTTCGAACCTCTGCGGCAATAAAATTGAATTTATTTATTTATTTTTGAAATCCGGTTTTGTTTCTTCTAAAATCTGGTATTTTTTTTATAAAATCCGGGTTTTTTTCCTTCTAATTTTTTAAAATTATTTTGCAAAATTTGTTTTCTGTTTTTTTAAATAATATGAGTGACAATTTACACGTACCACAACTAATCTCTGGATTCATTTCTTTTTTTTTTGTCACTTATACATTTTTTTCCCATGATCGGGGGGTCCTGATTAATTTATGTGAACCACGATTTTTTTTCTCATTACTGTTTAAAAATGTGTTTTCCCCTTGCATTTTTTTTATAATCATGCTTCCTTTTTTTAAAATAGTAATTTTCACTATTCAATACTACTTGAAAAAGTTTCTTCCATTTTTTATTCTAACAGGGTTTTTTATTTGTTTTTTTAAAACCATAGTATGAGCACCGACTAATCTCTGGATCTATTTTTTTCATTATTTTACCCTATTTTTTATCACCACTTATATATTTTTTTCCATGACCGGAGTGTCCGGTTTAGTTTACACGCAATATTTTTTTCTCATTAAAAAGATACTTTCCCCTTACACCTTTTTTATAATCGGACATTTTTTTTCATAAACGGGGACCTTTTTAAAAAAAATATAGAACCAGGGTGTCTGGGTCAGTTTTTTTTCTTTTAACCGGACTTTTTTTGTTGTGTTTTTTTAACCAGGTATCCGTGACAATTTACGTGCACCACAACTAATTTCCAAATCATTTTTTTTACATTATTTTTCAACTTATACATTTTTCTGTTTTTTTTTCATGACTAGGGTATCTTTATCAATTTATGTACACCATATTTTTTTTACATTTTTTGTCCTGTTTTTTTTCTCATTTATACATTTTTTATAACTGTGATGTTCGAGCTAGCTTACGTGCACATCGATTTTTTTTTATAATCAGGGTGTACAGGACAACTTACGTACACCATTAATAATCCCCGGAACCACTTTTTCTTTAACATTTTTTTCTGTTTTTTCCTACTTATAAATTTTTTATATAATTGGGGTGTACGGGTGAGCTTACGGGCACCACGACTATTATTTTATAGAATGGATAAAGGAGATCACAATTTCAAACAGTAATGAACAATTATTTCAACTATGGTTTTCACATTTCATTACTTTTTGAAAAAATATTCATTTTTTATATATTGTTACATAATTCTTATTTTTGTCCATGTTTATATGTACATGCTCTTAGTTTTTGTTTCTATTTTTTTTATTCCACTATTATTAAGATTTTTTTAATATCTAATTATTAATTTGTGTTGGTAATCATTGAAAAAATAATGTTTGTTATTATTTCTCTTTTTTTAATTTTTCAAGTTAAATAATTTCTTCAAATATAATAACATTTATTTTTTATTAATATTTTTAGGTATTGAATTTTCATTATTTTTAAGTTTTATTTTCTTTTAAATATATCATAATAATTATATCTTTTGATATTTATTTAATATTAGAGCTTTAATCTGTATTATCACTTTTTGGTAAAAAAAACCTGTTTTTAGCAGATTTTCTCAATTATAATTTTATTGATTAAATATTAAAATCACAAAATACAACATGTATAAAATCAATCGGTTTTTAACATAGATAAAAAAACTCAGCGCATCGCGCGGGCCAATTCACTCATAATACGCGGGCCAATTCACTCGTAATAACTAAGGGGGTACATTCAAAGTAATAACACAATTGATCCAATGAGAAACCCTTATTAATGTAATTCTACCTAATCTCCTCGAGGTAATGTAATCATTTACGGGCTCTTGGTGCAATTAGTAGGCATTTTTAACGGCTCAATCTCCAAAATCCTTAAACATAATTATTTAAAGTTTTCTTTGACTTTCAAGCTTTGGAAGAGAATTAAAAAATTCAAGTGGATTTAGAAAATTGTTGATAAATAACCAAAAAGATGTGGAGGTTAGGATAGGCATTAGAGTAAAAGAGAAAGAAGGTAGGGAGGAGACATTGACAAGTTTACATTTATGTTATGAGATTGTCCTTTCATCCCATAGCCCGTCCTCTTTGTTATTTCAAAATCTATGTAAAATTTTAAAAGGGATATACCTACCCTCTTCACACTCGAACTAAAATAAACACAAAATAATAAAAATGTTATATATCCAAAATAACAAATTGTTTCAAAGAAAAAAAAAGTGTTTATAATTGAAATAAATGATAGTATTTAGAGCTTCACAATCCCAATAAAATCACATAACACAAATCCACACCCAATCAATTCAATATTATTGGAATTGACAAGTGGGGTCTTGATACTTGTTTCCTTATTTTTCATGAGGGTTCAATTCCCACCATGTACGTTTGTCATCTTCGTGGTGCCTTACATGTTCATTGTGTTTGAAGGATGTTCAATGAATTCAAAAATTAGTTATAGTGCGAGTAAACTAACCCCGATTATAAAAAAATATTATTGAAATTGAAGTGGGTTTTGAAAGTTTCCATAAAGCTAAAAGAGAGTTAATGGATGGCAGCTTAGCAATTTCAATTTCTTAAGTAGAGTCCAAAATTAAAGGTTAGGAAAAGAGATAAATCAAAGAAAAATCAAGGTGTTGGTTGGTTGGTTATTGCTTTGGCTGATTGCTTTTTAGCATTAACATCATTGCATATTTCAAATTATGGCGATCTGGTAAAGCGGGAGAGGTTTAAATTGGATGGCAATGGAAGCGTTTTGGAGCGACGAGCAGAAAGAAAAAGGAAATGATATAACATAGCCATCTGTTTATTTAATTCCTAGTTTTTCAAGGAGCTAACAGGAGTGATAGAGTGCAAATGTCCTTGGCTGTGTGAGGTTGCGCCCGATGCATGTAAATAAATAAATATTTATTTATTTATTTAGAAATATTTGTAATGATAAATTATTTTTAAATAAAGTGTTTTTTGATTTATTTTTATATTTTAATTTTTTAAATATTCTGATAAAAAATTAAAAAATATTAATTTAATTAAACATGCCATATTTTTTCATAATCAAATCCAATCTATCATGCATAAATCTCAAGTAGGCTCAACACAATTTTTATCCTATCAAATCTTTATACCCCATGTTCCTTTTTAATATTTAGATTAGGGACCGTAAATTTATTTCCATTGCAAGTTATCGTTTCCATTTTTAAGCTAGGGTTTGCGGGTAGTGTCTTAAACTTGCAAACTCATGTTCTGCAACTTGCGAGCTATCCAATTGTGGCATGATATGAATAGAAAATCATGATATGGAACTCTAATTATTATTCGAGAATGTGATTGCAATTATTTTTTAAAATGTATTTTTTGTTCAGAAATATATTAAAATAATATTTTTTATTTTTAAAAAATTATTTTTGATATTAGCAAATGAAAATAATCTAAAGCATCAAAAAAATTTAATTTAAAATAAAAAATAATTTTTTTATTTTTTTCTCAAAAATACTTTAAAACGTGGTGTCAAACGAATACTTAGTTTGTTGCGCTCACTTTGTTAAAAATACAGATTCAAGGTATTCGTGATATTTTTATGAGCATATACAAAAGAAAAACAATAAATATAAAGTCACAACGTATCAAATTGACCTAGTCAAAATCCAATATGATAAATAAAAAAAATATAAGATGGTGACGTTTAAACATTACTTTTGAATATACAAATAAAATTGTCAGGTCAAAAACAAATCTATGACAATATCATTAAACTTGACTTAGAGGTCAACTTTTAAATCTCTCAACGTGCGCATTGTTTAACCTAAGCTTTATTTAAAAATATAATCTAACTTGATAAATAAATAAATCCAGGTTACACTATTTTTAATATTAAAATGATGGTATATTATTTTAATCCATGAAATTCATGGAGAGTACATGAATACAATCAGAATAATCTAACCTGATTGTGCTGTCTATCATTTTCTTCTTTTTTTGTTTTCAATTTTATCTCTCCGGTTAAAGCATTAGTGTGATCTGGTGAGTATATTCAAGAGTTATATGATAATCAGAAATTAAACTTACATAAATAAATAAAAATTGTTTGGAGTTGGAATTCATACGCTACCGTTTAAAGAGCAAGTGCTTCCTCCAAGTTTCGATGACAACATTATCGGTGTCATATACATTGTCTTGATGGGAACTTCCTTCCAAGGCCGCACGAGGCGGCGATGGAGCTATGTGGCGGCGATGGAGCTATGTGTCTGTCTGTTTACCATTTTTTTTTATTTTCTTTTCCTCTCTCCCCTCCCCTCCCCTCGGTTTCCCACCTGTCTTTATTATTATTTTTTTATTAACATTGTTATCCAAATTAATTTACATGTATTTTTATTAATCCTATAAATTTGGAAAAAATCTAAAATTACAAAAAAAATCCTTTTAATCCTAAGCTTATACTACTATCCATCCGGGGCTTATTTTCGTCTTCCTTTTAGATATGAAAAGGGCAGCACGAAATGTTTTCTTCACCCTGAGAGAATCTTATACGAGGACTATAGCCACGTGGCTATCTGCGCAACTGTCTGGGTTCGAGTCTGAATATAAGATGTGGTTGAATAGCAGTAAGGTGCCCCAATATTAGGACGTGTGTTTAACCTGTCTCTAAGAGAATCATATCCAACGGTAGAAACTAAAAACAGACAGTTCTCTCCCAACAAGAGTCAATGTCACGTGCGAACTGTCTAGCACGTGAGAGGACAGTCTGGTAAGTACGTCGCCGATCAAGCTACAAGAATATTCAATGGCGAGTGATGTGGTTGATTGCATCACTTGACGCGGCAGGAGGTGGCCATGCAGCTTCTTTTTGTCGCTGCTACATTTACTCTAACCTTTTGTATTGAAATGGAAACGGATTGCCACTAAATATTCTCAAATAAATATCAAAACACTCACTAAATCTCTACCTTCCAAGAAGAAAAAGATTGATAGAATTGTTTTTAATAAATAAAATATATTTGATCAGCCTATTATTATTATTATTATTATTATTATTATTATTATTATTATATTTTTCATTTAAAAATCATCAACATATTATTTTTTTTATTTATTAAAAATTATTTATAGTATCAATATATAAAATAATATAAAATATTAAAATTTTTAATTTAAAATAAATCAAATTTTGTCTTAATTTATTTAAAAGTATAATTGAGGTTTATTTTTAAAGTATTTTTTGTTTAGAAATATATTAATATATATATATTTTTATTTTTAAAAATCATTTTAATATTATCACATATAAAAATAATCTAAATCCAATAAAAAATAAAAATAAAAATAAAATGATTTTAATTTTTCTAGAAAAGACAGACTAAACGCATTACCAAACATCACTCCCTCGCACTCTCTTCGATTCGCCATTCCCTACATTAGTGATTGGGAGAGTGTTCACTTTCTCACACTTCCATTTCACTTCAAAGACGAAGAATGCTCAGTCAGTAGCAGAGCTCGAGCACTCTTCTTCTATCTTCAGTCACAATGCTTTCTCTCCTCTTTCTTCTTTCTCTCCTCTCCCTTGCAACCTCTTCTTCAACAAATGAGCAACCAAGAACCTTCATTGTCCAGGTCCAACACGACACCAAACCCTCTGTTTTCCCCACCCACCAGCACTGGTACATTTCCTCTCTCTCCTCCATCTCCCCCGGAGACACGCCGCGTTTGCTCCACACCTACGACACCGTTTTTCATGGCTTCTCTGCCAAACTCTCCCTTACTGAAGCCCTCAAGCTCCAGACCCTCCCTCACATCATTGCTGTCATCCCTGAACGCGTGCGTCACCTGCATACCACGCGATCCCCCCAGTTCCTCGGTTTGAAAACGGCCGACAGTGCTGGCCTGCTTAAAGAGTCCGATTTCGGGTCCGATCTTGTGATCGGAGTCATCGACACTGGTATTTGGCCTGAACGACAGAGTTTCAATGACCGTGATTTGGGTCCTGTCCCGTCCAAATGGAAAGGGGTTTGTGTTAGTGGCAAAGACTTCGCTTCAAGTTCTTGTAATAGAAAGTTAATAGGAGCTCGCTTTTTCTGCAATGGATATGAAGCAACGAACGGAAAAATGAACGAGACTACCGAGTACCGGTCGCCACGTGACTCCGATGGTCATGGCACTCACACTGCTTCCATTGCTGCCGGAAGATACGTGTTTCCCGCATCTACATTTGGCTTTGCACACGGGGTTGCTGCTGGAATGGCACCAAAAGCTAGACTTGCTGCTTATAAGGTTTGTTGGAATGCCGGTTGTTATGATTCTGACATTTTAGCTGCTTTTGATGCTGCTGTTTCTGATGGAGTCGATGTTATTTCGTTAAGTGTTGGAGGCGTTGTCGTGCCTTACCATTTAGATGCTATCGCAATTGGGTCTTTTGGTGCTGTGGATCGTGGGGTTTTTGTATCTGCCAGTGCTGGTAATGGTGGACCTGGAGGTTTATCTGTTACTAATGTAGCTCCATGGGTAACTACTGTTGGTGCTGGAACAATTGATAGGGATTTTCCAGCTGATGTTAAGCTTGGAAATGGGAAGGTGATTTCTGGTGTCAGTCTTTATGGCGGGCCTGGCTTGGCTTCTGGGAAGATGTATCCAATAGTTTATGCTGGGAGTGGTGGTGGTGGAGATGGTTATTCTGGCTCTCTGTGCTTAGAAGGCTCTTTAGATCCTAAGTTTGTTGAAGGGAAAATTGTATTGTGTGATAGAGGGATCAATTCTAGGGCTGCTAAAGGTGAGGTTGTGAAGAAAGCTGGAGGGGTTGGGATGATTCTGGCTAATGGGGTTTTTGACGGCGAGGGTTTAGTTGCTGATTGTCATGTTTTGCCTGCTACTGCCGTTGGTGCTTCTGGTGGCGATGAAATTAGGAAGTACATGTCTGCGGCTGCTAAATCGAAGTCATCACCTCCTGCTGCTACTATTATTTTTAAAGGGACCAGAGTAAATGTCAGGCCTGCACCAGTGGTGTCTTCATTTTCAGCCAGAGGGCCAAATCCTGAGTCCCCTGAAATTCTGAAGCCTGATATTATTGCTCCTGGTTTGAACATACTTGCTGCCTGGCCTGATAAAATTGGACCCTCTGGGATTCCATCTGACAAGCGAAAAATTGAGTTTAACATTCTTTCAGGTACATCAATGGCTTGTCCACATGTTTCCGGCTTAGCTGCATTGCTAAAGGCAGCGCACCCTGAATGGAGTCCGGCAGCAATAAGGTCGGCGCTGATGACAACTGCTTACACAGTTGATAATCGAGGCGAAACAATGCTCGATGAGTCTACTGGAAATGTTTCTTCTGTGTTAGATTTCGGTGCTGGTCACGTTCACCCACAAAAAGCCATGGATCCTGGGTTGATCTATGATATTACATCTTTTAATTATATGGATTTCCTCTGCAATTCAAACTATACTCTCAGCAACATTCAAGTGGTCACTAGGAGGAGTGCAGATTGCAGTGGAGCTAAAAGGGCAGGCCATGCAGGGAACTTGAATTACCCTTCATTAGCTGTCGTGTTCCAGCAGTATGGCAAGCACCAGATGTCTGCACATTTTATTAGGACAGTGACGAATGTCGGGGATGCAAATTCGGTGTACAAGGTTACAATCAGGCCACCTAGTGAGACTCTTGTCACGGTTAAGCCTGAGAAACTTGTGTTCAGGAGGGTGGGGCAGAAACTGAACTTCCTTGTTAGAGTTGAAACGACAGCAGTGAAGCTCGCACCTGGGGCCTCTAGCTTGAGGAGTGGCTCCATAACTTGGTCTGATGGAAAGCACACTGCCACTAGCCCCATTGCGGTGACTATGCAGCAACCTCTATAATTAGCTTGGCCTTTAAGGAGTTTGGGGTTTTAGGAATTTTGCTCTTTTGTCACTCTTTTCCATCCTATGTTATCTGTAAAATGAAAATGTATGGGAGTTTTCTATATCAGAAACCGAGTGGAGTTGGGTTTGTTTGTATGCCGAGTGAAGTGATGATTTGCTTGAGATAAGAGGTGACGATTGGATTCGAAGCTGTAATCTTTGTAGTCAAGAATGGATGTAGAAAATGGTTTGTGAAAGGATTATGGAGCCAAAATATAATGAAAAGATCTCTCTTTTCTTTTCAGAAAGTCTTGGAAGTAGAATCTTGAACTATTTATTTTACTGTTTAGTACGTGCAGTGCTTTTTTTGTTAACAACTAAATTAATTAATTAAATTAAACCAGTGTCATCTTTCAAGTTTCAACAAATAATTTATCATGAATTGATCATTGTACTTCTTTTTTTTATCCACGAGGTTATTCCAATCTTAAATTCATGTTCATGAGCTTAAGTTAATTTGATTTAATTTAAATATTTATTATTATTATTCTTATTAATTGCATTGTTTAACAATTAAATTTTATTATTTCAGCTAATTTACTTTCAAACAGTTCATATTAGGGTTGTCAATATCGTTCCGGCCGGAATGTTCCATACCGTTAAAAAAACTAAAATGAAACGGCGTTGTTTTTATCTCGGTTTTAATTCCGGCCCTTTCTGGAAATACCGGTTGGAATGTCTCGATACCGTTCTGGGTGTGCCGTTTCGGCCTTAAAATCCTTCTTATTTTGATTAACTTGTGGTTGTATTTCTAATTTAGCGATTATGTTTGTTTGACATTGTGTTTGTATTGTATAATTTAAAGTTAATTTATCTTGAATTTTAATTATGCTTGTTAAATTAATATTTTAATTTTTTCATATAGATATATAATTAATTAATTATAAACAGTACATCCCCGAAACAGCACGCTGAAACACTATGAAACCAAAACGTTCCATACCAATAAAAAAACTAGAATGGTGACCGGAACAGTATTGACAATTCACATATTTAAATGAGACTGTGGCTTCGTGCGGGCCACCATTTGAATTTTTTAAAATAAAATATTGTTTATGTATATATTGATGTAAGAATACGTATTAAGATATTATAAAAACTAGATAATTAGTGTCGTCAAGTATATAATACAAGTATAAAAAACTCATCTTGATGGCTATCGTTTTCTCCACCAACTGTAAATTGGAACTCGACATAGCAGTGGCAAAATGAAAACGACCTCAGCCCATCACAAGCCAACCTCTTGTAAAATATTTATTTATCATTTATCAATTGTGTCTGGTCCTCGTAGCCTTGAACTTCATCCTGTTTGTGATTTGTTATTTTGTTATATTAGTTTGGGCTGGGTCCCTATTTGGTCCAGAGTTGTTGGGTTTAGGCCCTTAAATTAATAAAACCTTAGCGAGATTTATGATGGGCCGGAAAGATAAATTTGTAGTGAGCATAAAGCCCTCTTCGTCTTCGAGCTGCGCATCAAGTTCATTGTGGATTAGAGTTGTGACAAAAATACCAGTTTAGGGCAAGTCCAACGCTGCAGCTATGCCGAAGGCACGCAGGAGGCATAGAAGATGAAGATGGGAATGAGAGTGAGAATGGGTAGGGTTTTAATCGGGTGGTGTAATTAAAATATAATTATATTGTATAATTTTGCTATTATTTTAAATTATTATTTTTTTAATTTCAATATAATTAAAATAATAATAATTTTATTGGTAGAGAGTTTTTTAAAAGTAATTATTTAATTATATAACTTACTCATATTAATTAATTAATTGCATAATTATACTATATTTAAATAATATAAAAAAATGGCTCTCCAAAATGGTTTTTACCATTGGAGCACACATCAACAAAAAAACTATATATACACTATTCAAATAGCCATTTTAAAAATTTAGCTCTTAAAAATGATTATTGCCATTGGACTTGCTCTTACAAGTTTTTTTTATTTATTATTAGAGTGGGTGTTCAAGTTAGTTTCATATATTGAATTTCACAGGCCTTAAAATTTACGATCATATAAATTTTTGGTGAACATCATATTAATATAACTTGAATCTAATATAATAACACAAGAAAAACAATCTTTTTTAGTCAAAGGTTCTACTTGGTACTATATGTTGTCTCTGGTTGGAGAAGTAGATATTGACCAACTGTTTGTTTGGTACGCTAAATAATCATGTGATTATAACTAATCCCATAGTCAAAGTAGTAGAAAAGGTGGATACAATTAGGCCACTTCCTATATCGAATATTTTAAAATGAAGGATGACATGTTTATTAAGAAATATTTTAACATACGTGGGAAAAATATTGTCTCCATGCTATAGTTTACTGAAAAATAAATTATTATAGATTGTGATGTTAATTTGTTTTTTATAATACTCTTTATCTAGGCAACACATCGTCTGTTTCTACAAGGCAAGCGACACTTCACCTAGTGTTTCTCTTCAAAGCATTAAGGGGAGGATGACTTGTCATTCGTCGTTTCAAAAAATTAAATAATTGAGCAAGTTCTTTGCTACTATTCTATCTATTTGTATATCAAGTTTGAAGAAGATCATAATCTATAATGACAAAATCATAGTAGCTCCTTCTTCTGTAGGCTTTATTCGGAAGAGTTTAGATATGACTTGCATGCAAAGAAAGGCTTGACAAGAGAGGTTATTCAAGAAGAACCGTAACCCTTTTCTGGGCTTAGTATGACG
The DNA here is from genome assembly GCA_032356905.1 of Salix exigua. Lineage (NCBI taxonomy): Eukaryota > Viridiplantae > Streptophyta > Magnoliopsida > Malpighiales > Salicaceae > Salix > Salix exigua. The sequence continues at coordinate 5,855,568 of CM063590.1, read as the reverse complement.
TATTTGTTTTCTTGCTCCCTTGTTATGTTACACATTAAGGACTCTATTACTATTTACACTCAGAAGAAGCTTATTCATATGCATCTTCTTTGGAACCAGGTATTCATTCCTAAATCCATAATCCATTTACCTCGACTAGGATCAACTCCTTCTATGCCCCGCGTAAAAAGCTAAAAGTAAAGCAGTCATCAAGCCAAAGCTAGTTTAACAACTACCAATTCGCACTCGTCGGTCAAAGAATTCCCTTTTGAGAACACTAAGATGCTCCCTTTTAAGGTAAGGGGAGATCCTCTTTGGGACTAAAGTAAAGAGTTCTAGCAGAATAGTGCTAACAACTTATCGGAAAACACTTGTTCTCTTATCGTATCGCTTTGAACATTCTCCTTTCTCGACCCAATCAAGGGTTCTGTTCTAAAGACAATTCCTTATTCACAAACCACTATTCTTACAAAGATCATTATGCATCTTGTTTCCGATGCACTTATTTGCATAACCTAATTCTGTTGGGGGCGAGGCAAGCAATAGAAAGGACGTGTAAATTAGCCCTCGTAAAGCTTCTTACTTAAAGGCGGAACCAAAGAGAGTAGCGAGAGGAGTTCAAACCCAATTCAAGGCCTACTATAGTAGATCTCTTCTTGCTACCTTACTGACTTCCCTAGGTTAAGAATAGGTTGTTATAGAATAAGTAGCTACCCATCTATTGGAGGAAAGATTAGAAAAGCAATAATCTATTATTATTAACATTTACTGTCACATTCAAGTCTAAAATCACATCATCTTTATTGGTACTTATCCTTGATTCATTATTGCAAATCATCTCATAAATAACTATTTTCCCTACACTAACAGACTTTAAAGGACAGATAAATTGTGAGGAACTTACACATATTCGACCAAAATTTGAGACACACAAACATTTTGGGTAACAAAATTTAACATGATTCATTGTATCAAAACAAATTGGTGTTTTCATGGTCATTTGCTTTAAATCAAATGAAAATTTATAGTAAAGTAAAACAATTTAAAGAAAGTATCAAATTCAGCAACTTATTCACAACCCAATGCAATGTGTGATTGTTCATAATCCTCCTACATTCATGCTCTATTATATGAAATCATCAAGTGTGGTTGATAACATTATTAATTGATTCCAATCATTCCACACAAAAACCATAATTCAATGATTTATTCAAAATCCAACATGGCATATAATTTATTTAACTTATTTTCATGATAAATTATATCAATTCAATCATAATTAATGGTCATCGTAGTGAATTTAATATTAAACCAATAAAGCCTAAATTAGCTTAAATCATAAAACAATGATTTAGTTTCAACTAAACCAAACACAAGTTCATAGCAATATAATATATTTATCTTGGTTAGAGGATAAGAGAAAAGAATGGATGAAGGTGGCAACAATGGATGTTGAAGAGAAAAATATTCTATGATGCTTGAAGGCAAATATAGGTTTTTTTTTGGTGTTTTAAGTGCAAAAAAACCCTAAGTTATTGGTGGGTTTTTTTAGAGAGAGGAAGGCCATAGAGATTAAATTTTGTTTTTTTAGAGAGAGTTGTATCTGTATGTGTTATTTAATCCATTGAAAGGTTTAGATTCACATATGTTATGCCTTTAAAATGTGACATGTTAAGTTATTGTACTTTTAAAAGGCCACATGTTTAGTTGTCACTTTCTAAAACATAACAACCATTGTGTCGCGTTTTAGAGTGACAACATATAGTAAATATGGTGTTTTAGAAAAGCAACAAAGTGAAAACATGTTATTTCACATAAAACTTTTTCAAATAATATTCTACAAAAAAAAGTTACAATGTTGATTTTAAAAATAAATATTTTCCCTATTAAAAATGTGTTTGTATCATTAATTTGTTTTCCAACGTTTTCACATATATTTTTTTATTACATTTTTAATATTTTTTAATTAATTTTTGTTTGTGTCTCATTTGTAATTTTTTTTTAAAATATTGATAGAGTTCATCAAAAGGATCGACACAATCTTATTTTCCTCTTATAAAGAGCTAGTTTAGAAAACAACACAAGGATAAAGTTTTATAAATCTATTTGAATTAAGAAGTCTTTTTAAACAATAGAGTATTACAAAATTGTAATTATATTTAAGAAAAAAAATCAATATATGAGTTTATTTGCTATAGTACATAATATAAAAAGTCTTTTTTGTCATAGTTACGAAGTCTTTTTATAACTTGTGTTTGGTAATGAGCAATATTTTATTTTTGATAAATTACAAAAAAAAAAGAAAAGTGAGGGAGAGGAATTTGTTTTGCTAAAGCAACACGTGCGGGCTTCTCCAAAAAACAAACACCGTCGTTCATGTGACATTTAGGGGGACTCTTCGAAATCTTCTCAACGGATGACATCTGTTTGTGACGGATATATGTTAAGGCTCCATGAACTTTTTTTTTCACCTCCTCTTTTCTCAGTTCTCCTTGGTAGAATAAGTGTCTTTTAATGTGTTTTTCATATCCAATTTAGTCATTGTTCTTTTTATTTATGTTGATTCTTTTTTCTTCAATCTAGTCCATCATCACTTGGATTTATTTGATTTTTGGGTCAGTTCTGGTCCTTATTTTCTAAAATTTATATATATATATATATATATATATTAAATAAATAATCTCCAATTTAACTTTTATTCTTTTGATTGCTATTAGGATTTATATCTACGTGATTACCCTAATCCTATGTCTATGTTTATTTTTTTTATTATTATTTTCTTAATTATGCATTTTAACCTTGAATTATTTGGTAATTAAGCTTTATAGTTTTATTTAATTTACTTTCAATGAAGTTTCTTTGGTATAACGGATTTAATATTCTAACTTAGTTGGAAACCGATGTTTTTTTCATCTTTAATATATATTATTATCGTTATATTTTTTTTCAAATTATCAAAACCATGATCTTATTATAATAGTCATTTGAATGCTCATATCTTGTATTTTTTTTTCTAATATTTATTTCGCCTTCTTCGCATTTCGTTTTTGCGATGAGAACAATAAGTTGGCCTGTAATTTAGCAATGGTAATCTATCTAGCTTTTATTAATAAAATATTATTTATGCATAAATTGATATAAAAATAAAAATAAAAATATTATAAAAATCAAGTCATTTGTCTCGTCGTATGTATAAGTCCAAAGAAAAAAAAACTCATCTCGATGGCATTTTTCGTGCTCTCGTTTTCTGCATCGTCTGTAATTTAGAACTCGTCACAGCAGTGTCAAAATGAAAACGACCCCTGCCTCATCATGTTCCCCTACTTCCGACAAGTGTAAAGATAACCATGCTAATATACGATACGCTCATTTATAGTGGTTTGACGCCATTCATCACATGATTGAGCCACGACTTTGAATCACTGGATGACAACTCAACCTCTTGAATTAATATATTTACTACCTGTATCAATCATCATAAAATATTTATCATCCATAAATATCTTGATGGCATTTTCCGTGCTATCGTTTTCTCCATCTACTGCAAATTTTCGTGATATAAGAAATAAAAATAAAATATTTATATACAAAAATAATTTATAAGATAATGCTAAAATACAATCATTTATAAATATGCAATGAAAATTCACAGCGGTGATTATTAATGGGATAGAGTTATTATAAATCGAAAAAAATATTTTTTTCTTCATGGAGAGAAAGGGAGAAATGTATGATTTTAAAAGAAATCAATTTAAAATTTGTAAATTTAATGAAAAAAATGCATTGCTTTAGATACAAGAGATGCGATTTTTCATAATACATATGGCGTGTGTGTATAAGAATTTTTTTCTCTTTAGAAGCGAGGAAATCCAGTATCTGGAAAGCGTATTTTGTGGTCCAGGTAAGTGAGTAAAATCCTGTTTGTTTCAGACTCTTATAAAAGATGCATGTCTTGACTTGAACTCGAGACCTGCTATGCAAATCTCAAACATTTTGTCATTACTCCACACCTCTTAGAAACAGTGTATAAAAAGCTATAACAAGCAAATCTTTTTAGTTCATATGCGTAATATATAATATAGCCGTGCAATATTGTTCACTTAATAGATATAATGTTGCTATAAAGCATGCATATGGCATGGATTCATCTCAAATCTTCATGGCTTGAAATTTTCATACCATAAAGGTACGAATTGGGAAGTTATCATAGAAAGTAAAAAAAAAATAAGAATTAGCAAATTAAAGCAAAGAGTTATGAAAAATAGAACATTTTATAATGTCACAATTCATAATCATAACATTTAATTGTTGTAGTGGTTCTAAAATGTGACTTGTACTTTATGTTGTATTTTTTAATTGTAACAATTAATCGATGCCATGTTTTCGAACCAGAACCACGAATCAATTAATTCTAGTAAAAATATAGCAACAACATGCCTCAATATTTAAATATAGCAAGATATGGTTCTTAAGATATTTAATATTTATTTTGTTTATGTTAAATTTATTTAGTGAAATTTTGAGCATACAATATTTTCCAATTTTAAAAAAAAATTATGAAATGTTACTTCTATTTAGGAACTACATCTAAAATTTTGTCCCATTTAAAAATATATGCAAAGAACCATATTAACCAAACAAAAGAAATTCTCACATTTTATAATTGCAAGTAGCCTAAAAAATACAAATAAATAAATGCAAAGGGAATATGAAATACTTAAATAGTATAGAATTCTAGCAATTAACATCCCAATATATATCAACATAACACATCTATCTATCAAAATTTACATAGTTTATTGGATGATTTAGACTCATCAATAGAAAGTGTGTTGTTATATGCACATATTCATGGCACAAAAATGAACGAATTTGGCAATTAGCATACAAAGTAAAAATAATTGGCAAATTAACATATAAACAATTTTTTTTGATGAAATCGAATAGTTTTGAATGTTGCAGTTCAGAATCATGACATTTAATAAATGTTGTGGATTACAAATGTGACTTGTAATTTCTATCGCATTTCTAAACTGCAACAATTAATTAATGTTGCATTTGAAAACCGTGATATTAATTAAATGTCATAGTTCTAAGTCATAACATCAATTAAATTCTAGTAGTTATTCCATGCAAATCTAGCTACAAATTCCCTAGCTTGTAAATCTAACAAAAAAGTTATTGTAAGATTTATAATTTATTTTGTTGATTTTGCATTTAATTTAAATAATAATTTTGGAGAGTAAGAAATTCTCAAATTTCAATAAAATTTGGGTAATTTTTTTTTTATTTAGGAAATCCACCTAAAATTTTGTTTTTTTTTAATACTCGTAGAGAACCACAAGAACCAGACTAATAACTTGTCACATTTCATAAATCACAAGTAGCCTTAAGAATGCAAGTAAATAAACATATATGCATGAAAAAGAAATATGATATAATTAAATAATATAACATTCTAGTAATTGAAATCAAAAAAATATATCTACATAACTCATTTATCTATTTAAAAAATATATATATTAAAGGTTAACTTAATTTCGTTGTCGATTTGGTGACGCAACAGAAAAATCGTAAAGGAATACGACCAACATCAATGATACGTAATTAGATTGCAACAAGATGAACTTACAACATAGTTCATGAAATTTTACTGAATAATTGATAGATGATTCGACTGGAAGCTTTACAATGATGTTTAAAGCAAAAACCCGAACCTAACCCATGATGGATAGGAAAAACGATAATTAACCATAAATGGAAAAATTTGAAATAAAATTAGAATATGATAGGTCTATAAACCCTGAATAAAACATTAATTGATGAAATTTGATTCGGACCCTTAAAATCAAGGGTTATGGTTGAAACGAGATTTTTTCTAAAATAGCAAAAACGACAATTTTGGGGCCGGAACGTTGGAATTTGGCCAAAAACTGGTGGACATCAGGGGGTATGCCACTGATATCTTCCACAAATGGCGAATTGCATCAACCGGATGAGTTTCGCGCCATTCTGACTTCGTTTAGTGATCGACAACGAATCAGTTTCGAGAATTAGTTTTGCTGTCGATTTTTTTTAAGGAGTTGAGAGGGAGGGATTGGATAAAACCGGTTTTAGGTAAGACCAAATAAGAATAAGAACATAACTAAACCAATCCCAAACAACCCTCTTTTTACATGAGAAGTATAAATACAAAGAGGAGAGAGAAAGAGAGAACCATTCTCTTCCAAAAATCTGCAAAAGGACCCGTTTTTCTCCCTTCTGCTGCAAATTCCAGACCAACCCGAAAGCAACCAGAAATTGTATTTTGTGAACGAGTGAGTGAAGGAAAAATTGGGTTTGTGAGAGAATATTTGGAAGGTTACTTGTAGGAGAGAAGAAGAAAACAAGAGTGGAAAGAAGAGGGAAGAAAAACAACAAGGGAAGAGGAAGAGAAGTGTCAAACATACCTTAAAATTAGTTAAATCCAAAGGTATGGGTCATGAAACTCCTTCCTCTTCTCCTCAAAAAAAAAACTTAGGAAGAAAACCCTAAGGAAGATTACCCAAGACCCAAGACGTAAACTAATTGGAAAGAAAACCAAATTTAGTTAAAAGAAACAAGGAAATATAGATACATGAGGCCAACTTTAGGAAAATTATAATGAAAAATGAATAAAATGAAAATTCGATTGAGAATTGTTGAAAAGTGTTGTGCCGAATTTGATGGTTCAATGTGTGTTTTTTTTCTTTCTAGAAATTGCATGTGTTTTCTGTTAGGAAATTGTGTGTTTGTGTTGGAAAGATAATGTATGTTTCCACTGAAAATTGTAGGTGATTTAGACATCTCTTTTTCATACGATATGTAAGAAATTGTTTTAATTTGAATACTACCCAGATGCGATAGAGTTTATACTAGATTGTTGAATGCTTAAATGCAGACAAATGATTGATTAGCTTCGACTAATGGCATCCGAAAGGGATGGGCGGAACAAATGATTGATTAGCGTCGGCTAATGGCATCCGAAGGGATGGCCGGAACAAATGAACGCTTAGCTTCGGCTAATGGCGTCAAGAGAGAAGGACCGTGGGGAGGAATGGTTGACCTCAGAAATGGATGCCTTATGAGAATAGTTGGGGTAGAGATTATGTTGCTCAAAAAAGGAAATGGCACTCCCATAAACTTTACAAGTGAATTGCTTTATGTCTATGCGGAAATTATAATTGTTAGCATTTCATTTAATTGATAGGTCATTTGGTCATTGTTATTAATATTATCATTAAGTAATTACATTCCCTTAAATGATTTGTACTGTTGCAGGGACGACACATCTAAGAGAGGTCTAGGGAACCCGATACACGGGAACCTACTTTCGCGAAGGACCACGTAGATGCATTCTAAATTAAGATATGTTTTGGATAAATCAATGTACTAAATGCATAACTTTTATCAGACCCTTTTTTGGAAATTTGTAAATCCTACTATTAGGATAAGAATGTAAACTCATGTCCATGCATGTATATTTTTAATATGAATCTGTAATTATGAAACTGTAATATTGCATGTTTATATGAGTTTTATTTCCTTAATTGAATGTTTATGGTATGGATGATATTTTACTGATATGAGTTGATCGGGCTCGTTGAGTAGCGGTACTATGAGTGGAAAAAAAAACTGGGTTGTTACACAATAAATCACTATCTTAAAACCATCATCATATACAACGAGTACAAGATAATATTGAAGTTCACCAATTTAACATCTCTAACTTATTTTAATATCAATATCATTATAATTCCACTCAGGTTCATGACAAATGATTTTTTTTGCATTTCTCGTATGACATTCTAGATTGTCATTTAACAATAAATTATTTTCGCCATTGTATGTCATGTTATTGTTCATATCAAGAACAATAGTTCTACTAAAATGAGATACATAAATATGTTAAAAGGTATTCTATATATATAAAAAAACAAAAATAGCTTATGGCCAGTTGGATGTAATTTCAACTAAATTGCATTAGCCCAACATTAATTGTCAAAATTCATGGCTAATTAAAACAAAATCCTAAAATTTAATGGAATGCATACTTGATAAAATTAAACACTTCCCATTGTATCAAATCTAATTGATATTTCCATGCTTAATTGCATTAAATGAAGTCCACATTTATATCAAATTTAAACAATTCAAAAAATATCAAATTCTTCGAGTTATCCACAATTCAATGCAACATGTAATTTGTCATTATTGTAATATTTTCATGCTCTATTACATGAAATCATCCAGCATAGTTGATAACGTTATTAGTTGATTCTAGTCAATCCACATAAAATCTCTAATTCACTAACTTATCAAAAATTCAATGCAACACAATTCATTTAATTTAATTTCATGTTCAGCTTTATGAAATCAATCATAATTGATTGTCTTTAAATCAACAAATCCTAAATCCAACCTCAACCTCAAACAATGATTTAATTTTAATTAAACCAAACACAAAATTATAGCAATGTAATATGTTTACCTTGATTAAAGTACTAAAAAAAAGGGTAACAATGGAAAAAATGAATCTTAGAGAAACTTTTCTAGGATGTTAAAGATTAAAATGGTTTGATTTTTTAATGTTTCAAGGGCAAGAAACAAGTTAGAGATGGGTTTTTTTAAAGAGAAAGAAGATTGTATTTTGTGAGAAGGAGTTGCATGTATCTATGTTCTTTCATATAGAGAGGGGCTTAGAAGGGTAATATGTAAGTTACCATGCTTTCAAAGTGCAAGATGTTTTGTTGTTGCTATTCCAAAATACAACTATCTTTTAATGCTGGAGAGTAATAATATTTAGAAAATATAAAAGTGTATTATTTCATTAAAACATCTTCAAATGATGTTATTGTGCCAAACATTTTAAGGTTATAGCAGTGATTTAAGAAAAAAATCATAACTTTTCTCTTATTTTTAATTGGAGTGTGTGCATCATTAATTGTTTTTTCCAAGAGCTTCTAGGATATATTATTTGATTATATTTTTATTAATTTGCAATGAAAATTATTTAAATTCCTTGTAAATGAAAGCATTTGAATGAATGATATTTATTTAATTAATATACGTCATATTTAAAACTTGAGTAATTTTTTTTATTAAGTTTCCATAGTTTCTAATCAAACTTAGTTTTTTTTTCTCTTTTTTTTTAAATAGTCATATAAAATTATTTTTTATTTTCCTCTTAAAAAGATTTAGTTGTAAAAGACAACACACAATGAACCCATCTAAACACAATAACTAAGAGTCCAATTTTAATTATTTTCATTAATTTTATTAAGTTTATGCTCTGTATGTATGTAAGGTGAGTATATAGAAGCTAAATATACAAGCATGGATAAAATTTTATAAATCCTTTTGATTCAGAAGTATTTTTAAACAATAGAGTATTACAAATATTGTCATTATATTTAAGAAAACATAATCAATATGACTACAATTTAAACTTTTTTTTTTGCTGGGTAATTATAAGAAAATAAAAAATTGAAAATTGTATTCACGTGTTATTCCCTATGCTCCCGTAATCTAGCAGCGCAAATATTTAGTGCTTCCTTGAGATTTTAATTAATGTTGTTTTTAAGACTATTTTTTTATCTAGAAATTTATTAAAATATTTTTTTTAAAAAAATTATTTTAATATCATCATATAAAAATAATATATAAATATCATTTTTTTTATTTAAAATAAAAATAAAATAAAGAAAAAATTTATTTTTATTAAAAATTCATTCGAAACGCAATGTTAAAAAATACTTTAGTGAAAGAGCTTCCATATATTGTGTTTTTTTTCTATAAGGTAGTGTAGTTTTAACTGTATTTGATTCTATTCTAAAATTATATGTATTTTGAAAATACATTAAATTGATTTTTTATTTTATTTTTTTCAATTATTTGAGTGTTAAAATTTTTAAAATATTTTTTAAAAACAAAAGATATTTTTACAAACCAATCTGCACAACAATATCAAATCTTCATTTGCAAGTAAGGTGGAAAGTCTGTAAGCTATTATACTGATTTTGTTTAGCAACTTGTAATTATATTGACTGCAATTGTAGATATCTTTGCATATTTTCTAATGAATATATATATATAACTCCTTTTGAAAATGAAATTTAAAAGAAGAAGGAGAGAAATCGAAACGATCTTCCTTTCAAATTGCTTGAAGTGACAGCGATTCCATGCATGGTTGTCAGAAAAGGAGCGAAAAGGACGTTGGAGGTTCATGTACTTGCTATTAACTGCCGTCTGCGAGTAAGGGCAAAATATAATTCTATCTTGTTTTTCTTTTTTTTAAAAAAAAAAGAAAGAAAAAACAGTGAAGTTCTTTTACCGACCTTCTTTAATTTTAGATTTTGATTTTGAAAATAATAATTTGTATGAAAATTAATTTAGCTATTCATCATCGTAGATTCTCTAACAGTAGACCAAGTGCCAGTCATACGTGTCTACTTCTCCTGCCTAGAACGTCGGAGTTATCAGCTTGACATCCAATGCTGATCTGTCAGCTAGTACGTGGGAGTGTGATAAGCAGTAGCTTTTCAAAGTATTTATCATGCTGAAATACATCAAAATAATATTTTTTAATTTTTAAAAATTATTTTTAAAATCAGCCCATCAAAATAATCTAAAACACATAAAAAAATTCATTTATGATAATTTTTTTCAAATTTCGACCAAAAACCAGTGGGATCGCAACGCCAAACAGACACTAAATCATATCTTTTAATGATTTTTTCTAGTTCTTTATTTCAAAAATAATTTATATATTTTTTATTTTTAATATTGAGTCGATTTGTTTTTATTCATAAACATATCAAAATAAAATATATTTTTATTTTTTTAAAATTATTTTTGATATCATTATATTTTTAATAGGAATTAATGGTTATTCTGTGATCGGATAGGGTGAAAATAGCGCGTGGATATGATCTACAACTTGCTTGCTTAGTCAAGGTGTTCGAATGAATGGTTCAATGTTTCTGCCCTTCTATCGAGCTGCTATATATTAATCAATCACAATCATTATTGATATGGACAATGTTTTAATTTCGTTTATTTTAAGATATTCATGTCTCCAATTTGCATCAAATGGGTTTTAACTTTGTTTCCTCAGTGGAGTGGTGGACACCCGACCCTGCAAGTTGTCATTTATTTTACAATAGTTTTTTTTTTTAATTCTACTTTTAAAATTGTTCTTAATGTGTTCATATAAAGAATATTATTTTTAAATAAAATAAACACTACTATAAGTATAAACACCCTCCTAACAACCCTTAAGGCCAAAGCATCTTAACTTCTTTCCCATGATCTTTGACAATGCTGTCAATTTTTGATTGGTCAGCATAGATTAGTTTAACCTTGAACATGGCTGGTGGTCTGCACATTCTTATCCAGTCATCTATATATGGATCTATCAAAACTTCTTTCCATTCATGCCTTGTTTTTCCTAGGTAATTATGGAATTACTAATTGGACCATCAAATCTTTAGACATAAAAAAAAAAATATTGCTCTAGGGCTCTAGTTTAAATAATTTTGTGATTTTTCTTATTATTTTCAAATTTTACACGTCGTTTTGAATTCTATGGCTATTTCCTTGTTATTTTTAGATTCTTGAGGTAGGTTCATTACAGGTGATCATTTTCGATTCAGTTTTCATTTATAAAAACATTTAAATCATTTTTTTAAAAGAAAAACCGAACTGGATAGAATCCTTATAGATCCCAACTTGAAGAGGTTTAAGGATTTCTATCACCCCTAAGCTCGTTCATATCTTGATTTTCTTTCTATTTTTAAATTTGATGGTATCCTTTTCATTTCGGTCAATTAATAATATAATTCTTTATTTTGTTCCCCTCATTTAACCTTTTCTTTTCCACTAGTCAATAGGCTATGTTATACATTTTCTCTCTCCATTAGAGAGCCTTTTTTATCCTCTCGCAGACGGCATATCGTATATTTGGCATTGTGATCCTATTATTTTTTTATTGAAATTTGATTTTTTTTATATTTTAAATGAATATATTTTTATGTGTTTTAGATCATTTTAATATGCTGATTTTAAAAATAATTTTAAAAAAATAAAAAATATCATTTTAATGTATTTTGACACAATAAGTACTTTGAAAAGCTACCGTAACGACACTCCCAAATAAATCTAATATTATATTATACTGAGTTGAAAAAACCAAAACCACCTCCCCGCTCAGCAATACCATGTTAATGGTTTTCAACATTGATAAAAAAAAAAAGTTTTATAGAATCCACATTTAAGCATATCTGCTGAGAGGGACTGGTTTCCATCACAAACAATGTAGAGTTGTCGATTTTGTTCTGATTTATATTTTATTTTTTTAATTAGAATAAAATATTTGGTTTGGAGTGTTTTAACGCGTTGTTTCAGAGCTATTATTTATGAATATATATATAATTAAATATATTATTTTAAAAAAAATATTCAGATCTTAAAATAAAATTATTTAGAATTATACAATATAATATAAAATTTATGTGTACAGAAGAAAACGAACGAAATTAAAAACACTGGAATGAAAAGTTTACGCTTCAATTTGGTTGAGATGCTCTCTCTTTCAATCGTGGCAGGCAGGTTCCATGTCTAGCCAGCTAGCTTTTGTTTTCTATGCCACGATCCTTTCTCCTGCCGAAATTCCATAAATCTCTCTATCAAGTTGAGTTAATGGATCATCTTGCTTCTCTGCAAGTAGATATGGCAAGAACAGTGAGTGCGTGCGTGTGTAATCTACAACTTGCTCGCCGAGTCGTGCATGGTGTTGACATCAATGAATGATTCAGTGTTTCTGCCCCGTCCCAGCTTCTGTAATTTATCAATCAATCACAATCATTATTGCTGCCTTTACGTTTATTTTAAGATATTTATATCTCCTGTCTCTGCATCCTAGTGGGCTTTACGTCGTTTCCTCGGTGGAGTGGTGGATAACCGACCCAGCAAGTTGTGTCATAAATATAATTTAAGAAGCACTAGAGAGGAAGAGACCAGGCTTGAGTATACATTAAATCAATCAACACGCCTTTTTGTATAGCCTTAATCACGATTAACAATCCCAATAACAAGTCGTGGCTGGTGGCCTACACATTCTCAACACTAAAATAAAAAAAAAAAAACACTCCTCGGAGTAAAGGGAAAGAAATGGGAACATTTTAGAATCTGCCTTCCGATTAAATGAAACGTTTTTATTTGATTTTACCAGTATCTAGCTAGACCTAGAGTGCACAATTTACTTTATTGTTCAAGCTAGAAGCTAGCTTACAAGGTTGACGCTGGAGTTCAATTTCTTTTTTAGAGTAAGAAAAAAAAGGATTATAAAAATTATTTAATATTATTATTAAATTCGACAGAAAAAATCAATTTTAAAATCTTTTTAATCGTCTCCTGCCTATCCCGAGTTTAAAAATAAACTTTGTCATGTTAGGTAATTTATTCTGACCACCATGTGATAGTTTAAAGATCTTATCACTTGATTCATCACATGCAGTCTTCTTCTATATAGCCATCTTGTTCATGGCTTTGTGTGGCTCGGCTTATGGGATTTTGTACCGGGAGTTTAAATTATGAAATTTGATGGGGTTTGGTTTATAGAATCCTCAACTTTTTGCATTTTTAATTTCAGTGAATATATGTGGTGGAAAAAAAAAGTACAGGGCCAAAAAAATAAAAATTAAAAAGGAAATGAAAGTTGAGCCAATAGCCCATCTTCCAAAAAAGAGAGAGACACCGACCACCACCAAAAATAGACTGGCTAGCCAATGAAATCACGACAGCAGCTGAGACTAAGATCCAAATATAGATTGGCTAGCCAAGGAAATCACGACAGCAGCTGAAACTAAGATCCAAATATAGACTGGCTAGCCAAGGAAATTACAACAGCAGCTGAAACTAAGATTACAATAATGTTATTTTTAATTTTTAATTTATAAATGTATTAAAATATTTTTTAAATTTTTTAAATATTATTTTTAATATCAAAATAATTTTAAAAGATATTTTTTCTAAAATAAAAATAAACCTTTTAATTTTTTTTTCAAAAACAGTATTAAACGAATCTTTAACGAGAGGAATAAAGGAGAAGCCATTGTAGGGTCATCGTGCCTCCACCATGTTCAAGAAGTGCCATACCATAAAATAATAATAATAACAACTCAGTGAGATGAGTCAAATTATTATACAACATATAAACCGCGTAGGATTTTGCACTGTATACATTTCAATAGTTTTTTTCTCTTTTTTCCTTTTTTTCTTTTTTTTCCTCTTTTTTTTGCTTTTATTTTATGATTACGCTACTTTTTTTTTTTCGTTTCTTCTTCTTTTTTTTATTTTTTTGTATTTTTTCCTTATTGTATTTTCCTTAATAATCATTTAATAATTTTTATTTTTGTTTTATCATCTATTATAATTTTTCATTTTCTCTTTTATTAAATTTTATCTACTTTTGTTAGTCTTTTATTTAATTAGCAGGGAAATTAAATGTCACATTTTAAAGAAAGTTTTTGGATTCGTTCTTCATGTCAACATACGTCTGTTTTTTCAATGATTCGCATGTTATAGTTCACGCTCTTTTATGATCTTTTATAACATTGTACCTTTATTCTAAAAAATATTATTTATGCTTGCGCAACAAACTGTACTTAAAAATTTATACATTTTATCTCATAAGCTATAATATTTTTTAATTATATCATATAAATTTATTATTTTTTATTTAATTATGTGAAATTATATATAAAAAATGCTCATGCAACGCTACGGGCAATATAGCTAGTACAACATATAAACCGCGTAGGATTTTACAATGTGCACTCAGGCACGAGTAATCTGTAGATTTCAATATTCCCCTTCTTTTTTTCTTTTTTATTTTTTATTTCCTCCTTTTTTTGCTTTTTTATGATTACGCTACTTTTTTTGTTTTTCTTCTTTTTGTTTTTGCTTTTTTTATTTTTTCCTTACTTGTATTTTCAGTTAATAATCATTTAATAATTTTTATTTTTGGTTTATCATCTATTATAATTTTTCATTTTCTCTGTTATTAAATTTTATCTACTTTTGTCAGTCTTTTATTTAATTATCGGGAAATTAAATGTCACATTTTAAAGAAAGGTTTTGGATTCGTTTTCATGTCAACATGCTACGTAAAAAGAGGGCTATTTGCAACGGTTTGATCCGTTGCAAATTACAAAGAAAACCGTTGCTAATATTAATTATAAATGACATTTGCAAGGGAAACAATCCGTTAGAAATAGATGGATTCTAAATTTGTTTGCAACGGCATAGCCATTGCAATGTACATACGTCTGTTTTTCAATGATTCGAATGTTATAGTTCACGCTCTTTTATGATCTTTTATAACATTGTACCTTTATTGTAAAAATATTATTTATGCTTACGTAACAAACTCGTATTTAAAAATTTATAAATTTTATCTCATAAGCTATAATTTTTTTAATTATATCATATAAATTTATTATTTTTTATTTAATTATGTAAAATTATATACAAAAAATACCACTGCAACGCGCGAGCAATATAGCTAGTGATATCAATAAATGTCGTATTGAAGCCATTGCCACAAGTGCCGAGAGCTCATTCACATGATGGTGTTTTTTTTACTAGATGATAGGTATGATATTATGTTTTAAAAATATTTAAAAAATATTAATTTTAAATTAATTTTGTTTTTCTGTTTTAGATTATTTTGATATGTTCATGTTAAATGTTTTTTTAAAAAGTAAGAAAAATCATTTTTATGCACTTCTAAATAAAAAATATTTTTTAAAAAATAACCTCAATCACACTATCAAACAATAACTTAGTCTTTAATGTTTTGATAATTCTCTAACTTAGTCTCCAAAATATAATTGACGAGATAACATGCAAAGTAAAAAAGAAGAGAGAAAAATAATACCAAGCAACACCAGTATGGGTGTAAAAACCTTAAATAACCATATTAGAGGAAGTCCATGCAGGTGTTTAGATCAGTTTACATGTATATCGATTAATTTCATAAGTCTTGAAATCAACGGTTAAAATTTCTAATAATTTTGACTGACATAGTACTCGAACAAGTAATCTGTAAAAAACAAACTTAGATCGGAGTATAGCCTCTAATAATCACAAGATATGCACTACACTGTTTTTCGTCAAAAATCTCTAGATATGCAGGTCTTATAAATAGCGACAAAGATAAAAATGAGGTTGAGTTTAGTTTACATTGCATGACCGCTGAATATCTGTTTTAAATTTGTTAGTTTTTACCTAATGAAATTCTATTGACATAATTGTTTTGTAATATATTTTTAAACCATGTATGAACCTTAACTAATAAAGTTTTATGACCATTATTATGATGTATTGTATTCAAAAATATTTTACTTCTAATTTCATGATTTTTCTATCTACATGATTTTTAAGCGGCGATTTTACAATTTTTATATAATAAAATACCATGTATGGTTTTACAATTTCAAATTTACAATCCTAAGTTCAAAAATTATGATTTTGACAACCTTGAAAATTTTATAACTAGCTAGAGCTTTCTTCTTTGGTTCTTTCAACCCCTTTGACGTACCCATTTTAAGATTAATTTCAACTACCTTTTAGACCCTATTTGTTTGCTGGAAAGTGGTTTTCTTTTGGAAAGTAAATTTCTTGAAAGTGAATTCCGATATTTGACAGTGTTATGGAAAATGAACTGGAAAACACTTTCCAGTGTTTGTTTGTGTTATGAAAAATGAATTGGAAAATAATTTATTAATAATTTTTTTTTCAAGTTTATTAAAATAATGAGGAACAAATCTTACAAATTAAAAAGTTGAATGAGAATGAAATTGAAAAAAATATAATTTTATAAATTATCTCAAATAAAATAAATATTAATCAAAATAATAGAGACCAAATCTAAAAAATTAAAAAAATAAAAGGTGAATAAATTAAAATAATAATAATTAATATTTTATAAATTATTTCAAATAAAATAAGTAACAATAAAAAAATGAGGAGCAAATTTGATAGATAATAAATTTAAATAAAAAATGATAAGAAAAAAACAAATAGCAATTATAAAAATAAGGACCAAAATTAATATAAAAATTAAATTTTAAGAGATGGAATTGAAAAATAAATATTCAAAACAAATTATATAGCAATCAAAAGTTTGAGGATCAAATTTGATATAATCAACAAATAATAACATTTTTAAATTTTTCACAACTTTCAGAAAGTGTTTTCCGCCCAAATTTTTCAGAAAACACTTTCCTGAAAACCAAGTCAAATTTTTTTTGACTGAAAAGTGTTTTCTGTTGACTAACTTTTTTAATGGCAAACAAACACAGGAAAGTTTGAGCATGACCTATATGAAATTCCAAATATGATATTTCACTTTTAACATCTATTATTTTTGTTTAATCTTCCATGTAATTATGAATAGAGGAAATTATGCAGAAGGAAAATTCGAAATAGTTTAGGGTCTAGTTTATGTATTAATTGGTGACCACCCTTATATAGCTCATTTTCTGATCTTAAGGAATAACCTAAAAAAACCTTCAAAAACAATAGAAAACAAACAAATTGAGCAAACCTTAGAAAATACAAACCTAAAAAGAAAAACCCTTTGAAATACTACAAAGACAGATAAAAAAATATTTTTATTTTGCGTTTCAATGTTTCAATAAAAAATAATCTAGAAAATAAAAAAGAGAAAAAAATAGAAGCAAATTACATAAGCAATGACCTCAACGAATATAATGTCGTGTCGACATGAGCGTGTGGCATGCACACAGCTACCTCCATATAATAAGTTATGTGAAGATAATTGAGATCATGTAATAACAACGTTGATAAACATGTAATGTTTTTCTTTTTAAAAAGAACAATTTCAAGGAATGGATCAAATGATTGAGGTTAATGTTTTTTTAAAAATCATTAACGGCATAAAAAATCCATGTGAAATACATTTATAAAATCTTTTAAAAAATAAATCTTAATTAATACATAGCATAGCTTGGAAAATATTATTTTTATAAGTCGATTAAAATATGCATAGATAAAAAAGAAGGGAAACTAACTTTGTGGAAATGTGAAAAACAAGCTCACATGGCAAAGATGATCATGGCATCCAAGATCTCAGCAACTTGACAAGGGTAAAATAGAAATTTAACATCTAATAGCAATTTAAAATATTATTTTATTAATTTGGTTATTTAAAATATCATCTTCTGGGAGATGCTCCGAGTCCTTTCCTCCCCGCCTATTAAACGACCTCTTCCAACCACTTGTACCTAAACGCCAACAATCACTACCTACAAATTATTGTCTTAGAAGAAAAGGAAAAACACCATCCAACAACTCTCTCTCGAAAATCTTTTCAATCACACTCCTGTAAGGCAACCCACCGGTATAATCACCATCAGACAACATGTGTGGCGGTGCTATAATCTCAGATTTCATCGCTCCGACAACCACCGCTCGATCTTCTAGGAGGCTGACCTCGGGCTTTGAGTGGTTTGAACGGAAACCTATCGACAACAAGAAGCTCTCGAAGCCAGTTGGTGCTAATCCTGAAGATGATTTTGAGGCTGATTTTCAAGGGTTCAAGGATGAGTCTGATGTCGAAGAGGATTATGATGTCTTTGTTGATGCCAAGCCTTCTTCTTTCTCTGCTTCTGAACCCGCTAAAAAACGCGGGTTCTCTCCTGGTAACAATGTTCTTCCTTTTGTTTGCTGTAGTCCTAATTTTTCTTGCTTAATTATCACGGTTATAGGTTAAGCTGATTGTAGCTTGGAAATGGGTTTTTGTGATTTTTTTTGGGAATCAAGTTTCTGGTCTATAGCTGCCACAGTATTGAGAGTACGCTTTGCTAAATTTTCTTTGAACATTTTTTTTCTAGCTTATTTTATGTCTTGATTTTTGATATTTTTTTGGCAATTTTGAACTTGATAGACATATATGGCAGGTCATGTTGATCATAGTTTATTGAGGTGGCTTGTGGGTTTTTTTCCCCTCTCATCATATTGATATGGGATAAATTTCTAGCTGCGTGTACTTGCTCACTGATCATTTTTGCGGGATTAAATTTGTGTTCCCCTATTTGTATTCTTTTTTGCAAAGCTTATACATTCATGATGCAGATCTTGTAGTTATCCGCTGTGATCAGGAATTTTTTCCCCCTATATTTAAGGTTCTTTTTTCTTATTTAGTGTATGGTTATTATTATGTTTCGTAATTATTGTTGTTATATTTCGGCTGTCTTTTTGTTATTAAATCTAGGACTTCGATTTGTGGAACCATCTTTTTTCATTAAGCTTTATTTTGTCCGTTGCTCCTTTTTGGTTATTAGATTTTATTTCTGTTGTGCATACAGGCATCGCTATCTATTCTTTTCCTTTAAGCTCTGTTTGTTTTCTTGCAAGTAGAAGGAACATAAATGATGAATAGTGAGAACTCAAAGCTGTGAAGTTTAAACCTTTTGAGATGGGGAGCAAAGTCCTCTCTTATCTGTGGATTTCGAATTTTTTATGCTGCTGTATGCATTTTCTGATGTTGCTTTGTTTTGGTTTGGTTGAAGTATATTTTTGGACTAAATTGGCTGTATTAAGGCGAACTGATTTTGTTCTGGGTGCAATTTTAGTATTATTATCATTATCTAGCTAAAAGATAGGACTTGTAAAACCAGTTAGATCTAAACTCTATGGATTCTTCAAATCATTAGCTGTTAGTCTCTGCTCTTGCATGAGAGATCTGTATAAAATGCTTCTGGTGATGATCTCCCGCTGTTATCTGAGGTGTTAATAGCTAAATTATATTGAGGGGTTCATTTAGTTACATGGGTTGGTGATTGCATGTTAATTTGATTGGGTTTCTCTTTTAATCTAAATTTGAGAAGATCATAATTGATGAATTAATATTTTGTCAGACAGTAATTTCTACATAGTAAATAATTCTTGAATTGCGATATGACTCCAGGTTAGGAAAATTTTGCTTCAAATTTTGATTTCATTTGTGATGTCTGCTTTCTGCCTGATGATTGTTTTCTTACAAAAATGAATGTAATATCATTGATATCAGATATTAAGTTATTGTCTGTTTGCTGATGAGTGTTGTTTCTCTTTTATTATACCTTTATGATCTTTTGCTCATGCAGCAGCACCTAAAGTATCTGTGACTGTACATAATATCTTTTTTGTTGTTGTTATTGAAGGTCCTGCTGCTGTTATATCTGCTGGATTCAGTGGACTTGCTGAACAATCAGCAAAGAGGAAGAGAAAGAACCAGTTTAGAGGAATTAGGCAGCGTCCATGGGGAAAATGGGCTGCTGAGATTCGTGATCCCAGGAAAGGGGTACGTGTCTGGTTGGGAACATTCAATACTGCAGAAGAAGCCGCTAGAGCATATGATGGCGAGGCCCGGAGAATTCGTGGTAAGAAAGCAAAGGTGAACTTCCCCAATGAAGCTCCATGTGCTTCAGGAAAGCGTCCAATTAAGGAAAGCTCACAGAAACGTCTTACAAAGGCAAATTTAAGCCAGAATTTCAGTTACACGAGCAACCCAGAAACGGATTATAATAATATGGGCTTTGTGGAAGAGAAACCACAATTGAACCAGTTTGGAATAATGAGTTCTTTCTCGGCCAGTGGAGATTCTGGGGTGACGCCCTTGACTCTTTCTGACAACGCTCCTGTGTATTTCAATTCTGACAAGGGGAGCAACTCATTTGATTGTGACATGGGGTGGGGAGAACAAGGCCCAAATACTCCTGAAATCTTGTCTGTTCTTGCAGCAACCTCAGAAGTTGATGAATCTGTCTTCGTGGATGCTAATCCTAAGAAGTTGAAACCGTACTCCGAGAATGCAGTGCCTGTTGAAGAGAAGAATGGAAAATCTCTGTCCGATGAGTTGCTGGCTTTTGACACTCAGCTGAAATACCTTCAGATGCCAGATCTTGTGGGTAGCTGGGAGGCTTCTCTTGATAGCTTCCTTGATGGAGAGACAACTCAGGAAGGCACAAACGCAATGGACTTGTGGAGCTTTGATGATTTCCCCTCTATGGTTGGGGGAGTTTATTGAGCTCACTTCTCCGTGCTTGCTAGGTTTTGTAAATAATAAGGCCACATGTTTGCGAGTTTCATCTCTACATGTTAGTATTGTACTCAATAATGAGTTTCATCGATAATTGCCTCCTTTCATTTTGCTCAATGTAGGAATGGTTGTTTATCTGAGATGGGAATGGAGTACAGCACAGCACAGCTGAACATGGTTAAGCCTTGGTGTGGGAGAAGCATTCTCAGGAGCTTTTTCCATATAAAAAAGTAGTACATTCGGTATTCTGTTCCCGTTTCGTTTCATTTCATTTCAAGTCATTAGACTTTGGATGCTGGATATGTTGACTGTAATTTTACTTTGTCGTGTGATTTGTTTTGAAAACTGAACCCTTGAATTTCAACTGTGCTTGCTGGGTTGGTTCGCCATCATTTTTGAATCATTTTTACCACCCTCGATTACTTTATATTGATTAATATAAAGTTTCGAGTAGTTGCTTGCCGCTAAAGTTGAAAAGTCTCCGTCTGTCCAGATGCAAAGAATGACGGTGATGGAGTCAAGTTAGGGCAGCTTTCACTGTATTTTGTATTATTAAATAATGCATCGTCCGTATTTGCTTGCCGCTGCAGGTGGAAAGGTGATGGTGCTCGTGAAGGGTCATCATCTTTTCCTTGATTGTGATACTGTTTTAAATTCAACTCCTGCCTGGCGTGTCTTATTGTACGGGAAGGTGATGGTTTTCAAAACGTTGTCGTGTGATATTATTTCTTCATGTCCCAATTTCCCACCACCATCTCCTAGCTTTGAAGCCACACGGAGGTGGCGGTGGAGGATTGGGATGGGTCCCTCTTTAATATTCTGGGAGATCACAGTTTCTAGGATTGCGAGCCCTCTCTCAGACTGTGATCTCTGAAACAGTGGTGGAAATGAAAATGGGGTGCGTAAGGGTTCTCGTGACTTATTTTTTGTGCATCAATTTTTGAGCTGCAAAAAGCTGTAGCAGCATCGGCTGTCTAGCATGTGCCACTGTTTGTCCATCAGTGGCTACACGGCTGTGCCACTTTAAAATTTCCATTTTGCACCGCATAGCAACTCCAAGAGTTTGGGCTAAACTAAAAGATTACAATTATTAGTTTCTATTTTCATAACTAATGGAAAGCTATATTCAAAAGTTAAAAGAATACTTGTATGTTGAAGAGTTATATTTATATATTAATTTAAAGAATTATAAATCTGTTTAATATATTTTTATGAAAAAAAATGATTATGATTGTACTTGTATTAATTAATTATTATTAATAAATAATTATATCAATATTATATACATATACATAATAAAATAGAGTTGGTTTTTTGAATGGCTTTTTCTATTGGACTGTATATATATATATATATATATATATAAATGTTATATTTATGCTATTTAAAAAATCATATTACTAATTTAACTTCAAAAAATAGCTTTCATTCTTAATTTTTATAGATCCAAGAAAAGAGATATATTGAAGAGTCAAAATAACATTTCTAAGTTTAAGAGTTATTCTTATCTATTGATCAAAAGTTTGATTTTATTTGTATTACTTAATTATCATTAATAAATAGTTATATTAATATTATATATATATATATTAAAATAGAGCTGACTCTTCTAAATGTTTTCTCCCTCATATATATATATATATATATATATATATATATATATATTATATTTTACACTATTTAAAAAACTATACTACTTGTTTGGCTTTCAAAATAGCTTTTTTCCTTGGAGATGTTATAACTAAGAACATGATGAAGGTCATTCTAGCTCCTATCTCGTGTTTACATATAACTGAAATGTGCTAGGTACTTGGAAGTGGGGCTATATGTGACACAAAAAGGACTAATTTTGAGATCATATTTCAACATCAAAACCATCTTTGGGCAAGGAAATAATGAAAACTATGGCAGCATAGGCTTTGTTGAAGTTGAATACTAGTTTGATAGGTTGATATGTCAACTATTCTATTTTGATTAGTTGATCTTAGTTGGTTGCGAGTCAGATAATTTTATTTTCCAGTGTAAAACAAGATATACAAGCAACATGTGTTTTTTAGAACCAAAACATATTATAATAGTAAATAGAAAATGTTTTACATGTATTTAGTTTCATAAATTGATAATTATTTATGATAATAAATGTAAATAAAAATTGTTAACAACTAAAATTTAAATTGAAGAATTGAGAGATAAATGTGTATCAAGACATTCAATATTACAATATAGGCAATAAACCCTATTGTGTTGAGTAACTTATTTTATTAGAATTATTTTCTTTATTGAATTGAATAATCATTAAGGAAAAAACAAGCAAAAAGAAAATTAAATTAATCTTTTTTAATGCAAAAATACACATTGTTAATGTGTTCTCTAAAAACATTTAATCATCAATTTAAAATCTGACACTATAAAATATTTTTTTGATAAAAGTATTAGAAAATAATATATTGTATCGATTTGGATGACTCAAGTCATGATACCGTGATAACTTTATGAAAACAAACAGAAAGAAATCATTATGTTTAATTCTGAATCAACTAAACATTGAAGAAATATTAAATTAAAAAAAACAATATCAAGTTAATTCAAATTAACATGTCAAACCCATGATCCAGGTTATACACCTTGTTGGATTTAAACACCTTTCTCTCTCTCCAAAAACTAGTTCTCTTTTATCATACACCAACTAGGTGTATGAAACCCGTAGGCAATATGCCTAATGTGATTTAAAGCTCAAATGGGCCTTTAGAAAAATAGACCCATTCAAAATTTCAGAGCAAATTGAACTTATTACTTATTAGTTGATGTTACACCTATAATAAAAATAGGACAAGATGTATTCCATTTGTTCTACTACAAAAAGCCAAAGTAGATTGAACATGTATTTCACTACATGTTCAAATCGAGATCGAATAAGATTTAACATATAGGTAAAGCCACTAAAGGTTCAAATAGGAGTAAAAAGTAATTTAGGAACAAAAAGGTTCCTATGGCAAGAATACTTTAGAGAAATGTGCAAATAGAAGAAGAAACATTAGAGAGAAAATCAGAGAAAAAAAGGATATCTTATGTTGTTCACACATTCAAGTAAGAATATAAATTTCAAGGATAAGATTTACATTAGAAAGGGAGAATATAAACCCTAGTAAAAAGTATTGTTATATTTAATTTTTACTAAATGTATTCTAAGAAAAATGGTTAATAATAAGATAGTCTAACTAGCCCGTTACTAAAAAAGTATGACTAAAAGAATGAGAAAGAAAATTTTTGTAATCCCAAGAAAAGTTTTTAGAAATTTTGTTAGTAAATAAATAGTTATTTAGATATTGAAATAAATCATCGATTAGAGGAGATCATGTCGTAGAAAAAGCACATGGGCTCTTTTTCCCTATGCTTTTATTTTAAGGTGATAACATGTTAAATTAGTTTGTGAGTAATGAAGATTGTATTATTGTATTATGCTTTTTTGTTTCCTAGAAGAAATTGAATCCAAATGAATGAAAACCATTACATTGTAGTTTTGAAATGAATGAAAATCATTGTGTTGTTATTTTTAAATGGATAGAAACCAAGATGTTGTTATTTTCTAATAGATAGGAACCATTATGGTTGTTTTTATTTTGAATGAAGACCATGGTGTAGTGTGATTTAAGATCCAATAAGAGCTTGATTTATGTTCAATTTGTAATTTTTATGTTATCTTGATTTGTAGAAGAAGCAAATAGATTAGGAGTTAGATGATAATAATATTGTATAGACCTATTTGATGCAGCAAGACCGAGTTGAGTAGTACTATATCTCTTACATATTTATATTGTTTTGTATTAAAATGCTAGTAAACTAAACATATATGTCATTTATAACTAATGCATGCTCAAAGCAATTAACTAGGATGACTAAGTAGCTAATGCTAATCAAACTTATTTATAATATTGCTTTTTAAGTTTTGAGTTATTCTTTAAAAATGTACATTGTAATTTAAACAGGTTACAAGAATTTATGTCTCATTCATACCTCATTATTGATTTATATATATGGAATTTGTAAAAATATGTCATATGTATGGATATAAAAATTATTGACATCTTATATTATGCCAAGCACTAAAATCGAACAAGGTTCAAATTGGATAGGCTTGTATTATCTCTTAGATTGTGTGGAAATTGATTTATATTGTCACACAGGATTGTTAATGAAATGGAAAGACTCAGCCAACATCCTAGTAGATTATAAATTTAATAAAGTGGTGGATCTTATGTGTCTTATAACACCTAATACAATCTCTTTCAAGATTTATTATTCATTATATATATATATAATCAAGCAATGATTGTTTTGTTAAAAAAACTGGATTGAGTTTTTAAAAGTTTGATTAGAAAAAAAGGTTTTTTTATAAAGTCAAATTAAAAAAGACCTTTTAAAAATGAAAATATGCCTATTTTTAAAGTTCAAAAGATAAAAAATGCATTAAAAAAACAAACAAGTTATATGCATCAGCCTACCTATAAAAGTTTGTCTCATGCACTAGAACCTGTCGCACCCCAAAAATGAATGGTATGCTGGCGTCGTGACGACGTTCCCGTGGGAGGGATATTAAATGTCAGAGGGATTCTATATTTTCATAAAAAAAAAGAGTCGCCACCTAGTATTATGGTTACTAGGAAACCTAAGACTGGTTTTTCAGATATTCTAAGGTAAGGGACTGGTTGCGTAAAGGGAAGGTTTTAGCACCCCCAGTACGCCCTACCTAAGGTAAGCTGCTTGGCGTTTTGTTTGTTTATGATTTGCTATGATCTTGAACTTTCAAAACATGTGCTAATTAAATAAAAAAGGGATATTACTCCGCCAAATATTTTTGGATATTAACCCCCTAGGATTTAATTATCCAAGTATCGACAGTGAATAATAGCATATCATTCTCACCGAATATTTTGGATTTTAACCCCTTTATGATTTATTTATCCAAATACCGACGGTGAATAATAACTTTTTATTCCCGCCGAATATTTTGGGTAATAACCCCTTAGGTTTTATCTACCCAAATACCAACAATGAATAAAAACATATCTTTCCCACTGAATATTTTGCATTTTACCTCTTTAGGATTTATTTATCCAAATACCGACGATGAATAATAAATCCCAAAAAATAAGATTTTATATTTTTGGAATATTGGCCAATACCCTTTGGATTTTACAAACATGTTGTAAAATCTCAAAATGCAAGAAACGATTTTTTCTTTGCAAAATCCATGCTAAAACTCATTTTCTTTTCAAAACCCAAGATAAATATTTTTTTCTCAAAAAGAAGAACTTTTAAAAAATATGTTAGTGTATTGGTTGTATGCAAAAAAAAACAACACATTTTTTTATAATAAAAATTTGTATTTTTATATATTTTATATTTATTATTAAAATTATGTCTTGGTGAGTGGCCTCCGACTCACCAGTTTAGGATATGGTTGTCGACCAGAGGATTTGGGCGCGCCCTGAAGACTGGAGTGCAGGCCGTCGGCCTAGAAACTCAACTTCGGGACGGGCCGTAAGCCCGCCTCGTTGAGCACCTGGCCGGCACAAACGCGGCCCGACTCGACCCGGCAGGAGTGAATTAATTCACTCCTGCATGCGAAATGGAGAAGACGAACAATAACTACATGGTTTTTCGAGTGTGACGAATGGTGTACTTGCTTATACCGTTGGGTAGAGGAGGTCTTGGTGATTCTTGTAGTCGTTGTTTCGTCGGAGATGGTGGCCTGAGGTGGCCGAAAATGGCATCGAAGGCAACGATTCACGTTGCGACTACCCCTCGTTGCTTGCTTGCTTCTTTCGCCTGAGCTAGTTGTATGGGTTGCTTGGAGTGGTAGGGAGAGGCCGGTGTCGTCTAGAAGAAGTGTGGTGGCCGGAGTTGATGGTTGCTGAACTTGGTGACCGGAGGGAGAAAATGACAGAGCCTCCTCTGTTGTAGAGATAGAAAGGCAGAGAAAAACAAGAGAAAATGCAAGGAAGAGCAGGAAGAAAATTAAATCAATTTTTTTTATGTAAATGGCTCTGCAACTCTCTCTATTTCTCTGTGTTTCCTTCAAATATTTTCCACGTAAATTTCTGTGCTCTCTCCTTCTTTTCTTTTTTTTCCGCTCTCCTACTCCTCTCTTTCTCTCTGTTTTTAGCCCCTTTCTTCTTCACCGTGTACTGCTATTTATAGCAGTACAAGACCAACGTTCATGCAGGGTATTGAATGCAAATCAGAGAAAAATCAGGAATGAAATCACGATTAAATGGGAAAAAATTAAATTATGATTGCTTTGCTGTGATGGAGACGAAACGGGAAGAGAATCACGCAGGATTTTGGAATTGAGTTGTTGATCAACTGAAAAGGATGAAACGGGAAGAAAAATCACTATTGATTAGGAAAATATCTGACTTAGCTGTTGTGATCAATGCGAATCGAAGAAAATCAATTTGAGGAATAAAAATTGATTGATCCGCTTTAAGCGCTAGAAAAATTTCAACGTAAATGCTCGCTGAACAAGTGCACATTTCTTTTATGCAGATTTCAAATTTTTTGGAAAGAAAAAAATTGATTTGGTCCTTTAAAAATTCTCTAAATGCACCAAATTGGGTTTAAACTTTTTATGCAATTAAATCCATCAAAACTTCAATCTCAACCTTGGTTTTGCACGACTTTCTAATCGGTCCTCGACTCTGATTTTCACAATTTAACCCTCAATCGACCATTAAACTCTCAAATCGCTCGATTTCGCCCTTGAACCCAAAATCTATTTTTGAAATAATTTTTTTTTTGAAACATAAAAAATAAAGAGTCAAAAATTGGGTAGCAACACAAACCATAAAAAAGGATAAGGTTGTGGGCAACATCTTTTTTCCAATATCATAATTTTCCATCCTCTTATTTTTATTAAATTAAAGGGCGGATGATTTGTTGTTTACCCTTTAATTTAAAAAATATTAATAATGTAGACTAAACATCATATACAACAACCTGGTTTATGATAAAAAAGGCATTAAGAAAATAGGCTTTCATTTTTTTCTTGTTAAGAACTTCAATTTTTAACTGGGTTCTTACTTCAAATGCCTTGAAAATACCATATACACCTCAATAAACCATATATGGACCCAAATAACTCAAGATTTAGGCTCTGTTTGTTTCCTGGAATTCACTTTTCGGAAACCACTTTCCAAATTTTCCTGCGTTTGTTTATTTTCTGGAAAGTTGGTCAACTGAAAACATTTTCCAGTCAAAGAAAAATTTGGATTGGTGGAAAGTGTTTTCCGAAAAATTTAGGCGGAAAACACTTTATAGAAATTGTGAAAAATTTAGAAATGTCATTATTTGTTGATTATATCAAATTTGATCCTCAAACTTTTGATTGCTATATATAATTTGTTTTGAATATTTATTTTTCAATTCCATCTCTTAAAATTTAATTTTTATATTAATTTTGGTCCTTATTTTTATAATTGCTATTTGCTTTTTTCTTATCATTTTTTATTGAAATTTTTTATCTATCAAATTTGGTCCTCATTTTTTTTTTATTTGAAATAATTTATGAAATGTTAATTATTATTATTTTAATTTATTCACCTTTCATTTTTTTTAATTTTTTAGATTTGATCTCTATTATTTTGATTATTATTTATTTTATTTGAGATAATTTATGAATTTTTTTTTTCAATTTCATTCTCATTAAACTTTTTAATTTGTAAGATTTGTTCCTCATTATTTTAATAAACTTGAAAAATTAATTTATTAATAAATTATTTTCCAGTTCATTTTCCACAACACAAACAAACACTGGAAAGTGTTTTCCTGTTCATTTTTCATAACACTGCCAAACATCGAATTCATTTTCCCGAATTCACTTTACAAAGGAAATCACTTTTCAACAAACAAACAGGGCCTTAGTCTGAAACCCAAAATGAATCTCAAATAAAAAAAATCCTTTATGATGTGAAATCTATTTCTTATATACATTTTAAAGGTAAAATAACATCTAAATGGAACTCCTCTCATTGAATGAAACACATGAACACTAAGATTGACTATTTTAATTGCTGAAATTGGTGTAGTTGATTTTTTTTCTTATTATCATTGAAATGTAGCAACAATTTCTCTTCTCTCTCAAACCAAAAATTAAAAAAACATGAAAATAAAGTTTAAGATCAAAATTGATTTTTATTGAAATTTTAAAAAATTGAGGGACCTAATATTTATATTGTGAGAGATATAAGGAGTATAATGAATGTTTCACTAAAATTCCAAAAGTTCCGTCCATTTCCTCTATGGTTTAAGTTTGATCCTCAATCTGTCAACCTTGTCCTTTCTTGATCAACTTAACTAACATTGGCCTTCAATTATATCCTGCAAAGATAAATTAAAGAAGGTCTTGGGATGAAAAAAAAAGCACTCTTTCAACCCATAATAAAATGAATATATATTTACAATGATGTGGAGTGTAATATTTTAGCCACACCTTTTAGTTTATAGTTAAAAGTTAAATTTCTATTATTGTTGTAGTACCCTCCTATTGTGTTCAATGCTCAACTGAAGTTATAATGTAAGAATGTGGTGTTTTCTTTTTTTCCTGCACATTTTTTAGAAGGTTTTGAGACATAAAATCATGCATAACATATGAATCATACGACAAAAGCGATAATCCCAACTTCCTAAAACATTAATTAATTTTGGTTGGGTGTCAGCATTTGATATCACTAATGAGTTTAGTGCATGCTGATTAAAGAACCAACAATTTCTCTAACTTCATATTCTCCATGAAGGAATTCCAACATGATTAATTCGAGTTCCTTAGCTCTCTCAACCCATTCATAGTTGTAATGTTAGAATTTTCAAAGAACCATCTCACCTAAAAACTTAAGTTGTTAGGTGAGATCACAGGATATGCTTTATATTATTCTTTAACACACCCTCAAGTAAAAGTACTCTGAGTTTGAAATTTGCACACCATTCCACACTACCTTGTGTTTAATTTTTATCAAATAGAACGAGGGTTAGGAGATTCAAACTCGTAACCACTAGGTCAAAAAGGTTTTAATACCGTCACTTAACCACCTCAACTAAAAGGTTAAGCTGTTAAGTGAAGGTCTAGTATATAATTTATATTATTCTTTAACAGTAACATAGAATCTCTTGTTTAAATGTCTCTTAAATTTTTAATCAAGACATCTCAAAATCAAAAGTGAGGAAGCATGTTTTACAAATGAAAATATTATATGATGTTAGACTCCAACTTTGGTATCTAATCTAACATTTCCTAGGATCAAGGTTTGTTCCCCTGCTTGACATTTTTATTAAGTGAAACCAATTAAAGCTATGAAATAGATTGCATTGCAATGATACGAGAAATATTTCTTTACTTTATAGCCAATAAAAATCAAAGGGTGGAGGAGTTCGTTTCTCTCATTAGCATAGTTAAATTCTATCAGATCCATCTAAGTACAAAGAATAATTTTACATTTCAGCCTCTTTGTTTTTCTCTCTCTTTATCTCACAACCTTTTAATCAATTTCTAAGATTTCAGGTGGCCTTGGAATGTGACATAAATTTCACCTATAAAAGATCAACTTTATGTAACAAAAAAGTTTAAGATCTTATAGTATGTGTTTTTCTTATCATATTCTGTCTTATTTTTACCCCATGTTGAGGATTCTTGTCTTCTGAGATTACCAATACGCAATTCCACTTTTCAAACATCATTTCCTGCTAATTATGAATCAATCTCCAAGAAATGTACATTAGCTTTATATGCATAAAGATAATGAAAGTTACTCAATAGCAAGATAAAGGTGCACATGTTATTGTGTTCATGTGTTAGTGGCCTTTTGGTATTTCGTTCCAAACGAAGTTTTGAGTAAAAATAGTTCTTGGGTTGTTTGGTAAGAAAAAAACCCATTTTCAATAGCCATAGGACTATGACAGCAACCACAATGTCAAACCTACTTTTAGTCTACTAATGATCAAGCTAATGATTTCTATAACATCTCTATATTGTTTTTAGATAATCTTCTTGAACAAATTTGCTAATTCAATGGATTACTCAACATCTCATATCTATGACATGTACATGAAATTTGAATCAAAAGTTCAACAAGTTCAAACATGTAAAATCAACTTTTTAACAAAAACCAGAATTACAATTGATTTTACAAGTGAAAAATTAAACTTGGAACTTATTGCAATTACGTAAAATTGATATCAAAGAGGACAAAGAAAAATATTTTCTTTTTGAAGTTGTAAGAAGGCCGACCTAGAGGATAAAAAGAAAAGGATATTGATATAGTTTAAATGTTGGTAAGAGAAGTTCATTTGATGAATAGGCCACCACAAGGTTTTTGCTGATTTCAGTATTATTTTTATAGAAAAAAATAAAAAATTGAGATATAATAATAATAATAATTTCACGACTCTTAACATATCTTAGCTCAAAGTTTTCTCTACATAGTTGTAACCTTAATAATTGAAAAACACTTAGCATTATTTATCGCTCAATTGAGTATTAAATATATTTCATGGCGATCTACCTAAAATATGAATCCCATAATTAATGCAGCAGAGGACCCCAGTGGCCCACAAGATGAAAGGAGGAGATGCGAAAATGAGGGTAGACAATAGTGTGAGTCACATCACCATCGATAGGCCTACGAACAATTACATGACTGCTGCCTACATAGATGGCCGATCCGTGAATTATGACAGAAGAATTTACAGACATTTAAGCTGCAAGTTTACCAAACTTGATCGTCAATTAATGATGCCCCGACACCTTTACACTAAACTAATAACAATTGTATGTTAAGCTGCCACTCAAAGAGGTGCGCGCTAATTATTATTCTGACTTTCTGCATCCAAGCTTTCACAGGTGAAATGACAGAATTCACATCACAGCAGCATAGCGCACAGGCTGAGCAGATTCTTATCGACAGGCACAGAAATTTAAAAAAAACAAAACAAAAAAAAAGCACTTTCATCGGATGAGAATTACTTGGTGGACGAATACCAGACCGGGAAGGTGACAGATTCAGCAGAAAGAATGATTCTGGTTTTTGAAAGAAAGGTATCTCAAAAGGATATGCACACCACTGAGTTTTAATATGATTCTATGTTGGCTAATTGATAGAACACCAGGGCGACACCATGAGAAGGTCAACATCAAACTAGCACATCAGTCTTCAATCATGCGGCTGTTAATTTCCTGGGGAACTTATTGCAAATGATGCATATGCATGCATTCTTTTCAATTGAGTTTAGATGGGATTGAAAATGTTATATAATGAAATTCATTGGAGTCGGGAAATTACATCGTCTAGATTAGAACCCATCACCGCACAAATTTAGTATTTAGTTTTGGCTGCAGCACGATTTTGTGTTCATCCTTCTGTGTTGAGCAGGTTGTCTTCGTGTCGCAAGACGTGTTTCTCATTCCTTCTCCCATGCTTGAATTTCTATTTGCTACCCCAAAGCTCTTTTCCTCTTACAAGAATTGGCAAAAGATTGTTAAGGTACTCGAAAGCTCATTGACTTTGGGAACTCACTAATCATTCCTTTTCATGTTCCTTTTATATTCATATTACAGTTCATCGGTCAGATCTTGCCTAAACAATTTTCTAACTCTTTCATCGCGTCAAACTTCCAGAAGTTGACCACAAATTACACAATTGTGAATCTCAGATCCTTGTTTAAAGCCAAAAACTCCCATCGATCGCTTTCATTTAAACAAGGCTGGTCTTTTCTTGATATATACGCACCTATCTGTATAATTCAGCCAAAAAAATGAAGTCGTGGCAAAGTGCCTGCGTATTTAAAAGTCAAGCCATAGAGACCACAAGGTGTCTGTGATTAATGGAGCGAAACGAGTAAGGTATGGCAAAAAGGATAAGGCAACACTTCTTCTATGCTTTCTTTCTTCACGCCGTCCTCATTCCAGCACGATGCAAAGCGACGTCGGAGCATCAAAAGAAACATGCTGTTGCCTTCTTCATCTTTGGCGATTCATTCTTAGATGCCGGCAACAACAACTATATCAACACCACGACTCTCGACCAAGCAAACTTCTGGCCTTACGGGGAAACCTACTTCGAGTTTCCCACCGGTCGTTTCTCTGACGGTCGTTTGGTACCGGATTTTATTGGTGAGATATGCAAATCTCTAGTTGTCTTTCTTGTTTGTGCAACTCATATCTTTGGTTAACCAACAAATATTCTGCTCTGCTCTGCTCTGCTCCATGTATATATATTATATATATATATCATGTCCTGTTATAATCTTGTGCATTATTATATTTTTTGTGGTTCAACATTGTAGCTAAATATGCAAATCTTCCATTTATCCCACCTTTTCTACAACCTGGAATCGATCAATACTACCATGGAGTCAATTTTGCATCTGCTGGAGCCGGTGCTTTAGTCGAAACATTTAAAGGGGATGTAAGTATCTTGTTGCCATGGAATTACTTTCCGCTACATGCCGTATTTTGCATATAGTTTTCTAAATACGCATCTTATTTAGGGAAGCCTTTCCACACATAGACGTGCTCTACTCTTCAAACAATCCAACTCATTGTATGGATTGACAACTTTTTTCTCTTTTCAACTACTTTGTATTTCATGCTCTCCATGAGAAAGCAGAGACCTTTAGCCTTTTTCTTTTTTAAAAAATAAAAATAAAATAGAAATTACTCGCATGCTAGAAGAACTGAAATGAAGGATAGAATGAGGTGGAGATCTAGAGGTTTCAATGCTGTGCATATTAGAGATTTGAAAATTGAAGTCTTTGTTTCGACGCAAATCTCAAGGGTGCTCACCTTAAGACAACCCTACTTTTATAGGCTGGATGCACCTAATTTTTCGGGTCCACACTTGACATGTCAAAATCAAGGAGAAGGCCCTCAGAACTTAATGGCCTGCCGACCCATTTTCTAGCGCCTTCGATAAACGACATGAAATTTCTACAGCTTTAATACATTTCTGAAGTCAAGATGGATGGATGTGGTGGAGTGGAATGACCACATAACCACACACAGGCCATGATTATGAAAGGATTTCATTACCTAGGTGAATAGTTGCACCAAACCAGTCGTATCAGATGACTTTTATCCCCTCCCCGTCTTTTTCTAGGTGATTGATCTTAAGACGCAGCTGAGATATTACAAGAAGGTGGAGAAATGGTTGAGACATAAGCTAGGCAATGATGAAGCCAGGATGACCATATCAGAAGCTGTACACTTGTTTAGCATTGGAAGCAATGATTACTTGAGCCCTTTCTTGACCAACTCCACTGCTCTAAAGTCATACACAAACTCCAAATACGTGGGGATGGTCATTGGCAACTTGACAACAGTGGTTAAAGTAAGTACTGTCTAAGCTTTTGATACAGATTTGTATTTTCTGAACTTTATTTATGTAAATATCAAAATTTGTATTGGTGCTGATTTGACAGGAAATATACAGGTTAGGGGGCAGAAAATTTGCGTTTATCAATGTGCCCCCACTGGGCTGTCTACCCACTATCAGAATCAGCAGAGCGGCTAACAACGGCAGCTGCTTGAAAGAAACTTCAGTGGTTGCGGCATTACACAACAAAGCTCTTTCCATGCTCCTCCGTGAATTGGAGATGCGATTAAAGGGTTTCAAGCATTCGCTCTTCGACCTCTACAGCTTTCTCGAACAAAGAATCAACCATCCTTCTAAATTCGGTATGTCCTACGATCTATAACCCTCTCATTTCTTCCATGCGGGAATTTGTGGGCTCAGACCCAAATTATCGTGGTCCTATTTTCTTTGTGTGATCATAAAGGTTTCAGGCAAGGGAAATCAGCATGCTGTGGAGCTGGGCCATTTCGAGGGGTTTTTAGCTGTGGAGGAAGGAGACTGGTGAAGCAGTTCGAGTTATGTGAAAACCCTAATGAATATGTGTTCTGGGACTCGATTCATCTCACTGAACAGGCTTACAAACAATTGGCAGATCAAATGTGGGGTGGAGGGGTTGGCCACCCTCATGTTCTTGGGCCTTATAATCTGATGAATCTGTTCCAAACATAAGCGAACAGTATATGGATTCTACTCGTAATAGAATTGTGGGAAAGGCTAGCTGTCCTTTTTTTTTTTAATTTCTCATGTGTCTATCAATAAATTCATCATGTTATTCTTATTTTTTTCATTGGCAATGTTTACGTTGCGAGTTATTATAGGATATCGTGGAGCTACATACTTTTCTTTCCTGATTAATTACCAAAATAAGAAATTATTATTGCAATATCCATGCTAAATATTTTAAAAGAAACTACACAAGAATAAAGATTTAAAAAAATCTAGTTAACGACAATTGAATTTTTACTTGGATTTAATAATTAGCCCAAAAACTCTAAAAAGTAGAGTTTTCGGATAATCTAGGAAAGATATTAACATAACAAAGCATCCAATGATTCATTAGAGAACATCGAGAAAGTCTTATAAGAAAGGAGCACACATGAATGCAAATGCATAATTGATTGTGGTTTTTTTTATAATTGTTTTTCACTGTATTTTCAATAAAGTATATATATTATCTATTTTATGATTTTTTTGTTTCAAAATCAAAAGATAGTTTTACGAAATTAATATTTGACATTTTATTTTTACCAAGTCAAAATAGTAATAGATCTTCACCCATGAAAAGTCACCCTAGATCTTTGAACTTTAAACATCGGCTTATATATCCTTTATATAATGAGTATAAATCATAGCTTACATTCATGCATAGAAAAGTCATATGACTAGAATAGCTTGTATATATTGGATGGTGTCGGCCTTTAAAAAGAGAATTTGTTTGTGTATCATGTTCTAGAATCATGGACATAAATCCAAATGCTTTTATTTTGAAAGGACAAATCACTAGTTCTTGAATTCAAACCTTCTTTTTCAAAAAATAAACATGATTCATCAAGAATTCATTTGAGTCATGCATAACTTAATTTCAAATCGAGCTTTCCTTGATCATTCTAGGCATTATCTACTAAGAACTAAAATACATGCAAACTTTCATCCAGACGTTGAATGACATGTTTTTTTTTTTTTTTAACCAAAGAAGTTTATTCTTAATTAATTATTTTAAAAAATTATATCATAATAGTTTCGTTCTAACAATTAGACTAAACATATACAATTCTTGAAATCTTATGGTCTAATCCTCTGGCAAAAAAGTTATTTTTCAAGTTAGAAACAATCATCGTTCAAATTCATTCAGTCTTGTTGAGAATAAAGCATGCAATAAGATTTTGATTTAAAAGATAAAATGATGGTGAAATGGGACAACCCTTAAGAAGTGGCAATATATATGTGGTCAAACCAAGTAGGGGTAGTTTTTCACAAGATGTTTTGAGGAATAAATTCCATATTTGAACGAGCAATATTATGGCTAAGACAACTAGTAAATTTTCAAATAAAAATCAATATGTACTATACAAGGTAGGTTGTATGACATATAAATACCAAAAATGGATTATGAGCCCAAATAAACTTGAGGAGGATGGTGAACCAAGAAAAATGATAGATTAGAAATATAATTTCTTAACATCAATAAGGAAAATGGACTACAAAGATAAGGGAACTTATATTTCAAGTTGGTAAGCATGCTTTCATGTCACTTACCTGTTCTAATCCTCTCAATTCTCTTATCCCAAATTGATCTTAAATGGATCATTTTTTCAAGATCTCATGTCGATCATTTTCTTCTTCTTAACGATCCCAAGTATGAGAAAATGTGAAATATTGTATTAAAAAACTTGAATTGCTATACACACAGACAACCATCTTTATACAGAGGAAGATAGTCTATACTAGGTAAGCTATCTAATTGCATTAATTACAAATTCTTTTGCTACAATTGTTCTCAATCAAATCGTAACTAATTACAAATTATTTTGTTTTCTTTTACACTCCCCCTCAAGTTGGAGTATAGATATTAATTGTACCCAAAGGTGTGTATAGGAAATTGGTGCTCTTAGAGGCTTCATAAAGATGTCTGCTATTTGGTTTCCTGTTGGTGCATAGATTGTCTTGATCTCACTTTTTTGAATATTTTCACGAACTGTATGGCAATCGAACTCAATGTGCTTGGTTCTCTCATGATATACCGAATTTGCAGCAATGTGTAAGGCTGTTTGATTGTCACCAAACAATAGTGCTGGCTCAGAATGTGACACCTATAAATCTCTCAACAAATATCTTAACCACGTAAGTTCACAAGTGGCTACAACCATTGAACGGTATTACGCTTGGTGATGATCTAGACCATAGTTATTAATCTCGTTCGTTCGTCGGAATGGCCGAGAATGTTCCATTCCGTTTAAAAACCGAGACAAAACAATGTCATTTTCATCTCGGTTTTAATTCGGTCTGTTCTGAAATTAGGCCAAATTCGACCGAACGCCTACGTTCGCTTTCGGTGTGCTGTTTCGGCTACATAAAAAAATCATTTAACTTCTTAACTTGCACACATCGGATGTCACTGACATCATTTTAAATGAGCAGATATTGTAACTTTGTAACTCAAGTTGATTGAGTTTTATAGAAGCAATTATTTGCCTTGACATGTTATTGTTCGACGTGGGATAAAATTTAAAGCCACGGGTAGAAACTCCTTTGTTGATTTCAACGATGTGGGATACTCGGATATAGGAATTGAGATTTGAGAATTTGGTTGTCCAAATTGGACAACCTTAATTTATTGTTCAACTTTGGTTGTCCAATTGGACAACCTTCACTACACACACACACACACACACACACATATATATAAATAAATTAAAAAAATATATATTATAAAAAAATAAAATAGTTGCATCAATTTTGATTTTATAAAAAATAAAAATTATTTTTATTTATGTTTGTTTGACTTTGTGTTTGTATTGTATAATTTAAAGTTAATTTATCTTGAATTTTAATTATGCTTGTTAAATTAATTTTTTTTCCATATATATATATATATCTATATATCTATATATATATATAATTATATATGAATAGTACGACACCGAAACGGCACGCTAAACGGTCTCGAACCGAACGTTCTGCTCCAATCGAAAACCAAAGCGATGGCCGGAACGGTATTGACAACTATGATCTAGACACTATGACTTGTTTCTTGATTTTTCACGATATGAGTGAGTTTCAAGGAAAATGCAATAGCATGTCACTAATCGAAGTGTGATTGGACACTTAGCCCAATCCGCATCACAATAAATGACCTTTCACAAGAAATAACAAGCTTTGTCCAGGTGCATTCTTGAGATATTGAAGGATTTGCTGTGATGCTTTGAGGTGATGTAGCTTGGGTTCATGCATGAATTGACTCAATGTGTTCACCGCATATGTTATCTTAGGCCTAGTGATGGTAAGATAGATTAATTTTCCAATTAATCGTCGATATTGTGTTGCATCCTTAAGAGCTTCACTGTCAGTTGATGTTAGGACCAGTTCAGGTTCCATGAGAATTTTGGTGGGTTTCACCCTAAGCAAACCAGCTTCTTCCAATATATCCAGAGTGTGTTTTCGTTGACAAATCGAAATCCCTTCCTTAGATCGTGCAACTTCCACACCAAGAAAGTATTTCAATAATCCATGATCGTTGATTCGAAAACACCCATTGAGGAATTGCTTGAGATTCTAAATTTTTTGTTCATCATTCCCTGTAATGATCATGCATCAACATACAACAATATCATAATAATAAAATTTCCATGAACTAGAGTAAACAATGAGTAATTAGCTTGAGATTGCTGGAAACAAATGTCTTGAATGGAAGAGGAGAATTGTCGGAACCAAGTGTGTAATGCCTGTTTAAGGCCATATAATGATTTATGGAGTCGACAAACCATTTACTCCCCTGTTGACGATTGCCAGCTAGGGGATACATATACACCTCTTTAAGCAATTCGCCATGTAAGGATGTATTTTGAACATCCATCCGGTATAAGGGCCGGTCCGAATTGCAGCAACGGATAAAAGGCAATGGATCGTGGTCAATTTAGCCACGAGAGCAAAGTTCTCCTTGTAATCGATACCCTCCTCTCGTGTGAAACCTTTAGCGATGAGCCTAGCTTTGTAGCGCTCAATGGTGCCGTCTGAGAGGTATTTGATTTTATAGACCCATTTATATCTAATAGGACGTTGACCTGCAGGTAGAGGCACCATGGACCATGTATGGTTGGCTTCAAGAGCTTCTATTTCGTAATTCTTGGCAGAAACCCATTTGGGATCCCGATTAGCCTATTCATAACTAACTCGGTTCAACTAGGTGAGAAATATTGAAGACAAAGGAACAATGGGTAGCAGATAATGGAGTATAAGAAACGTATCGATGTATAGGATACCGGGTGCTGGACATAGAAGGAGAGAGAACTCTTGGCATGAGCAGAGCAGCATGATGAGTCCGATCATCGGTGGAAATGAGGGGGTGGATGAGAGGCTTGACTGGAATGACAAAGTGGGACAAGTGGTCCAGGGTGCGTGAGTGGCTAGATCGGGTGAGGGATTACAATGGGAGTTGTTGTAGGGGGCAAAGGATTGGGTGATGGGGATTGTAAGAGATAGGTTTGGGTTGTGAGGTTTATAGAGATGGAAGATGGGCTAGAGTGGTGATGTGGTGCACGCTGGGTTAGGGCTGGGTCATCTTCGACGATGTGTGGGTCGTGGAATGGCATTGGTAAACCGGAACATCTTGCTATTATTCGGGAGGTAATGTAGCAAAAGGAAAGGTGTGTTCATGGAAGATAATGTCATGGGATGTGAAAATATTATGGTTATCAAGGTCATAAATGAGATAACCCTTTTTCCAAGGGGATATTCCAAAAATAAACATTGATGGGCACGAGTATCAAATTTATGAGTAGGATTAAGACTGGTAGCATAACATAAACATCCAAAGACTCGAAGGTGAAAATAGTTGGGCTTAACCCCATGTAAAAGTTCGTCAGAGCTTTATGATTAAGTAAGGGTGAGGAAGTCAATTAATTAGATAAGAGGCGGATTGAAGGCTTTCACCCCAAAATATTAAAGGAACATTAGCTTGTAAGCGTAAAGCTCAACTAACATTCAAAAGATGATGGTGTTTACGTTCAACAACCCCATTTTGTTGAGGTGTATAAGCACAAGTGTGGTGAAAAATGGTGTCATGACTATCCAAAAAAGAGGCGCATGGAAAGAAACTCGCCACCGTTATCAGCACAGAGGATTTTAATGTCACGATGAAACTGTGTTTTGATCCAAGAAAAAACATTGTAATAAAATTTAGGTGTAAGATTTAAAACGCATAAGATGAATCCAAGTGATCCGGTGTAATCATCGACGATAGTTAACAAATACCGTGCCCTGAATGTGCTAGAATTTTGTGTGGTCCCCATATATCACAATGTATTAGATCAAAAGGTGTGGTAGATTTTATTGAACTATGAGGAAAAGGCAAACTTGTTTGCTTTGCAAGGTGACATACATCACAAACATGCACTGAATCAATTATAATGTGAGGAATTGTTTTGGATAAAAATTTGAGAGGTGCATGGGAGGGATGGCCAAGTCGTTGGTGCCATAGGTTCGAGGTACGGTGAATATGACCAGCTAGGTGAGGATTTTACCGTGGTGTGAGTTAGTATAGCCCATCAAAATGCTTACCTGGGCCAATCATCCTCTTCGTTTTCACGTCCCGCACAATGCAAAAGTCCGGATAAAATATTACTATACAATTCAATGCTTGAGTTAATTTACTCACGAGATAATAAGTTCACATGAAATTGAGGGACGTGTCAAGCTCCATCAAGAGATAAATCAGATGTCAACCGTATGCAGATCCAATGCTTTTAATGGCAGCTTGCCCACCATGAGGCAAACCCTCAAAATCATGTGTGGTTTCAGTATCATTATGTGTGGGTGTGAGATGGGATATGTGATTTGTTGTCCCACTGTACACAATCCAATATAAGGTGGAATGCGAGAACATGGCGAGCAATATTAAAAATAGAGGAAATTATACCTGTCATATTCATGAATGATTAGGTATTACCATTCTTATTATTAAGTGCCTCTATGAGTTGGTTGTATTACTCGGGTGTGAATGTGGGGTTCACTCCAAGTAGCTGAGGTTATTGCACTCTGAGTAGAGGATGGTGGCAATTCTACATTGTGAGCCGAAATCCTCTTATTATTATGAGCTAGTGGCCTTTTATTTCTTGGTTGCATGTTCTTTCCATGCCATTTGTGACCCGGTGGAAATCCAATGATATAGTAGCAATGATCAATTGTATGACCCTCTTGGTCATAGTGAGAACATTGCAAGGGTTTGTAGGTGAGGGAAAATCCCGGGTTTCCTTGAAATCGCATCACGTGTGAGTAAGATGGATGATCGGCCACTTCCATCCGTCTCTCGTGCTAGAGAATTAATCCATGAACTCTTTGTGTGTCGGTATTGGATTCATCATCAAAATAGAGCCACGAATAGTTGAGCAGAGTCATTTAGCCCCATAAAAATAGCATGACCTTCTCCTTCTCCACATGATCTGCAAGTGCCTTCACCCCTTCACAATTGCAAATAAGGGGTTCATTATAGGCAAAAAATTCATCCTAGAATGCCTTGAGTTTAGTATAATATATGGAGATGGGTTGTTTTCCTTGTCGACATTAGACAATTTCTTGTCGAATATGATAAATTCTGGAGTCATTGTTTTGGGAGAATCTGTCTTTGAGATCACTCCACACGGCAACTCGCTGTATCGGGATAGAGGACACTGCCGACGATGTCGGGGTGGATCGAATGCAAGATCCATGATAATACCATATCATTGCAATGCTACAATATAAGGAATTTGTTGTCTGTTGGTGGTGGTGCTTTGATGGATTCGTCGATTAATCTAAGTTTATTCTTGGCACTGAGGCTGAGACGCATTGAGCGACTCCACTGACCATAATTATTCCCTTTAAGGAGAGCATTGCCAAGGGTGAATCCTGGTGTGTCGGAATGGTGCAAAGTGAGGGGATCGGACATGGTTGTTGGAATGTTGAGTATTATTGGGTTTGTGGATTGTTGGGTTATTGGATTTGAATCTGTTGATTGTGTTTCATCCATGGTGATAAGTTTGTTGTTTTGTAAGAATCAGTAGCATAAGGTATGTGGTTTTTCAAACTTTACGCTATGATACCATGAGAAAATGTGAAATATTGTATTAAAAAACTTGAATTGCTATACACACAGACAACCATCTTTATACAGAGGAAGATAGTCTATACTAGGTAAGCTATCTAATTGCATTAATTACAAATTCTTTTGCTACAATTGTTCTCAATCAAATCATAAATGATTGCAGATTATGAAACTATTTCCTTTTACAAAGTAGATCATTTTTTCAAAATATTCCAAGTTGATCATTTTTGTTTTAATGATTCCAAGTCAACTGCTTTTCGGAAGATCTAAAGTTGATTATATTTTTCTTTTAACGATCATAAGTTTATTATTTTTCAGAAGATCTCAAAATTATTGTTTTCTCTAACAATCCCAAGTTGATCAATCTTTTGTTTACTCTTTCTAAGAAAATAGTATTGTTTTCATGCTCTCATTTTCCTTACAAACTTGCAACACAAAACCTAAAGAAAATAAATTTTATAATATCCTTGCATGTATGTATTGTAATGGAGGGGCAATTGTCGTAAACTAAATGTTTATTTTCCATTTAATTTCTCAAGAAAAGTTAAAAATAAAAATCAAACGATAAAGACTAATTTTGCTTAAAATATTTTATTTAACAACGAGCAGGAATATTAGGACCACGGTACATGTTTTTCTTTCTTTCTTTCTTGATAAAACCTTCCTTTGAATTTAACTAACAATTTTTTATTATTTCAAATTCTAAAATGACAAGTTTTGTGTAGAATTTTAAATTGTAAATATATTAAAACTCTAGCAATATAAATACAGATCGTGTTACATGAGAAAAGAAGGATATAAAGGGACAAGAGGAGACAGAAAACCTCGTAAAAACCTCCTCTCTTGCTATCATATTCTCCACTTTGAGTTTGTTTTTATTATTTAAAAATCTCTGAATATTTTCATTATTAATATTAAAAATATATTTTAAAATTTAAAATATTATCTTAATACATTTTAAAATAAAAACATTTTAAAAACAACTATAACGATAGCAACCAGGCTGTTAACCTCAAAAAATCATTCCTCAAACACAAACTAGATTTCATCAACCTAGAAAGAGGCTGCAGTTAATGATCTCTATCATATTTAACAATTTTATCGATATGAATTTATTTTGGTATCTATCCGTTTCATTTCATCAATCATACCCTCGATACACCCAGTACATCACCATCAAGGGAATTATATGTGATGTCATTGATTTTTATTTTTTATTTTTTATTTTTATTTTGGCATATCCATCGGCAAAAATTACATATGACCGACATAATGTTAGTGAATTAACAATAATAGTTCCTTTTCATCTCTCAAATATATCGAAAGACTTATTATGCTGTTGACTTAACGCCAACAATGACATTTGTTGTAATTCTTTTGTAATAGTGTGTTTAATTATTTGAAGATACTGGATAAGAGTGGGAAATAATTAAAATAAATTATCTTAATATAACATAACAGCATTGTCTTCGTCGGCAACATCTTCTGTAAGACCCGCATGTTGTCCTACTGTTTGGCTTCTTCTTCTTTGTGTTCTTTCTTCATTCACACCTGTACCGACAGAAGAGTCCAATCACGTGGTAGTGGATCGATCAGGATTAGAATTACCCCTCAAACGATCGTGACGATTTCCACAAATCATTTTCAAAATTGATTATTGCTATCTTCCCTCTCGCGGAAAAAGAAATGTCAATGAATCATAACTTAGCTGATATTAATCAATTTCTTCACTTCCAACAAAAACATCAACCATATTCTTAGAAAAACGTGTGCATGCATTAAAAAAATATTTTTATTTTTTATTTTTTATTTAAAATTTTAGTGTTTTAGATTTGTTTTTATAGGCTGATGTTAAAAATAATTTTTCATATATAAAAATATATATTATTTTAATGTATTTTTGAATGAAAAATATTTTTAAAAACGACATCAACCACGCTTTTAAACGAGCATCGTCTGTAATTTTTGAAATGCGGCACTCATACTCCTTGAATTTCCCCTTGGGAGCTTGATTAGGACCTTAACACCAAGGGCATCATATAAGAAAAATAATATTTGTGATTTTTTTCTACCAGGCAATTCTAGATGCTAAAATATTTGTATTTATTTGATGTTGATATTGTTTTAAAATGTAGTGAATCACATTGTTTAGTGAAAGGGAATGCGATTTTTTTGTTTTAGATTTCAATACTTTTTTTTTAAAA
Source organism: Salix exigua (assembly GCA_032356905.1). NCBI lineage: Eukaryota > Viridiplantae > Streptophyta > Magnoliopsida > Malpighiales > Salicaceae > Salix > Salix exigua. The sequence goes on along the minus strand of CM063590.1, from coordinate 5,811,057 downwards.
AAAAGGACTAAAATATCCTTATTTTTATGAATAATAACACAATTAATATAACATGTTAACTCTAATAAAGCTTTTGTTTTTTTAATGAATTGGTAGTTATAATTTATAGAACCAGAATATAGTTGGACTCAATTCAACATAATGATTTGAGATATAATTAATATATTGCATATGTGTTTATGAGCATAATTATCTAGAAAAAATGCCATGACAAATTATATATTTTAAATATCAAATATATAATAGTAATTTAATTTAATTTTTTTTCATAAATTCCCATGGATAAACCAAACATAATAAAAATACATTACTAGTCATTTTAAACTTCAGCTAAACACAAATATTATTTTTTCAACAATCATTTTTTCCCATGCCAAATGTCCCCCAAAAGTAAAACCCTTATTTTTTTAAAGCAAAATAATTAATCCTATCAATTACTTTGAATCTTATCTTATATATTCACTAAGTCCCATTCTTATCGGCTATTTATATTTTTTATTGGTCTATTTTGAAAGGTAACTTGAAAATAAGAGAGGAGAAATTTCCTACAGTCATGATCAGAAAGAAGGGTAAAAAAGAAAAGAAAATCATCAGACTCTCTAAACTTGCTTAAAATTTATGTTTTGTTTTTGAAAATGATAAAAGGTAATAATATGGAGGGAGTAATACGGCATGCTGTGTTTCAACATTATAAAAAGAGGAGGATCGACGCCATTGTTTACGAAAGTGAAGGAGAAGAAATACAAGAGACTAGAGATGAGAAGAGTGTCATCCGTTGCTGAGTGGAGTGAGAAATAGAGCGAGCAAATACGAGCATGGGCTCTCTTCAGCTGAGATGGAATCGCTTTCTAGCCTCTGCGAAACCATATTGCCTTCTCTGTCACCAATTCCTGAGCTCGACGGGCAGCAAAACCAGCCCACCAAGGCTGTGCAGGCCTTCTACAAAGCTTCTGGCTCTCAAACGCCGATGCCTGATGAGGTACACAATCAATATATTCTTTCCTGATCACATGAAGAAACTGCAAAAATCACTCAATCTCCTAAGGGACTTAATGAGAATGGTAGTTTATTTTTCATTTTTACAGATGGCAGAGCTTTTAACGAAGAGAGGATTGCCAGAAGCTGTGTTCATGGTGAGATTGGTTCTGTGGCTTCTTTCCACAAGGTTGGGCACATTTTTTCTTTGTGGGTCTCTTTGTTTTGGGGAGAAATGGCCATACTTGAAGATCTTTTCAAGCATCTCTCTGGACAAGAGGGAGAAGGTTTTGCAGAAGTGGTTCAAACATAGGGTTCTTACTGTAACAGAGAAGACAGATCAATGACAAACTCCTACATGTCCACGACATTAGTATTACAGTTAGAATAGGACTGCCTACTTGTAATTATCTTCCTGCTTTATTTATCTGCTTAGCATTACAAGCAACCTTGCTTGACTTGAATTGTATCACTAACTCAATATAAATATACTCACCAAAGCAGAGCATAGTTAATGCTTTTTCTGCTGCAACCATATTGTTTACATGGTATCAGAGCACTTTGGCTAACACGCCCATAAAACAAAGATCCTAACTCATGGCTTCTTCCAGTGCAACCATCGAATCAAACAATGCCCCAATATCATTTACCTTTCCATCTATCAATCACCTTATTTCTGTCAAACTAGATGGATCCAATTACCTCAGCTGGGTATCTCAATTTTTACCAGTTTTGAGGAGCAATGACCTTCTGGGTATTGTTGATGGCTCAGAATCTTGTCCTAGCAAATTTCTTGTTGATTCGCATGGGAAAGAAACACTTACAGTAGATCCAAAATTCATTGTATGGACTAAGAAAGACCAGTATCTGCTCTCCTGGTTAAATGCAACCCTTTCAGAATCAATCCTCCCAACAGTCTTCGGGTTGAACACTGCAAAGGAAGTATGGGATTCAATGGCAAATCGTTTTGCCGCACATAATCGATCTCGCATCTCACATCTAAAAAGGCAACTTCAGAATTTACAGCAAGGAAATAAAAATTGTGCAGATTATGTCCAATTTGCCAAAGGATTGGCTAACCAGCTAGCAACCGTGGGCAAACCAATTGAAGATGACGACATGATTTCTTACATTATTGGAGGACTCAGTGGTGACTATAACTCCTTCATCACTTCATTCTCTTTTGCAACAAGAGACATTTCCCTCTCTTTCAATGATTTTCAGTCTGAGCTCCTCAGCTATGAAGCCCTGCTAGAGAATCAGATGAAATCAGTGCCTCCACAAACTGGGCAATTCGCCTTATTTAATCAATACCAACAACGAACCTCACCTGGATTCAACAAAAAACACAGGTATGGGCAACCCAAGTACTCTCCTCGCACACAACACTCTTCTCCTTCTTTACGGCCACAGCAGCAATCAAGAATTGAAAATATCAATTCTCGAAATTCTCCTGGGAATAGAAATCAAACACAGTCAACAATTTTCAATAGGAATCGTGCCCCATGCCAAATTTGTAACAAACCCAATCATCAAGCCCTAGATTGCTATCATCGCATGGATTTTTCCTATCAAGGACGACACCCACCATCTCAACTCGCTGCAATGGCAGCCCACACTAATGACCCCAACAGTGATGACCCATGGTATGCTGATAGCGGTGCCAACAACCACATCACCACTGCATTGGATAATTTGTCTCTCCAACAACCGTATCAAGGAGAAGAAACAGTGACGGTCGGCAATGGAGGAGGACTACAAATCGCCAACACTGGTTCTGCACTTATCCGAACACCCACTTCTACTCTTCACTTAAATAATGTTCTTCATTGTCCCTCAGCTTCGGCCAATCTTCTCTCTATTCATCAATTTTGTGTCGACAATGACTGCTATTTTCAATTGACTTCTAAGTGTTTTGTTGTGAAGGATTTGCAGACAGGAGAGATACTCTTGCAGGGGCCAAGTAGAGCTGGGTTATATCCGGTTCATTTAAACCAACTCTCTTCAGCAAACAAAACCCGAAATTTAATTGCATTTCTTGGTGTTAAAGCTGGGTTATTACATGGACATTGTGCCCGCGACCTGCCCATAAACGTGTCATTCGAAATAGATGGGTCTACAAAATCAAGCAGAATTCAGATGGCTCAATTGATCGCTATAAGGCGAGACTCGTTGCTAAGGGATTTGAGCAGCAAGACGGGATCGATTATACTGAGACTTTTAGTCCAGTCATTAAACCAGCAACAATTCGTTTGATTCTTGCATTTGCAGTTCATTATGCTTGGCCCATTCGGCAATTGGATGTCTCAAATGCGTTCTTGCACGACCAATTAACAGATGAGGTCTTTATGGAACAACCACAAGGCTTCGTGGATTCCTCTCGGCCAGACCTTGTGTGTCGCCTGCAAAAATCACTCTATGGCTTAAAACAAGCCCCGCGTGCGTGGTTTCAACGCCTCTCTCAGGTACTGCTTGACCTTGGCTTTATGGGTTCAACAGTTGACACATCTCTGTTCACTTTTGTTCAAAATAATGTGCGGGTATATGTTCTCATTTATGTGGACGATATTATCGTTACAAGTAACACACCACTTGCAATTGATGATCTTACAACAAAACTTCAACAACAATTTTCAATGAAAGACTTAGGGCCTCTTACATATTTCCTGGGAATACAAGTCTGCCGTGACAGTGAAGGGCTTCACCTACATCAATCTAAGTACATTGTTGATCTATTACATCGTGCACACATGGCTGGTGCCAAACCCTATCAGACACCATGCATTTCAGGAACAAAAATGTCGAAATATGATGGTGATCCCTTGCCTGACTCATCTCTCTATCGACACATAGTAGGTGCACTGCAGTATTGCACACTGACCAGACCAGACATTGCGTTTAGTGTGAATCAACTCTGCCAATTTTTACACAATCCAACAACTACACACTTCACAGCTGCAAAGAGAGTCCTTCGATATCTCAAGTCCACTGTTGAGCATGGCATTTACTTTTCTAAGGGAAACTTACAACTGCAAGGTTACTGTGACTCGGATTGGGCTGGGAGCCCTGATGATAGGCGATCCACAACTGGCTACGGCATATTCCTTGGCCCTTGTCTCATTTCATGGGCTGTAAAGAAACAACTGAAGCAGAATACCGTTCCATGGCAATTACCACCTCTGAACTCTATTGGCTTCGTATGCTATTCAAAGACTTAAGGATTCCTTTACCAGTACCTCCAATTTTGTGGGTTGATAACATGGGTGCCCTTGCATTGGCCTCCAATCCGGTCTTCCATGCACGGACAAAACACATCGAAATTGACTACCATTTCATTCGTGAGAAAGTGGCGATAAAAGACATTTCGATGCAGTACATCAACACATCAGACCAGATAGCAGACATCTTTACAAAAGGCCTCACTACAAGTCGCTTCCTCCTGCTTCGTGACAAGTTGATGGTTCGGTCTCTCCCCATCAGCTTGAGGGGGCCTGTAACAGAGAAGACAGATCAATGACAAACTCCTACATGTCCACGACATTAGTATTTCAGTTAGAATAGGACTGCCTACTTGTAATTATCTTCCTGCTTTATTTGCTTAGCATTACAAGCAACCTTGCTTGACTTGAATTGTATCACTAACTCAATATAAATATACTCATCGAAGCAGAGCATGCTCAATGCTTTTTCTGCTGCAACCATATTGTTTACACTTACACCCATCGAAGCGCTGCCGTATATGTCAAGATCTTGATCCTATTCGTTTTCTTCTCTCGGTAATGTCATCTTTTCAAAAATTTCATGCTCTTAATTCTTTAGTATTTTCATCATGTTAGACAAAAAAATTATTTAGTATGCTCTTAACTCTTTATTTTAACCACCGAGCGTTCAGGTCAGCTGGTAAAGGGGACAGTTTTGGTTTAAGCAAGATCACGAGTTCGAGACCTTGTGTATGCAGAGGCGCTTTGTGGGAGAGCTTTAGCCGCCCTAACGGGTCTCTCCCGGCTCGAATCCGGATTAGTCGGCAGTGGCCGGATACCGGATGGTTTATACCAAAAAAAAAAAACTCTTTATTTTAAATACGACCAGTCATGTTTATTTAAGAATACGAGATAATCCATTCAAAATATAGAAATAGTTTCTATAAGTTTAAAACATAAGAGTTAAAGTTAACCCCTCTCAAGGCTAACACATGTGATCTTATCATTGTTCATCCAATTTTATTAACCATCTTGGCTAAATTGCATGTTTTTTAGGTTGAGAGGTGAGATTGAATTAAAAAACATTGAAGTGAAAAATGAATAAAATAAATGGCAAGTTTGCAATTGGTTTAAAAAGTTCATTTGTGTCTCTCATCTTTTTAAGCTATTAGTTTAATTGATCCTTATAGTTTTCTAAAAATATATATTGTTACTAAACTTTATTTTCCTCTCTGTTTATTTTTTTATGGAGAATAGAATGAGAGTTACTTGATTTAGCTAGGAAAGATTTAGATCACAAAACAATTAATTTTTATATCAATTGGTTCCAAATGATGAGTGAGGGTGAGTTTCTGTGTGCGTTGATTGTGATAACATCCAAAAATTATATCTAAGCTGAGTATCAAAAACAATTATTTCGAGTTGATTTTGGGTTTCGGTATGTTTTTATTTATTTATTTATATATATATATATTTGCAGGTGATGATTGGTTAAGCAAGATTCTTAGAGTGTTTTCTAGGTGTTTTGGATCACAAATGAGCTGAGAATTCCAGGATTTCTAAATAATATATCATCTATTTTTTTTCTAAGAAATTAGAATAGACGACACTTTGTCCACCCTATTAAACTTTAAAAAATTAAAGATCCAAACGAGTGGGTTTTAGCCTTGCATGTCCGCACTGAGACTCTTTTCTTGACTAGGTTAGTCGTCAAACCTGGCATACCAGACCAAGTAGCACGTAGCCTCATTACTTTTGCTTTTTCTTTTTATTGTTTTTAATATATTTTTATTCTGTTTTTCCAAGTGATTTTTATAATTCTTAAATAAATTTCAATTAATATTCTTTTTATTATGATTGTTTTGGATTTTTAGCCTTTCTTGATAGTGTATTTTTTTACTCTCATTGATAGTTTATATATATATATATCTATATATATATATATATATATATGCTCTTATGTTAATTTGTTATTGTTGTCTATTTTGTTTTCCAATATGATTCAAATAAAATCAAATTATTTAGTTGATCATAATTAAAACACGTTTATGACACTAAAATATTTTACCAGAAAATAATAAAAATTTATAGCATAGCATGAACATCAATAACTAGTGGTATTTATTACTTATCCTCTTGTATTATACAATTATTTATTTATTTTTTTATTTATCGTTGGAGTGATTATCTACTTTGTAGAGATGTCTAAATAAAGTAAAGCTTGAATTAGAAGTTTGCAATTAAATTCTAATCATTTAATTTTTAAATAAAAGGATAATTTGGCTATTATTTGTTCTCTCACATAAAACTTACAACATATTAAATATTATTTATCGATGGACACCAGGGTTTTGAAATATTTTTAAATCAAAGAGCATTAAGTGAAACCATAGTTGTAAAATCCGTTCCGGGTACCGTTTCGGTTTTTTATTTGGAACGGAACGTTCCGGTTTCGGTGCATTCCGGTGTTCCGTTCCGGTTTTCTACTGTTCATATTTATTTAATTATATATATGAAAAAAAAATCAAATATTAATTTAATAAGTATAATTTAAATTCAAGATAAATGAACTTTAAATTATACAATACAAATATAATCTCAAAAATTAGAAACATCTTTAAAATTTCAAAATATTTGTTTAAAAAGAAAAGAAAAAAACAAATTTTGAAAAAAAAATAAGTAAAATTCGGAACACAATATGATATAAATAAAAAATCGTAAAATATTTCTAAATACAATACAACATAATTATGACTATAAAATTTCATAAGTTAAGGTTCATATATAATTCAAAATAATTTAAAAATACATTACAAAACAATTTTTTAAAAAAAAAACAATTATTGATTTAATTTTTTATAATATATTTTTTATAATTTTTTAATATATATAATTTGTCCAAATGCTAGGAATTTGTCCGATGTGGGAGTCCCACATCGGACAACTTCACTTCAATCTCCCTATTTCTCTTTTATAAATATTCTACACTCCTCCACTCTCCACTCTCCACTCCTCCAGTCTCCACTTTGCTTTTTTTGAATCTTTGTCCCACATCGATTAAACACAATTCCAACCTCAACTCTTCTCCATTAAATAATCCTCCTCACTTCATTTTCGTGATTCGGTCTCTCTTCTTCAGTCCTCGGTCCGGAACGGAACGCCTGGAATAATACCGAGGTGTTTCAGTTGAATTGGCCGGAATTTCTGAACGGATCGGAATTAAAACCGGGACAAAACGACACCGCTTTTGTCCGGTTTTGTAAATGGAACGGGTGTTTCGGCTATTTCGGCCGGAACGGATTTAATAACTTTGAGTGAAACAATACTTGATGTTAAGTGTTTATACTTTCCAAATCATAAAAAGGTTGACGCCGAAATCTAAACAATATTTTTAAATAACTTGATGCTTAATTAAATATGAAGGGGAGACTAATGGAGGTTGAATCATTGTTATCATAACTTTATTGAAGATGTGGACTACCTGAGAATATTTTTATGAAATTTGGAATCCTCCATCAAGAAATGGACATCGCCTACTATATTATTATTATTTTTATTTTTTTATTAGGATTGAAATTTGTTTTTATTATTAGTGTTATATTTTGACACCTTATAGTTAAATTATTATATTTATGCATCACCTTTTTTATATGTATAAAAAAACCGATATCCAATCAATCCTCTTCTTAAAACGCAAATAGTCTTTGAAGTCTCCTACTGAGGCCCAAGGCTCCTTTAAGCCAATTGAAAACTCACGGAGACGAGTCCATAATTTATCCTTGAAAGCGGGAAATAGGACTAGCATAAATTGCATGGCAGAACCATGGCAACTCAGCATTAACTCAAGATTTCCTTCCTTCTACAGGTTGATGAAAAAGGTGACAACCCCGCATGGGAAGCCATTGAATATCATGTAGGCACTGATGAAGATCCAGGCCAGGTTCCTAAAGAGAGGCCCCTTCAAAAGGGATTGATAGATACTACTAAGGAAACTGACTCCACCCTTCTACACTCTCTTAAAGAGAGAGGCCTAGAAGTTACTCAAGATCCTCGAAAGAACCTTTATAAAATCAAATGTGATGTTGTCATTGTTGGCTCTGGTTGCGGTGGTGGAGTTGCCGCAGCTGTTCTTGCAACTTCTGGGCAGAAGGTGTTTGTTATTGAAAAAGGGAACTATTATACTGCTACGGATTATTCTGTCTTGGAAGGCCCTTCCATGGATCAACTATATGAATCAGGTGGAAAACTTGTGACTACTGATGCAGGGATGTTGATCCTGGCAGGATCTTCAGTTGGAGGAGGTTCTGTAGTTAACTGGTCAGCATCCATCAAAACACCACGTTATGTGCTTCAGGAATGGACTGAAACCAAGAAAATTCCACTTTTCGGAAGTTCTGAATATCTTTCTGCTATGGATGCTGTCTGTACTAGAATAGGAGTCACAGAGAGTTGTGAAAAGGAAGGATTTCAAAATCAAGTGCTTCGAAAAGGGTGTGAGTCCCTTGGTATTCCTGTCAAAACCGTCCCACGAAATTCCTCAAAGAGGCATTACTGTGGCTCTTGCGCTTATGGTTGTCTAAAAGGAGAGAAGAAAGGGACTGATCGTACATGGCTGGTCGATGCTATTGATCATGGGGCAGTGATCTTAACAGGATGCAAAGCAGAGAGATTCATGTTGGAAAAGAACGAAGGTGGAAGTAGGAAAAAAAAGAAATGCTTAGGAGTCACTGCAAAAATTATAAACAACAATATCAGAACAAGATTGCAGATTGAGGCCAAGGTAACAATCTCGGCATGCGGAGCTCTTTTGACACCCCCTTTAATGATCTCCAGTGGACTGAAGAATCAAAATATAGGTCGGAACCTTCATCTACATCCTGTACTAATAGCTTGGGGGTACTTTCCAGAGTCAAATTCAGAGTTCAAGGGGAAAGTATACGAGGGTGGAATAATCACAGCAGTTCATGAAGTGGAAAGAGGAGAATCCAACATGAAAGCAATTATAGAAACTCCTGCATTAGGGCCTTCATTATTTGCTGCCTTATATCCTTGGGTATCTGGACATGACATGAAGGACAGAATGGTGAAATATGCAAGAACTGCTCACCTACTAGTATTAGTAAGAGACAGCGGGTCCGGGAAAGTTACGACAGAGGGAAGGATATCTTATAATTTAGATGCAATGGACAAAGAAAATCTCAAGGTAGGGCTGCAACAGGCATTGAAGATTTTAGTTGCAGCAGGAGCTGTCGAAGTGGGTACCCATCGAAGTGATGGGCAGAGAATCAAATGTAGAGGGATCAAGAAAGAGGATCAGGAGGAATTTTTGGACACAATTTATGCAGCTGGAGGGCCACTGTCACTGGTAGAGGACTGGATGGTGTACTCCTCGGCCCATCAAATGGGGAGCTGCAGGATGGGGATTGATGAAAAAGAAGGCGCTGTTGATGAGAACGGAGAGAGTTGGGAAGCAGAGGGCCTGTTTGTTTGTGATTCTAGTGTTTTTCCAGGTGCTGTTGGTGTTAACCCTATGATCACAATCCAGTCTACTGCTTACTGTCTATCGAGCAAAATTGCGGAGTTCTTACGCAGAGATTAAAGAACAATCATCTAGAGCTTAGAGAATCATGTTAATCTTAATCTTGTCCAAGAGAATAATTTGTTTCAGTAGGAATTAAATTTAAAAAACACATGGTTCATAATACTCATACGAATTTCTCTAACCTGACCTTTTCTTTAGCCTTTCCAATTCTGATGTTGCGCGTCTTGAAAAATGCCTTCGATTTCAAGGTCTTGACAAGTTGATAACTTTGAATGCCATTTCAAATGCATAGAGTAAGGGAAATTAAAACTGAAATATGATAGATTGTTACTCACTACTGGTGCTAAAACTGACAGCAAATTATACGAGGGTGGAATAATCACAGCAGTTCATGCAGTGGTAACAGGAGACTCCATCGTGAGGGCAATTATAGAAACTCCTACATTGGGGCCTTCGTCATTTGCTGCCTCCTGTCCCTGGGTGTCTGCACATGACATGAAGGAAAGATTGGTGATTATTGCAGATTTATTGAATTCTATCTTGATTATGTTTTCTAGCATTCAAGTTTGCCATCTTCTTTCTCTTCGTGATCTTCAACATGCTTCATTTTGGCGACCTATCCACTACTTTTAGCTCAATGCAACTGTTTGTTATATCATGCAAAACATTTATTGAAAGGGCTGCGAAATTTTTCAGATTTTCTACTTGAAACTTATCACAGGAGTGAAAAGTGGATTTAGAGTTGAGAAGTCCCCAGTCCTTGACAAATTCCCAATACAATTGATATACGGTAGCAAACACAAAAGTGACCAGGACTAAACCAAACCATAGATGGTTCTATTGCCTAGCGTAAGTAATCCTCGCACCGGCTTCCACCATGGCAGAAAAGAAATGTACTTCCCCATGTTAGCCAAATGGTTCAGGTCATCTTCATCCAACCATCTTCTTACACACTTTCACTGACAAGAAAACTATATCAAATGGAGACAAGAAAAAACATAAAAGCTGTCTTTGAGTGACTAAAAATCAAATGATTTTTCATTATCCAGTTATAAATGTGTTAATTGGAGCAAAAAAAAGTGCAAAATTGTCATGGGGTATTATACCTGTATAATGATAAATATTATGGATAAGACATTTAAAATAATGATAAATATTATTTTAAAGGTATATATTTTGAAAAATATGTGAGGCTAATTATATATTTTGATATTTGTTTAATATTAATGCCTTAAAATATATATAAAAATGAACTAATTTTTTAAAATCAAATTAATTTAATCTTTGTGCTATGAAATATTTTTAGTATAACAATATGAAGAAAGTTTTTTAAAAATAAAATAAAAATTATTTTCATTTTATAACAATAATGATGGTAGCAATGATATCATTGCCAATAATAATTAGAATATTAATTATTTACAATAATGGTTATAATAGCAGCTATAATAATTATGACAATTTAACAATTATGATAAAATAATGAGAATTATTACAATTTAACAATCATGATAAAACAATAATATATAGCTCGGCAATAGTAAGGAAAAATGAAATGACGTAAGCAAGCTCCTTGTATATGTGGTGTTTCAATCAAGCAAAACCAAGATATAGAATTTTGTTTTCTTACACTCGAATTTTTTTATAACGCTTAACAACATAAGCAAGCATGCCTTGTAAAATGAAGAGCAAACTATTGCACTATAAACTAAATTAAGTCGTAGCGAAATTATTATAGTAATAGACTCAGATTAATGTGTATTGTAATAGTATAATTACTATTTTACCCTCAACACACCTTGATTTTAGCCCTAAACTCAAGGGTATTATCATTTTTTTTACATTTCTATGCACGGTGAAATAACCATAATACCCTTAAATAAGACAAAAATCAAGAGTTGCCGCTGAGGGTGTTACGGAATTTCACATTTTTAGTTTACAATAAAATAATCATAATATCACCAAATAAGACAAAAAAAAAAAAATAGTTGCCGACTGGGGTGTTACTGGATTTTCACATTTTTAAAAATATATATAAATATGGATATGCCTCCATAAAAGACAAAGTGCAAGAAGTGGTGGTAGGGTATTTAGGACATTTAGCTTCTTTTTTTTTTGCTTGATACTCTTGGTGTGTCTGACAGATGCGTTGACGGTTTTCGACCTCATGTGCCATTCGGATGGTGCATGCAGCATACACCGGTGAAAAATATTAATCTTTTCCCTTTTCTCTCTCATGCAGGCTAAATTACATTTAAGTCCCCTTTGTTTATGGTGTTTTCATTTCAGTCTCTTATCTTGTGATAGTTTGATATGGTCCTTATTTTTGTGATATAAATTTTGATTTGTTTTAATTTTGTTTTTTCAATTGAAATTGATTATATATTTACGTTTCGTTTCGGTCCTTATTGTTTTAATTGTTTTAAATCCCTTAATATTTTTTGGTATAGAAGTTTGATTTTATTTCAATTTTGTCCTTCAATTGAAATTAATCATATATTTTATTTTCATTTCGGTCCTTATAATTTTAATATTTTATTTTATTTTAATTCCTTTATTTTTATATATATTTCTGAAATAGTTTCTATTTTTGTCCATGTTTATATGTATATGCTTTTGGTTTTTCTTTTTATTATTTTCTATTTTGTTAAGGTTGTATTTTTTTAATTTAGTCCTTAAATTTTAATTTGTGTTTACTATCATTTGAGAATTGATCTTTCTTATTTTTCACTTTTTTTATTACCTTTATTTATTCTTCAAGTAAAATGATTTTTTTAAGCTAATAAAATTTATTTTTGTTTTGTCATTTATTTTGTCTTTGTTAAAAATTAATTGTTGGGGTTTTTTTTATGCATGATATTTCATATATAATATCACGTAAGAAAATATATGAAACCACAAGTTGACAAAATAGATGAAAACATTAGGCCAAATTATTTGCACTGAAAAAATATGCGAAAGACTTGCGCAGCGCTATATATTCATGTTCCTAGAATATTATGTTTATGCTATACATCTCAGAGAAATAATCGACAAAATATTCAACATACAAAACTTGCAATTATTTAGTTCTTTTATATATTCATTTTATCATGGATAAGACATTTAAAATAATAATAAATATTATTTTAATGGTATGTATTTTGAAAAATATGTGAGGCTTATTATATATTTTGATATTTGTTTAATATTTTTTGCCTTAAAATATATATAAAAAATGAACTAATTTTTTCAAATCAAATTAAATTAATCTTTGTTCTATGAAATATTTTTAGTATAACAATATGAAGAAAGTTTTTTAAAAATAAAATAAAAATTATTTTCATTTTATAACAATAATGATGGTAACAATGATATCATTGCCAATAATAATTAGAATATTAATTATTTATAATAATGGTTATAATAGCAGCTATAATAATTATGACAATTTAACAATCATGATAAAATAATAAGAATAATAATCGAAATATATCATCAGTCAATGTTGTTTTTGTGAAAAATTAACTTTTATGGGTTTTTTATATATGATATTTCAGATCTAATATCACGTAAACAAAAAATATACAAAGTCACACGTAATACAAGTGAAAAAATTAGACTAGATAATCTATAAATGAAAAAATATACAAGTCACTTGCCTTGTGCATCGTTGCAGCCAAAATAAATATTTTTAACATGTAGAAAATATATTAATGGTTCTAGATTTTCTTATGATGCTATACATCTTAGTGAAATAATTAGCCTATAAACCTTTCTATTATTTAGGTTTTTTATATATTCATTTTATTATAGATAAGACATTTAAAATAATAATAACTATTATTTTTAAGGTTTTTCCTCTTAAAAATAATTATATATTTTCATATTTTTAAATATTAATGCCTTAAAATATATATATATAAAAATAAACTAAGTTTTTTTTAAATATAAAATTAATTTTATCTCAGTGTTTTGAAATATTTTAAATATAATAATATGAAGAATAAATATTAAAAATAAAAAATAATAACTTTCTATTTAAATAAAAATCACTTTAAACTAAAAATATATGTAGTCGCACATAGAAAAAACAAATGCAAAAAAAAAACAGATCAAAAAATCATTAACAACAAAAAATTCAGTATACATGTATAAAAAAGAGTTTCACTCTCATTTCACGTCATTAAAGCTAAATTTACTTCTTTTTTTAATGCAAGATGCATTTAATATAAAGATAAATTATAATAAAAATTCAAAGTAAAAACTAAGAGTATAGATACATAAATACAAATAAAAAAATTAACTATCCTAGAAAAACCAAAAAAATCAAAACTAAACTAAAAAATAAAAGAATAATAACCAAAATACAAATTATAAAATTATATATAAAAAATAAGATTAAAAAATTGTGGCAAGCACAACACATATCAATAGCTCGTGTTTCTTATGACACGAACGAAGCAATAACTTGTTGAATGATAAATGATGTCAAATGGACAAATAAACATGAAAATAACTTGTTGAACCTCTACTCTGTGTGTGTGTGTATTATGAGTTGATATGGGCTGAGTTGACATGACTCCAAGATATTCTTGGACAGCATGATAAACTACGTGCAGCTCAAAAGCACAATTCAATGTTCATGTTTTAAAAGTAAAGATTTTGAAACTACTCGTGATAGATAATATAATAAGTTTATATTAGATAAAACAATGAGTTTCTTTTAGTAATTGTTTGGGATGACAGTTGCGGTAATTTTTTAAAGTGTTTTTCATGTCGAAATACATCAAAAAAAATTATTTTTGATATCCACACATCAAAATAATCTAGAATCATTAAAATATATTCATTTTAATTGAAAAAAAAATAAAATAATCAAATTTCTGCCAAACAGTTTCTTAGTATAACTAGTCTGGGTCATTAATATGTGAAGATTAATTAAGACTTTTAATTATTATTATTATTATTATTCTAAAAAGATAAAAAAAAAATCATAGTTGCACTATTCATCTACACTCATACGGATTAGCCCACGACCTCTTTCTTTGGCAATTAGATTTTGAAAGTTACGGGACAAGGGAACTTTTCAATTTTCAATTTTCAATTTTCAATTTGCTGCATGAATTTTAAGAATTGGTTAAACATCAGGGAGATATATTTTTATTTTTTATAAAAAATTATAAATATTTATATTTAAAAATAAATAAATATTATACATTTAAATAGCTTGGGAAAGCACTGTAGCTCTCCTCACATAACACTGTGGATTGCTACAGTGCTTCCCGCCTATATATATTTTTTATCTGTTTTTTTCTCACTTATATATTTTTATTTTTATTTTGATATTCGAGGTGTTCTGGTCAGCTTACGCACACCATAGCTAATCCTCAGACCAACTTTTTTTTACATTTTGTTTTTGTTTTTGTTTTCTACTTATATATTTTTTTATTTTTTTTATAACCAGGGTATTCGGGCCAAAAC
This sequence comes from Salix exigua, assembly GCA_032356905.1. Taxonomy (NCBI): domain Eukaryota; kingdom Viridiplantae; phylum Streptophyta; class Magnoliopsida; order Malpighiales; family Salicaceae; genus Salix; species Salix exigua. The sequence goes on along the minus strand of CM063590.1, from coordinate 5,795,877 downwards.
ACTGTAGATTACTAACAGTGCTTTCCCTCTTATACATTTTTTTCCCACTTATATTTTTTCTATTATCAGGGTGTCCAGGCTAGCTTACTAATATCTGGACCCACTTTTTTTTTACATTTTTCTCCTATGTTTTCCCACTTCATATTTTTTTATGTTTTTTTTATAACCAGGATGTCTAGGCTAACTTAGGCGACCACAACTAATCCATGGACCCACTTTTTTTAAAATAGCGCGGGAAAAACACTATAGCTCTCCTCATAGAACATTGTAGATTGCTACACTGCTTTCTCGCTTATATATAATTTTTCCCCACTTATACATTTTTTTGGTTTTTTTATAACCAGGTGTTTGAACCAGCTTACGTGCACCATGACTAATCCCCGGACCCACTTTTTTTTTACATTGTTTTTTGTTTTTTTTTCACTTATACATGTTTTTTTTTGTTTTTTATAACCGGGATATTTGGGTCAGCTAACGCAGACCACAACTAATTCTTGGACCCACTTTTTTTATTTTTGAAATGGTGTGGGGAAAGCAGTGCAGCTCTCCTCACAGAACACTGTTGATTGTTACGGTGCTTTCCCGCTTATATAAAAAAAATCTAGATTTTCCCCCACTTGTGTGTGTGTGTGTGTGTCTATATATATATATATATACATCGCGGGAATGTTCGGGTCAGCTTATACTCACCACGACTAATCCACATATCCACTTTTGCTTTTGGATAACCAGGGTGTTTAGGTTAGCTAACGCGCACCACAACTAATCTCCGGACTCACTAAATGCCTTGCAAGCTCAGTGGACAAGTAAGACACCACAAAAGTGACAGGCATGCACAGAGAAGATTGAACCCGAGTGTAGAGAAAGGGAACAAGTCTCTTCCCACTTATACATTTATATATAACAGCTACTATATTTATAAAAACAAATGTACACATATTAGAAATTTATCAATTCTTCCCACTTATACATTTATATATAACAGCTACTATATTTATAAAAACAAATGTACACATATTAGAAATTTATCAATTACATTCTATATGAGTCATGTCTAAAAGAATTATTTTTACATAGCACGGTAGCACTTCTCAAAAAAACATTGTGGATTGTCACTGTGCTTTCCCACTTATATATTTATACATTACAACTATTATGTTTACAAAAATGTGCATGTATTAGAAATTTGTCAATTGTATTCTACATGAGTTATGTCTAAAAACATTATTTATATTGTTAATATATATATATATATATTAACTAAAAAGCTAAAAAAAATAATCAAGGTTATGCATAGTAAAATTCACCGTGCATTTACACATAGATTACTTTGGATTGTAATGGTTAAATTATGATTTTACCCATTAGTGAATAATAATTTTAGCCATGAATCCAGGGGTATTTTAGATTTTTAATGATTCTGAGTATAGTAAAATAACCATTATATCACCTAATAAGACAAAAATCAACAGTTAAATTTGGAGCTAAATCAAATAATAAAATAATAAAAAATGAAATACAAAACAGGAAATTATATGTGTTAAAACTAGACAAAAAAAATTTAATTCCAGCAACGGAGCGCAGGTTTATGGCTTGTGAGATCTAATTATGCTTGATGGTGCCGAAACAAAAGACATAATTATGTCCTTTTTTATATACAAATTGTTTTGTTAGAGATAGAAAAATCTATATATTTAATAAAAAAATCAAAATGCTTCGATGTTTTATTTTGTTTTTTAATATAAATTATTGTGTATTTCAACAATAAAATTATCTTTTTGTCTCTCGATCAACAAAATGTAACCCTGAATACTGAAGGTATTTTGGTCATTTACTTATTTATTTATTATTATTATTTTCTAATTTTACTGTGATGTGGGTGCAACACATATGACAAAATACTAGGAAAAGTACTACTCCGCATTATTGTATTGTAACGTAAGAACAAGTAGATGATGTCACAGAACTTTCTGTCAAGGACTCGTACAAAAGTTAAAAATCATGGGTTGAAAATAACAAATCAGGGGAGATTATTCAATGATCTTGTCTCTTAAATATATATTTTTTATTATAAAAGGTATATTAATAAAGATTAAATATCTTCTAAAATAATCTTAAAAATGCAACTTTTATATTAGCTTTGTATTGTAAGAAAAGTCTCTGTATGATAGTTTTGAATTTGGAACCCTGAAAGTCAAACAAAAAATATATATAAATTCCTAACTACTATACCAAATCCTTCAAATTAATTAGATAATAAGGATATTTATGAGTGTGGTTGAAATTATTTTTTAAAGTGTTTTTTTATTTATAAATACATTAAAATAATATATTTTATTTTTAAAAAATTATTTTTGACATCAACAAATAAAAGTGATTTAAAAATATTTTTTATTTTAAATATTTTTTAAATGCATAGCAAAACACTCCTAATATAGAACCGGTAGAAACAACCTTGTTGGGTGATTATCAATTTAACATAAAAATTTGGCATGTATAAACTAAAATAATATAAAAATAAAATTGAATAAATTGAAAAACAAATGTAAGAAAAAAAAACAAGAAGAGGAAACCTCACAAATATCATCTAACTATAAGATATTCTCAAGATTCATTTTAAAGATTTTTCATCCACATTCCCATCTAAATTGTACTCATTTGTATATAACCAACTTTATTTTTTAAAAAAACTTGATGTGTTTAACAAAAATGATTCGAATAAACTTCTTATTGAAGATTTAAAATAATACGATAATAAGACTAAAGCTAAAAAATAGTTTGATGGAAAAGAAGACTATTATAATAGTTTTAAACACATTTTTCCTAACCATCATACATTAAGAAAAACACAAGTTTATATACACAATCACACATTAGATTATTGTTTGCTTTCTAAAATAAAAAAAAATATTTAGATATTATTAATATAGTTTTTAATATAAAAAAAAATAAACTATATGGTAATTGTCATGACATAACTTGATAAACTTGATAAGTTTAAAAACAATTCGGATAACTAAAAAAAATATAATTTGACTAAAAATAATTAAACAATCTTTTAAAAAACATAATGAAACAAAATACATATTAGATCGATTAATTTTAATTTAGGTTAATCTGTCAAATCCATTACTTGGATCATGAGACTCTAATAACTCTATAGAAAGCAAATAAAAAAAATGAAGTTTTGTTCTCAATCAACACACTGATGAAAGATAAAATTTAAAATAAAATTCAATTAAAAAATTGAATTAAGTCAACCCTGGATAATTTGTTAAATCCACTACTCGAGTTATGAGACCCGTATAAACCTATAAAAAAAACAAATTTCAATCAACATATTCTTGAATAATGAAATTGAAAATAAAATTCAACTAAAAAATGTGTCAAGTCAATCCAAGTTAACCAAGATAACTCCATTGAAAACATATTGAAGTAAATTATGAAACTTGATTCTCTATCAACTCGCTATTGAAGGATAAAATTAAAAAAATATATATATATCAAGTTAACCGACCAAACTCATGACCTAGGTAACCTTGTAGAAAACAAATCAAAATAGACTATAAAGACTAATTTTCGATCAACCCAATACTAAATGATGAAATTGAATAACGATTTTACTAAAAACAATAAAAAAAAACTCAAGTCAACTAGACTAACCCGCAAATTGGGTCATAAAATCATGATGATTTTATAAAAAGAAAATATAAAATAATAAAGTCTAATTCTTAATAACCTAATGTTGAAGGATAAATTTTAAAAAATATATTCAAATAAAAAAAGATTAAAAAAACATTATTAACTTGAATATTCGACTCGCGTCTTAAGACCATGATAATCTCATAAAGAGAAATAAACACCTAATATGAATTTCTCTCATCAATTGAAACTATTTAACACAAATATCGATAGTTTCATGACTTAAATTGTTGTCAACAATATTTTATCTCTTTACTGCCGCAATTTAGTGACTTCTCTCTCTCTCTCCTCCTATCAATCAAGGTTTAAAAATAACATATTTTTGTATAAAAATTCAATTAGAAAAATCTTGAGGAGCTAAAATTATACAATATACATTATTTTTAAAGTTCGATGACCAAAGTATATCTTTTTAAAAAAAAATTGCACACCACCAATATTTGACATCTTTCTAATTCCAATCCATATTCTTCGAAATTAACTTTTTATTAAAACATTTAAATCAATTGATTTTCAATTAGAATAATATCATTTAAATAAAATTGTAAAGATCAAAATAAATTATTGGAAAAAAAAAACATGCTATCATCATCTATAGTGTTTTATACATGAGCGAGGATTTCACCTCCTATAGAACCCAGTCTCCCCCCCTTGTAGTTTTTTATTTAATGGTGTTCTGGAAGAACAAAAATTGCAATTGTGGATTTCCCAACTACCCTCGGCTGTCACAACCGTTGCAAAAGACGACCGGGTCCAATTTTGTTTTCTTATTGTATTCATAAGCCTTACCCTAAGACATATCAACCTTAATTTTATTGGTGTTGTTGCATCACTTAATTTAGATTTTTTTAATTTTATCTATAAAGATTTTTATTTTATTTTATAGAAGCATATTTATTATTTGAGACTCTTGAGCATACTAGATTTTTGAAAAACAAAATACTATAAATTATATCAGATACTTTCATATGCTTTTATATATAAAGTACAGGAATAAAAAATAATTAGAGCATAAATTATATATATTTTAATCCTTATATCTAAAATAAAATTTAGAGTAACTTTAAAACATTACAAAAATCACAGTCTGTATAAAGATGGAAATTCTTAAAATTTCCTGAGGATTAGTTCTATTTGTCTAGAAGTTTCTATTTCTATTATCGTCAACCGTCGGCTCCATTTATAAAAAGCAATAGAGTTCTCTGATGAGTAGTACGTTCACCATGAGATTTAGTTTAACGAACTTTCGTAATCTCAGTGGTTGGGAATAATTATTTTCTCTAGAAGTGTAGGCTCGAAGAAGAACCATTCAATGCAAGCAACTACAACGTTGAAAATATCATGTTGAATTGTACAACCGAAGGCTGAAGATTTGTACTTCAAGCCCTACATTGGATGTTTTTTGTTTTTTTTGCCCCCTTTTATTAGGAAAAGACATCCTTTTGTCCCTGTTTTTTTTTTTGTAGCAAATAATCGTTTTACCTTCTATGTGTTAGATTAGGTCAATTGATACTAAATTTGATAAGATTTTTTTAGTATCCGGATTAGATTACACGTATCTCAACTAATTTCACGGGCATTGAAGTTAATGAATATAAAAGTTTTTAATGAATATTATATTAGCAATCACAAGATTCAAATTTAAAATCAGGAAGAACAAACCTTTAGTCTGTAGTTTTTACCATTGAGTCGCCTGCTAAATGATTAATTTGACAAGATTTTATTCAATTGGCTCCAATTGATGAACGAAGTCCCTTATAAATACATCAATGTCACTGTGTATGAATACAAGAATCAATTCTTGTTTTTCTTAAAAAAAATATATCTTAAAATGGTTTTGAATACAAAAATAAATAAATATTGGAATGTTGCTTAAGGATTGATTTGATTAATTGGAATAATTCAATGTTTTTAATACATCGATGTCACTTTGTAAGAATACAAGAATCAATCAAGTTCTTTCTCATTTGTTGAGACTAAATGGACCGGCATTTCGGCTATTTTTGTGAAAGCAAGCCATGTTTCAAACGGGCGTTAACACAGCAACTGCGCAAGTACGGGAGCTAAAATATAATTTTGCCTTCATTAATCAGTTTTGTCTTGTTCGATGATCAAAAACTAGCCAAGAAATTCTATAAATAGCGAAGAGAAATCAGCACATCATAGCAGCAGGTGAGCAAGTTAAAAGATGGCTAATTCATCGAAGTCCAGTTTTCATTTGCTGCTCGTATACGCGAGCCTTCTCGTCCCTTCGAGCTGCTATAGCCAGCATCCATGGCCTCCAAGTGGCGACGTAGCGATGTTTGTCTTTGGAGATTCACTATTTGATGCCGGTAACAATAACTACCTGGAAAGTGCTCTTGGACGAGCAGATTTCTGGCCATACGGCGAAACATTCTTTAAGCATCCTACCGGGAGATTTTCCGATGGTAGAATAATTCCTGACTTCATCGGTAAGACTTAATTTCACATGAAATTCTTGTATTATGAATTCTGAGTCCCTTGCTCTAGCTTCCATTGAAATGAAATTCTAAAACCTGCAACCATGTTACAGCTGAGTACCTAAACTTGCCATTAATCGCACCATATCTACAGCCCGGCAACCATCAGTATCTAGCTGGGGTCAACTTTGCATCAGGAGGAGCTGGAGCTTTGGTTGAAACTAACAAGGGATTTGTATGTGATCTAAATTCACGTAAGATTATAGTTCTTCGAATCATCTCTGCTCACTTTTCACTTCTCTATTGCAGGTAATAGACCTCAAAACTCAGCTGAGTTATTTCAGGAAAGTGAAGCAGCAGCTCGGAGAAGAAAGAGGTGACACAGAAACCAGGACGTTATTGTCTAAAGCTATTTACATGTTCAGCATAGGAAGCAATGACTACGTGGCACCTTTCTCCACAAACTTCAGCGCATTTCATTCCTACTCCAGAAAAGATTATGTTGGGATGGTTGTTGGTAACCTGACAACGGTGATCAAAGTAGGCTAATTGTGCTTGGTTTTGAAAATCTCCTTGTTAACAATTCATGGCTTATGGGTGTAAATTTGGTGCTAAATTCAGGAGATATACGACAACGGAGGGAGGAGATTTGGATTCCTGAATGTGGAGCCCCTGGGCTGTTCTCCATACGCGAGAGCAGTTCTGCAAAACAACACCCGTGGTTGCGTGGATGAACTCACAGTGCTGGCTAAGCTACACAACAGAGAACTGGCTAAGGTCTTGAACGAGCTCACGGTGCAGCTGAAAGGATTCAAGTATTCAAACTTTGATTTCTACACTTCACTGAGCGAAAGAATTAACCATCCTTCAAAATACGGTAAATCCCCATGCTCATAATTATCCGATAAAAAGAAATCCCTGCTTTCGCTTTCCATTTACAAATTACAATCTTTGAAGGCTTCAAGAAGGGTCGAGCGGCATGCTGTGGCACTGGTCCGTACAGAGGAATCCCGAGCTGTGGTGGGAAGAGAGCGATAAAAGAGTACCAGCTGTGCGACGATGCTGGTGACCATTTATTCTTTGATGGCAGCCATCCAAGCGAGAAAGCGAACTATCAATTTGCAGAGTTGATGTGGAAGGGAAGGACTGGGCCTCGCAATCTTCGAGCATTGATTCAGGAATAGAGAGGGCTGGGCTGCTACTTAGTTTTCGTTAGTGAATGAACGTATCCGTGCCCTGTACATGATGAGAGAAACGGTAGCAAAAATAATTAAAAGGGGATTTTTGTTCTTATCCTTCAAATTTTCTTTTTTATTTTTAACCAATTATTTTTGTTTATGAGTCGTATTAAAAAAAAGTAGAGGTTAAGTAATAGACGTAAGGATTCCAAGGACCAATTTGTACAAAAATAAAAATTGAATTGTAGTTTATAACCGATAGATGTGAATTAAAATGTTGAGATGACCATGTTTATTTATTTATTTATTTTTCTGTATGTGATGATTTTTTACAGGAATAAAAATAAAAATGAAAATGAAAATGAAAGATAAAATTAATAAAAACTAACAATTAATTGATCATGAAGTTTGTTTTTATGTAACTCATTCATTAGGTTTTTTAAACTTATGTCATCACCTAAAGTTGAACCTTACTAATGAGTAAATTACTGGTTTTCTTATGTTTTTATTTCTTGATGGGAATTGGAAAATTTTGACAAATGGTGAGATAATGTTCATCATTATATATTCATTTTTTTATATAAAAAAAAACTTCTCTTTCTCATAATTTATGCTAGCTCATTTTAATATATACTTTTTGTGACTTTTTAAAATGTAAATATTTTCACTTTACTATTTTACGGGGGGAATGTTTTACATATGCTAGTTTGTCAAAAAGAATTTCTAAACTATTTACAGGTAGTATTAATTAATTCATAGAAACAAGGACTGCCCGTCCAATCAATTTATAGAAAGAAATAAAATTCCCTGCCCTACATAATTTCAGATAGCATTAAAACGATATATATTGAGTGGTACGATATATACTAGTGGTACTGTTATTGTATTTTAAAAATATTTTAAGAAAATATTTTTTTTAATTTTTATTTTAAATTAAATATTTTTGATATTTTTAAATTATTTTCATGTGTTAATGTAAAAAAAAAATTATTTTAATATATTTCTAAATAGAAAGCACTTTTAAAAATAATATCAATCACACTTCAAAACAAACACAATATTCCTTCCATAGCTAGAGATTACTTTTTTTTTATTAGAATGGACCCTCTATTTTATATATATAAGAACAAGGAACGCGTCCAATCTATATAGAAAAAAGGGAATAGAAAAGGCAAGTAAAGCTGGGAATAGAATTGGGAGTGGCTAAAAATGGTTATGTTTTTTTTTGTGTGTGTGTTTTCTTGTCATCCTCTTCTCATCCCGGCAATTAGACATGCTGATGATGATCGGTTCAGGCAGCCTAGGAAACATGTTCCCATGTTTGTGTTCGGGGATTGTCTCAATGATCCAGGAAACATCAATTGTTCTTGAAAGTGTTTCAACTGTTTCCATAAATGTTTCTGTGAGAGGCGTCCTTTCATACTTGATTGATCTTGAATCGAAACACAAATTAAAGAGAATTTTTGACAAAAATTAATATATCCCTCAAAATAGCTTAGGTCCAAGTGTTGACAACCTTTTTTTTTTGTTTGTTTTCAAGAGATTTTACTTCAAGTTCCTCGCCCTTAATGTTATTTTTATCATTTTTTATGTTTATATGTGTTCAATTGATCTTTATATTACATTATTGCCGTCAAATAAGATCAATTGAAATAATTAACAACATTTAAAAGGCTAGGGACTAATTTGTTCATGAATATATAGGTTGATAACGATCTACTTAATTGTTATTTATTGATATAGTATACATAATATTCAGTCCTTAAATCTATTACTATATTAGAATGAATATCTTTAATACTTGGTTTGTGTACACAAAAAATCATTTGCACAATTATTGTATGCATATACAATCCTTATTTTAGGTCATTTCTTGACTTTTTAGGTCATGTATTGTCATTTTTGCAAGATACCACAACAATTTAAGGTATTTGTATTAATTAAATTACCCCAACATGAAGATTTGAATGGATTGACAATATGAAAAGACTAAATCACACTTATCAAGTGCATGTTAAGCAATATAACCGAATGTGATTTTGACAAGAGTTTTACCCTTGTCCTCAAGAAAAATATTGTCCACCAAATGGCGGAAAAAACATTTGTTTTGAAAGATGAAATTGGCAAAAGAAAAGAAAAATTGGGTTGTTGGAGTGTGATATTAAAATAAAAAATTCAATTGAAGGATTAAAAATGAAGTCAATCAGTCGAATTGTGATTCGGGTTGTGAAATCAAGACAACAATATAGAACACAAATAAAAATAATTAGAAAAAACAATTAAAAAAAAGAAGTCAACTTGGATTAACTTGTTAAACCAGCAAATTGAGTTATGAGATCGTAATAAATTTATAAAATTAAATGAAACCTCACTTTCAGTATATCTAATATTAAAAGTTAAAATTATATATATATATATATATATATAAATTAAAAAAATACATCAATGAGGACCGGGTATAACATGACAAAAAAAATCACAATTCTCAAACCAACCTAACAATAAAAGATAAATTGAAAAAGATATTAATAAGAAAAATAAATTATAGAAAGATAAAAGAAAAAGAAAAATAATATTATGCAAGTAAAATTACATTTAATTAGCCGTCTTTTTAGTTGTTTTTTTAACCAAACCACCAAAAAGGGCAAGTCCTGTAACTCTCGCTTAAATTTGTAATCAAAAGGGATTTGGACTTTTCAGCCAAAACCTTGACCAGACGATCACAATGATTTATTAATGTCACGTCAAAATGATAAGTGAGATGCAAGAACCATGCAGTGGGCACTGATCACCATAAAAACTGATTTACTGTATAGTAGCGTAGCTAAGTTTTTTTGAAGTTATTTTTTATCAAAAATATATTAATATATTTTTTTATTTTTTTTAAATTATTTTTAATACAAATCGAAATAAACAGGGGAAGGATTGGGAGAGGCGAGACAGATGGTTGATGATGATCAAGGCAGCTTCAAATAAGTACAAAATCCTCCGAAAGACCATTTTTGTTGGTACATGAGTATGTGTCTGAAGAGGACTTAGATAGAGACTCTCGGGAGTAGAAAATTAATGCTCACGGGGGGGAGAGGTTTGCTTGTAACTTTACTGAAATCCAATTATATTCTTCTTTACATAAAGTTAAGAAAGAAAAAAGAAAAGAAATAAAGAGGAAAGAGGGTGATTGGAAGAATCCAAGGACAAAGAGAGTTACTTGAGATGATTCGAATCATTGAAGAAAGGTTATTCTTTGACAATGTCGCCATTCTTTTCTGGCCGGTGACTCCTCCCCCTCAATTATTGCTATCCTCAAACACGGCAAGTCTAATAAAAGACATGTTTGACAATCTATAAGCTAAATGCAACATGTTGCGCACCAAATCTCTCACTACTAAACAAAATTATGGTGGACCGAGGAACCTTATAATCTACAGGATTGATATCCGATGAGTTTGTCTGTTTGGTAATCTGTTTTGAAAAATATTTTTTTTATTTTGGTATGAACATATATTATTTTAATATATTTATGAATAAAAATCAATATGAAAATCAAAATCCACTTCAATCATATTTCAAGTGTGTTTGGTATTGCCTTCGCGACTCTTTCTTAGAATCCCCATTACTTACTCATGTGTTGATGGAATCCGCAAATCCGTCTCGACCCACTACAAAACAAGGCCTCAGATCATTATCTTTTATTGCATCCAATCAGTGGTTTGTGCGATCACATAAAGAGCAAATTACTCTACTTGATACGCGAACTTGTTTGATATAAAATGAAAACAACTTTCGTTTTCCAAGTTTTATATAATTATGCCCAAAGTCATTTCTACTTATTAGTTAATCAAATGTCCAATCACTGTTTAATCGTTGACCACAAAACAAATACTCACTGACATCGTTAAAGATTTTAAGATATATATATTTGGATTTTTCTTAGTTAATTTGTTCTTATTTAAATAGTGGTAATTTCTAATTATATTTGACGTGTTTAATTTTTTAGGAGGCTAATATAATTTATTTGTATTTTTTATATATTAAATATTTATTCTCTATGATGTTTTTAATATGTAGCATGATTTTTTTTTTCTTTTTGTAGATCTCCATTGCAAATTGATTTTAATAAAATCAGAAAGATGAATAGGAGATCTACGTTTGCATTGAAAGATACACGCAGTGATGGATATTTGCTTCCATCACAATGCACGCAGTGCATTTACAGCTATACGGTCCGAGTTGATGAAGCGTTGATATAAAGACACCTGTGCGAGCAATATTATTTATTGACCAAAAGTCAACCCATGTGGCGTCTGTCTATAGAGTAGAACATTGATATGAAAGACATTTAATACACGTAATGTGAGCATGTGCTCGTGCTGTCGTCTAAAATACAATCACAATGCTGAGTAATAATGGTATTGTTACAGGGTGCTAAAAAATACCCTGTTTTTTTTATAAAAAACGAAAGAAAATGCTCGAGCCATTTATTTTGAACAGAAATTTCCATTTTTTTTAAAAAAAATAATAGCACTGAACAAAAAAATAGAAAAATATTATAACTCAAAAATATTTACAAAATTAATATAGTTTGACAAGTCGGACAAAACATTATTAACTTGCAAGTCATAAACATCATATTTGACTACCATTAAACTAAAACTCAAACATATTATTTCCCTCTTCTCTCATTCTTTTCCATGCCCATTATTGTCACTTGTTGTTGCCCACACCCTTCTCTCCCTCCCCACATTATCAATCATCTAGTAGATGGTCACTTATAATAGTTTTAGATTAAAAGGTTTTTTCTCTCCGAGGTCTCAAGTTTGAACTATATAATTGCTAATATTATAGTCGCTTGATACTTGCATGGTCATTAACTTCATGGCTCGTGGAATTAGTTGAGTCTGCACGTAAGTTGGCTCAGGCACCCATGTTAATATAAAAAAACCACACTATCGAAGCAAGACCACACCCTTTTTCTTGGTGATTTTTGTTTTGATTAATATAGGGTTTATGGTAAGGGTTTCGGGGTAATTTATGATTTTTATGAAATAAGTTTAAATTATGTTAAGTAGTTATATAATACAATAAATTGAGTTGATAGTTTTGTTATTTATGAAGGAAATTGATAAATTTAGGTTTTTGTGGATTATGTTATGGTTAGTTTGTTTTGGTTATATTAGGGATTTTAGTGAATTATGTATAAATTATGTTTAATATATGTTTAAGAGTAGTGCGATGATGCAATGACAATGTTTATCCCGACACTACTTGAAAAATTTTGGGTTATTTCTTACTATAGTTGAGGGGAGGGATACTTGCATATTTATATGTTCGATGATAACATTCAAAGCTAAGTGTATGTTTGAGAGTGTGGTTAAGGAAGTGATTTTCGTTTAGAAATGCATCAAAATGATATTTTTATTATTTTTAAAAAATATTTTTAACATCAAGCACATCAAATGATCTAAAAACACAAAAATAATAATTTAAAATAAAAATAAAAATAATTATTTTTCAAAAACACTTTTCAATTGCACTCTCAAACACCCCTAACCCTCCAAAGGATATATGTAATAATAATATTTAATAAATTGTTAATATCATGTTATTTATATAAATGACAAGCAAAACAAATGTACTATTTTTTGGCTTATCATGTTAGATAAATATGGGGCTAGACATTTTACTTTAAATTGTACTCTCATCCATGAGTTATATAGCGACAAGTTAGATGTACAACTACCTAACTAAGCGAGGATAACAATGCTATTTATTTTTGTTATTTGGGTGTCAATTTTTAGTTTCAATTTTTTTGTATAATATATGTCTTTCAAAGTTTATATAGGCATCATATACTAAGGATTTGATATTAACAACTTCATCAATATATTGGATAGGAAATGCACAATTGCATCCTTTTAATGTTGTTGAGATGCATTGTCCTAATTAAGTAATGCAACAATTTTGTTGTCTCAAAACATCATATATTATGTTGATACCAATGACATGATGAATAAAATCAGTTGTTAAGGTAAACGAAGAGAAAGTTGGTTGGCGATTCATTAAGCTTACGTAGATCTTTGCCATGACAGGGAATTGGATATTTGTAAAGTAACATTTGATAATTGATTTAGACAACTATATAAGATGTTATTTTCTTATAAGCGATCAGTTAATTACACCTACATGGTCATGTTTAACTAGATGTTCAAGTAATTCAATGTACTATGACTTTGTTATTCGTGACAAAATCAATTAATATGCATTGGTTTTTCCTATATAATATTTATTAAGTATTTTCATATTATTATAGACGATGAGTGCTAATTATTTTTTAATATATTTATTTTAAGCATTATTTGTTATGGGAGGCTTGAAAACACCATATGTATTAATAGAGAATTTTGCTATTGTTTTTCATAACATTAATGAATATCCAATTATTTATACTCTTTTTTTTATCCCAATCCAATATCACTTCTTCTTACCATCTCTTACTTCCATATGAATTTAAATGTTTCATGTCATTGAGCTCTGTGTTTTGAATACAACTATTGTAATCTCTCTCTTTTTTTTATCATCGATTATTTATTTTCGCATCTTTAGTTAGATTATATGTCTAACTTTGTACATGCATTTGTATTTGTGGAAAGATGAATTAACATTTATTTTATTTCAATATGGATATTACAACACATTTCAACACTCGACTTGCATTCATATCAAAATCAACTCATGAAAATCCTACAAACCAACAACTATCCCAAATCTTATTTACAACTTTGATATATAATTTAAAATGAGTAAACACACTAATTTTGATTTCAATGTAGAAAATCAACTATTCTTGTCCAACCATCACCATCTCATTAAATATCACAAGATTAATCACAACTTATACAATTAATTACCAATTATCTGATTTCTTCCAAGATTTTTAAAGTTTTTCATGATTTTTAACTAGTAAATAACTACAGGGTACTAATTTAAACAATGTCACAAACAATCATTAATTATGAGAGATTATATATATATATATATATATATATATATATATATATATATATATATATATGCCACTTTCTTACTCTTCATCGTGGTTGGAATTATATTTTTTTCAACACAAAAAATATTAATTATGTGAGATTTTTTTATTATAATATAAATTTAGGCAAAATAATAAATATGTGAAAAATTCTTTTGGAGTGCAAGTTTCCTATAAAAACAAGAAGATTCGGATACCTGAATTACCAAATTCACTATATATTAGAATTAGTTCATTTTATAATCCAAAATTAAAAAAAAAACAAATAAAATATAAATTGTGAAAATAACTACAATAATTAAATAACAAAATTAAATAGTTAATTTTCTATCTACAAAAAGTAGAAAACACCATTGAAAATCTATCCCTGCATTACCTCATTATCATAATTATACCAATTAAAATTATTATCAACATTACTGCTTAAAAAATTATAATCATTAAATTGCTCCAAAGAATAAAAAAGATAAATATTTTTATAAATAAAAATAAAAATAATCACTAAAATTATTATTATTATTGCGCAAACAATGAAACCATAAAATCACCTAATCCATACAAAAGATAAAAATAACAGGAAAAAAAAACAAAGGGAAAGGAGAGAAATATTAATTTTATAATGAACATCAACATAAATTAAAAATCCATGACTGAACCGAATAAAAATAAAATACCAATAGAAAATAAAACAAAAGGTAAAAACAAAAATAAAAAGCAAAGATGCCTAAATATGTATAAGATATAAACATTGTCCAAGAAGGACCGAAAAAACCAAAAGAATTAATATCAAATAAAAAATTAAAAAAATAAGGACTTAAATGAAAAGTAAAATGTATAATTAATTCCAATTGAAATACAAAATTAATACCACAAGAAAATCAACTATTTTTTGTCATTTATTGGGTTATTTTAGTATTTGTATTGTGTAGGAATTTGGAAAAAAAAACCATAAACAACCCACTGTTTTGCATCTTTTCATCAACACCCAGAGATAAAATAGTAGTTTTACTGTGCAAAGAATTCAAAATTATCATTCATGTCCTCTAAAAATACAAAAAAATAACCCCAGTCTCCAGGGTTAATTTTTTTAGTCTCAGAGATAAAATAATAATTTTATTGTTACAATTGATTGCAATATATGTGTATATACATATTGAACTTGTGCACATCAAAACCAGCATTCCGATTATATATAGTGTAATATAAAATATAAAAAAAAACTCGGAGAATAAGAACGTGTGTATTACCTCAATCTTCAATCACTCGAACGTAACACAACAAATGAGCCCCGAATGTACGTGAAGCAAAGGCAATCGTTTTGTGGCGTGACCTACTAGAGAAAACGACACGTGGTGTCACTGTCGTCATAGAGCCCAGCAATGAATTTCACGTGGCTTTGGAGGGCTGAAACGACCACATATTTACCGTCAACCTGCCAGCTACCCCTTACAACTGGCCACGTTGAAACTGTCACACCTTTATTTTCCTTTGAAAAGAGCTAATTTCAATTTGTTTGCATCATTGCTCAAATTATTAAATCATTAATATTTTTCTTTAGCCGATTAGCTGACACGATAATCAATTTTTTTAGTTATTAATTTTTTTTATTAACCGAATCATGTTACTTGCATTTTAATTAATTTCACGAGTTCTAAAATTACTATAATATAAATCTCTAATAATAATTATATTAATAACTATAAAACTTTAATATTTTATTATAAAAAAATAACTCTTTTCACCAATCATCAAATAAATGTTTATTTTTAATGCTGTATAATTACGTATATAAATTGTTTATTTAAGACTCAAGAGCAAGAATATTGCAGTTTCGTTTTGACACTTGAAATGAATCTGATAATATTTTGAATACATACACAATTTAAGAAAAAATATATATTAAATTAGCTCTGAAAAGCTTTGAGTTTTCTAACAATAATGTCACTACCCCGAGCCAGGTCAACGTACATCAAATAATAATAGTACTACAAAGTCCATTTATTTTTTGATGATTTGAATATTTAACTAGAATTTAAGTAGTGGATTCGTTTATATATATATTATTTTATACTCAGAATGGTCTTTTTAATTTCATCAATAAACGTTTTTTTTTTATTTTTGAATGTTTTGTCAAGTGTTTGGAGATGTGGCTGCAATTATTTTTTAAAGTATTTGTACTTAAAAATAAAATTAATCTAAAAATATAAAAAAATTACCCACCATTAATTTAAATCCAATACCAAAAAAGAGTCTTAAGTGCTGTATATTTCATGACAATAAATTGAATAAAAAAATAAAATAAGAAAGAAGCCGCTTATGCCCCTGACAAGTACACATGCCGCACACGCCAAAAATTGCATCCTCGTGCACTGAAATTGATACTCGTTAATATCAAAACTACATAAAATCATCTATTAAATATTTTCTCAATTCAAATATACTTTTATAAAAACATTATATCATATTTCAAATATTCCTTTTTATTCCATCAGTTGAATTAATAGTCTAATAAAAAAGAAGAAAAACAAATGCTGTAGCACCTACCTCATTGATGAGGGAGAATAGTGTGAAATGGCTAGCTTAGAATTTTAAAACAATTAAAAACATACAGCTTTAAATATAAATCGTATTGTACCATATTTAAAATGGAAAATACTATTTTAACAATTTCAAGAATTCCGTATAGTATTTTTAAAATAATGTTTGATTATTATATCGAAATATATATAAAAAATGAAATAGAAACATGTTTTAATTGAAGAAACAATTACATAAGTACATTAAGTACCGCACGTTTCTCGTGTGTCCTAAAAAGTACATTCAATTTGTTTTCCGAATTCCCACGTTTCTTATTACTTGGTCTCATGTTTTTTCCTAAATTTTCAAGGTTGTGATGATGCTAAAGAAAGTTCTTAAAATATTAATACCATAACTAAAAAGACAATATATAAATATAGACATGTGATTAGCGTGTTCTATTATTTTAACGCAATTTCTTTATAGAAATATTTTGGAAACTCATTTATATTTAATACTAGAGTGATATTGTGATGCAAAATGTTTGTAAAAATTATATTTTTTAGATATTTTATTTTTAATAACAACACGTTAAAATTATTGAAATACACTAAAAAACCATAAAATATTTTTTATTTTAAGTTTCTAATATTTTGAAGAAATAATTGTACCATTGTAAGATGTTAAATATGAGAAAAATATTAAGTATGGTGTCAATCAACTTTCTTGCACATTAATTGATTAACAAATAATTTAAACGAAATCAAAATCTTTTTGTGTTGTTTTTTGGTTATCTTATTGCATTTCACTATTTATAATATTATTTACTATGCACATTTGATTAACAAATAATTTAAACGAAATCAAAATCTTTTTGTGTTGTTTTTTGGTTATCTTATTGCATTTCACTATTTATAATATTATTTACTATGCACATTTCCTTCCTTGGTCCATCAAATTTTAGATCCTTTTTTAGTTTGGTTAATAAGATTTTGTTTTTTTATTGTATTTTATTATGTATCCAATATATTGAGGATTATCTCAAGGTGAAATTAGCATATTGTCAACCAATTTTCATAAATATTAATTAACAAATAATCTTGTGTTTCTTGTATTCATCCTCTCTTGTTTCATTATTCATAACATTATACAATCTAAAAATTTTCTTTATTAGTCCTTTCAATTTTAGATTGTTTCTAGTTTGGTTAATGAGCTTTATTTTAAAATTTTGATTCTTCAAAGTTATATTTTTGTTTTCTAAAATTTATTTTATTCTTGTTGAATTCCATATTATCATGTATCTAACATGTTAGGGATTGTTCTAAGCTTAAATGATATTTCAAGTTAATATAATTGAACTTTTTAATTACAATAAAAAATAAAATTTTACGAATAAAGACCAACATTAATATTGGCAAGAATTGATGATTTTTTTCACATGCATATTGTAAAGAGTCAAGTGAAACTATATTTTAACCCTTTAATTTTTAATATTTTCATATGTAGTCCTTTCTGTTTTTAGATTTTTTGTTTCAAAAGTCATTAAGAGATTTTAAAAGATAAAAGGCTTTTAAGTGCTTGGATTCTAACCATTAATCATTTTGATTTTGGTGTATATAGATTATATTTTAAGAGAAGATCTCCATAAGTCTAAAACCTTGGAAATTGATTTTAGGTCACTAAAAGTGGCGTAAAAAACATATTTTAATAATTTGACCGTTATTTTTTAAAGAGGAATCACTACTTATTTGTTCATATAAAAATAGAACATCAAACAACATGTGTTTTAAATATAATTTTGACATGCAATCCTATTCTTTAAGCCCATATGTACCTAGCCTTTAATTATTATTATTTTTCTTTTGTATTTTATAATTAGGTTTTTTTAGAAATATGACCTTTCAAGTTAAAAAGAAATTGACCTTTTGAGAATCCTTTATAATTTCAAAAGTAAAAGTACTTAAAGGAACTTATCCCAATTTCTTAAAGACTTAAGCAAGTGGATGCGGGGTAGTTTCACCATCATTGTCTAAATAGTCTCTAATATAAACCTTTATCTCATTTTGCCCATATTATTTGTTATATTTTTTCACATTGGATCTCATAATAGTGATTAAAGTCATTATTATATGGTTGGGATATATGTTTATAACACTATAATGAGAGATAGAAATAAAAAAAGACCCAAGCACTAAAAATTGCTAGAGAAAACAATCAAACTTCAAAGGTTTTAAGGGGCGAGGTATAAGTGCTTTGAGAAAAGGGTCAAAATATAGAGAGTCAACTTCAACGCTTCTAAGAGATATTGATTAAGACCCTACAAGATAAAGATGCCTTAGTTAAGAAGTATCAAATAACCAACAAAGCTTTGGAAAAGACTAATCAAGATTTAATGGTATGTTAAATGAGTATTGATGATATAAGAGGTTCTGATTAACCACAAAAATATTTACTATATTTGGATGATATAAAAACCCTAACAGTTAAATGTTTGGACAAGATGGATATGTCAAAGCCGTAAAAGAGTTACAGGCATGCCGAATTGTTTGTTTAACAAAAATTGGCATAACCTTTTTATTTGATCATTAAATATTGCTTAGAAGTTTCTAGATAATTCTATTAGTCTAGCTCTATTGGTGATTGACTAGTTATAACCAGTTGAGATTAAGAGTTTGGTAAGGCTTTGGAATTAAGCTTATAAGATTATGTTTTTGTTAGTTTTTTTATTTTCCTATTTAATTTTAGGTTTTTAATTTTTATTTTGTTTCTCCTAAATATTTAAGGATTTTGTTTTTTTCTTCCTTATAAATGTTGTTTTCAGACCTATTCAAAGGGTTATAATTATTATTTTTATAGAGGCTGGATATTATAGTTAAATTATTTTGGAAGGAATTTTTTTATTGAAAAAGGGTTATTGTTATTTACCTTTAAATATAGATAAATACATAGTAATTTGATTAATGATAAAAGTCGTACAAAAGGCGTTATTGTTTTCATAACATGATATAAAAATTAGGAATAAGAACTTACCATAATTTTTTTTTTAAAAAAAAACCCTTTTATGATCATGATAAATAATGATCTTAAATTAAAAGTATAATATTTTCATGTATTTTGCAAAAAATCAACTAGGAATTGTTGATAAAGTCTAGTCAATATGAGACTTTAGCATCATAATAAATTAATGGAAAAATCACTTAAGCTATTAACGCTTGTTGACTGAAGATTTCAATAATTCAAAACTAAAAAAAGTTGTCTATTCTCTTTCAAATATAAAAAAGATAACTATAATCCAAAAAAGAACACTAAAGCCTTATTCAAAAGACTAGACATCTTACCAAAATATGAATGGAGAAAGAAGAAAAAAAAATGAGACTAAAAAATCTTGTAATGGACTAGGGAATCATAATAAATACATATTTTTTCTTAAAAAAAGATGATAAAAGGTTTTGTGGTTTAAAGATGTCATATTAAACTTATAAATATTGTACACTCTCAACAATAACATAACGCCCGTTGAATAAAGAAAAACAAAGATGCTTATGATGTGCATTGTCATAACTCAATGTCTGGGTTACTCCCCAAAATCTACCCAAAAATAACAAAAATAAAATAAAAGGGTCGGTGTTGGTAGGAAAATCAATGTGGAATTTTTGGCTGTTTTTAAGAGTCCGATCACATCTCTTTTGTCCTAAAAAAATATGGGAAAGTAAAGATTTAAGGCAAAAATCAGAAGCCAAGGACCAAAATAAAAAAGGCACGCAAAGTTTAAGGTTGGTATTGAAGTTTTTGCGAGGATATAATTGCACAAAATTACAAGTTTAAATCCAATTAGGAGTGCAATTAGACCAATTACAAATTGAAGGACCAAACTACACTTTCACCTTCTCCCAAACCTGCAGTCCCGCCGCATGCTTTCACCTGCACTGCCTGCTGACAAGCCACTTGCACCACCATCGACAAGCCACCACTGCAGGCATGCTGTTTTTTACAGGCCACCACGTCACTACTGGAGGCATGCCGCCGCCGGAGTGAGCCACCGATGCATGCAAGTTACGCCTATAAATAACAAGAAATAAACCAGGCTAGGAGAAGATTGAAAAAACAAGAGAAAAAATTACGCCATAAAGGGGAGAAAATTTACAGAATCAGGAGAGACCATCGTTAACAAACGAGAATTACAATCATGAGGGCGAGCAACTATTCAGAACAGGAGAGGAGAAATCATGGAGAGAGAGGGGATTTTACAGAGAAAAAAATATGGAATTTTGTAGAAAAATAAGCACAAACACGTGAGGAAGAAGAGGACATCACGCAATACTACACCACCATCCTTCATCTTCTTCGGCACCGGTTGTCTCACTCTCTTTCTCTCCTACATCGTTGACCATCTTCTCTCTCTCTTTCATTCGACAACAACTCCAGCCATCTCCCGTCGACCACCATATGGTTTCTCTCTATAGTCGAACCAAGCAGTAGCCAACCCCCACCCTGACTTCTTCCCTAACACTAGTTACGTGTAGCAGCATCACCAACAATGGTGGCCAACCATCTTCCAATGCATACTCCGACCACCGCAGGTCACCATTTCCTACGCCACAATCACAAGGAGAATCACCTCAACTGTGCGTGATTTCCTTCTAATTATTTATGTTGCTTTATTTTTTGGGTTGGACTGCTCTCGGCCCAGCCCAAGTCCAGCAGAGTTCGGTCTTTGTCCCAACTAGGTTGTGCCCGCCCATTTAAACAATTGTATTAATAAAAAAAGTGTTGTTTTCGTGCATACGACTGGATTCCATCCTTTTTCCCATCATATTTTTCATAAAAAAATATGTTTTATCTTTCTCATATTTTAAAACAAAAATTGGATATCGTAACCGATTTACGATTATCCGTTGGAATTTGACCAAAATATATATAAAAAATATAATTATTTTGTTTTATCTATTAGGATGTAAAATTATATATAAAAAAAAACATCGTCGCGACATGCATGTTTAAAATAAATAAATTCTTATTATATTTTATTCTATCATTATTCACCCAAGAATAAACTTGAAAATAATAAAATTGACCTTCATACTTGTGCATTATTATAAATATGGTAACATATTAATGATAATTTTACTTGACCCATCAAGTTTGACTAGATCTCTTAATAACCCGTTTAAAGTATAAATTTGATTTAATTGAAATTTTATTCGGTTTGAATGGAATCAAACTAGAGGCGAACGAAACCTAACTCAGTTCTATTAAATCGAGTGCAAAGTGGGTGAATGGTATATCCATCCATTATCTAACCTTGTTCATACCTAATTTCTTAACTTATTTTTTTATATATAGAATTATAACTCTTTTTTAATACAATGCATCAATTTTTTATTTATGATTTACAAATGACATAAAAAGAAAGCAATATGAGAAAGACAAACTCTTTAAACTTATTCCAAAAAACTTATATACTAGTAAGAAGTCATAAACAAATCTAAGAAAAAAATAAACTTATAATACAAATAAAAGAAAACAAGCACCAAATCAACTTAAAAAAATATAAGAAATCTTCGATAGTATTTTTTTTTTACTTTGCTCCTAAGAGAAAGAACACATTCAAAATATTTTTAATAAAATTTTAATTTGATCAAATCATAAAGTTGAAATTTATGCTTGTAAACATAAACTATTAGTTGGTAAAAGAGATCTCATGTCAACAATTGATTTTCAAGGTTTTATACTTTGGTTTTGAGTTTAGGCTTTAATTTCATAGCTTTATGATTTATGAATGAAAATTCAATTTTTTAAAGCTTAGATTATATTAGGACATGACTTGTATTTGATGTGCAGAGAATATCTTCCACTTGTTTCAATCAATCATAAATGGAAACAAGTGGTAGGTTTTGATATTCGAATCGGAGATGGGTGAATAAAAAATGCATCACCTTCATTATTATCAATTGAAGCTTGGCAAGTAAATTAAAGGGTGTTTGATCACGTGGTAACGATTATTTTTTTAAAATATATATTTTTAAAATACATTAAAATAATATATTTTTTAATAATATCAACGCATCAAACTGATTCAAAAATACGAAATAAATTAATTTGAAAAAAAGGAGATTCAATCTCAATTACAAACACCTTTAAGTGCATGTTTGGTGATACGATACTAGTTTTTTTAAAGTATTTTTCACTTGAAAATACATTAAAATAATATTTTTTTAATAATAAACAATCACAGATATAATTAACTAATATTGAAAATTTTGAGTTTTATAATGACCAATCACCATATATAAAGGTTACATTGTATTACTTTCATGTTATGAAGATGGAAAGTGAGACACGCAGCTTTGTAAATATTCAACGATACAATGGAATATTGCAATGATGTATGTGCTTACAAGCAAAGACAGGCATATGATATGAGCATATTCTTATTCACAAGATCGTCACCCAAGATTTTCTTATTAATATAGAATATATATTTCCGAGAATTATTGGAAATAGGCCCTACCACATCACGTTGGAAACAAAATATGCACCACAATATATATATATATATATATAGAACACTGAAAAGAAACAATTTTTGTGGAATTGTTTTTATCCTGATTTATAAGACAGAACGTTTACCTTTTGAATTCAACTATTTCAAGATAAGGATTGAAAATGATACAGTCGCATTATATTTTCAATATCATCATCCATGGACATCCAGAAACATTGGAGGATGTTTATTTACATTTGATATTTTTAACACATACAAACACACACACGTATGTATGTATGTATGTATGTATGTATAGCCAGAGCGTGAGATTTGAATTGTAAGAACTAAAATACACTTTTTAGCAAAAGCGGCGTCGTATTACAATAATCTTATTAGCGAAAATGATTTACAAAGCTTATTGGTATTAAAACTATTTTCAAGCGAGTTCGAAATAGCCTGGAGAGGATATAATAATATTTTGTTCTTAATAAAAAAGAAAAAGAAAAAGAAAGTGTGGTAAGGGAAGGGGTAACGGTAAGAAAATTAAAACAAGTAAAACATGATTAATTCGGACAGGCAGTCACCACTCACATAATCTCCTTATTCTTACAACCACAACCACAACGCCAACGCAATCAGTGTCCAAGAAATTAAACAAACAAATAAATAAAACAATTTTCTACTTTTCCATTTCATTTCAATCTCTCTCTCTCTCTCTTCTATTTTCTGCTTTCACCTTCTCTCTTCGATCTGCTTCGAAACGTCCTGTGTATCATTAGCTTGCTCTCTGGTTTGCTTTCTCTCGAACAAAACTGTAGTCTTCAAAAAAAAAAAGAGATTGAAAACTTTCACTTATTCGGTCTGGTTGCTTCTTGTTTGTTTTGTTTTTGATTTCTCTTTCTGCGTGTTTTCTTAAATAAATAATAAAAACCCATATAGATAAATAGTTAAAGATGTGTGCTTATAGTGTAGATTTTGAGAAGTAAAGAAGTTTTTGTTACCGTGGAGGTTCAGCTAGGTGGGATCCCATATGGAAACAAACTTGATTGGTGGAGCCTCCAATTATGGTTACTTGCAGAAATTCAGACTCTATGAGACTCGTTCGGTATATATACATTATATACGTGCTATCTTTTTTTAAGTCTTTATCTTTATCCTTATGTTGCCGTGTTTGATTGTTTGTTTGTTTGTTTGTTTGGTTTTTGAGGTCTTTGATCTGTTGTTTTAATGGTTCTTGTTTGTGACTTCCGGGATAATGACCTATTTCTCGTCTGTGTCTTCATTTCAATCCTCTGTGGTTGCCTTCGTGAAATGAGGAATTGATTTTTTTTTTTTTATGCTTCTGGTGATTTGATGTCGATGGGGGTGATTGTTTTACATTGGATATGATTCACGTGGTGTTAGATTTAGGATTTTGACTTGTCTAGGGGGTGTTGTAGACCTGATTGGAAATTTAGATTTAAAGGGAGTGTTTCAAATAAACCACCCATTGCTTCTGAGATTGTAGTTAGCAAGTGGTTGTTTTTGATTTTGTTTTTTTCATGCTTAGTTAGTTCATTTTGAAAACTTAAAGCGTGCTAAGTTTATGTCATAGAATGATTTTGTTAAAATAGTAGGGATGTGGAATTTGTGAATGGACTTCCAGCGAACTATTCCGTTGGAATTATCGGGCTAAGCAAAAGTGGGAGATGAAAATGTCAAAATTTTGCTTTTTTCATTCTTCCCAAAGTAATGAATAAGAGTATATGTATTTTGCTCAGCTTCCATTCGATTTTATACAATAGCAGCTCATTGATTTGTCGCTGTTCTTGTTCCTTGAAAAATACTTCTTCATAATGACAAGTTTGGGTGTCAGTTATTGCACAAATCTTTGATGTTATTGCATGGAACTTTCTTTCTTGCGGTCTTGCTGGATTGTAATGTACTGATGATGTGCTTTGCCTTTTTGAAAAACCTCCACTTATGTTTGTGGAAATTTTTGTTGCTTCTTTCATTTATTCCACAATTTATTTTGCAACAATAGTGTAGTGCCGTTGTTAATATGAATTTATTTATCAAAACATTTTCGTTTTTCATCATATGTGCAATGAATTTTCATGCCAATTTATTGAATCATCATTACAACCACTTCTGACCCAACATCCAACATGTGGCAGAATTTTTATATGATCGGAAGAGACAAGAACAGAACCATTTGGAGGGTGTTAAAGATTGATCGGTTAGAGCCATCTGAACTCATTGTTCTTGAAGATTCTACAACGTATTCAGAA
This sequence comes from Salix exigua, assembly GCA_032356905.1. Taxonomy (NCBI): domain Eukaryota; kingdom Viridiplantae; phylum Streptophyta; class Magnoliopsida; order Malpighiales; family Salicaceae; genus Salix; species Salix exigua. Next base: position 5,770,240 of record CM063590.1, on the reverse strand, counting down.
AGTGAATGCTATGACCTGCTAAGGCGAATACATGAAGGCAATAAGTCAACGGGTGGACTTAAATTTGTCACTATTTGTTACGGAATTGTTGGTATGTTGTATCTGCAAGGTCTTCTCTATGAGCTTTTGATATATTTCATTATTGAACTCATGGTGCTCTTTTCTTTAACATAGGGTTCATTAAATTTTTGGGACCCCATTACATGCTGCTGATAACAAAAAGAAGGAAGATCGGTGCAATTTGTGGCCATACAGTTTATTCTATAACCAAGAGCGAGATGATTCCTATTCCAAATTCTACTGTGCAGTCCAATATGACTAATTCTAAGAACGAGAACAGGTCTTTCGTCCATTCTGCATGTAAATGTAATATGTACTTGGTACTGTTAAGGAGACCTAAGAGACTAGTATCAGAATTAACATTGTTGATTTGTAATTAGATGATGACTTTTTTTATGGTTGTGCTGGTTTAATTTTAAATCAACGATCGGTATTTTTCTTTCATTTAATTGTTTGGAACAATTAGTCTGATTTGCGTGTTGTCTATTAGAAGTAGACTGGTTCAATACCGTGGAGGTAATTTCTTGACTATTTTTGTCGTTACCCCCTTCAGTGTGAATTAATGATGCGGGCTTCTGTGAATCAAACTTATTCAATTTCTTCTGGTAGTAATTGTAGTTATAGTTTATTTTTCTTCTTTCCTTGTTTAATTTTTTCTTTTGAGACGAGACAAGTAGGGCATCTTTTTCTGAGGTATGCGTATAAAATATTGTTGTTGCATCCTTTGTAGTTGATATTTTAGCCTAGTGGCTATTGCCTGTTCATTTCCTGAATATGTACAGGGACAAACTTCATTGCTGTTGTGATGTTAATAAAATCTGTTGAATGAGACAAGGTATCATCAGGGGTTGTGGGGGGAAATTCACTTTTATTTTTTAGTTGTTTTATTCAGTTTCTTGTTTATATTTATTAGACTAACAATTCATAGTAATCCTTTTGTATAACATCAGTAAAAACATACTGACTTATCCTTTCAATTTTTTTTTGGCGGTCTTGATGAAATAGATATAAGAAGCTCCTGTGCACGGTGGATCTTACAAGGGACTTCTTTTTCAGCTACTCCTACCATGTTATGCACAGTCTTCAGAAGAATTTATCTTGTAATGAGACAAGACAAGTTCACTATGAATCAATGTTTGTTTGGAATGAGTTCTTAACTCGAGGAATTCGAAATAACCTCAAGAATACTCTATGGACAGTGGCATTAGTGTATGGCTTCTTTAAACAGGTGCATTTTATTTCAAATAACCAACTATACATGAGTGCTTAAAGATGTTCATACTAAAATCAGAACAGTTAATGATAGAACATGGTAATCACATTTACAATGGTATATGTTTCGTGCTGCTGTTTTCTCTAATTTTGCAGCTCGCTATTTTTTTTGGTTCTTTTCAAAGTTATTGAGTTAATTATTACATCCCATTAGAGTTAGGAGTTTAAGTTCCTTTATCAAGGTCTTTGGCGAGGAAGATTAACTGAGTTAAGAACATGGCCCTCATGTAAGTTGAACCAGGTTGAATGGAATATCTACTCCATCCATATTTACCTGGCTTTAAGAATCGCCTTTCAATCATTATTTACGCAAATTTGTATGATCTACTTCAATCTTATCTTCTTTTGTTTTCCATTTTTGGTATCCAGGTTAAACTTTCAGTATCTGGCAAGGAGTTTAAGCTGGCTCTCATTGCTAGACGATCACGGCATTATGCTGGCACAAGGTATGGATGGTCCTCAAAACTTATAAACAGCATGCCAGCTTGATTTACTTACTTGGCTGCTTTGATCTTTTGCCTGTGAACATGATAAACTCTATATTATTGATTGGATCCAATTAACCTCTTCATATAGTCCACTGATGTGTTATAGAAACACTACTATCCAGTTCTTACCCACTGATCACTGCTGAACTTGCAATGAATATCATTTGATTTTCTTATTCTCTGATCTGTCTAGATATTTAAAACGAGGCGTGAATGAGAAGGGCAGAGTTGCCAATGATGTTGAGACAGAACAGATAATGTTTGAAGATGTTCCTGAAGAACAGCCAGTGCAAATAAGTTCTGTTGTTCAGAATCGGGGTTCAATCCCGCTTTTCTGGTCGCAAGAAACTTCACGATTGAATATCAAACCTGACATTATTTGTATGACATCAGTACTGTGAATCATGTTATTCTGAGTGGTAACTTTCACAAGTTATTTAATTATTATTATTTTGCAGTATCGAGGAAGGACCAAAATTTTGAGGCAACAAAACTTCATTTTGAAAATCTTGTGAAGAGATATGGAAGTCCGATAATTGTTTTGAATTTAATAAAGGTAGGTTGCTGCGACTACCAATAGACAGATTGCTCCAGATGCCTGTGTTCATGCAATCTGAAGCTTTAAGCTTCTTGTGTATGAAAATGGATTCATGATGTTTTTTTTTTATTATTATTATTATTATTATTATTGCTGTCAATAGTTTGTAGCAAGCTTTTTGGGATTGAGGCGTGGTTGCTTTATGTTCTGAAAATTTTTGTTGATGATTGGCAGTCACGTGAAAAGAAGCCTCGGGAAACCATACTTCGTTCTGAGTTCGCAAATGCCATCAGATTTATCAATAAAAGTTTGCCCGAGGAGAATCGCCTAAAGTTTCTGCACTGGGATTTGCATAAACACTCTAGAAAGTACTTTGCTTGCCCACCCCATACTATTCTCTCGCATTAAATTTGTGATGATAAAAATTAATAGCATTTGTTTGCTTTCAACAGGGCTACAAATGTCTTGGCACTTCTAGGAAGAGTTGCAAGCTATGCATTGAATCTAACTGGGATCTTTTATTGTCAAGTCATGCCAAGTTCAAGTTCAAAGGGATTGTTAAATTGGTCCTGTGTTGAGTAAGTTATTGAAAAAGGCTTCAACTCTTTTAACATGATATTTTTCTTGTCTTATCACTCAAAGGAAATGTTTGCTCCGAGAATCCTTTGTCTCGCTAAATTTCATGCTATAATCACACAAATGCTATCTGGGCCTCTTTAAATTGTTAGTAAATTCAAACTGAAGTTGATTTCTTGCTTTGTAGAATTTCAAATGATTTGAGGAGATATATTGATTCAAATTCAAAACTTGCATATGTGCAGTTTGAATAATGTGTCTTTTTGCATCTATACATTGTAATTAAAAAAGGTGGGAAAAACAGAAAATGCAATATTATGGATAATGATACTAATCTAGTAACTACTAATTTTAGGGTACACTGCCATGATATTTTCCCCATTCCTTTCTGTCTAATTCCCTTTAAGTTAATACAATGCTGGTGATGCAAATTTGGTGCAGGGAACATGATGGTGACTATTCTCTTGAAAATCCTTCTAGTGAAAATGGCAATGTCAACAAGTTGGATTCAGAAATTGCCAAAGCTGAATGTGACGCAAATCAAAATCAGAGCATCAAGGTTCCAATGTTCCAAAGCGGTGTTTTAAGGACCAATTGCATAGACTGTTTAGATCGCACAAATGTAGCACAATATGCTTATGGATTGATGGCTCTAGGGCATCAGCTGCATGCACTAGGATATATGGAGTCCTCAAGTATTGATCTAGATAATCCTTTAGCTGAAGATTTGATGAGGATTTATGAGACGATGGGTGACACACTTGCACTGCAGTATGGTGGTTCTGCTGCTCACAACAAGGTAATCCTTGTGGGTTTGGGGAGGCCTACAGTTTAATGATTAAATATGACTGAACATAATTTTGTGGATTGAATACATTTTCTAGCACAGTTGGCTGTTTACCTTGGCATTTTTTAGTTGAAAAAAGTAAGAAAACAAAATCAAGGATTTTTCTCACTTAATATTATGGAGTTTGTAAGGGGATGCTTTTAGTCTTGGATGCATGCGTTTTAGGATGGTGCAGACTATGCAAAAAATTATACCAAACTTGTATTGTAGTTTTGTTCAATCTTCTAGTGTGTAAACTAAACAATTTGAACAAGTTGGCTCTGTCACGCTTGTATTTTATTAAGAAGCTTAATTTTGCATTTCACGCCTCTTTGATTGTGATGCTAAGGAACTAAGTTGATCACATTGGGTATCCTTGCCTACTGAGAGAAACTAAGGATTCTCAGTAGTTAAAAGAGCAATGGATGTACTTACTGCTGAAATTGTTATTTCATTACTTAAAAAGAAAAACACCCTTGTTTCTGAAATACTCATTTTCATTCCATTTGTCTACATTTTTTATGAAAATTCTACTTTGGGAACTCTGTGTAAAACTATCTATTTTAAGTTTAGCACTACCCACGCATCACCGTGTTGCAATAATGATGTTATATAGATATTTTCTGAGAGAAGAGGTCAGTGGAAAGCGGCAACTCAGTCCCAGGAATTCTTTAGAACTCTACAGCGTTATTACAGCAATGCCTACATGGATGCTGAGAAACAAGATGCTATTAATGTGTAAGTATAAGAGGCTCTGTGCTTCAATGCCATCATTACTTTTACTTCCAAGATCAGGGATTTTGAAATGTATGTTTTGATGTCTAGGTCATTGCAGGGGATTGATTATGCATTTGATGTGATATTTGCCTTACCTTTTGATCAGGTTCTTGGGTCATTTCCAGCCACAGCAGGGAAAGCCAGCACTGTGGGAATTGGATTCAGACCAGCATTGCAATGTTGGAAAGCGTGGTCCTGATTTAGTTGAGAATGGGAGGTAATATGCCCTCATAACATGCATTATCTCAAAAAAAATAATTGTACACTTACAGCATTCCCTCAGTGCCATAACTATAGCTGAATTTGGAGAGGCGCACTTGTTTGGGTGGGGTTGCTAACATCACATTGGACTAAGGGTATGAAATTAGGTAATTGTTGACAGTGCAAAAACATGTACCAGAGCTAAAAAGGGTTAATTTGGACTACATGATTCTCAAGGACTGGAAGGAGAATTGTGGTTATAATTTCAGTTTCTGCTTTTGACAAGTCTTACACATCATATCTAGGGATGTTTTTTTATAAGAACTATTTTGGGACCGTTTTTGTGAACAGGAAAAGAAAATGCATGTTTCTGCTATTATGCAGACAGATCTGGTATCAATGTTGTATTGTGAATAAATCATTAGCCTTCACATATCCAGTAAATGCATTTCTTCTGTAATTATTCAAATGACGCATACAACTTGGATATTGGAAGCGCTTCTCAGATGATTTGAACAGAAGTGCTTTTCTCAAATTATTTGTGTGTGTTTAAACATGCTTGTGTGCGAGCACCAAGTTACTGTGAGATTTACTTTGGCCATGTAATGATTATATACTATGACGAAACTAAAGTTTCACTTGTAAGGAAACCTTTATGCTAATATCTTTTTGTCATCTGTAGGTCACTCATTAAAAGGTCACTGTCAGATGGCAATCTTCGTTGTGAAAATGAGTCACCTGTAGCTGCCAATGTTGGATACAGCAAGCCTTTATCTGGAAAGGAGGGAGGAGTTAGTAATGGCCTTTCGGACTCAAATCCAGAGATATCAACTTGTGAAAGTGACATGTCATATTCCAGGTCTGCTTAAATTGCTCAATGCTTCTCAAAGCTTGTTACTTTTTATCACTGTATTTGGTAAGCCCATGGTTTATCTGATTTTTATTCACTCCTCATAGAGGTTCAGATGATGACTAATTGAAATGCCAAGTAGATTCTCTTTTTTCAGTAGGTTATATCTCTTTAGCCATTAGGAGATAAGTTGACATTCCTCTGCGATTGTAGTCATTAGGTTAAGGCTTGGGAATGGATAAGTGAGTTATATTTAAAAATACTGCGGCTAGAAAAAATCTGGTTGTTATCGTCCCTCAATTCCTGCATGTGATTCAATTGGAAATGGAAATGGAAATGCTTGGATGCATTCCTTAATCCTTTTATATCATGCGGTTGCTGCATTTGATTTGCTCACACGTGGGTAATTAATGTTGGGGGTCTTTTTAGGTACACTCCCTCAATGCCTTGCAGGAAGCTTTTTAAAGATGTGGAGGAATACCAATGTGTTGAAAGTGATCATATTTGTTATGACGAACACGGGGATGCTTGTAGCTCCTCAAATTTTTTTGATATGGACTGGCCTTCTACATCTGGGAATTCATGCGAAGATCTGTGTGATAGGTAGTTTTATACTTCCAAGCAAGTGCTTCAGCTCAGGAGCCAGCAAATACTCAACAATTATTTTAATGGCTGCAGGTCTAGTGCTGGCCTATCATCTGAGAATCTTGGGAACGATGTGAAAGTAGAAACAACTACATCTGCGAGTGACTCTGGATCTAGCTTGAAGGTTAGTATTTTTTATTTTATTTTTCAAGTTCATCTTAGAGTATGGACTTTCATTATGTCTTTCAAAAAAGAAAAGGGGGTTTGCATTTGCAGTTTGTTTAGAGAGTACAAATTTCCAGTGTATGACCCTAACTATGTTATTTATCGACATTTAACTCAGTAGACATCATGTGTTGGTAAAGCCTGCTCGATCATTCTCTCATATGTTTAAGCATCAAATTTATCTACCTTTTGTTTATGCCTATTCTGCGGTGTTGCCATTATCTCACCAAGGAAGAATCTACCAAAAGTTAGAATGGTAATGGCTGGCTCAAGATGGCATCCAATTTTATGCATTTCTTGAGGCTGACACTGCCGTTAACTTCATAACTTGCTCTTTATACTGTTATGCTATGTGCTCAAGTTTCTGGTATAATTTGGTTTATATTTTTCAGCTTTCTGTTTTTCTTTTGTATTTGAGTAATGTTTTGCTGTTTGATCTTTCACCACCTGCATTCCTGATTTGCGTTGGTCAGAATGTTAATCTGATGCTTCCTCTGGTTCAGGGAGGAAGTCAAACTGGGTCTTCTGATGACCACGCCGGTGGATTCCCGGTCCGTTTCGTCCAGTGGGTAATGAGTGGGGAGATGCTGTTCCATTGAAGTTAACCTCCGATTTTCCATCACATAATTCATTTGAGCCATAAATCTGTTTAATCCCGTCCGAAGGATGTGGATTTTCTGACCGAAAATAAAGAGCAAGAGATCAACCTAAAGATACAATGCCGCCATTTTGTTCGTCGATTGTAAGCCTTCAGGAACGTGACTGAGGAAACACAAGGGTTACATAGCAAAGCTAAATTCATTTGGAGCTCCAACTCCTCCATTTCCCTCGGGATATAAAAGATTGTTTTAAAAACCGTGTATATTTTACATGCATCTTGCAAAAAGAGAGAGCAGTGGTCAACTTCGTGAATTGATCTTGATTCATATTAAGGTTTAAAAATGAAATAATGAAAGGTTGATAAAATAATAGTCTCAATTATTTTATATTTTCTATAACGAAATATACAGTAATTAAATTGAATGAATACTCCAAGCGTACCTCAAATCAATCATAGAGCTAAGTGTTTGACACCATGTTCGGGAAACAATTAATAAAGAAATTGACATTACCCTTGAAAGACAAGAAGCTTAAAAGCTTATAAAGTTGTTTGAGATAATGGTGGCATTTTACTGTCTAAGATAATTTCTTGAAGAACGCATTAAAATCATAATTTTTATTATTTATTAAATTTATTTCTAATTTCAGCACATCTAAACAGTATAGAATCGACTAAAATGATGATTAAAAGAAAATAAATCAGAATTTTTGAATGCCAAACGGACACTAAATAACAGCATAACAAAACACAGCATTACTATTAGATACCAAAATCGGTGTCAAATTCTTGTAAAAAAAAAATTAACCGTCCAGAACTACACCGAGCCCAAAAATGTAAGAAGAAAAACAGTCCGTTCCCCCACTTGATGTTCATAACCCCTTAAAACGAACTCATGATTCTCGAATGAGTGCAAAACATGGCAATTGTAAACAAGAAAGATGGTAACTGTAAACATTAACATTCTTGATGAATTTAAACGTCCCAGCCAGTGGCGCCAGTAGCAGCAGGTACAGCAGGTTCAGCACCTGGGAGCGGTTCAGGAACTGGAGCAGGAGCAGGAGCCGGAGCCGGAGCAACACCCCATTCATCAGAAAGTCCAGCTGAATTTTGAACAAAAAGGTGGGATGAATCCAAAGACAGAAGTTTCACCGCAGAAAACAATGCAAAGATAGGTGACTTATAGGAGTCTCAACGAATTGTGGTTACCTTGTTCTGGGAAGAAATTGGCCGCAGGAATGGGTTGTTGGGTCACATCAGTAGTCCATTGGCTATCAGCTATAGTGCTACCCCATTCACCTGCAGAAATCCCATATTCAGGAGGAGGGAGAGCATAATCAGCAGCTGGTAGTGTGTCCTCCTCTTCCTGTTGCTTGGCTTCTTCAGGCTCCCTATAAAAGAACAAGTCCACCTGACAAAGAAATGTCAAATGAAGCGGTTCATAACCGATCCATATAACTTATACAAACACAGTTACCGAGAATGTATAAACCAATCCCAAGCAGTAGAATGTGACATTAAAATACTGATGAGGGAAACATATTCATAATGAATGCTTGCATCCGCAGCAGGCAAAACTAAAACACTGGGATTTTGCTATAGTAAGTTGGAGTGCAGAGCATCAAGTCATTCTTACTTGCAACTTAAAGAGCAAAGGGATAAAAACAGAAAGTTCCAGAAAAGGGGCAGGGGCTAGAGACAGTAACACTTTTATCTTACCATAATATCCCATTTGTGCCCTTGCGGAATAGTTCCACGCATCTGCAGAACCATTCTTGCCAACAGCCAAAACAGGCATCCAATGCTGTGCTTGCCTTTATTATTAGCAGGAATGCCAATATCCACAAAGCTCATGGGCGAGTCAGTGTCACAGAAAGCAATGGTTGGAATGTTTCCAAGAGCTGCTTCTTTGATAGGCTGTATGACATAATTGGGGATGATTAAATTTTGAAGATTCAGAAAAAAGGTTCAAAAAGACCAACAGGAATGATAAGCTCAATGCTATCGATGAGTTTGGGTTCACCTGGTGATCAGTCCTTGGATCAGTGAGGATCAAGAGACGAGGTTCACTGAATGAAGTCTGCATCTGGTTAGTGAAGGTACCAGGGGTATGCCTTCCAGCAATCGCATGAGCACCAGTGTATTGGGCAAACTTGAGGACAGCTCTTTGACCATATGGCCTTGCAGATTGAACAATCATATCCTGGGGGTTCTCAATTGCAACAATAACTCTGGCAGCCAGTAAAAGCTTTTCCCATGTTTTTCCAAGGTTGATAATATAAATTCCTGAGAAATAAAGACAAATCAATTAGACAGACTAGTTAGAACTAAAACAATTTTCCCATCACAGCAATGAACAGCCACAATAAGCATACTGTACAAACATTCAGAAAAATTGAGTCAAATTGACAAATAAAACAAACATATTTAAAATTATAACTCCCTTGCATCTCAAACAGCTAAAAGGAAACACATTCTTAATTTTATAAGACTATTCGAAGCCTTAATAACAAATGACATAAAACACACTTATTACATCTTATCTGTTCCACCAACGATCTCAACATAGATAATTCATCCAAAAACCGCATCCCCAAACCATTTCAAGTTCATAAACACAAAAGAAAAGGAAAACGCAAAAACTCGCAAATAAACTACAATCAAACATCCAAATAGAAAAGGAAAACACAAAGACACACAGCACGTCAAAGAAATCATGCTCAAAGACTCAACCTTTAATAGATCAGCAACAGCAACTGGTCACAAAACAAAAACATTTTACTTATTTCCCAAAAGTATAACGATCAACACATCTAAAACAGATGGGTATGCACACAGAGAGACCAAGTAGTATACCATCATTGCGGCGCTTGAAAACATAACGCTCCATTTGGAAGTCACAGTTTTTGGTGCCAAGATGAACCTCAGCAGCCAACATCATCTGAATGTCTAGCTCCTTCTGCGACAGTGCCCTAGTTGGTGCAGCCGCACCTGCTCCAGATGCTGTCGCCATGATTTACCGCTTGAGTGTGAGAGACGGAGAGGGGAGGGTGGGAGTCTAGGGTTTTTTTTGGCTTTAAGAGAGTAAGTGAGCGATAGAGAGCTTCTGTTATCACCACAGGGGCTTTTTAAGGCCCATGCAAATAAACTATGGGCCTGTGTCTGCTCAAACTACACGTCGTCGTTCGATATCATGATTGGTCTTTTGCTATTTTATAGTCGAAATCTTCTTTAGACCATTTTATTTTATCTTCCAAGGCAGTAGCCCCTGAGCTTATGCTTCCTTTGGTTGCCATCTTCCTTAGGTTTCAAGTGCTGAGGCTGATGACATTATTGAGCAACAGACACCGTTGCTCTTCCAATTGGTAATCTTATGGTCTGCAATTCAATCACCAGAGAGCTCCTTTAAGTGCTGTGACAGTGTTGCTACCATGGCCGGGATACTTCTGTCTGGTGCTGATATTGCTTACAATGGAAATCCATTGGATGATCTATCACCTACTGCTTTTCTGGATGAGTTCATGGAGAAGAAACCTGAGCAGACTGCATCGCATGGTGGATCCCGAATTGAACCAGCCAAGAAGGTTAGTCCATTTTATTGGGAATTGCTTTTCTGATTGAATTTCTTGATTTTATTTTTTCTTCAATTTTCTCTTTATTTTTAAATTGAACTTGATATCAGTTTCTATTTGTTTTTATCATTTCTTGCATTAAATTCTATTCTTCATTTTCTTTCTCAATGTTTAATTTCAAGTGATGTATATATTAAATTCATTTTTTATTTTGAAGTTTTTTGTTGTTTTTTTTCCCTCTCAGATCCATAACCAGGATGACGAATTTCAAAAACTCATGCAGAATCGGCATTGAATTAAAATTAATTTAAAAAACTCAAACACTTAGTTCCTTGCATCTTCCTCATTTACAAAATCATCTGCTACTTCAAGTCTACAACACAAGCTGAACAAAACCCTACGAGCTCCTTAGCCTAACTCATCCTATTTCTTAAGCTTAATCATCACTCTTCAGGAGATGGTAACTTCAACTGTCTTGGGTTTGGGTGGAGGAGGAAGCTTCGTGACAAACACAGATAAAACCCCATTTTCGCATTGAGCAGTGATAGCAGACACATTGGCATTTTCAGGCAACCGGAACTTTCTAATCAGCTTCTGAGGTGCCTTCCGCTCAAGCCTGATGTACTTGCAGCCTTCCTCATCACCATCTTCGCGTTTCCTCTTCCCTCCTCCTTTGATCACCAGAGTATTCTCATCTTCAACAGTGACCTGTACTCAATAAAATTTCGATTTGAAAACTCCTTGAAAAAAAAGATTAACGTACCTGGATTTGAAAGCTCCTCCATTGATCTCCAAACTTTCGATTTGAAAAAAAAAAGAAAGCCAAATCAGAATACTGATTAAACGTACCTGGATATCAGACTTGGACAAGCCAGGGACATCCATGTAGAAAATATACTCTTTGGGAGCATCCAAAATGTCGACGGGAATACCGTTGCTCCTGTTTTCATTGGCTGTATGATCACTAGACCGCGGATGAAACATCAACTTCTCGATGTTTTCAGGGAAGCTAAGCAAATGGTTCACTGCATCAAACACATTTGAATCTACTACTAGGCTCATCTTCCCAGCAGATTCTTCTTGCTTTGTGGTAAGTTTGTTTGTTTGTTTTTTGGGAAGGTTGGGCAACAAAACGAGAGAATAATTGACGGCAGCTTACAAGATGGCTTGACTTGACTGTTTGGTTGCTGAGAAAATTGTGGGACAAACATCATATTTAAAAGGAGAGGGGAAAGTTCGAGACAAAGAGGGAAGGGTCTGGAAAAATCCCCAGTTTTTTCGAAAGATCATTGGTTCCCACGTGGACCTTCAGGGATAAGTGGAATCTTCTTTGTTGTTGACCTGGCAGCATTTGATGGAGCCACGACCGTATGTCATTG